>CM052801.1:48126894-48193956 GCA_028533885.1 Nasua narica | reverse complement strand
CCGCCAATCTTGCACCAATCAGGTCTCTACACCTTCACTAGCCACCCCACCCCCTCTCCTGCACCTCCCCCAACCCCACGAGGTCTTAGACCCAACTGGCCCAGACCCCCAAAACTTCAGCAGCCCGCCAATCTTGCACCAATCAGGTCTCCACACCACTACTCGCCATCCCCACCATCCCGCCTGCACCTCCCCCAACCCCACAGGCCCAGACCTGGCCCCCAGCCAGTCTTGCACCAATCAGGCCTCGACACCGCCACTCACCCCCCCCCCCGCAACTCCTCCTCCCCCACCCCAGAAAGTCTTAAAACAGGCCCAGACCCCGCCCCCAGCCAGTCTTGCACCAATCAGGCCTCGACACCGCCACTCACCACCCCCCCAACTCCCCCTCCACCTCCCCCAACCCCAGAAAGTCTTAGACCAAGGCCCAGACCCCACCCCCAGCCAGTCTTGCACCAATCAGGCCTCGACACTGCCACTCACCCCCCCCAACTCCCTTTCCACCTCCCCCAACCCCACAAAGTCTTAGACCAGGAGGCCCAGGACCCTCCGATCCAGTACCAATCCGGCCTCAAAACTTCCACTCGCCAGGCCCTTACAACCATCTCACGGCAGCTAGCAGATGCCCCCACCCCTCACTCCCATATGCACTCCTACCCACCCTCCATCTGCCCACATTTCCACCCCCATTCTGAACTTTGCTTGCTGGCCTTCTGGGACCAGGCCTTTAACACCCCCACGCCCTCGGACCAACCCTCCACCTCCCCTTACTCCGCAATCTCTGCCAGTCCTTCTTCCACAGCTCAAACCTACGCGACCCCCACCCGCAACTGCACACCACCTCCCCCAAACCCCTTCTCCCTCACGCCCCCACTGGGATCTTCGCACACAACCCCCCTTCCTCGTCTTTGCTTTAGCGAAGTTAATATCGCTAAAAAAAAAAATTAAAATTAAAATCGCTTGTTCTAAAAGCCTTTTTTAAAAGTAGAAGCTGGCAAAACATTTTGCCGTAATCTCAGCCCCAAGGTTCATGGTCAGTCAGGGCATGCGGCGGTCCTGATTTCAATTAAGCCCGCTCAACTAGGATGAGCTTTCAAGACTGTTCCCGTTCGGTACCCACTTGGCCCCCATCAGCCGCCTACCTGCTCCGGCCGCCTCTAGCGTGGCCGATCGTCGCTCACCTCCAACCAGTAGCCGATGGCGTGGGAGCTCCCGAGCAACTGCGAGAGGACGCCAGGAGCGAGACCTTTTATAGAGCCCGGGCTCAACGCGGGGGGTGATAGGAACTGACGTGTTCTCGTGCTCTCGTACCCACCTATCACAGTGTGGTCACGGGGCAAATTTAAACCTCGCGGCTAGGAACTCAAATTTGGCGCCCAGCGGCAGTGCTTCCGGAGTCAGGTCTATCACTTCCACGGCTACTGCTTATTTTGTCACGGAAAGCGTTGTTTCACGCTGAGCTCTGGTCCCCGAGCCGGTTTCTGTATTTTGTCGATCCCTACGTTAACTTTGGGTGACACGGAAGAACCGGGCCGAATCTCCCCCAAAGTTTCATCTTTGTTAGAACGTGGATAAAGCAAGCCCCGTTCCTTGCCGAAATCGCCCAAACCTCTAAGCCGGTCTGCCTGCCCCCCCCAACTACTGTGAGCTGGGGGGGAAGGGGGAAGGCCACCTAGACCCCTAGATAAGAGCGAGGCACCAATCCAACAGCGCCTGGCAACACTTCACTATGACGTTTGCTTCCAGAACCCTCCGAACCCTGGAGATAGAGGGGTTGGTTACTTGAAGATTTTTGGCACTCACTCCGAACAAACCAAGAAAAACAAACTGGGGAGGTAAATGCTTTCTAGACGGTGCCACTCCTCCGGCAGACGCCCGCACGTCTCGTAATTTAAGCATGTGCCCAACGGAACACGGATAAAACCTCCGTGCATGTAAAGATATTAATAATACTGCGTTTATTTCATGCTAGGCACTCCAAGGGTTTTAAAAGCAGGCAACGTTCACACTCATTTTATAGAGATCGCATGGCTAAGTTCCAGCGCTGGGATTCATACTCCAGCAGCGGTCGGACGGGAGCTCCAGCCCGGCATTGTAGATTACTCAAAAATAAAATCTTGGGGCGCCTGGGTGGCTCAGTCTTTGGGCCTCTGCCTTCAGCTCAGGTCGTGATCCCAGGGTCACATCCAACTCCCTGCTCAGCGGGAAGCCTGCTTCTCACTCTCCCACTCCCCCTGCTTGTGTTCCCTCTCTCGCTGTGTCTCTGTGAAACAAGTAAAATCTGGAAAAGAAAAGAAAGTAAAATCTTAAGCGGCGCCTGGCTGGCTCAGTCGGTTAAGCATCTGCCTTCGGCTCAGGTCATGATCTCAGGGTCCTGGGATCGAGCCCCCCACCCCCACAAAATCAGGCTCCGGGCTGAGCACGGAGCCTGCTTCTCCCTCTCTCCCTCCCCTCTGCTTGTGCGGTCTCCCTAACAAATAAAATCTTTAAAAAAATAAAATCTTTAAAAAAATCTAAACTCTTAAGCACCAAACTGCCTACCTACATAAAGGTACTTTCTGAATGGGTCAGGAATTGGAGAAAAGGGGCTTATCATACAAAGAGGGTAGGGGCGAGAACCTTTGAATAGGCTACCTGACACCTTTCTTCCCCACCACCTTTTAGGAAACAAACACCAATTTCCATCAGGACTTTGAGGGTCACAACCCACAGAGCTTGGGAAGTAAGTTAGCTGAAATTTTATTTTATTTTTTCTTTTCAACGTAAAGCTCTACGCCCCACACGGGGCTTGAACTCACCGCCCTGAGATCGAGCCACATGACCTACCGACTGATCCAGCCCAGTGCCCCAGAAATATTGAAAAAATTTTTTCTCTTTTATTATCTCTGAGAAAACCGACGGCTGAACAGTCTGTTCCGGTCTCTGGTGCACCAATATCCTCCCTCATACCTGTGGCTGAGTTCAACCACCGCACAGAACATGACTAGTTCACACGAAGAGTAAGACTACGGCGGTAGACGAAGCCAGGGCAGTCACAGTCGTGAAGCCAGACAAAAACCACCATGAATGGGCGTGCTAGGAGTGACAGCTTTGTTGTTCTCTAAGGGATCGGATACCAACCCCACCCCTCTTCCACCCCTGGCTGAGAAAACAAAATAAGTCCTAAGATCACAGCTCCGCTAGGGAAATGTGGCCCTCCAGGTGTTTGGAGCTGTTCAAATAGAAGTTTCATCACTGGGTGACTCTGTTTTTCTGTCCAACGCTCAATTTCACGGAATACAAAATACATCAGCCATATTAAGGGCAAATCATTCATTTATTGTTTAAAGATCGCAAGACAACATCTGGATTTCTGTAGCACAATTTAAATGTTTTACTTTTTTGATAAAGCAGAGTATAATAGAAAAAACAATTAGTTTCCAGTAATATCTATAGCTCTATTCAGAATTAAGTCTTCCACAGACATGTTACCTGGAAACAAAAGCCTATTACAATAAGCAAAGCTTCAACCAGAGCGGCTACTTTTCGTGCCAGGAAAAAGTTCATCCCTATAGGAGGAATGATGTGCTATGTAAAACGGCTGTAAGGTCACAGCCTTGAGGGCACTGGAAGTATATTCTCCTATTCCACAGTAAGTAGTTTGGTGAATTTCAAACATCAGTTTATCTGCAACCATGCTGGCAACCTCTGACTGGTAGCTCCGTCGGGTAAAAAATAAATTAAATCCCTAAACTGATGTTTCTTGATTTACATTTTTAAAAGGTACACAGTTCATTTACCATGTAATTCTGCCAAGAATTACACTTGAGACTCCTTGCTCAGATTTTGGTTAACAGTAAGAATCTTTCAGAAATTCAAGTTCTTAGTAATCAATAATTTGTCAGCTAGGATACATTCAGGCATCAGCTGCAACTACAGAATAGGTGCACTGCCTCAGCGCTTTGGAAAGACATTATAATCTAGAACACTACTAGCAGACAAAAAATTATCTGTGACTGGATAGCGTAAGTACAGTACAGCAACACAAAACATATATTCATATGTTGGCTTGTTTCAGCCTCAAGCCCTCGATCCTTTGTTGAAATTCAATAATTTTATTCCTATGGGTTTTAACACCAAGAACTCAAGCTCCAGGAGGGCTGAAGTCTAACTTGTACTCCAAACCAAGTAGCAAAGCCACTTGCTACTACTGAGGCTGGTCCGTACAGACTTCAAAACCAAGTCCAGAAGACAGTTATTATATAATACCCGAGAAGGTCTGAAAAATAATCATTCATTTACAGATAGCTGGTCCTTCAGAGCGTTTTACCTCTAACATCTTTTTTGATGAAAGTCATTTAATGTATCGAAGGTAACTGTGACTTACTGATCAAATACGTGAATACTTATACTTACCTGGGATTTCATTTCTGCTGAAAGAAATAGGAAGAACAGGACTCACTTAAAAAAAAAAAACAAACTTGAGAAAGGAAGGTAAAAATCTTATCACACACTATCACTTTTGGAAGCAGCATAGAGGGGCAGTCAAAGGTAAAACACTGGTGAAATAGGTCAAAACTAGGCCCAAAAAAAATCTATATTATTATCATCACTGATAGTACCACGACTATGCCCTGCATAATTAATAATCACTCCTAAGAATTCTCATTTGGCACCAGATGATGTGTTTAAGAGAAACACTCTGGGATATTTAAAAATCAGACTTCGTTTTGTTAGCTGAGTTACAGGAGAAACTTTAAAGGAGGGGAAGGGAAGAGAAGGAAATGGGAAACGGACCAGAAAAAATTTTTGAGTCATCATCTAAACCAACAAAGCACTGATAGCTCCAAACATTAGGTCAGACACTAAAACGACTGATATAGGCTCAAGTGGTTTATAAAACCTATAAAAAAGACTACACCAGCAAAGTCCCCATTAATTTGTAGAGTTCAGAAACTAAAACAAGGAGCAACATTTTAGCTTAAAACCTTATCTCAAGAGAATCATATACACTTCACATGAATAAAAATACCTGAAACCAAATATTTTTAAAAGCTCCAATACCCAAAATATAAAGAAAAAAAATTAATTCAGAAGACTCAATCAATCCATGGAATCACAAAACGGCTGGACAATCTCTATCTCCCCTCCACACTAACCATCCCATGGAAGACCCAGGGAGATCAGACCTTCCAGACCTATGCACCACCTGGTTGCTGCAAAATTCTGTGGAGATTCCTTGTGGAACAGCAGTTTCCCATCTCTTGTGTCTCTCCCTATCATGCGGGAAGCAAGTCTGGCTGTGCTATTCTATTATCGTTTGTCACCCATCTGCAACATGATACCGTACAGATAAGTAAAAAGTACGTTATCTAGTTCCCTTTCCCCAGAAGGTTGAGGCTCAGGTATAGGGGCAATCTTCTGTGCATAGTCTTTATTAGGCCGACTCAGTGACTTCGACAGGCTTAATCATGTGATCGGGTTTGTTGCCAGCTGCATAATGCTCCCACATCTGTAGATAGAGCCGCTCTAGTTCCATTGTGTATTGTTTGGTGTTGAACAGAGGGCTAGATATTCTCTGCTTCCAGACTTTGCCACGAATTTTCTTCAGGCTAGGTAAGAAAACAACAAGGAACCAAGTTTACAAATCAGAGCAGAAAGACTCAGAACCAGCCCTCACAAATTCCTAGTCACCTTTGTAGTAAAATACATGACTGGACTTCACACTGTTTTCTCTTCTGACTGGCCACGCTGACCTCAACGCTGAAAAAGGGAACGATCACAGCTAACGTAATGCTAACACTTAGAATAATCAAGTTCGCCTCCACGTCCTCTGAAAATATTCAGTTCTTTCCTAAAGAAGTATATCCACGAGATCCCATGCTTTCTCCATTTCAGCTCACTTCTACCTTTAAAAGAAAGAATTGGCAATCACACATGTCTATTCCTATGTACTACCAATTAGAATGTACACTGCTTACCGTTTTTCATAAGCGATTTAGCAATGTGTTAAGAAACTTAAATGTTCACAACAACCCCCCTGACCGATCAGTAACACATTTAAATCTATTCAAAAGGAAATAATCAGAGATGCAGGCAAACCTGGCCATGCAAAGATGGTCACTGAAGCATCATTTACAAGAGCTAAGGCGCAAATGTGAGACGAAGTCTTCAGTTTATGAATATTTTAATGAAATAGGAAAAACACTCCAGGGGATAAGAAATGTACTATGTCTACTGCCATAATTTTCCACTTACATGTGAATTATTTATTTAGATATTATCAAAAAATGTTCCTAATATCACCAAGACCAGGGTTCTATTCAAAATAGGGAAAAGAAGCAATCAATCCTTCTGGGAACAGAGGGGTAAAGAATTCTCGATTCTTCTTCTGAATATATAATTTGTCATGAGATTCTTCTTCTATGGAGAGAATTACTACTTTAGAGTGAGAAGCTGGAATATTCCTGTGCATTTTTAGAAGTAAAAAAAAAAAAAAAAAAAAACTTTAATGTTTTTGTGACCCACCTAGTAAAATGGCTACACATTAGGTTGGCCTCAACACAACCATGACTATATTAATGCTACCTTTCAAATAAACGGATTTCTGTGCCCTATTTTTCTAAGTTCTGTATGTCAACGGGAGAATGGTTGAACTGTGGTACATGATTCAATGAAATACTACTCAGCAATAAAAAAAAGAATGAAGTACTGATATAAGCCGACATCAGGGATCAATCTCACAACATTACACTAGGTGAAAAAAAACCTGTAGAGTGCATACTGTAAGGTTTCATTTGTATAAGGTTCTAGAAAGGCAAAACTAAGTTACGGGGAAAAAAATTCAGGACAGTAGTAGCTGTCCTGAGGGTTGGTGTAGAGGAACAACTGTGAAAGAACTTTCTGGAGTGATGATATTTCTGTATACTGCTACAGGTTTGGGTTACAAAGGTAGGTCTCAAAACTCAAATTTTTGGGCGCCTGGGTGGCTCAGTTGGTTGAGCGACTGCCTTCGGCTCAGGTTATGGTCCCGGAGTCCCGGGATCGAGTCCCCTATCGGACTCCCGGCTCTGCGGGAGGTCTGCTTCTCCCTCTGACCTTCTCTCCTCTCATTCTCAGTCTCTCTCTCTAATAAATAAATAAAATTAAAAAAAAAAAAAAAACTCAAATTTTTAAGATTTGTGCATTCCACTGTATATAAATTCTGCCTCCAAAATAAATATTAAACTCTAGTTAATGATGTCCATTCTGAAGTATTTAGGAGTATGGAGGTCTGCAATTTACCTCAAGATGTATCAAATAAGATGGATTGCTATATGGACAAAGGAATAAATAGATGGACAGATAGGTGATAAAGCAAGGATAGTAAAGTGTTAGTGGTAAAATCTAGGCAGTAGGCATAGAAGTTTATTATAAGGTTGAAAATTTTTATGACAAAATGTTGGGGGAAAGTACCGCATGAAATCAACTAAGCTCCAAAAAAAAATTTTTTTTTTTCAAAAAAATTTTTTAAATACGCTAAAATATTTACTGTAGTTATCTCTAGAATGATGGACACAAATTTTTTTGTTCTTTAAAAATTAATTTTTTTGATGACTGAGCTCAAAATTTTCATTCTTAGATGTATATGATATTCAATGGAGAAAATTTTGAAAATAATAAATGCTTAACATCTTCTGAATGCTTACCAAGAACTTTTGTTAAGTGCTTTACATGAAACACCTTTTTTTTTAATCCTCACATCTCTGCAAGATAGGTACTATCATTCATCCCCATTTTGCAGATGGAAAAAGCAAGGCACATAGAGACTAACTCGCCCAAGGTCACAAAGCTTGTAAGTGGGCGAGTGTGGATTCAAACCCTCAGGCAGTCTGACTCTCTAGAAAATGCTACTGCTCAGAAAAACACAAAGAAAAAAAAATTACCCATAACACCCAAAGAAAAGCCTCATTTATGAGAGAAACACTACTTCATTGTATGCCTAAAGCATCGCTTACCTAAGCACCACCCCCTCTAATTTCCACCTACTTAGGGCACTGAAGTTATGCTGGGGTCCCCCCCCCATGCTACAGTGAAGATGTAGCACCCTCACAGGGTCAAAGGTCGGCTGTCTTCCCTAAGGCTCTTAAAATTTTGAGGAAGGGTTGTACCAATTTAATCATGTCTGAAATGTACGAAAAGGCCAACACCTCAATGCTCCCTCATTACTGGTATCGTACTAAAAATATTTATTTTCTAGGCAAATAATGGCTATACCACAATGTTATATTTACATTTCTACTACAAAGGTTGAAACTTTCTCTTATTAACCATTTGTATTTCTATTTCAGTGAGTTGTCTGTTCATTTCCGTGTTTAGTTTCCTTTCAAGGAATTTAGGATGTGAATGTTCTTCGGTCTTTATATAGCCAGGCTATTATTATTATTTTAAACAGAAACAAACATTTTCTTTCTCTCCTTGCTTGCCTTTTAATTTTCTTGACTCATTTTTATTAATAAAATACTTGGGCACACCGTTACATAGGTGTAAAGTGTACACACTCTTCACATAGGCACACCCATTGGTCACTGCTTTTATGGAAGTTCAGAAGTTCCCTCTTCTAGAGATCACACAATTAAATCACCTATTTCATATTATCCTCATGATTTCATTTTATAACATTTATATTCTAAGTTTTCCTTATCTATCTCCTTTACCATAAAATGTGTTCATGGAAAAGTCTACTTACTATTCTAGGTCAGTTCCCAGTTTCACAGCTATGTCTTCATATTCTTGTCTATTTTTAGCAATAAGCTCAAGACAACCTAAACAAGTGAGCTGGGAAGCTGCAACTCGAGAAGCAAGAGTTTCTCCTGCAATAAAAAAAAAAAAGAGAGAGAGAGAGAACGAACTACACATCTGAGAATGTAAATAGCAGAGTTACTAATGTTGTTCATGTTAAGTACCCCACACAACGCAGATGAGGAGAATGGAGCAGAGCACTTATACTTGGAACAAAGCTCATTTTTTATCATCTTGCCCTAAGTGCTGCTTCTGGTGCACACAATTTCACCTAAAGACTGCTTCCCCTCAAGGAGGTTTGGAAAAGAACAAGGAGGATTCCACTGATTTATGAGCAACTCACCTGGCATAGTCACCATGGGTGTTCCTGCCCAGAGAACATCCATCCCTGTGGTGTGTCCGTTACAGAGGGGGGTGTCCAGGCAGACGTCAGCCAGCTGGCCTCTCCTGACATGTTCCTCTTTAGGAGCAACAGGTGAAAAAATGATACGGTTTTGGGGAAGGCCCATGTTTTGCGCATACTGTTGAATATTAGGTTCTCCTACTGCCGGAAACCGCAACAGCCACAGCACACTATTGGGAACACGCTTTAGAATCTAAAATAGGGAAAATAAGAATTGTTTTTAATAGCAGCTCTGCCCTTCTCAAGAAAGGCTCTCACAGAGCCCTACCAATTCTACCACCAGTCTATTCTGCTCACCCAGACAGCAGCCTACCATGAACTCTGTCTTTCCCTCGTACGTGAATTACATCACCTGAATTACAGGTTCCTGTTTTGCTTAGCTGTCCCCAGAGTTCAAAGAAAGAGAGAACTGACGTAAAACACAAAACAAGTTGCTAATTGGCAAAATCTGACGCAGCTGGGTCCTGTGGGAATCGTTACCAACGGTGGTTTTTGTCGATGAGCGAGAAATTTTCCATTTCAAATTTTAAATCCCCAGCGTAACACAACAAATAAGGTTAGCTCACACTTGCCTGACTTTATGTGTCTAATCAAGATCAGGTGTCAGTAGACTTTCTGTAAAGGACCAGAGAACAAGTATTTTTGGCTTTGCAGCCACATGGACTCTGTCATAACTGCTCAATTCTGTCCTCGTCACTGGAGAAAACAGCTACAGACAATACGTAAACAAGTAGGCATGACCGTGTGTAGAAAATTTACAAAAACAGGCAATGTGTCGGATGTGGTCTACAGGCCGTAGTTTACCAAGCCCTGATTTAGATCTTCATGTATTCAACGTTACCACACAAGTTTACCATCCCTTCCCTGAAAGTCATGAGAAGAGATGAATTTCAGAATCCGGAATAGTTTTTTGGTTTTTTTTTTTTTTAAGATTTTTATTTATTTGTCAGAGAGAGAGAGAGCTCAAGCAGGCAGAGGGCCAGGCAGAGGCGAAGCAGGCTCCCTTGCTAAGCAAGGAGCCCGATATGGGACCCGATCCCACGACCCTGGGAACATGACCTGAGCCAAAGGCAGCTGCTTAACCAACTTAGCCACCCAGGCGTCCCTGGGATAGTTCAGATTAAAAAAAAACAAAAACCAGTACAGTGCGCTTATTTAACACTCTCAGCAGCAACTCCCTATAGTAAACACACACATTAGTACATCTGCTTTGAGATGTAGGAATATTCCTGCTGAATGGCCAAAAGACAACCTATCAGGTCAGGCAAATAAATCTGCCACAAACTTCTGAAAAAAGCCTTTGGTTTTTGGACTTTTTTGAACACTGGGAAGTAAAGGTTAAGGGAGATTATTGTCTGCTTCCCTTCCACCCATACTTCTCCTTTAAAAAAAAAAAAAAACAGGGACGCCTGGGTGGCTCAGTTGGTTAAGCAGCTGCCTTCGGCTCAGGTCATGATCCCAGCGTCTTGGGATCGAGTCCCGCATCGGGCTCCTTGCTCGGCGGGGAGCCTGCTCCTCTCTCTGCCTCTGCCTGCCTCTCTGCCTGCATGTGTTCTCTCTCTGTTAAAATGAATAAACAAAATCTTTAAAAAAAAAAAAAAAAGACTGATGATAAAAAAAAAAAAAAAACAACACCAAAAATACAAAAAGAAAAACCCCACCCCAACATCAAAAAGAAAACCAACCAACCAAGAATTATCTCTATTTTAGCCCAGTGGAGTGAGAGCCAGTTATGGATGGTCAAGTTGAGAGCTTTCAGAGGTCCTGCTTATGTAAACTGGTCCGATGAACTGACCGAGAGGTACCAGGGCAAACCAATTCCTTCGTGATTACAACTCTGCAATATTGCCAGACTGTCATGCATGGGTGGATGTGGACAAGACGCTTTTGCTATCAGTTTAGGCCATGGGTTGGTAAACCACAACCTGTAAGCCAAATCTGGCATGTTGCCTGTTCTGGTAAATAAAACTTTACTGGAACACATCTATACTCCTACACTTACGTAACGTCCATGGGGTTTGGCTGCTCCAAATGGCAGATTTAAGCAAATGTGACAGAGTATGAACTGCAGAACCAAAAATATGCACCATCTGGCCCTTTAAAAACTGTTGATACCTGGTTTTGAATACATAAATTAAAAAGGTTCATAACATGATATTTAGACGCCGGAAGGAAAAATCAAGGGGTGCCTGGGTGGCTCAGTGGGTTAAAGCCTCTGCCTTCAGCTCAGGTCATGATCCCAGGTTCCTGGGATCCAGCCCCGCATCGGGCTCCCTGCTCCACGGGAAGCCTGCTTCTCTCTCTCCCACTCCCCCTACTTCTGTTCCCTCTTTAGCTGTGTCTCTCGCTCTCTGCCAAATAAATAAATAAAATTTAAAAAACACTGTGTCAACTACATTCAAATAAAAAAAATTTTTTTTAATCAAAAATGGCTGAAGGCAGGGCAGGGGGCGGAGGAGGGTGGGGAAGAGAAATGAAACAAGATGGGATGGGGAAGGAGACAAACCATAAGAGACTCCTAAACTCACAAAACAAACTAAGGGTGGCTGGGAGGTGGGGGGGTAGGGATATGGACATTGGGGAGGGTATGTGCTCTGGCAAATGCTGTGAAATGTGTAAGCCTGATGATTCACAGACATGTACCCTGGGGCAAATAATACATTATATGTTAATAAAAAAATTTAAGAAAAAATGGCTGAAAACTCTATTACTCTTTTGTAGAAATAAGAACAGCTTCTGAATGGGGGTGGAGGGCAGCCTCAGCAACACGGTCTACATGATCTCTACCAGTCTCTAGACATGTATAACGAAATCTACCCATACTCACATTTGCCCACATCTGCAAAGTAGAAGGGTCGATTTTGTACAGTTGATTAAAATTACAGTACACAATGGCATCTTCCGGTAACCCATACTGAGAACGTGTGGTTACAATAATGGTACGAGGAACCTCCTCTCCAGTGGCAGCTTTATTGTTGATCTGGAACACGAAAAGCAATGTAGTGTTTATATTTAAAGTCAGCAGCGTCTGGTATTTTTTAACTAATAAAGAATCCTTGGGGTGCCTGGGTGGCTCAGTAGGTTGGGCATCTGACTCCTGGTTTCAGCTCAGGTTGTGATCTCGGGGTTGTGGGATCAAGCCCTGTGTCAGGCTCCATGGCTGGCAGTGAGTCCGCTTGAGGATTTTTTCTCTCCTCCCTCTCCCTCTCCCTTTGCCCCTCCCCCTACTCGTTCTCATACATGCATGCACACGCTCTCTCAAGTAACTAAATCTTTAAAAAAAAGAAAAAAGAATCCTTAAGATGCCAAAAAGCATAACCACTAAAAGTCATGTCATTTGAACTATGAAAAAATATTCATGATATATTAAGTCAAAAAACGGAAAAACGTTACAGCATTATCTTAATGGGGGCAGACTCCATACCTTGAAACTTATCACTCAAGCCAAAAACTTCTTTTTAAAAGAGAACCAGGGGGCGCCTTGGGGGTCTTGAGGGTGGCTCAGTGGGTTAAAGCCTCTGCTTTCAGCTCAGGTCATGATCTCAGGGTCCTGGGATCGAGCCACATATAGGGCTCTCTGCTCAATAGGAAGCCTGCTTCTCCCTCTCTCTCTGCCTGCCTCTCTGCCTAATTGTGATCTCTCTCTGTGTCAAATAAATAAAATCTTTAAAAAATAAGTAAAATAGGGCCCCTGGGTGGCGCAGTTGGTTGAGCGACTGCCTTTGGCTCAGGTCATGATCCCGGAGTCCCGGGATCGAGTCCCATATCGGGCTCCCAGCTCCACGGGGAGTCCGCTTCTCACTCTGACCTTCTCCCTTCTCATGTTCTCTCTCTCTTTCCTAATAAATAAATAAATAAATAAAATCTTTAAAAAAAAAATAAGTAAAATAAAAAAATAAATAAAAAAGAGCCGAGCTGCCCTTCAACAGGTGAATGGATGAAAAAGATATGGTCCATATATACTATGGAATATTATGCCTCCATCAGAAAGGATGAATACCCAACTTTTTTTTATCAACATGGACGGGTCTGGAGAAGATTATGCGGAGTGAAATAAGTCAAGCAGAGAGAGTCGATTATCATATGGTTTCGCTTACTTGTGGCATAAGGAATAACATGGAGGACACTAGGAGAAGGAAAGGAAAAGTGAGTTGGGGGAAATCAGAGGGGGAGACGAAGCATGAGAGACTGTGGACTCTGAGAAACAAACAGGGTTTTGGAAGGGACATGGGTAGGGGGGTGGGTGAGCCTGGTGGTGGGTATTAAGGAAGGCACGTATTGCATGGAGCACTGGGTGTGGTGCATAAACAAGGAATCCTGAACACTGAAAAAATAAAATTTAAAAAAAAAAGGCAAAAAAAAATATTTCAAAGAAAAAAAATAAAACCTTATAAATCCAACAGCAAACTTTTGTTCATTTTCTTTAGATTTTACTTAATTATTTCTTTGACAGAGAGAGATACAGCTAGGGAGAGAACAGAAATAGGGGGAGTGGGAGAGAGAGAAGCAGGCTTCCCGTGGAGCAGGGAACCCAATACAGGGCTTGATCCCAGGTCCCAGGGGTCATGACCCAAGCTGAAGGCAGACACTGAACAAGTGAACCACCCAGGTACCCCTTCTGCTCATTTTTTAATGAATGAAATGTCCTTTTCTAAATCACACCCACCCCGAAGGCTAAACTTATTCCTCCAAACAATCTCTCCTGTGTCTCCTCACACTGGTCATCACTATTTTTAAGTATCTACGTACATAATTAATTACAATCTTGCAATTCCCATACATCTGGGTACGGCCTTAAATTGTTATATAACTATTCCAGGTAAGCATGGACATTTCATATATTTGGGCACTGTGTTCTAAACTCAAAATTCTTTGTCCCTGTGCATTTCAAGAATTATATACTTTTTTTTCTTAAGTCAAACATGTCAAACACGTCCCCGCTCAGCAGGGAGCCTGCTTTTCCCTCTCCTCCCTGCTTGTGCTATCTCTGTCTCTCTCTCAAATAAATAAAATCTTAAAAATAAAATTTAAAAATATTAAGACAAATCTATGTAAGATGCCAACTTCCACTGAACTCAATTCCTCAACTATGAAACAGGGATAACAATACTTACACCTCCTGGAGTTATTATGAGACTTAAAGGAGATAAATGAATACTTGGTGGTACATATTATGCTCTATTCTCTTCTCACCTGGGTAGTCGCTAATCCATTGCTAATACTGAATCCATTAATTGTTATCTGAATTTGTCCTCTGTTAATCATCTCAATAACTGCTTCTGCAATAGTATTCATAGGAATAACAGGCATATTAAGAGCTGTATTACTGCTGTCCCCATTGTCTCCTCCATCAGGACACTTCATCTATAAGGAAAAAAAAAAAAGACAAAACTTATCATTAGGGATAAGATCCCAAATGCAGATAACTTCATTTTGATGACAATATTGACCAGGTTCTGACCTTGACAATTTTCACATCCGGCAGACTATCAAGAAATGCTTTGAGGTCGATGCCATTAAGAACAATCCGATTGTCATAGATGTGACCATTGGACTTAAAATCGATGACTGCTTTTTTCTAATAAAAAAAAAGGTTTGAGACAAATCTTTCAGGATGCATAGGGACAATAACAAAGAAATAAATGACTATAGTTCTTCGCAACATCCACATAGCACTGTTTTTCTACCTACCTTCAAGTGAGGGAACATATTAGCATGATCACCAATAAAGAAAGTATGGGGCATATAAGCCAGCTTCTCAGAATACTGCTCAGCAACTTCAGCTGGTGAAGTTTCCTGATCAGTGATGATGTAATCCATGAAAAGCGCACCACTAGTCCCAGGGTATCCCAGCCACATCGCCTAAAAGGGGGAAAAAAAAATCAGGCCAAAACCTAAAAATTTTCATCAAAAGAATTAAAAATTAAACAAACAAGGGGAACTGACTTCTTTAGCCAAGAGGAATGACGTAGTATCTCAGACTACCTTTTTAAGTGTTAAATGTTTTTCCAATTTACAAGACCAAACAACTGTTTGTACTCAACCATGAACTGCATGTCTCTATACACATGTACCTGTGGGTACTGTGTTCGACACTCAAAATTCTTTGTCCCTGGACATCTCAAGAATACTTTTTTTCTTAAGTCAAGCATGTCTGCCCTATTGTTTCAAATGCCAGGTAAGGGGGGGGCGGGGGCGGGTGTCGAAATTACTGTCTTTTTAGCTCAATAAACATTGTGAGCAATTACTATTTAGTTCCTTTACCTGAATAGGAGCAGGCCTGAGAGCAAAGAGTTCATTTCGAGCACCCTTGGTGTAACCATTCATATTTACAAGGATGTGTATACCATCCTGATGGATGCGATCAGCTGCTTTTCCATTGCATGGAATCTGTGGAATAAAACAAAATAAGAACTATGTATAATCTCAAACTAATTCAATTAGTTTTAATGGCATCGAATAGAATTCAGAGTCACAGGTGCAAAACATGATAATACAAATTAATGCAGCATAAAAATATGGTTAAGTGCCATTAAAATGGGCCCAAAACAGAAACAGAATACACAGGAAGAGGAGTTTACTCTATACTGAACGTCTGAGTAACAAGGCTCCAGAGAGAAATTGGCATTTGAAATGGGCCTTCAAAGACGGCTAAGAGCTTGAGGCAGTTGGACAGAACAGAATCTCCGACAGAGAACAGGATGAATAAAGAATCAGAGTGAAGTGCATGGTAGGTTTTGAAAACGGTGAGTAGATCACTTCTGTCTGGTATAAGGCATATATGAGGGCAGACGGTGGGTGAAAAGTACTGGCAAACATGGTTGTGCTCAGACTGAGAAAGACCGTGAAGGCTGGAAGGCCTGGGTGGCTCAATCAGTTCAGCGTCCGACTCTTGATTTCGGCTCAGGTCACGATCTCAGGTTCCTGAGACTGAGCCCAGTGTCGGGCTCCACACACGGCACGGAGTCTGCTTGAGATTCTCTCCCTCTGCTCTCCCCACCCCAACTCAAGCCCTCTCTAAAATAAATAAATAAATAAAATGTTTTTTAAAAAGGGGGGGCGCTGGGTGGTTCAGTGGGTTAAAGCCTCTGTCTTTGGCTCAGGTCATATCTCGGGGTCCTGGGATCGAGCCCTATGTTGGGCTCTCGGCTCAGCGCGCAGCCTGCTTCCCCCTCTCTCTCCTTCTGCCTGCCTCTCTGCCTACTTGTGACCCCTCTCTCTCTGTCGAATAAATAAAATCGTAAAAAAAAAAAAAAAAAAAGACTGAAGGCCCTGAAGAGTTTAGACTCCAGGCAATAAGCAATGGGTCCCTGAACATCTCTCCGAAGTGGAGGGCAGTATGCTTCTTGATCAGAGTCCAAACCCTACATCAGAAATGGTTAAGTTGGGTCGCCTGAGTGGCTCAGTGGGTTGAGCCTCTGCCTTTGGCTCAGGTCATGATCTCGGGGCCGTGGGATCGAGCCCCGCATCGGGCTCTCTGCTCAGCAGGGAGCCTGCTTCCTCCTCTCTCTCTGCCTGCCTCTCTGCCTACTTGTGATTTCTCTCTGTCAAATAAAAAAAAAAATTAGAAATGGTTAAGTATACTCCCACAGCAACAGCTACGCTGCCAAAGATGTTGGTACATACTATTTATTAAATGACAAGGATCTCACACCCCTTCTGCTGGAACTTCAATGATTCATGTATCAATTACTAGATATACCATACGTTGCATATCCCTTTTAGTCAACAAAGTGGCCCACAGAATCTATAAAGAAAAACCCCTACGCTGAGCAAATTAATTGCTCCATGGGTTTCAATCATAATTTTTTTTAAAGATTTTATTTACTAATATGACAGAGAGAAAGAGAGAGTACAAGCAGGGGGAGCGGCAGGCAGAGGGAGAGGGAGAGGGAGAAGCAGACTCCCCCCCTGAGCAGGGAGCCCGATGCGGAACTCAATCCCAGGACCCTGAGATCATGACCCGAGCCAAATGCAGCCGCTTAACCTACTTAGCCACCCAGGTGCCCTCAATCTTAATTTGTCACAAAAACGATGCTCCTAAAAATAGCAATAAAGCCAGTACAGAAATAAAGATAACCAAAGGCAAAGGCCCACAAAAACAGATGAGCCATGATGAACCCTAGAGTTCCTCTATTTTCTTTAAATAACCTATTTATTCCTCTTCCAAGCCAGCATTTCCTAGAAGAGTTTTATGTCCAAGCACAAATAGACCCCATTCCGATTTCATTTGCAACGTCAGCACAATCCACGCTGTTCATAAATGTAAATGATCAGGGAAATAAGATCACAGTAACTGTCCATATGTAATGGCTGATGTTAAATACCCGTCATGAAAAACACGAGCTACACACCTATCTGTTCATTCACTATCTGTTTTAAGTTAAAAGCTTGAAGTATAGGAGTTTCACCTACCTGAGAGAGGTCAATGAAATGATTGGCTTCTGCCATCACTTTCACTCTGAAGTTTGTGCCATCATCTGGGCTCAGGGCGTAACAGAATACCTGAAAGAGAGCACGCGATGTATTTGAAAACCCTGGCTCGACAAGACACAGAAGCAACCACCTGTATGTCCATCAAGAGATGAATGGATAAAGAATACACGGAGGGTGTTGGTATATGCACACAATGGAACCATAAAAAAGAATCAAATCTTGCCCTTCACAACAACATGGATGGACCTAGAGAATATTATGCTAAGTGAAATAAGTCAGACAGAAAAAGACAAATACCACATGGTTTCACTTATATACGGAATTATAAAACAAATGAGCAAACAAAAAATACAGAGACAGACTCCTAAGTACAGAGAACAAAATGGTGGTTGCCAGAAGGCAGGAGGTGAGGAGAATGGGTAAAACGGGTGAACAGGATTAAGATGTACAAACTTCCAGTTAGAAAATAAGTCATGGGGATGAAAAGTACAGCCAAGGGAATTCAGCATTTAATAACTTCGTATGGTAACAGATAGTAACTACACTTACTGTGGTGAGCATTTCATAATGAACAGAATGTGAAATCACTATGCTGTACACCTGAAACTAATGTAAAATCACAGGTCAACTGTATTTCAATTAATTAAAATTAAATGTAAAACTAAGTAAAAACCTTGGCTCAAATCTTTCAAAAAGACACTGACTGGGCTTAACACCCAATAACGGTGATGATAAAGCCAGAAATGTTTTTGTTTTTGTTTTTTAATAAAACAAATAGTGGTTCTAGGGAAATACTAGTCTTACCTCAAATTTATCAGGATTGTGCATGCCTGGAATAGACTGCATAAGGTGAGAAGTAGGATGATTCCCAAAGTCAGAACTCACATATCCTACACGCAGTCGACCATCGCTAAGCTTCAAGTCTTTTGGATGTTCATATGGTGGCTTATGAAGGACGTTGATCTACCAATGAAAACCAATGCCTGTTAGTACAGTTGAATCCATACATAAATCTTCATCTAGGAAAATTGATAAAAAAAAAAAAAAAAACCCTGTACTTCCCAACTGTTGGGAATGGTTTGTCCAGAACATTTAAGTCATATGGCCAATTCAATGCAATCTTAGCAGTTTATAGAATATGCTTACACTCTGACCTGTTCCTGAGGCCTAAAAGAAGTAGCCCGAGCAAATCTAAAACTTGGAGAAAGCTCGAGGCAGTGTGGACAGAGCATGACAAACTCTGCATTTTAGAAAATTCTGTAGGGAAGCATTCCTAAAACACAGAATTACATCTAGCACTCCAATCCATTCTGCTGAGCAAACTGCCAACCTCTGATCAAGCAGTGCTCTAATTCTCAAAGCAGAGTATAAAACACCAAACCCCCCCCCCAAAAAAAAAAAAAAAAAAAAAACACCAAACCCTTTTATTATTAAACATTATGGTTTTCAAACACCGTCCCTCTGTTGTTAGAATTCCACCTTAGGGGATGAAGGGGTCATGATGGGGTAGCTGCCAAAGTCTCATTTCTCAACGTGGGTAGTGTTGACCTTATGGTAAGTTACTCATTAAACCACATACGTATGATCGATTCACGTCATTTTCTGTATCTGTATTTTACTCTGAAACAGAAAGATTAAAACAAAACGATCGCACCTTATCCAAGCAGAGGTTCCCGTGCCTCTCAGCAATAGCCTTCCTGAAGCCATGAGAGAGAGGATATAGCATACTATGATGAGGATGCACAGAAGGCAATCTATTCTTCTCTAACTGGTCAGCCACAATACTGACCAACTTCTTCATTCGCTCGTCATAGTCTGTCCAGTCACATACAATCTAGAGGAGGCAAAAAGAAGTTATCACCCAGGGGCACCTGGGGGGCTCACCTTCGGCTCGGGTTGTGATCCCGGGGTCCTGGGACCGAGCCCCACGTCAGGCTCCCTGCTCGGTGGGGAGCCTGCTTCTCCCTCTCCCTCTGCCACTTCCGCCCCACCTCCCCACAGCTTGTGCTCTGGCTCTCTCTGTCAAATAAATAAATAAAGTCTTGGGGAAAAAAGATTATTACCCCGAAAACCCTATTCCAAGATTTAACATTTTATGTGACTTTGGCCTAATATAACTTCAGATAACCCTTTAAAAAACATTTTTTTTTTAAAAGGTCTCCAGCCAGGCTTGGATTAATGTGGCACATAACAATTAAAAAGTGACTGCCACACCGAAAGCCAATTACTGGCCTGTTATTCTTTACCTGCAGGCAATGAGCCAAGTTACAATAAGCATCAGGAAAATCAGGCTTCAGTTTCAGAGCAGTGCGGTAGGAAGCAATTGCTTCTGGAATATTCCCTGAATCCTGGAAATAAGTAAAGCGGGATGGTTAAAAGTTCTGCTACAATTAAACACTCGGTGCTTAGATGCACCTATCATAATCAACAGTAGTACCTTATGAATGGAAGCCAAATTGCTGTGGGCATCTGCAAATGCAGGGTTAATCTGAATGGCACGAGTGTAACACTGCAAGGCTCCCTGAACATCCTGCATCTCCTTTAGAGTGTTTCCCATGTTCGAGTAGGCATCAGCAAAAGTAGGACTAATTCTAAAAGAGAAAACAAAGATTTTCTTCATCTAGTATAAAAACCTTTAACTCCCTGCAATGTTAGTCTGTGGTTGTTAAAAGTCATCTTAACACAAGCCAAATGTGCCACAGGCCCAACATTTAAAAATGAAAAGGGAAAAAAAAAAAAAAAAGAAAAGGGGAAAAAAAATTAGACAGTGAGGATCTTACCGAATAGCCTCCTTATAATGCATCAGAGCTTCCTGAAGTTTTCCCTGCTGCTGCAGTACACTTGCTAAATTTGAATGAGCAGCAGCAAACTCTGGGAAGACCTACAGAGTCGAGATGACATCCGAGGTTTAAAAAAAAACTTCTAAACCAGCAGTAATAACTTACCACGGTAAGAACTTTGCTCAAGTATCTTTGTATTCCTACATTTCTGTCTACCTTCTCCAAGTCTCCTCATTCTTCAAAACCAAGTGACTCGAATTCTACCTCTTCCTTTATTTTATGCCTCTCCTTGTTTCAAAAAGTGAGGAGGTTAAGACCTCTCCTCATCCTAGCTTATGCCGATTACTCCAGTAACTCTCTCTTCTGAAATCCTGGTCTCTTATTAAACTCCTACCACACCCACCAACCACCATTACAGCCATCAGGCACTAAAATCATGTACTTACTGGTAACCTTTCTTGAACCGTGTAACTCAGTTTAACTTTTCCATGCAGCTCTTACCTACCCATAAAATAACGAGCTCAACATAGAGACTTTCTTGAATGTCACACAGGACTTTGCTCCTACCTTAGATACTCAATTACTGGCTCAACGAATGATTCAACCACTGTTTTTACAAAAGAGGTGGATGACACGGGCACACTTTAACTGCCTTTCCTCTATTATCACACAGCAAAAATATCCAGACACACCACCCCGAACATACTTCCAGTGCTTTACGATATAAGCGAACAGCCTCTTCGATGTTTCCCTGTTCTCTTTTGATATTGGCTAGGTTATTCAGAGAGTCTGCATGGGTGGGACACAGCCGGAGAGCTGTATTATAACAATCTTCTGCTTCGGCAACCTAGAAGACGAAACAAATTATTCAACACCCATAGAGAGGAATCACAGAGTCACCACAGATATTAGTCTAACAACTGTTTAGTTAAGCCTAATGGCTGATAATGTTCTAGAAAATAGGTATTTTTGCTATTCTCTCGACCAAAACTCGCAAGTAAAACAATTCACCACTTCGATACTTAATAACAATAGGTACAGAAACAGCTTTTTTAATCCTACTAGGTAACAAAGAAATAGACTGAATAAATGTCCTTACACTGCCCTTCTCTTTGAGTGCATTGGCTAGGTTGCAGTAGGCATCAGGGAAATGTGGTTGCAGTTCAATAGCTCGCCTGTAGGTGTCTATTGCCAGATCTATCAGGCCTTGCTCATAGTATACACAAGCCAGGTTGCCGTGCACCACTGCATGATTTGGACTCAAGCTTAGGGCACGAAGGTAAGCTGCCACAGCTCTGTAAATAAAAAAAAAAATATATACACACACACACACACAATGCAACTAACTTTTAATGGATGCTTTGTTACAATTAATTCAAGCTATACTCTACCAAAGTATATCAATTAATTATAATCCATGTTGTACTACACTTAACCTCACATCAAAATTCCACCTTAATAAAAATATGTCGTTTTTACACTGAAAATTTTTCTATTTCCACATAAGAAATCAGCTCTCCCCTAGCAAAAAAAAAAAAAAAAAAAGATCAAAACATCAGGATTTACTTAGCTTTCAGAATCAGATCAAAGGAGTAATTTAGTCTAAAAGATAACCACTTCAATAGCTTTACAATAAAAGAAATTTCAATTAAATTCCCAGTGAGAAGGATAACGGCTTGGAGGAAAGCCAGCAATGAAAAGTCAGGCGACAATGCCTCTAAATAAAAGGTAACGCAGCAGACATCATGAGGGAAAAGCAACATACTAGAAAAGGAAAATGTATTTCAACGGATCACTGTCATCATTTTAGTCCAACGGCTCAAATGCCAATACGACACTCAAGAAAATGTATCAAATAGAACATTCTCTCACCTGTCAAATATCCGTGCCTCTTTCAAGACATTTCCTAAATTGATATAAGCATCCAGAAAATTTGGGTCAAGGGTGACAGCCTAAAAATTACAAGACAGCTACTTAGAGCCCAGTTAGGATTTCAGATTTACTTGCCAATTACAATTTTTTATTCTGAGATCATTTTAGGCCTCCAATTACATATTCCAATACAGTTAAATCTTATTTCTTTCATTTAAAAAAACAAAACAAAACAGATAGGGGTGCCTGGCTGGCTTGGTCAGAAGAGCATGCAACTCTTGATCTTGGCATTGTGCGTTTGAGCTCCACACTGGGTGGAGAGATTACTAAACAAATAAACTTTTAAAAACTGTTATTTTAGTACCCACTCATTATTCACAAACCTCAATGTTATCAAAATAACTTGTGTAATGGGAGAGCACAATGTGTCCTGAAGGGAAAAATTTAAACCGGGTCTGCTCCAATTTTACTCAGCTAAATACTTCTAATGGTGGGCCCGATTAATAAGCCTAACTCTCCTAGAGGTGCCCAGCTGGCTCAGTCTGTGCAATAAGTGACTCCTGAGCTCAGGACTGTGGGTTTGAGCCCCATGTTGGGTGTAGAGATTACTTAAAAGTAAAATCTTAAAGGAGCGCCTGAGTGGCTTAGTTAAGTGTCAAGACTCTTGATTTTGGCTCAGGTCATGATCTCGGGGTTTTGAGATCAAGCCCCACATCAGACTCTGCACTGGGCTTGGAGCCTCCTTAAGACTGTCTCTCTCTTCGTCTGCCCCTCCCCACCTCAAAAAAAAGTAAATAAAAAAAAAATCTTAAACAAAAAACCTAACTGTTCTAAAACAATGGCAGGAAGAAGCAGCAGCAGGCTCTAACTGGAAAAGGAAATATATAGCTCATTAATAAAGTCTACATACTCAGTAAAACCTTAGTAAGATATATAATTAGAGCTACACACTCAGTAAGATACATTAATTACTTCAAGGAGATACTAACCATTAGATGATTTCATCCAAATAAATCTGAAGTCGTCTTAAAATATGGCCAGATATACCCAGAGCAGGGATTCTCAACCCTGGCCATAACATTAAGATTCACCTCCTAAAGGGTGCCTGGGCTCTCTCACGTACCAGTTAAATTAGACCCTCTGAAGATGGCACCAGGAATTCCTATCTTTTATAAGCTCCTCACGTGCAATCAAGGTAGAGAACCACCGAGCAAGAGGTAGGTATTCCTATAGTGTAATAAATGCAAACTTTAACTGAAATACTGAAAAGGTAAAGGTAATAAGTAATTGTGAACATATTAAAGAGTCATAAGGAACACTTCCTCTTCACTTTACTTCTATCACAAAGTACCTAGTGCCTGGTTCTATCTTCTTTGCCACACTATTAATGGTGATACTCTGATTCTATCATTCCTTTTTCATTTACTATAAGCTAGAACACTGCTATAAATAGAAACTTCCCCCTATCAACTACTGGGTTACCCTGAGGTCCAGTTCATCCGGGAGAAGGAAGACAAATGCTTTATTCTTCCTACTTGAGCTAGTTTTCAAAATTAATTACTCCTTTATCTTCCAAAGGTAACAAATGAATTTTTTTAGTATATTTATAAAGTCATGAATTTAAATACATTTGACAAGTTTCAAATATATCCCAGTTAATATTCCTGCTGATGTTCAAGTCCCATCTTAGCCAGCCTGAGCCTCCTCCAGTTGACTTTTTGAGTCCTCTCAACATACTCTATCAAAACTTCCTCGCTTTCTGGTATGATAGGGCACTCCAGATGAATTTTGTACATTTCCTACCCTAATCTAGAATCGGCCTTTTTTTTTTTTTTTTAAGATTTTATTTATTTATTTGACACCAAGAGAGAGCACAAGCAGGGAGAAGCACACGGGACTCGATCTGAGGACTCTAGGATCACACCCCGAGCTGAAGGCAGACACCTAACCGACTAAGCCACCCAGGCGCCCCTAGAATCCGCCTTTTGACCTAGAAACTCTGCTGCTTTAAAGTTGCCCATCTTAAAAAAAGGATTTTTAATTTCTAAAGTACATTTCCCACACAAACCTGGAAACTGCCTGGGACGGGGGTTGGGCGGGGGCAGCTGGCTGCCGTCAGTTGACAGAGCCACGAGCGACTCTTGAACCTAGGGTCGTGAATGAGATCGAACCCCACACTGGATGTAGAGATTACTTTATTTTTTCTTTTTTTTTTTTTTTAGAGATTACTTTAAAAAATAAAATCTTTAGGGGCACCTGGGTGGCTCAGTGGGTTAAGCCTCTGCCTTCAGCTCAGGTCATGATCTCAGGGTCCTGGGATCGAGCCCCGCATCAGGCTCTCTGCTCAGCAGGGAGCCTGCTTCCCCCTCTCTCTGCCTGCCTACTTATGATCTCTCTCTCTCTGCCAAATAAATAAATAAAATCTTTTAAGAAAATAAAAATAAAATCTTTAGAAACAAAACTGGAAACTGCCACATCATATACCATCCAGCAAATGCTGTAATACTGTCAGAGAAACAAATATTAAGTGACTGATGAAGTCAAGGCCTATTATTTGGTTCTAAGTAAAAACACCCTGCATACATAAGCACTTCCCAAGTACCAATTATTAATGACTAACCTTTTCAAAGTGATGAATTGCAAGCCAAATCTCTCCTTGGGCATTGAAAACACAGCCAAGATTACTCCAAGCTACTGCAAAGTTCGGTTGCGTCTCAATTGCTTTCAAATAACATGCCTTAGGAGGGGTTAATGAAAGAAGATGGGAGGGGAAGGAGGTAAAGGGAAAAGGGAAAATTTGTAAAGGGAAAAAAAAAAGATTGGGGGGGGGAAGAAGGTGATATCATTATTCCTTCTCTGACCAGCCAAAAGTGACCCTGCAGCATAGGCTCGCTTGCGCCAAAACTAATGCGCTGCCACAGCTGGCTGCTCCTGCGCCTGCGCCACCAGAACCCAAGTGCAAACCACCATGTTCAGTTCTGCCAACCAGTAACTGACTCTTCATACTGGGGCTTATCTGGGAAGTCAGTTGCCCTAAGACTCTATGCTGGACTTCTCTTATCCGAACACCGAAGGGCTTCCGCTACGCTTTCAAGTCCGACCTAGAGGGTACCACTCAGAGCCAAGTCTTCCCAGCCCCACGACCCCCTCACCAGTTTCCCAAAGCGTGCCCTACAAAACGTTACTAGAGCTCACTGGGGAAAAAAAGGATTTCATGATCAAATCGATTGGGAGAACAGAAAACAGGTTTCTTTGCTACACGACTTGCCTTTAACAGTTTATACAGGACTCCCTCAACTTAGTTGACCATGGAACTCTTTTTTTCAGTGGACATTTTACTAGAATGCTACGAAACACACTTTGGGAAACGCTGCTCTAAACAGTCCTGTTCCTCGCTCACACCAAAACTAGGCTACCGAGGAGAACGTCTTTCTGCCATGTCGGGTATGAGAAAGCCAGGCTACCCGTCCTCGAGATGCCCCTGACTCCCAAGGGGGACCGAAGCTGAAACCTCGTATGACAGGATTGCACCTAGGTTGAGGTCCCTGTAATGCGAGCGCAAACATCGCTTGCGCAACCTAACAGCAACGCACTGCGCGATCGCTGCGCACTGCTGCGCTACATAGAACACCCCTAGACGCAGCAAACGGCCAACCAGATCCATTAATCTACTAGACAGGCCCAAAGAGAATATTTGTTTAATGAGATTAGTTGGACTCGAGGTATGTTAAAACCCAATTTTATCCAAAAAGGCTACACAATAGGACTGAGGGAGCCAGTCAATCAGATTACTCATCTAGTCAACCGTTCACAGGGGCTCATTTGCACGCATTGCGCATTAACGCTGCGCAGCCTTTGCGCTACTGCAGGGTCACAGCGCATCATCAGAAGAGCAGAATGCTGCAATCCAAACAAAGAAGAAAAAAGGAAAAAATGAACAACAAGAAGAGTTAGAAGCTTTTACTAGTAAATTATCTCTAATAATTTTTAATATCAATTAACTTTTACTTATCTTTGACAGAATTGTGGCTATAGTATAAAACATTCTCTTACATAACTTGCTCGTAAATAAAATTATTTTAAGCTGTTTCTGAAGCCACAAGACAGAAGATTCAGGCATGGAGGCAAATTGTTTTGCTGTGGCAGTTACAAACCCGTTACCATATTTCTCATCATGTGACTTTTCGGTGCGTTCCTTGCTGGAAGAGGAGGAGGTGTGTGTCTGCCCTAGATCCAGGCCTCGAGCTCCCTTCAGCGAGGCACCTTACGCATGGAATAGGAGGTTTCACCCACCTGAAACCTTCTAAATACAATATCAATGGTGAAAAACCAAAAACAAGAGAGAAAATAAAAACAAGATCATTAGTAAAAGTTCAACAAAGCAATTGAAATTCTTTGGATGTCTATTACATATGGGAATGAGGACAGTCTCAAGTCTGTAACATGGGAAACATGCAGAAGGGAGAGGGTTAATCAGGGCTATTGCATACAGCAGGGATTTTTGCTGGAAGAAAGGCTCTTCGCTTTCTATAAAGATAACTTAATTTTGCTTCCATCTACTAGGAATATGCTGGCTTGAATTTTCAAATGCACTGATTACAAAAGAAATACATTGCATTTCACTCAAGAGTATGTTCTTGTTCACTAAGTTCTCACAAAAACAGAATAAACATTTTTCAAACTAGGTGTCTCCAGAGCTCTGAAATAAAGAAGTCAGCAACCTAAGGCAGGCGCAATGTCTCAGCCTAAACCGATCTCTAAAGCTGCAGTGAAGTGCAATTCATGTTAGCTGTCCGCTTGGTGGGGTGACAATTAATAGGAGCTTATCAAATATTTGTTCTATAAATTACCAATTAGATTTATCAGCTAAGATTGAAATCCATTACAATTCATTAGCTGGAAACCTACATAAAGGTTAATCCAAAGTGTCAGCAGAATTTATGAGCTACGCACTTAAAACTAGTGCCTTTTCACATTAGATGGTGCTGAAAAGCCTTCGCCCTCCCTGGATGAAGCAATCAAACAGACAGCTACGCTGCGCATACACTCCACGCATTAGCATGCGCGTGGGGCTCAGAGCAACAGGTGGGAGTTTCAGAAGCATTCTGGTTTCTCCCCACTCCTCACCCCTGCAGCGCGGTTGCGTAAGGTGGCTTGTAACAAGACAATTTCATTTGTAAATTTAATTTACAATTATACCAAAAGCTTTAATAACCCAACCTGGTGTTCAAATTCATTATTTGGAAACACAGAATGCTAAAAGCCACCTTTCCACTTTGGCAAGTTTTCTTTCGATCAGTCCATTTCCCAAACAAACCAGCTTTGTCCTTCTGACTTTTTTTTTTTTTTTTTTTTAAAGGAGGTAGGACGGGGAGGAATAAAAGAAGGAAGTAAGGAAGAAAAGAAGGTAGACAACTAGGGTTGGAAAAGAGGAAAAAGGAGGGAGTGGGGACAAGGGGCAGGATGTTCCAATTATTAATTTGCAATCATTTTAACAGCCTTTCTTCCACTGTAAAAAGGGTAAGGAAGATGAAGGGAGGAAGGTTAAATAAGAATTTTAAATGCCAGTATTACAGGGTAACATTTGGATGAAATTCTTCTCCACTTACAAGCCACAAAGGACTTAGAAGAGCAGCATTTTCAATGGCACCTGCATCATATAGGAGTCTTGAGCCAAATCACAGGCGCTCTGCTTGTCACCAGCAGGCAAGCCTCAGATTTGAAGGAATGTTACTTATTCCCACATAAGATCATGACGGAGCCCATTGTTATAAAGATGATCTAGCTCAGCAGAAAGGCTCCAAAATGTTCAGGTTCTTGCTTTACCCCCAGATTTAGAACAGATATGCCAAAGCCTGGCCCTGCTCTAGTCTGAGGTGATTCATGCCGTCAGTTTTCCTCAGTTTCATAGGACTGTTTTTTGGAGATAGCTCAATGAAGAGTTGAAGACTTGGCAAAAAGTACAAGTTTTCATAACACTGATGTTTAAATGTGTTCTATCAAACACCTACCTTGGCTTCTTCCAAGCGACCCAGGGCTTTGAGCAGGTTCCCCAGGTCACTGCGAACACAGTACAAATCCTAGAAACCGAGAGATACTCCTTAATTATACTGTCAACCAAAAATACCTTGAAATTGCTTTTACGCATCTAAGCTCGCTGTCCTTTTATTCTGCCAACTAAAGATACTGCTTGACAAATTAAAAGTACAGAACCACAACCCCACATCCTCAATTCCAAATTCCATAAAGTTCCAAAAACTTACCTGATGATTAAACCTGACCAGAACGGGCACAAAGCTGTTTAGAGAATTTACTGATCCCACTTAGTGTGAATACTCATACCTTCTGCTGCAGAAATAAGTAAGTATTCTACTAGAAGGTGCTGCTCCAGACTCACCTGAGAGTTTTATACACGGTATTACCATCTTTCGAAAATCCTAAAAATTTCGAATTTTGAAATGCATCTGATCCCACCAGTTTCAGATAAAAAGACTATGGGCCTTGGAACTAGAAGGTATTATGCTAAGCGAAATAAGTCAATCAAAAAAAGACAATTATCCTATGATCTCACTCATGTACGGAATTTAAAAAACAAAACAGAGGATCATAAGGGAAGAGAGGGAAAAATAAGCAAGACGAAATCAGAGTGGGATATAAACCATAAGAGACTCAAACATAGCAAACAAACTGAGGGTTGCTGGAGGGGAAAGGGGTGGGAGGATGGAGTAACTGGGTGACGGGCATTAAGGAGGGCACGTGATGAGCACTGGGTATTATACAAGACTGATGAATCATGAACTCTACCTCTGAAACTAATTATACATTATATGTTAATTAATTGAATTTAAATTTTAAAATATGGGGGAAAAAAAAGACTACGGGCCTTACTATAGCTTCTTCTCTCCTTAAATGTGAGTCGCCTTAAAAAAAAAAAAAAAAAGCACCAAATATTTGTTCAACTATTTTGTTCAAAGGTTATGATGAATCACTCCAGTATCAAGGGCTAAAAATTTTCCATAGTGAAAAAAAGTATTTAGCTATGACTGGCTATCAGCAAACCTACTCTTAGGCTGTCAGGCATATTTAGAAACCTTGACTTCATTTTAGCATTAGACAGAAGGATTACCATCCAACCAAAGCTTCAATCCTGGCACCTGCCACTAGATTACTCATTAGTATTAAGTGCCATTCGAACTGAGTGGGTGAATAATGAAAAGCAGTTGACTCTGCTTTTTATTAGCAGCGCAATTGTGTTGTTAGTCATCTGACTCACCAGTCCGTTCATCAGTATGAAAGACTCATCAGAACAGTGAGCTTAAATTTTTATTTGTCCTTGTTTGCCTTTGTCATTCAAATCTATCAGCCAGCAAGCACAGACAATAGCAATCGAGAGTAAGCTTATCATTCCAAACTGTTCCACAGGGGAAAAAGAGCCTTATTAAGTCCCGGCAAGGGAAATTTTGCCAATTGTGCCGAAGTATCATATGTATTATTCTATACGCAACTGTATTATGGTTTCCAGAATCAGGTGGTTAATTTTACTGACAAACAGCTTTCGTGATTGTATACTATCATCCATCAGGCAAACCAAAACTCAGCCAGCAAAGAACAGACTGCCGCAGGACACCCTACGGTTGACCATATTGGGTCCGTTCCATGATCTACCTCATCTGTCCTGTCCATCGAGCAGTGACTGGTGTTTTGGGAGAGAAGGACTGTCTCCCATGACCTCAAGTACAAAAGACTAATACTAATCCTTAAAAAAAAAAAGTCACAGGTATCATTTGTCTTATTACAGATTTATCCTCCTCTAATGACTCTAAGCATTTTTAACCCTATTTTATACTCAGAAGTAATGAGTCTATAATCTTGCTATCTCTGCATAATTTTCCTTCCTAAACTTTAAGGGTTACCCTTCGGTTTGGGCCACCCATTAACTATACTATCCAATCTGTTCATATAAGCTCTTCTTCTATGTCTGATTATTGCAGTTTTTTACCTTTGGACTTCTACCAATTCCTATGCCTCTTCTGAGCCATAATAATCAAAATCTTGCAGTAATGCTCCAACAGTGACCCTAATGGGCTATATTATTTTAGCCAACTGTTGCATACTTTTAGCCTCTAATTTCTATAAACTCTTGGATGGATGCCATCCAAGTGCTGACAGTGCCTACCTATATTTAGTAATAACATCTTGATCCATTACAGCACACTAAATCAAGTTAACACAATGCCCACAGTTTAAAAATAGATTATCTTCAAGATCACTAGCAGATGATAATCAACAAGGCAGTTTTAGAAAAAGGTAAAACATTTCATATTAAATGTAATACTGAAAGCCAATTCTCCCATTTGGGAATCCAAACATTTATGCACAAACAATAGATTTCTAGGAAACTCAAGGACACCACTATTCTCCCTAAAGTTCAAAACCTAAGACTGCTTCAAAATGAGTAAGAATTTCCTATATAACCACTCCTCCTAAAACAGCATTTATTTCCTGCCTTTCTTCCTAGAGCCCCCACCCTTACCCACATCTATATATACACATACACACGAAGTAAAATCAGGTTGATAAAAACCTACAGTAGTTCTCAATTGCCTCTCAATTTAAACTCCTCAGCCTCTATTCTTTCTAAATCTTCAAATTGACTCTCCTCTACTACACTCACTTCTTGTTACTACTTGACTCACCACTTCAGCCAAGGAAGTCTACTTGCTATTTACCTTCCTACAGAATGCTTAGGTTATAAGCACCCACTCAAGAAAATCTTCTGATTAATACTCTCTAACAATAATCATCCAAGGAACTTACACCCTTTTTCTCTTTGCAGGTCAGGTCCTATCTCATATTAGAATCCCCAACTTTTTCTCCCCGGCACATCACCCCAATTCCTAATAAAGCACTGCACACACAATAAGCACTCAAATATTTAAATGTGACATTTGCACAGCAAACATAATAAAAAGCAGAGAGAAACAGAAATATATGGTTTTCCACAGCTTAGCTCACAACAGTAACAAATTACGCGACAGTAACATGTGACAGTCAGGATGCCAGGAGCTCTCAGCAGTATGCATCCACAATCAAAGCCAAAGCAATGTTTCAACAACCAACAGGGCTCCTTAGAGCAACTCAGGGTTATAGCCATTTGACAAAGGACAATTTTATATGTAATTCATAAAAGGGACTGCTGGGTATGAGGCAACTCCAGTGAACCATCATGTAGATTACCAGCTGCAATAGCACCTTCAAATATAATGGACTAAAATTTCAGTGAAATTATTCAATCATCCAACATTACAGAGACAGTTCAGAACATAAAAATGTGAAAGAGCTCCAGGTCTTAAAATTTCTATAAATCAAGTCACAGAATTAACTTCTGTCATTAACTGGAAAGGATAAACGCTGCTGAAAACAGATTACCAAGAATACTACTGTAACATTTTACCTTTTCACTGCTGCAAAACCAAAATAACCTAATTTTAACTACTTTTCACAGAAGGCCAACTACATCTATGATTCAGGACAACAACGCACTGCTAACAAGAAGAGCACAACTTAGGAACAGGCTCAAGACTCTCCATCAGTACTGACCTGACAAAGGCATTTGACACTAAGCTGCAGTCTAGTTAAGACTAGATAACCTGAAGTAAGTTAAAACATTACAGGTATAGTATAGTCATGGTGAAATCACAGCAGTCTGCACAATCCTTTTTTCACCCTTACTGGTGAAGGCACAGAAATAAAGCAGCACCTTCCACTAGTAGAAACAGAACCAGATGGGAATTCATAGCTGTTCAATGCCTTTAAGGGGGTAGTCCCCCGATGCATTTTAGGACTGTTTTTATTTCTTTGGTAGGGTACAATGACAGTTAGATACTGAAACACACGGTTCTGTCTCCCACTTTAGTTTTCCCTTCTCCTTTAGGTTTTCTACTCCTGCAGTTTGGTATCAGGTCAGCAGCAACGACTGGCCTGCCTCAGATGTAAACAATTGAAAACCCGAGCCAAGGGGATCAGAGTTCAAGATGTGGAGCGACAGCTATAAAAGAGGGCACAAGTGAGTTCATACAGAATCAACAAGAGAAGGGTGGAGCCAACCCTGATTAATAAAGGGTAAGAACTCCCTGCGACAACTAGGTGCGCAAGTGAACTCTGAGCCCTGGCTCTTAAGAACAGGGTCCAAGCCCCAGTGGCAGTGCATACAAGGTTGCCCCCATCATTTCCTGTGCTAACTAGCTAGGTAATACTGCAATAAAAATCACAAAAAGCCACTCGAATCTACATAACCTTTCAGAATACTCAAGGCATATAAGAAATTAGTTTCACTGGCTACCTCCAAGAAGAGTAACTGGGAGACTTTTCACTGTATCCATACAAAAAGCAATGAACAAATAATAACAAATATCAAACTCTTAAAATTAACTGCAAAAATATCATTAACATGTCATGATGAAAAGTGATTTCAGATCTTTTGCACCAACTGCTAAATTAAGCTGCAGTTTCCAAACCTGTAAAATAGGGATTAAGGTATACTCAGATATGATCAATGGCTTTCGAACTGTACGCAAGAGCTGCCGTGAGGGATGGGTGCCCTCTGGGGACATCATCCCTTTTTTAATCCTTTATTTCTTCTCTCTTCTGGGTTTGCCTTCAAGATATTCAAGCTTAAAAGAAATGAATAAAGAAAAAAAGAGACACAAAAACCAGACTCTTATGTACAGAGAACAAATTTGTGGCTGCCAGGGGGAGGTGGGTGGGTGGAAGAGGCGAAGGGGATTAAGATATACTTATCACGAGGAGCACTGAGTAATGTATAGAATTGCTCAGTCATTATATTGTACACCTGAAACTAATATAACACTATTAATCATATATGAATTTTTTTCAAAAAAGGCAGTTACCAAGAGAAAAAAATGATATTCAGGCTCAGGTTTTAATATCTTACTTCTCCACTACTAGCTGTGTGATCCCAAGAAAGTTACATGACCCCTGACTTTTTTAATTGGTGAAACTGGCAAGAATACCATCTACTTCAAAGGATCATCATAAGCACTAAGAAAGACCAACATCTGAAACAACTGGCACAGTATCTGAGCACATAGTGGATTTTCAATAAATGGTGCCTAACGTAATTACTTATTAACCACTTCCAGACTTGTTGCAAAACTCAGTGCTGTTTGTGGTGCTCAGTGGTCTCAGTGCTAAGACCACTTAGCTTGGTTATGCTTTTCTGGAGACCTACACTCGTTCCACAATTACCTCTTAAGTTTATATCTATCCTCTTTCCCAAACTACATCAAAAGTTCTGAGGGCCAGTCTGACTTTTTTTATGAATCCTTCAGAGACCCTAACTCAGTGTGAACTTAATGTCTGCCAGCTGGGCCTCACTTGTTCGCCCGAAAACGTCGGCAATTTAGCCCCCAAAATTTAAAAACTAATCAAAAACCTGGTTTGGACACTATCACCTCAATTCTATCACTTGTAATTATGTTGAACGAAACAAGAATAAGCTACTGAGGAACACATTTCACAGCCTAGTTTTGATGTCACTGATCCACATAGTGGCATCTTGTTATAACTATTTCCTATTACAGATTAAGGTCCTTCATCTAGTACTCCTTGAAAATGCATTAACTATTAACAAATACCTATCAGAACATATCCAAATTTAATCAAAATAACCCCCCCAAAATGTCATATGTTCTGCATTTTTACAGGCATTATAAAAACAGGTGTAGAACTTCTTGCAATAGGGTAATTTTTATGCTTTTTAAATGTAAATTGCTAGATAAAACTAATGTTTTAAAACATAATGCAGATCCAGTCCAAGCAATTTCACCATTTTAAGTCAACAAACATTTCTAACTCTTAACTTCATTCCATGCAAAAACCTAACTCTTAACTTCATTCCATGCAAAAACCTATTTCATGTCTGAAGTAGCAGGCTGTTTCCTTCTGGGCTTTTGTAAAGGGAAATAATAACCGTTAAAATGTTACTCACAGGGTTGTACTGAAGAGCAGAGACGTAAGCTTGTACTGCCCCTTCCATGTCACCTGCTGCTACCAATGCGGCTGCCAGGTTAATATAACCATCGATGAAATCTGGTTTGAGACGCAATGCATGCCGGTAGTGCTCAATTGCCTCCTGCAATTGCCCTCTTTCCTTGTACACATTCCCCAAATTCGAATAGGCTTCTGCCAGAAGGGGGTTCTGTTTAATTGCCAGAGTGCTAAAGTGAGCAGATCTGGAAAAAGCGAAAAGCGTTGATACATGGGTATGCGTGTCACAGAGAGAAGGTATGGCCCACACGCAACTCAGTTTCTGAAGCTCCTGTGCCACTACTGCTGATTGTGTAACAAGACAGTATTTCTTTTAACTACTGTACAGTAGGAAAAATTTTGGAAATCAAAGTTTTCCAAAAGCAGAGGTATCCCTGATTTCAAATTGGAATCCTTTTTTCTTACGAGATAAAATTCTTACTAAAGTCTTCTTACCAAACTGCCACATTGTAAGACACGAACACTAAGATCAAGAATGAAAATGCTACGTGCATGACCCTCGCTTTCCATTTGTTGATTAAAATGTAATGACACTCATCTTTCAACGTCTAAATAAGCCAGAATGGCAAGTTATCACAAGGACAAGAACACAGATTCTCCCCTTTTGATTAATTCAACTGATTAGCTAAAAGTAGCATATCATAACGATTTGTGCATTTGCAACTTGAACCACATACGCACCTCCTACCACAGCAACATACGCCATTTCTGAGCATTTCCATTCCTCAAACTGACACATCTCACAAAGGTGAGACAGGATGCTCAGATGGAATAAATTATTCTTAGTATACCTGAACAGAGTTAAGAAGGCAGATGTAGGTGGGAAAATCTAGAAAAGGTCCCTAGTCATACTGAGAATATAAACACCACCACAAAAGAAAGGAGAAAAACTGGCAGCTGGGCACGTCCCAAGTGGGCAAAAGAGCAGATGTGCGTTGGTGGCTTAGTTGAAACCCAGTACTGGAAAAATTTCAAGTTCAAATATTTAAGTATCATTTTTTTTAAGCTCAGCACCCAGAGGCAGCAATCACCAGCAGGTACCCCCACATCTCCTACCTGTCCAGCCTTCGACACTGGAAGTGTATAGATGAAAGTAATAAAAGCACACCAGTATTGTCTGGCTCTTGTCTCCAGAGCTGCATGCAGTGTCTCTCAGCTGCCTCAAAATCTCCTGCCTGATATTCTCGATGTGCCAACTCAGCTAACCCTTGGAAGGAAAGCATACGTTTCGTTGGTTCTGGAGAATCATCAAAACATTTGAGGGAAGGAGGGGGGAAAACAAAAAGTTAGAAATGCAAACAAAAAAATGTAAAAATATGGTATATTAAACTCAAAGATGAAAACGCTTGAAACTATGTAAAGCACTAGAGTGTTCTGCACGTTATCTATACCTCCAAGTTAACATCAGGTGCAGAATTGGCATTTTTAGAATTCACCATTAACTTTTCTTTCCCAGACCAGATAGAAACATTTACTTCCAAATAAGATTACATATTATGAACAAAAATACTTTGTACTTTTAAAACATAAGTCAGAGGTAGCATCTAAGGAGTCACCAAACATTATTCCCTATATCTTAGTTAACGTACAGAAACAAAATATACAACATGATTTGCAAGGTCACAAAGATTTAATGTCAGAACAACCTACTGGAAAAGTAATAAATACTCTTTGTCCCATGTTTCAGGTTGGATTTGTGGGGGGTGGGATGCTGGTAACAGTCTCTCTCTTCAACTGACTGGGAGCACCAGATTTGTTTTTAACTCTTGAAATTACAAGGATGTATTGGTAGATTTCTCAACTTAGTTTTTTATTAAGGGATACACTTGAAACCAGCATCCAAGGGGGGGGGACCCTAAAAGCCAAGGGGCTATTTTTAAAATAGCTGATAAACAAGATGAATTAGTCTCTCAGGAGCCAGAATATTTAAAGGGGTCATCAAACGTTTTAAGACCCGAGACTATATTGCTCCTATGTTATCCCAAATTCACAATGGAGACCAAATTAGCTAAATCCCACCCACGCTGGTTTAAGACTAGCATTTTCCAAGAGCTCTGACACTGACTAAAGGATTAAGACATTGCAAACAACTCTATATAAACCAAGCAGTTACTTACAACTGCAATAATTTTTAGGAAGAATGGGGGAAATGCTCAAATATAAGACCATTTGATAAAGTGGGACAGAATGAGTAACAAATGAAAGCACTTTGCTCTGTGTTAGTGACTTAATTCAGATACATAAAGGGTACAGCTAAAGCCCAGAGAGGGAGAGAGAAAAAAACCACAGACTGCCTAAGTCTCAACTGTAAACACTTACTTAAACAATGATACATTACTAGGAATTCGACCATGGCACTTTCATTAGGAGAAACCATGCGCAAATTCAGTTCTACCAAGGTCACAGCGACAAGCTCAAATTTGAGCCTTGCGCCCCAACCCTTAGAGCCTGGCAAGTGATCTGTATACTCAGGAAAGCAAAGTAAATTTCCTGACAGAACGTAAAGCTGACCACTGCACAAGAGCAGAGACCTGCATCCAAATCTGGGTGAGGTGGTATCTCAAGTAGAAACTAGTCAATTAATGACATTTTAGACAAGTGTCTGGAACTTCCTAGCCCCTCATTTTAACACACTATCAACTTCTCAAAGCCCCTTTATCTGCTAATATTAACACTTGAAATGACAGCTTCCTCAAACAAAATAACACGGAAAAGGGCAAGCTAGTACAGAATCTTACATCGTTAAAAATCCCTGGAAGGAAGGGGAACACTAATCACTAGATCCCACTACCCACAATTTCACGGATTAAGATCCAACCGAAGATTCGCCTATTACTTCCTGCACAATGCCCCAAAATAATAAAGCCCTTGACACATCTCAACTGAGAAACGACAACAAAATAACCTCGTGGGAAACCTTAGAACCGCAGCCCAGTTTCCCCCCCTTCCGCCCCAAATAGCCTCAGTATGGAAAGGCAGCTGAAGGACACTCCTATAATTTGGTTCTCTTATTTTTAGTACCGAATGCTCTCGACTGAATTGTCCGAAAGGGCAACCGCCTTGCACTTGTGCAGCTACACTCCAGTTGCTTTACAAACTCTTCAAGCAGGGATGAAAACTTAAAAAAATACACACCCTATGAATAAAGAGATACTAAGCTAAAGAATGGGGATGGAAGACCCAGAGGCGGCGGCGGCGGCGGAGGAATACAGGGAGAAAGTAACACAAAGCAGGAATTCGGCGGGCAGGGTGGTCAACGCCAAAGCACCAGCACCAGGGTGGTTTCTCCCCAAGGGTAGGAAGTGGACCGCAGGGCTGGCAACCTCGAGAAGGGAAGGGTGTGGTTCCCCGCGGGAGGGGAGGGAAGACGGGATGGGAAATCCAGGCTGGGGGCAGCGGGTGGAATTGGGCGATGGCAACAGGAACCCCTGGAAATTTCCAATCCAAACCGGGGCCGCTCGACCGAAACACCACCAAAAAGGCGCTGCCCAGCGGGGCGCTGCTCGCAGTAGCCCCTCTTCTCGAGGTTACTTACAGCACACCAAGGAGCTTTTGCTCGTCCCCGGGTGATGCAAAGTGAGGACATGATTACATCGGAATGGCACCCCCGCCCTAGATTGACAGAGAACAACCCAATCTGGCTAAGGGGAAAGGGCTGGGGGGGGGGGGGAGAGAAGAGGGCGGTGGGCTGAATTCGGGGAGGAAACGACTGCGAAGGAGAGTGAAAGGGCAGGGATTCCAATGCAGTCCATTCCGAGACATTCTAAACGCGCACGTGTGCTAGAGGCGTCCCGAGAGAGTCGGCGGCTGGAAAATCGATGGGATTAAAAAAGCAAAAAATGGAAGCAGAAAGCAAAGCAAGAAAAGAGGAAATGTTCGAGGAGCGGACGACAGCGGAAAACCCGAACAGATGCCGGCAGACGACGAAAAGCTCAGCAATGCCACTGATGTAATGGGGATGGCTAGGGGGAAGGAAGGGAGTGATGAGAGGTCGAGGACGGCGGGAGACCCCGACGGGGCGTCTGCCAAGGTAGAATGGACACCGGTACCTGTGCTGTCGGCCACGTTGCCCACGGAAGACGCCATCTGGAGCTTCTTGAGGGAGAACGAGAGGAGGGTAATTGCCCCGCTGCCGCCACTACTGGCAAGAATGTTTCTAGAGGTAGTAGTAAGAAGGCGGCAGCCGTACCAGGGTTTTGGCAGGCGTAAACGGCGGCAGCAGTTACAGGCTTCGAACCTTAGGAACTCTGGTTGGCCATCTACCTCTCACGGTCTTGAAATGGCGGCGACGGCTCCTCGGCCGAAACAACACGGGCCGGAACTACTTTCTGTTACAATCAAGTACCAGCGCGGAAGGAGCGCGGTAACCAGCGCTACCGACAAAATGACTATAATCAAAGTCGCCAGCTCTTCTGTAACCTTCCGCCCAGGGCCCATTGCGACAAACACGATTGTGTCGAGAGCGCATGCGAGCAACCCTGTCAACCCTACTCGCGCTTAGGGCACCGGCTGGGGCAGGCAGGGGCGGCCAAGTTTTTCAATAGCGAAGCGGAGGGTTAAAAAGAAACTCGGCTACACGACGGATACATTTTGGTCGGAGTAGTGCCGTCTCTTGCCTAGCCGGTAATGGAGATTTTTAGTACCGACGCCAGAGGCGTCTAAAAAATTCCATCAACTTTATTCGTGTAAAAATCGATCGTTACAAGGTTGATGGAGCAATCTGAGCAAGCGAATTTAAAGGTTTCTATTTGAAAGACTGAGCTGTTGTTCAAGACGATGGCGGAGAAGGTTATAATGGGAACGAGTCTCAATTCTGATTCCACCCACTGATCTAAGCACTTTTGATGAAAGACACTGACACTTTCACCGGGCCGAATGAACCCGAACGTCTCAGAGAATAGGCATACAGTTGGAAATTTCGAAATCGTTTTGGTGTGCAGCATAGTTCTGCCCACGGTCTTCGGGCAAATGCTTCATAACTCCGGGACATGCTGAGAGGTTGCATTCCAAAGGCAACCATAAAAATGTTAAAGATGATTTATATTCGTCAAAATCCTTGACTCTTTTCTGAGTTGTAAGTTCACTTCCCCCAGATACCTTTGCAGATCCTAACAATCGATGATTCCATTTAGCTCAAGGCAGTTCAACAATGACAGATGAATTCACTTGCCATCTACCTAAAATCACACATCCAGATTGAGTCTGAATTGCCTCCACTTCCCTGAGCAAATCAACTCTCATGATCGCCCTGTAGTTTCAAGTCCATTGTTCAGATATTTCGTAACATTGGTATTAATTTATATCTCCTTGTAGAAAGGATCTAAGTTGCCTTGCTACGTCAGCAAGAAATTTTTATAAGCCCATGGAGGCAACAAGTTGGATCTCTCAGAGCCTTATTTCAAAAAGTTATTCTTGATCTAAGAAAACAGGTCAATGAATTTCTTCGAATTGTTTCTACTACCTTGCCATTTGACCACATTTAAAACAAAATAAAACAAAACCCTAAGCCCTCCAATTCTGCTTCAATTTCTTCAGCACAGTTCACAAACTGTTAATTACGGATATGAGCGCAGAGAAAATTCATGTTGATAATTTCTTCCATCGCATCTGATGATTAATAGTCACATGCAATGAAAAAGACCAAGTTCACTCCCCAGACTCTCTCCGGAAATTGGGTACCAACCTCTTCTCTTAGATTGATTTAACTGGGAAAACCTTTTCTCTCCCCATTACAGGTGCCCCATCTGTGGCAAATAAACTCAGCTTTTCAGCTTTTAGAACAGACTTCTCAGATTCCACCAGCAGATGTTTAGGCCTCGCTGATTAGTGGGTGCTAGCTAATTAAGTAAAACTCTTTTTGTTGTTCAATGTCAGGTCATGTTCCCTGTGAGGCAGGCTATTGGGCGTATCCCTACTTGTGGTCTAAGTTTCCTTATCCCGAGAGAGAAGAGTCAGAGGATACTATGATACATTTTGCTGCTGTGAGAGGCTGGATGGTGAGGCTCTAAGTGGTTCCATCAGGAAAAACCCCACCTGAAGTCTCCAGAACCCCCTCCAGGTACCTTCCGGACATAGCACCTGGAAGGTTTAGTTTGAAGGACTCACTCATTGCACGAACACACCTTCTTTGGCCAGTCAAGTAATGTTTCCTAGCACATCTGTTTGTGCAAGGCACGGTGGGGGACAAGGAAATCGACAAGAGATCTTTGCCCCAGGGAACCTGAAGCCCAGTTAGGTAGACACAAAAAGCCAGTGGAGCATAAAACAAGAGTATTATCTAGGTGCTAAAATACATGAAGGTCTATAACTATCTGGGGAGGAAATGCTCTCTTGAGGCTGGAGCCCTGACCTGGGCATGGAAGAGGGTGCTTTTGTGTATTCTCGTTCACCCTGATTTCTGGTTATTTTTTTCCCCTTCCCTTCCCTGGGCAGCGAGTCTAAATTCAGAATCGTCTGAAATAAATCAGCCCCGTCTTCCACCCCAAGCCCAAACTTTGCCTGCGTGCTAACATCGCTAATGGCGTATTCGGTTTTTGTTACCGTGCAGAAAACTGCCACCAGTTTCGCGGCTTCCAACCGCACGCATTTCGTAGCCCTCGCGCAGGCTTTGGGCGAGGGAGCGGGAGTCACGCTCTGGCCGTCGCCGCCGCCGCCGCCGCCACCCGCCGCGCTGCCGCCGCTGGAAAATGGCTCCAAGGGTTAAATGAAGCTGGAGAAACACGCCTGGATGGATGCAGCACCGCAGGCTTCTCCAGATGTTCGGGAATAACATTCCAGAGAGGGACTGAGCCCCCCCCCCCTCCCCGGGGATTAGAGAACGCGTCATCACGAAGAAAAGTAGTCTTAAACCCTTCCAGAAAGCTTTGAACCTGAATCAAAGTAAACGAGACACTGACTTCATGGTAGGACAATAAGCACCCCTAAGCCAGTGTTTGGAAACCACGATTCCTTGCTGGGTAGCTGCTAAGGGAGAGATATGACCGGCTGTGCTATCACCAGTGGAGATGAAAAAGGTGTAAAAAAAAAAACAGATCAAAGAGTCAAAGCTTAATGCGTACATGAAAAAGGCTGCTTTCTGCAGAACAAAAGCAGAAAGGCAAAGGGAGCACACCCTGTGGGAGCTCTGCCAGATGAGGATACCTTTTCCTCTGCTCAGCACCCATAGTCCTAAAAGATGTGAGAGCTCAGAGACAAATGAGGTCCACTTCCTTTAGCAATCACACTATAGCCTACCCTGTGGCCTCTGGGATCACGAATGCTGAGGAGAGGTGTATCAAAATGGAGAAGGCAAGAGTCCAAGCTTTGGTTCCTTCCTCCAATCCAAGTCCAGCACGGAAGGATGTTCGGAAAGATTTTCACAGGCTTCAGCCCGGCACTGTGTGCCAAGTACAAAATAATTCATAAAGGAGCTCAGAATCCCAGAATGGAGACTTGCAACGTCAGCTCGATGAACACGTGTCTGTAGTTAGTGGACATACACCTCCATACTGCATTTGGTATTCTGGATCCTTCCAAAGAAGTTTCAGCAGTTCCTTCTCAAGTGTGTGGGGGAGGAGGGGGGGAACTTTCTCTGAAAATGGAAGTCAGGTAGACCAGAGCCCTACAGTCATTGTCCCAGAGATCTTTGGGGATCAGTCTGTGAATGGCTTGTTGACACCATAGGTGTCACATTGCAGAGTCCAAGAACAAGACATGATGATGTCCCCCCATGCTCACCATTGCTAATTCCAGTGCAGAATAATCAAATCCAAAGGAATTTCAGTGGACTCACTGGCACAGATGTCCTTGTGTCTAAAATTATGGGCTACTGGGGCGCCTGGGGGGGCTCAGTCGGTTAAGAGTCTGCCTTCAGCTGAGGTCATGATCCCAAGGTTCTGGGTTCGAGCCTTCCATCAAAGGTGGGGGGGGGTGGTCCCTGCTCAGCAGGAAGTCTGTTTCTGCCTCTCCCTTGCCACTCCCCCCACCGGTGCACCCTCCCTCTCTCTCTCAAATAAATAAATAAATAAAATCTTTAAAATATAAAATAAAATTATGTGCTATCATTTGAATTTTGATCCCGACTCCATTCCCGGGGTGGCAAGAGTTTATGACTCAATGGAAAGTAGTGGTCTTGGGCCCCCGGGTGGCACAGTTGGTTGAGCGACTGCCTTGGGCTCAGGTCATGATCCCGCAGCCCCGGGATCGAGTCCCACATCGGGCTCCCAGCTCCATGGGGAGTCCGCTTCTCACTCTGACCTGCTCTCTCTCACTCTCTCTCTTTCCTAATAAATAAATAAATAAATAAAATCTTAAAAAAAAAAAAAAAAAGAAAGTAGTGGTCTTATGATTGTGACAAGCCTTTCAGAGTTGCTGGAGAAAAAAAAAAACACGTGTGAAATAAAGATGATACTGGGAACCAGTCACAAGCTGGGAGGCAGAAGGGAGTCTAGTAAATGTGCCAGATGGTTCTTTTCTTGTTCTGGATAGTTCTGATGACTGTTATCTTTTAAGCTCGAGCTTTTGCTCCCATGATAAAAACACTTCACACTAGAATTGAGCACTCAAACTGTAGGTATCGCTTTGATGAACAACCAGATGTGGATGGACAATTCCTGATCTAATTAAACATTCAACCAGGGACTCTGAAAACAGAGCTTCGTGACATTCAGGGCCTTCATTGCCTGAATCTGCAATTCACCCCATCAGACTTACCAGTCGAGTATCATGATTTCATGCAGGTGCTTTCTTTGTAACACCTGTCTTGTTTTATTATGTTTCTGTACACCAGAAGAGACTTAATTCAAAACCTGCCTTTGCCAAACAAAATGAAGGATTAGTGACAAGAGCAGCATTCATGAAAATGAGAATCCTGCATCCTGCACTTGGAGTTCAAGGGGAAAAAAATGGAAATCCAGTTTGCAAACTTGCATTGCTATTAAAAGCTTTTGCTGCTCCAACTCTCAGAGTTCTCCATGAAAAAAGTAATCAATTTGTTTAGGAGGGGGGAAGGGTCAGCAAGGTGTCCCGAGTTGGCTTTTGGTTCTTTAAAACGGAAAGTCTTGAGGTTTTAGAAGTGTGAATTATCTTCCATCTTGGGCAAAAAAAAAAAAAAAAAAAAAATCGCCATGTGAATTATCAGATTCTCCTTAATCCACCCCCCCCACCATCCTGTGCTGCCAACCGCTGTGATTTGTATGCACCGAGAGCACATCGCACGTGTATTCAAACCAAAGTTGAATGAAAGTTTTGGGTTAAAAATTGTTGTCTCCTTAAATGGCCTATTTTCAAAAGATGGTGTTAAAGAGACATATTCATGTGATAAAATGCAGAATTTACATAAACACTGAAAATGATTTTTAATCTCATAGTTTAGAAAGATTTAAGATTGTAAATTAACAGCACTCTTTTCTCAATTATTTTTAAGATTGTGCTAATTCTCTGTTTGTAAGTTGAACTTTTCTGTTGCCTTCATTTTTATCTAGTCGTTTGTATATTTTTTAGTGACCTTAATTTAAAAAAATCTTAAACGTATGCCACCAATTTAGAAATTGTTGCTTTTTCTGTCATTCAACTCTGATACAAATTGGCATAACATATAAAGACCCATGGAACTAGAACTATAATTAAAGAAATAATACATGATGTTAGATTTCCTACGATAGCAATTTTTTGTGTTATTTTCCTTTGCAAAACATGTTCTCTTAATTTCTTCAGCTGAGTCAACAATTTCTTGGGTGGAACTTGATTGTACAACTCATTTTCATAAACGGATTGGATGCTCTTACAACATTAAACTTTATATCAAGTTTTTAATTGATTTAGATATAAGGAAAACATTGTTTTGCAGTTGAATTCATATTTTTCATTAATGTACTCACTAGTAAAACGTGCTAGATTTGACCTCCCTCCGAACACTCTAGTTCAAAAAATGTGGAAAATGTGAAGCATTATAAGAAAAATACTAAAACCATATCAGATATATGGAAGTCTCATTGCCTACTGTATATATGCCGTTTTTATTTTTTTTAAGATTTTATTTATTTATTCGATAGAGAGAGAGAGATCACAAGTAGGCAGAGAGGCAGGCAGAGAGAGAGGGGGAAGCAGGCTCCCCACAGAGCAGAGAGCCCGATGCGGGGCTCGATCCCAGGGCCCTGAGATCATGACCTGAGCCAAAGGCAGAGGGTTTAACCCACTGAGCCACCCAGGCGCCCCTATAGTGCTGTTTTTAAAAAGATTTTTTTTGTTGTTTCTTTTTAATTTAGCTAAGTCTTGGTTAATTTGGAATCATCAGTTAATCATTTTACATTTTACCTCTGAATCAGTAGTGGGGAGTTATCCCTAATATTTTTTAGGTATTTTGAAATGCAGAATGTTTACTCACTGCACAGTGCTATAGTATAGTGTTCTGAGATTATCTAGTGCAGAACGTGTTTCCAGTTACACAACCTTAAAGCGACATGTTTCTATCTAAGACGAAAGATATAATTCAAGATGTTTCTTCCTTTGTCACTTACTTTTCTTTATCCTCATGTGAACACAAGGGTAGAAGTCTTAAGTCAATCCCGTGATTTTGTCATTCAAACATTATCTGTAACCCCACTTTTTTCTCTATTTGTGTTCTTAAAGTCGGAATTGAGATATTACCAAGGAAAGGCACAAAGCCGTAATACCACGGTACCATGTGTTTTGACTAAAAGGGGAAAGGGTTAATTAATTAATTTTGGTGGAGCGCTGATTGTATCTTGTTAGGGAGGCTCCTCTCTCATTTTCTGGTATATTTTCACCTAATAAGATGGAGCATGGATGTTGTAATAATATAATTTAAGGTTTCACTGCAAATTATTTGGATTATAAATTATTATGAAGTTGTAAACTTGTCAAGTTAATGTAAGACATTAAAAATTTTTTTGTAAAGTCACTTATTATTTTTTAAAATAAAATAAAATTTTCAACAAGATACTAGCTGATAAGATCCAACAGTACACTGAAAGGATTATTCACTGCGACCAAGTGGGATTTCTTCCTGGGCTGGGCAACTAACCGATATGATACACCCCAATAATAAAAGAAAGGGTAAGAACTATATGATCCTCTCAATAGATGCAGAAAAAGCATTTGACAAAATGCAGCATCCTTTCTTGATCAAAACCCTCCACAATGTAGGGATAGAGGGAATATCCCTCAACATCATAAAGGCCATATACAAAAGCCTCACAGACAATATTATCCCCAACAGGGGAAAAACCAAGAGCTTTTTCCCCTAAGGTCAAGAGCACGACAGGGATGTACACTCTCACCAGCGTTGTCCAAGCTAGAACTGGAAGTCCCAGCCTCAGCAATCAGTCAACAAAAAAGAAGTAAAATGTATCCAAATCGGCAAACAAGTCAGACTTTGATTCTTCACGGACCGCCTGATACTCTACGTGGAAAACCCGAAAGACTCCACCCCGAAATTGCTGGAACTCGTGCAGCCGTTCAGCAAAGTTGCAGGATACAAAATCAACACACAGAAGTCTGTTGCAAAGCGACCTATTTTTAAACAATGTTTTGAAGTACAGTTGACAATGTTACATTTAGTTTCAGCGGTAGAACACAGTGCTTCAACAACACTATACATTGTGCTCTACTCACAACAATGTAGCAAACATCCCTCACCACAGGGTGCCATTCCAATACCCACTGACTCTACTGCCGGTGCTATCTATACCTTTCATCCTGGAGACTTCCTACTCCCCTAGCCGGAAGCCTGTACCTCCCACGCCCCTTCACCCATTTTGCTCTTCCTCCCACCCCCTCTCCCTTCGGGCAACCACCAGTTCGTTCCCTGTATTTATGACTCTGTTTGGGCTGTTTTTGCTTGTTCATTTGTTTGTTGGCTTCTGTTTTTAGATTCCACATATAAGTGAAATCATACGGTATTTGTCTTTCTCTACGTGATGTGTTTCATTTAGCAAAATATCCTCTAAGTCCACCCATGTCACAAATGGCAAGATCTCCTTTTTGTGGCTGAGTACTATTCGTTTATATATATATACGTTTGTATACGAATATATATATATACGTATATATATAATTGTACTTAAATATAAATGTACTTCATTATATAAAATTCAATATATACGTATAATATACGTATATTATATATATATAATTATATATCCATATATATTATATGTACATCACATCTTCTGGATCCATTCATCTCTCAGTGGACACTTAATGCAGAGAACAAGTTGATGGTTACCAGATGGGAAGGGGATGGGGGATGGGTGATTTGGTGATAGAGTTTAAGGAATGCATTTGTTGTGATGAGCCCTGGGTGATGTATGGAAGTGTCAAATCATTATATTGTACACCTGAAACTAATACAACACTGTATGTTGACTATACTGGAATTAATTATTTTTATTTTAGAATATTTTATTTTGGGGGCGTTTGTTTGGGTGGTTCAGTGGGTTAAAGCCTCTGCCTTTGGCTCAGGTCATGACCTCAGGGTCCTGGGATCGAGCCCCAAATCGGGCTCTCTGCTCGGTCGCCAGCCTGCTTCCCCCTGTCTTTCTGCCTGCCTCTCTACTTGTGATCTTTCTCTGTCAAATAAATAAATAAATAAATCTTAAAAAATAAAATAAAATATTTTGTTTTTTATTTTTTTATGGACACTTGGGTTGCTTCCATATCTTGGCTATTGTAAATAATGCTGCAATAAATTACATAGGGGTGCACGTATCTTTTCAAATTCGTGTTTTCGTTTTCCTTAGGTAAATACCCAGTAATGGAATTACCAGATCATGCGGTATTTCTATTTTTTAAAAATATTTTTAAGTTTTATTTATTCATTTGAAAGAGAAAGAGAGTGCGAGCCGGGGGAGGAGGAGAGGGAGAGAGAGAGAAGCAGACTCCCCACTGTGTGGAGACCCCAATGTGGGGCTCTATCTCATGACCCAAGATCATTACCTGAGCCGAAATGAAGAGTCAGATGCTTAACCGACTGAGCCACCCAGGCACCCCTCTATTTTTAATTTTTGAGGACCCTCTACACCGTGTTCCGGAGTGGCTGCACCAGTTTGCATTTCCACTGACAGTGCACGAGGGTTCCCCTTTCTCCACATCCTCGCCAACACTAGTTGTTTCTTGTCATTTTTGATTTTAGCCCTTCTAACCGGTGTAAGCTGATATCTTATTTGTGGTTTTGATTTGCATGTCCCTGATAATGAGTGATGTTGAACATCTTTTCATATCTGTTCCCCATCTGTATGTACCATCTTCTTTGGAAAAGGACTTATTCAGGTCCTTAAACAACTTAAAATATCTAGGATGAGGTAAAAGTCTTTGTGCATCTATATTCAATGGCAGGTATTGTCAGAGAGCCACTGTATATTAATAACAACTACTGCAATAACTTCTCCATGTTTCTACAAGCAATGACACCTTTTATTTGTGAAATCATGGTACATAAAGGTCTTTGGGCTGCGCTGAACCCCATTTCATCACATGTTCATAGCCCGGTCCTCAGGTTTTCTTCATGTGATACCATGTACATAAAATCTAGCTATTTAGCATCGTCAAAATTATTCTGATTTTCATGTAAATATTTTATCTTTTAATCTAAGTGCTTCAAACTTTTTATTTTGTGTTGTTTTGGGGAGGACAAATGTTAATACTGCTCTGTTCAGGAAGTCAATTTTTATGTGCCTTCGGATATCCATAATATAAAGTACGGCAAAGAAAGGTGCTGTTATTTTGCAACGACGTGGATAGAACTAGAGGATCTTATGCTAAGCGAAATACGCCAAATGGAGAAAGACAATTATCCTATGATCTCACCCATATATGGACTTCAAGGAGCAAAATAGAGGATCATAGGGGAAGAGAGGGAAAAATAAAGCAAGACGAAATCAGAGAGGGAGACAAACCATGAGACGCTTAAGCACAGGAAAGAAACTGAGGGCTGCTGGAGGGGAAAGGGGTGGGAGGATGGAGTAACTGGGTGACGGGCATTAAGGAGGGCACGTGATGTGATGAGCACTGGGTGTTATATAAGACTGATGAATCACCGACCGCTACCTCAGTCACACATTCTATGCTAATGGAATTTGAATAAAAATTTTAAAAAAGAAAGACACCATTATAATGCCATCTGAAATCGTTAGATTCTGATAGTGTATCAATAAAAACAAAAGTATTTGCCAAGAAATTACGGTTATAGACAGAAAGAAAGGGGTATTAGTGTATTTTCTGCTTCTGTATAGAGAGCAAGCCATTTGCTGTAGGTAGCACAACATAATGTGAAAGTTTAGCTTTACGGGATACTGAAACAGTCTAGTTAAAAATGGAGGAGAAAAAAGAGAGATAAAATTTCATCCTCCGGGGGCACCTGGGTGCCTCTGCGTTCAGCTCAGGTCATGATCTCAGGGTCCTGGGATCGAGTCCCACATCGGGCTCTCTGCTCAGCGGGGAGCCTGCTTCCCCCTCTCTCTCTGCCTGCCAGAGTCTCTGCCTACTTGTGATCTCTCTCTCTGTCAAATAAATAAAATCTTAAAAAAAATTTCATCCTCCAGTTTGGGCCAAGTACATTTGGAATATATTTTTGGATTCTATTGAATGGTAACTTAAAGGACATATGTAAAAACCCATACTTGACTTTTAAATATGTGCTTCTAAAAATCTGAGATCAAGGCAAAAAAAAGAAAGAAAGAAAGAAAGAAAAAACGGAAAAAAAATGTGTCCCTTCACCATAATAAATGGATCAAACTGTTTTTTGTCCAATGTTTCTTCAGAAAACCATGATGAAAGGCCAAGCTATTGTCAGGCTTATTAGAAAACTATTATGCATTTTTATAAATGATAAGAAAGCTACAGAAAGAATTTAGAAAATTTCTCTGTCTCTTTCAGTCTAAGAAAAACTATTCTTTTACTTAATGCAATAATCTGAAATTTTAGGAGGTCAAATTTGTCACAGGAAATGATCACAGAACTAAAAATAGTTTTGTTTTTTGTTTTTTTTATAATTTTTTTAAAGATTTTATTTATTTATTTATTTGACAGAAAGAGAGAGATCACAAGCAGGCAGAGAGGCAGGCAGAGAGAGAAGGGAAAGCAGGCTCCCCGCCGAGCAGAGAGCCCGATGCGGGGCTGGAACCCAGGACCCTGAGATCATGACCCAAGCCGAAGGCAGAGGCTTTAACCCACTGAGCCACCCAGGCGCCCTGAACATCCTTTTTATTAACCAGTCATGACATGGCAAAATGTGTAGTTGCTATTTCCGAAAAGTGTTACAAATTCTACATGTAGCGGTGATGAAAAGTTCTTATAGAATTTTGTAATACATACACATATTGGGTTAAAGAAATTTTAGAGTCATGATAGAGTGTCATGAAAGTAATGTTTTCATTCCGGACTGCTATTGTTTATACTTTTTCTGTATGTCTCAAGTCAGATATGTACCATTTGTACTTAGAACCCCACAGAATAACTTATCCCAAATCCATTGATTGTAATTTGTGGTTTGGTTTGTACACAAATAATAGTAATTTCTTGTACGTTTCTGGAAGTAAATGGTGTAAGAATTTTTGTATGTGCTTCTAGGTACAGTATATATATAAATAAAAATTTCATTCAACACACACATTTATTTTTTTACAATTTTTTCTTTTTTTTAAGATTTTATTTATTTATTTATCAGAGAGAGAGAGAGAGGGAGAGAGCACAAGCAGGGGGGTTGGCAGGCAGAGGGGGAAGCAGGCTCCCCACTGAGCAGGGAGCCCGATGTGGGGCTTGATCCCAGGACCCTGGGATCATGACCTGAGCCACCCAGGCACCCCTTTTTTCACAGTTTCCGTGGATCGGGAATCCAGGCACAAGTTGTCTGAGTCCTCTGCTCAGTCTCAGAGGCTGCAAACTCATTGAGGTGTAGGGTTCTCTTCCAAACTCGTGATTGTGGCATGATTTAGTTCCTTATGGTCACAAGACTGAGGTTCCCATGTCCTTGATGGCAGTCAGCTGGAGGCCACTCTTCGCTCTTTGAGACATCCCACAGTCCTTGCCACGGGGCTCCCTCTATCCTCAAAGTCAGCAGTGCGGAGTCTCCCCTGTGTCAAATTCCTCTCATGCTTTGAATCTCAAAGGGCCCAGTCCCTCTCACTTCTTAAAAATTGTGATTTAAAAAATACATAATCAAAAAATTACCATCTTAACCATTTTCTTTTTACAGATTTTATTTATTTATTTGACAGAGAGAGAGATCACAAGAAGGCAGAGAAGCAGGCAGAGGGAGAGGGAGAAGCAGGCTCCTTGCCAAGCAGAGAGCCCAATGCAGGGCTCGATCCCAGGACCCTGCGATCATGACCTGAGCCAAAGGCAGAGGCTTTAACCCACTGAGCCACCCAGGCGCCCCATCTTAACCATTTTAAGTGTACAGTTCAGTCATGTTAAATATATTCACATTGTTGTGCAGCAGATCTCCAGAACCTTTTTGTCTTGAAACACTGAAACACTATATTCACTGAACAATAGCTCCCTATTTCCCCCCTCCCCTAGTCCCTAGTAACCACTATTCTACTTTCTGTTTCTATGAATTTGGCTGCTTTAGATACCTTGACCCATGAATTATACCATATTTGTCTTCCTGTGACTGAAGAACCCAATCTTTTTTTTTTAAAGATTCTATTTTTAAACAATCTCCATACCCAACGTGTCTCTGTACCCAATGTGTGGCTCGAACTCACAACCCTGAGATCAAAAGTCGCATACTTTACCGACTGAGCCAGCTAGGTGCCCCAACCCAGTCCTTTTTAAAAGCTAGCCTGGTTAGGTCAGCTTTTAAAGATAATTCCTATTTCTTTTTTTTCTTGTTAAAGATTATATTTATTTATTTGACAGAGGGAGAGAGACATCACAAGCAGGCAGAGAGGCAGGCAGAGGGAGAGGGAGAAGCAGGCTCCCCACCGAGCGGAGAGCGTGACAAAGTGGGGCTCGATCCCAGCACCCTGAGATCATGACCTGAGCCGAAAGCAAAGGCTTTAACCCACTGAGCCACCCAGGCGCCCCGATAATTCCTATTTCTTCTAGTTAGCTGATTTGGGATCTTAATGTATCTGCACAATTCTTTCACAGCAGCACCTAGATTTTTTTTTTTTTTAAAGATTTTATTTGACGGAGAGACAAAGAGAGCAGCAGGCAGAGTCAGAGGGAGAAGCAGGCCCCCCGCGGAACAGGGAGAGGATGCGGGACTCGATCCCAGCACCCCGGGATCATGCCCCAGGCTGAAGGGAGCCACGTAACCGCTTAACCGACTGAGTCTTCCAGGCGCCCTCCCAGATTGGTTTTTGGCTAAATAACTGGGAGGGAGTGTGCATTCCCCAGGACGCCAGGATTGGGGGCCATGAAAGAATTCTGCCTACCACGAATGGCAGAGTGACCCAGAAGAAGGAGGGAGGTGCCTGTCAGACATCAGGGTTCAATTTTCCCGTACAGCATTAGCCCCTTCAATTTGCCACATGTGTAGAGTAGGGTGATAGAGCAATGAGAGTCAAACAGCCTAATCCCATAATGTCCAAGATATCAAGTTCTTGTCTCGGATTACTTGAAGGATTTGGCAGAGGGAAGCAAAAGCAAGTAAGGGAAAAGAAATCAGTTGAGACCAAAAGCCTTTGATAATTGTATCCCTGGCCCTATACGGCCGAGCGAAAACAGCCCCATTCCCAAAGGTCCTGACAGCTGCCCCCGGGGTGGGAAGCTGGGCCAGGAAGGCCAGAACGGAGAGGATGAAGCTACCCGGCTTCATGTTGCAAACTGAAAGAACACATGTGTGATATCAAAATAGCTCTGGAATTCCTCTTCCCCCTCCCCGGCTGCTCCCCTTGGGGACCGGCTTGGGCAACTCCAACAGCCCGCTCTCTGGTCTCTAGCCCTACCTGACCCGAAGGTTCCATGCTTCACCTCAGACCACCTAAAATAGAAATCAGAGGGGCGCCTGGGCGGCTCAGTCCGTGAAGCCCCCGACTCTTGATTTTTGCTTGCCTCACGCTCTCAGGGTTGTGGGATCGAGGCCCGGGCTCAGCGTGGAGTCCGCTTAACACGCTCTCTCGCGCCCTCTGCCCCTCCCCGCCACTCGCACTCTCGCTCACGCGCGCTCTCTCTCTAAAAGCTTTAAAAAATAGGGACGCCTGGGTGGCTCAGTTGGTTAAGCAGCTGCCTTCGGCTCAGGTCATGATCCCAGCGTCCTGGGATCGAGTCCCACATTGGGCTCCTTGCTCGGCAGGGAGCCTGCTCCTCTCTCTGCCTCTGCCTGCCTCTCTGCCTGCTTGTGTTCTCTCTCTGTTAAAATAAATAAAATAAAATCTTAAAAAAAAAAAAGCTTTAAAAAATAAATAAAAGAAAATACAAACCAGCATTGAGTCAATACTCTGCTGAAGAGTCCTCGGGGGCTGTCCATCCCGAGTCAGCTCCTCCCGCTCACTAGCTTCATCTCTTGCCATCTCCCTGGGCTCAGACCCGCGCGGGGTTCTGTGGCCTGAAGGTATCAGGCTGTTCTGCACTTCCAGCCACGCCTTTGCCCAATCCTTTCCCTTACCGGGAATGGCCATCCCCTCCGTCCCAGTCTGCCTAGACAATCCTTTTTTTTTTTTTTTTAAGATTTTATGTATTTATTTTATTTGAGAGAGGGACATTGAGCACAAGCAGGGGGAGCAGCAGAGAGAGAGGGAGAAGCAGGCTCCCCGCTGAGCAGAGAGCCGCCCCCCCCCCCACCGCGGGGCTCGATCCCAGGACCCCGGGATCACGACCTGAGCTGAAGGCAGATGCTTAACCGACTGAGCCACCCAGGCGCCCCCTTCTCAAACATTCTTAACCCCGTGCTTGATCACCTGAGCTATATATACTCGAACCACCACCCTCAACCCCCTTCGCATTCCCATCTGCTCAATCGGCCCTACAAACCTTTCATCCTGGTCAGTACTGGAAACCACCCTCTTCCCCTCCTTTACCCGCGTGTTTTCACGTCGCTAGAGAAAACCCACAAAACCATACAAACTGTGCCACTGTCGACCCCTGGTCTTCCGCCTCAGCTGAATCTCTCTACAAACAACACTGTATTCACACCCATCCTTATCTCCCCATCCCCCCAGTGCCCTAAGTGCCATTTTTTTTCAATCTCCTTCAGAATCCTCCTCCATCAAGTAGCCCTTCTTTTTCTGATTTCAGTCTCTGGTGCCTTTTCCTCAGCCTTAAACACTTGTGTGGGGGTCTCTCATTAAAAGCACAACGAAACAGGGGCGCCTGGGTAATTGAATTTAAATTAAAAAAATAAAATGTATTTATTTTTAAAGATTTTATTAATGAGAGCGAGAGGGGGAGAGAGAGAGCATGAAAGGGGGGAGGGTCAGAGGGAGAAGCAGACTCCCCACGCTGAGCAGGGAGCCCGGTGCGGGACTCGATCCTGAGACTCCAAGATCATGACCTGAGCTAGAGGCAGTCACTCAACCAACTGAGCCACCCAGGCATCCTAAAGCAATAAAATTTCATCAGAGAGGGAGACAAACCATGAGAGATTCTGGACTTGGGGAACCAAACTGAGGGTTACAGAAGGGAGGGGGTGGGGGGATGGGGTAATCGGGTGATGTGTATTAAGGAGGGCCCGTGTTGGGATGCGCACTAGGTGTCACACACAATTAATGAATGGTTGAAAACTACAACAAAAACTTGTACTATATGGGGGCGCCTGGGTGGCTCAGTGGGTTAAAGCCTCTGCCTTCAGCTCAGGTCATGATCTCAGGGTCCTGGAATCGAGCCCCGCGTCGGGCTCTCTGCTCAGCAGGGAGTCTGCTTCCTCTCTCTGCCTACTTGGGATCTCTCTCTCTCTGTCAAATAAATAAATAAAATCTAAAAAAAAAACCCCGCAAAACTTGTACTGTATGTTGGCTAACTGAACATAATGAAAAAAAAAATAAAAACAAAAACAAATATATATATATATATATATATATATATATATATATATATATATATGAAACAGACCTCCTGCTCCCTTCCGAGGGAGAAAACTTTGCTCCTTGGAGGTTGGAAGCAAAGGATCCTGGTTCCAACACTAAGCTTCTGTAATGTTAACGTCTTTCCAAAGGCCAGCTAAGCCCTGTTATCTTCAGTTTTTACAGCCTAGAGCTGTCTCTGAGTTCTAGGCTTCATCCCTTTTGAAGTGTTAATACTTAGGGAAATAATGCTCATCTTCCTGACACCTTGGGAGCCTCACCAGGGGACTTAATCCTGGCTGTGACCCTTTGAATCTCTTAGGGAGATAAGAGGAGTTTTATTTATTATCCCCTTGGATCAGAGCAGTTAGCTAGACAAATGGCTAAAGATAGCCTCATGGTATGTGAAAAGTGAAATGCATCTAGGGGAAGCAAAAGCAAATATTTTTGACCTGTATTATTATATTATTTAAGATTTTATTTATTTATCTGACAGAGAGAGACAGCGAGAGAGGGAACACAAGCAGGGGGATGGGAGAGGGAGAAGCAGGCTTCCCGCTGAGCAGGGAGCCAGACTGGGGGCTCGATCCCAGGACCCTGGGATCATGACCTGAGGTGATGGCAGATGCTTAATGACTGAGCCACCCAGGCGCCTCACCACCCCAAAGCTCTTGTTCGCCTTATGCTACTTGACAGCAGCACCATCTGGGTCACACTTGTGGCTGCCCTCATTATTTGGATATAGCCTTTCTATCTATAGAAGAATTTCCACCTTATGAGCTCTGCCTCCCGCATGTAAGAGTCGGAACGCTTCACCAGCCTCCCTTGTGGATAGGACAGCATCCGGGAACTTAGGCTCCTCCAATCAGAAACACCTGCTGAGACTCTGCTTAGGAACCGAGCAACGGGCTGAGTCAGACATGTGCATTTGGGTGGCTAAGTTGGTCAGCCGTCTGCCTTTGGCTCAGGTCATGATCCCAGGGTTCTGGAATGAGTCCCGAATCAAGCTCCTTGCTCAGCGGGGAGCCTGCTTCTCCCTCTGCCTGCAGCTTCCCCTGCTTGTGCTCTTTATCTCTCCCTAACAGATCAATAAAATAAAATCTTTAAAAAAAAAAATGGAGGGCGCCTGGGTGGCTCAGTTGGTTGAGCAACTGCCTTCGGCTCAGGTCATGATCCTTGAGTTCCGGGATCGAGTCCCACATCGGGCTCCCAGCTCCACGGGGAGTCTGCTTCTTCCTCTAACCTTCTCTCCTCTCATGCTCTCTCTCACTTTCTCTGTCTCGCAAATAAGTAAATGAATAAAATCTTAAAAAAAAAATGGGGCGCCTGGGTGGCTCAGTGGGTTAAAGCCTCTGCCTTTGGCTCAGGTCATGATCTCAGGGTCCTGGGATGGAGCCCCGTATTGGGCTCTCTGCTCAGCGGGGAGCCTGCTTCCCCCCCTCTCTCTGCCTACTTGTGATCTCTCTCCTCTGTCAAATAAATAAAATCTTAAAAAAAAAAAAGTCAGACGCTTAACTGACAGAGCCACCCAGGCACCCCATAACACATTTTGACATTTAATAGATCTAAACTTGGTTATACTATATGACTCAGCAGTTCTACCCCTAGAATATACACTAGAAAAATATTGCATAAATGTACCTTCCTCTTTTTTTTAAAGATTTTATTTATTTGAGAGAGAGAGAGGGAGGGAGAGAGCACAAATGGGGGGGGGTGGGGCAGAGGGAGAGGGAGAGGCAGGCTCCCCACTGAGCAAGGAGCCTGATGCAGAACTCAATCCCAGGACCCTGGGATCATGACCTGAGCCGAAGGCAGACAGACGCTTGACTGACTGAGCCACCCAGAAGCCCCTTATTTTAAAGTTTTAAAGATTTATTTATTTTAGAGAGAGAGGGAGCATGTGAGCAGGGGGAGGGGCAGAAGGAAATGGGGAGGGGGGAGACAGAGAGAGAAGCAGACTCCCCACTGAGTGCAGAGCCTGATGCAGGGCTTGATCTCACGACCCTGAGATCGTGAGCTAGGCTGAAATCAAAGGTCAGATGCTCAACCTACTGAGCCACCCAGGTGTCCCCCTCCTTTAATTTCAGTAGACTTAACTCTTGTAATGCAGTTTTACATTTACAGAATAATTGAGGAGAAACTACATGGAGTTCCCCATACCCAACTTACTCTTCTGGAAACCACTGACCTTTTTATTACCTCCGTAGATAAACTTTATTACTTTTTTTTTTTTTTAAAGATTTTATTTATTTATTTATTATTAGGAAAGAGAGAGAGAGTGAGAGAGAGCATGAGAAGGGAGAAGGTCAGAGTGAGAAGCGGACTCCCCATGGAGCTGGGAGCCCGATGTGGGACTCGATCCCGGGACTCCGGGATCATGACCTGAGCCGAAGGCAGTCGCTCAACCAACTGCGCCACCCAGGGGCCCTTTATTACTTTTTTTGAAAAGTTTTCTATTTGCAGAAAACCTGAGAAGACAGTACAGAGTTCCCATACACTTGACATCCAGCTTCCCCTATTAACATCTTACATGACTATGGTATATTTGTAATAGTTAACGAACCAATATTGATACATCATTATTAGCCAAAGTCCACGCTTTATGCGAACTTCCTTAGTTTTTACCTAATGTCTTTGGTTCCAGAATCTCATGTAAGACACCACATTACACTTACTCCTCGTGTCTTCTTGGCTATAATGGTTTCTCAGACTTTCTTGGTTTTTGATGACCTTAATGATTCTTTTTTTTTTAAGATTTTATTTATTTATTTGACAGAGAGCGAGCGATCACAAGCAGGCAGAGAGACAGGCAGAGGGAGAGGGGGAAGCAGGTTCCCTGGTGAGCAGAGAGCCCGATGCAGGGCTCGATCCCAGGACCCTGAGATCATGACCCGAGTTGAAGGCAGAGGCTTTAACCCACTGAGCCACCCAGGCGCCCCAACAATTCTTTTTTAAAAAATATTTTATTTATTTGAGAGAGAGAGAGCATGAGCAGGGGGAGGGGCAGAGGGAGAAGCAGACTCCCCACTGAGCAGGGAGCCCAATGTGGGGCTTGATCCCAGGACCCTGAGATCATGACTTGAGCTGAAGGTGGAGGCTTAACCGACTGAACCACCTAAGGACACCCTGACTTTAAGAATTCTAAGGAGTGCTGGTCAGTTGTTTTGTAGAATGTCCCTCAGTTTGGATTCTTCTGGTGTTTTTCTCCTGATGAGACTGGGATTATGAGTTTTTGGAAGGAAGACCACAGATGTAAAGTGCTATTGCCATCGTATCATAGTTACAGTACATACTATAATGTGGTGCTGGGTGGCTTAGTCGGTTAAGCATCTGCCTTCAGCTTAGGACACGATCCCGGATCGTGGGGGAGCCTGCTTCCCCCCTCTCTCTGCCTGCCTCTCTGCCTACTTGTGATCTCTCTCTCTCTGTCAAATAAACAAAATCTTAAAAAAAAAAAAAAGCAATACATACTACGATGGGGTGTCTGGGTGGCACAGTCGATTAAGCGTCTCCCTTTGGCTGGAGAGGGGGGATCACCCTGCATCGGGCTCCCTGCTCAGCGGGAAGACTGCTTTTCCTTCTCCCACTCCCTCTGCCGCTCTGCCTACTCGTGCACTCTATCTCTCTCTGTTAAATAAATAAAACCTTAAAAAAAATACAGTGAACATGAGTTTTCACTACTGATGTTGACCACCTCCCCGACTGAGGCAGTGTTTGTCCAATTTCTCCCGTATAAAATTACTCCTTCCCCCCTTTCCACACTGTACTCCTTGGAAGGAAGTCACTCTACACACGCAAGCATAACAGAGAAAGTCAAGCTCCACCTCTTTGAGGGGAGAGTAACTATAGAGATTATTCAGAATTCTTCTGCAAGGGACATTTGTCTCTTTCTTTCTTTCTTTCTTTCTTTCTTTCTTTCTTCAATCACTTATTTATATCAGTATGGGCTCATGAGTCTTTATTTATTTATTTTTAAAAAAAGATTCTATGTATTTAATTGAGAGACAGAGAAAGTGAGAGAGAGCATGAGAGGAGAGAAGGTTAGAGGAAGAAACAGACTCCCCAAGGAGCCAAGAGCCCAATGCGGGACTCGATCCCGGAACTCAAGGATCATGACCTGAGCCGAAGGCAGCTGCTCAACCAACTGAGCCACCCAGGCGCCCTCATGAGTCTTTATTTTATACTTTACCCCACTCTTGGTTCTTATGCCCAATCATTTTCACTTTCTTTGTTATGTAATTGACAGCATTCTGACATCAACCAACCAATAATAGAGTGGTCCACGCCCCTAGCACATTGTTCCTGACACCCTGAAACCTTCCCTGGGGCCTGCAGAATGTTTTCCTCCCCCGTCAGAAGCAACGGATGGCACTGAGTATTTACTGAAGTTGGTCTTCCCCCTTGAGGTACAGATAAAAGGGAGTGCCTTTGGGGAGTGTCTCCCTATGCTTATCAGTGAAATGAGGACTCCCCAGGTTGGATGGAGAAAATACTTTCGAAGATGCTTTAGTCAGAGTTCAACCAGAGAAACAGAACCAGTAGAAAACCTATATTAAGAAATTTATTGCGGGGATGCCTGGGTGGCTCAGTTGGTTAAGCAACTGCCTTTGGCTCAGGTCATGATCCCAGCATCTTGGGATCGAGTCCCGCATCGGGCTCCTTGCTCCGCAGGGAGCCTGCTCCTCTCTCTGCCTCTGCCTGCCTCTCTGCCTGCTTGTGTTCTCTCTCTGTTAAATGAATAAATAAAATCTTTAAAAAAAAAAAAAAGAAATTTATTGCGGGCGCCTGGGTGGCTCTGTCGATTAACCGTCTGCCTTCTGCTCAAGCCATGATCCTGGGTCCTGGGAGCGAGTCCTGAATCGGGTTCCCTGCTCAGAGGGACATCTGCTTGTCCGTCTCCCTATGCCTGCCGCTCCCCCTGCTTGTGCTCTCTCTTGCTCTCTCTGACAAATAAATAAAATCTTAAAGAAATAGGCTTACGTAGTTGTGGGGGCTGGTTAGGCAAGTCCAAAATCCAGAGGGCAGGCCAACAAGAAGGGCAGGCTGGAACACTTGGGCACAGGCTGAAGCTGGTGTTCACAACGAAAAATTTCCTCTTCATCAGGGAAGCCCCAGCTCTGCTCTTAAGGCCTTCCAATTGATTGAATCAGGCACACCCAGATTTTCTAGCATAATGTCCCCTTTTGGGGGATACTCTCCTTTACGAAAGACAACTGGTTATGGACTTTAATCACATCTACAAAATACCTTTGCAGCAACACCGAGATTAGTTTGACTCAATAACTGGGGACCATAACCTAGGTAATCTGGCACATCAAAAACAAAACAAAAACAAAAATAAAAGCCAAAACAACCACAATGGAGAAGGAGAAAGAGGGGAGAGGAGAAGTCGAGAAGGAGAAGGCAGGGGTGCCCTCCAGGTGGTTCAGTCGTTAAGCGTCTGCCTTCGGCTCAGGTCATGATCCCAGGGTCCTGGGATCGAGCCCCGCATCGGGCTCCCTACTCATGAGAAGCCTGCTTCTCCCTCTTCCACTCCCTCTGCTTGTGTTTCCTCTCTCACTGTGTCTCTCTCTGTCAAATAAATAAATAAAATCTTTAAAAAGAAAAAAAAAAGATAAGGAGAAGGGAAAGGTACATAAGAAGGAAAAGAAGGAGAGGGAGAAGAAAGAGGTATAGGGCAAAGAGAAAAAGGAGAAGGAAGACGCCAGGAGGTCAGCAGAGGATTTCCATGACCAAAGTTATAATGAGAAGTAGAAGAACATGAAAAGAAAAACACATTGAACCAGCCATGTGACACCCCAGATATGAAGCTTTCTCCATGAGGGATTTGTAGGTACTCACTAGACAAGATGTTTTATCACATACTCCACAGAAGAGGGAGGATTCTGTAAGTGGAAACAAAAAGAAGTGGAAACAGTTGCCCTTGGCAGGAGTAGCAGAGACTTCATGGAAGTAGATGGCTTGTTGCCATAGTGTTCAACAGCTCACTGGATAGAGCCTCTTCGAGACCAATCGAAAAGGATAGTGCCATGGTCTTTTATCTAGAAATTCCACTTTGAGGATGTTTTCTACATTTATTTATTATTTATTCTCTATTTATACAGAGTTTTTGTTCTCTCTCTATATTCTGTAAGTAGATGTTTAAAATGACACATGCACAAAAACAGTCACTGAAACATCATTTGCAAGAGCAAAAAGTTGGAAGCAACCTAGATGTTCACCAGGAAGGAACTGGTTAAAACAAACCATGGCACAGTTAGCATGTAATAGTGTGCAATCACAGAAACAATGAGGGGCTCTATGTGGACTAACTTGGAAAGAACTCCAGGATGTACTATGAAGCCGAAAAAAAAGCCAAGGGCAACATCGTGGCCACTTAATGCTACCAATGGTGGGGATTTTTTTTTTTTTTTTAATGTACAGATACATGTTGATAAATGTACAGAGCATTTTTTTAAAGATTTTACTTAGGGGCGCCTGGGTGGCTCAGAGGTTAAAGGCCTCTGCTTTCGGCTCAGGTCATGATCCCAGGCTCCTGGGATCGAGCCCCGCATCGGGCTCTCTGCTTAGCAGGGAGCCTGCTTCCCCCTCTCTCTTTGACTGCCTCTCTGCCTACTTGTGATCTTTCTCTCTCTCTCTGTCAAATAAACAAATACAATCTTTAAAAAAAAATAAAAGATTTTACTTATTTGACAGAGAGAGAAAGAGAGAGAGATCATAAGTAGGCAGAGAGGCAGGCAGAGAGACAGAGGGAAGCAGGATCCCCGCCAAGCAGAGAGCCCGATGTGGGGCTCAATCCCAGGACCCTGAGATCATGACCTGAGCCAAAGGCAGAGGCTTTAACCCGCTGAGCCACCCAGGCACCCCTATATAGAGTATCTGGAATACACAAGAAACTGACAACCGCTGCTGCCTCTAGGGAGGGTAAGTGAATTGGAGGAAAGAAAAGGGAAGAGAAACTTACTCTTTCCACACACCTTTTTTGCAGATTTCAATTTTTGTACTATATATTATGTGTACAACAATGAAATACTGTATATAAAGCCCCGCTCACAGAGGATGAAGTGCTGTTTTCCCAAACTGTGAATCTGGAGTGTGTCATAGAATCTCAAACTTTCTGACCTCTATCTGCTCCTGGTGCTTCCCATAGGGTTGAATAGCACTTCTACAACTCATTTGCAAAGCACTTGTAGGGAGGAATGGTGCCTAGCCAAAAGCTGAAGCCCTTCAGAGCATAAGGGAGCATTTCCACTTCTTCACCCAGCCGAAGGCAGGGGTTTTGGGAGAGCAAGGACGATACGGGAAGAGGTGAATGCATAGCTATTTGATAACGTTAGAAAAATCAATTTGGAGGGGGCGCCTGGGTGGCTCGGCCGGTTAAGCGTCTGCCTTCAGCTCCGGTCATGATCTGGGGGTCTTTGGATCAAGCCCTGCATCAGGTTCCTTGCTAAACAGGGAACCTACTTCTTGCTTTCCCTCTGCTGCTCCCCCTGCGTGTGCTCTTTTGCTCACTCTGTCAAATAAATAAAATCTTTAAAAAAAGAGAGAGAAAAAAGAAAAAATCAATTTGGCCTTTTGGACCAGATTTAAGATACTGAAATGATAGGGTTTTACCTATAGAATGAGGACATTTCATAAGAGGTTAGAGAGAGTATTTACTTGGAGACATGCAATGAAGCACATTAAGAGAGGCATTAAAGGGGGGACGCCTGGGTGTCTCAGTGGGTTAAGTGGCCAACTCTTGATTTTGGCTCAGGTCATGATCTCAGGTTTGTGAGGTCAAGCCCCACATTGGGCTCCAGGCTGGGTGTGGAGCCTGCTTAAGATTCTCTCTCCCTTTCCCTCTGCCCCTCCTCCCCCTCCCTCTCTCTTAAAAACAAAACAAAACAAAACAAAACGGCATTAAAGACAAAAAAATGACAGTAGAGTAGGTGTTGCCAACTTCACAAGATTGGGGAGGAGCTATTATATGAGAGCCCCAGACACTCTGTTTAATCCACATACACCCCAACCCTGTTTTCCCCGCTGTTTGCTTTTTTCTTTCTTTCTTTCTTTCTTTCTTTCTTTCTTTCTTTCTTTCTTTCTTTCTTTCTCTCTCTCTCTCTCTCTCTCTCTCTCTCTCTCTCTCTCTTTCTTTCTTTCTTTCTTTCTTTCTTTCTTTCTTTCTTTCTTTCTTTCTTGATTTTACTTATTTGACCGAGAGGAGAGAGATCACAAGTAGGCAGAGAGGTAGGCAAAGAGAGAGAGGAGGAAACAGGTTCCCTGCCGAGCAGAGAGCCCGATGCGGGGCTCGATCCCAGGAGCCTGAGATCATGACCTGAGCCAAAGGGAGAGGCTTTAACCCACAGAGCCACCCAGGAGCCACTGTTTGCTTTTCTCAGAGCCTTTTCCACTATGACCTCTGGAGCCCGTTTCATGAGAAACAAATTACACTACACCCCGGTTTTCTTAACTGCATGTTCCCTTCCATCTCTTGCCTTCACTGAACTGAGGCTCTTTCCTGCGGTCTTCTGAAGGAGATTGCTTCTTCCCTCATAATCTGAATACGAAAGATGGGGAGGGGAGGATGAGGGAAGCTTTCTCCTTGCACCTCTTTGTGAAGTTCACCAGTCACGAATAAACCATTTCTGTCCCTTTAAGGGTCCTGGCATCCAGCTGTATAACTCTCTACACAACCTTAAACTATCATTCCAGGAGCCAGGACAGAAGACGGCAGCAGATTGGGGGGACCCTTGCCTCGTCCTAGGAATACAAGTAGCCAACTATTAAATCATCCTGAATGGCTCAGAAATTGACCTGAAGGCTGGCAGAACAAACTTCACAACCAAGGAAGAGAAGAGGCCACACTAAAGAAAGTAGGAAGTGCAGAGACCCACCTTGGGAAAGAAAGATTGTAGCCACTGCGGTGGGAAAAGAACAGGGTTACAGAGAAGGGCAACAAACTAGCAAACAGGGGAGTGCAGGGGAAAACGAATCCCCATAGCAATTGGCTTGAAAAGTGAGAGGGGTCAAATTCTGGAAGCCAGTGGGGCTTAAATCCTGCTGTTTTATTTATCTTAAAGATTTTATTTGTTTATTTGAGAGAGACAGAATGAGAGAGAGCGAGAGAGAGCATGAGAGGGGAGAGGTCAGAGGGAGAAGCTAGGACTCCGGGATCATGACCTGAGCTGAAGGCAGCTGCTTAACCACCTGAGCCACCCAGGTGCCCCAAGGCTGGTGTTTTAAAGGTCAGTGTGCTCAGGTAGGATAGAGCCCAGGCGCCCAGGGCAGGCAAACAAACTTGGACACACAGCACGGTAACGGTGATCTGAAGAGCACCTGGGGGACAAAGTAGGAAGGTTATTTACTCATCCCAGAGAGACAGCGTTCACAGAGAGACCCTGCAGGAACAAAGGAACCAGCAGCCACCATTTCCCTCCCGCATCCGTCAGTATAAGCACAGGGCCACTAGTGGGAACCAGCGCAGTGCTTACACTCGCCACCTAACTTGCTTATACCAACGCCCCTGCCCTGCACTCTGGTGGAACTATCCCTCCCGGTCACCTTTACATTAGTACCGGCTTGGTGGGCACCCTCCCCCAGAAGACCACCCAAATCCCTGCCCTCATGTCTCTAGACCCAGAAGTTTTGGGGAGCCTTGGTTCTGTTGGAGGTGGTGATAAGTCTCATTTTACAGACCAGAGCACACCTAGTTAAAACTCACCACATTCAGGTTACGGACCAAACACTGCCCACAAAAAACAAAGAGTGAAGGAGGAAGGAGGAAGGAGGGAGGAGGAAGGAAGGAAGAGGGAGGAGGAAGGAGGAAGGGGAGGAGGAGGGAGAAAAGGGGGTAGAGTATTTGTTTGAAGAAATAATAGCTGAAAACTTCCCTAATCTGGGAAAGGAAACAGATATCTAGATCCAGGAAGGACAGAGAACTCCCATCAAAATCAACAAAAGCAGATCCACACCAAGACATATTGTAATTAAAATGACAAAATAGGGTTGCCTGGTGGCTCAGTCAGTTAAGTGTCTGCCTTCAGTTCAGGTCATGATCCCAGGGTCCTAGGATTGAGTCCTGCATTGGAGGAGGGAGCCTGCTTCTCTCTCTGCCTGCTTGTGTACTCTCTCTCTCTCTCTGACAAATGAATGAATAAATAAAATCTTTTCTTTTAAAGATAAGAAAGGATCAGAGAAAATCTTCAGAGAGAAACACAAAACAAGTAACAAAATGGCAATAATTATATACCTATCAATAATTACTTTGAATGTAAATAGACTAAACACTCCAATCAAAAGACAAAGGGTGACAGAATGGATGAGAAAACAAGTTCCACCTGTATGCTGCCTACAAGAGACTCATTTCAGACCTAAAGACACCTGCAGATTGAAAGTGAGGGGATGGAGAAACATCCATTATGCAAATGGATGTCAAAAGAAAGCTAGAGTAGCAATACTTAAATTGGACAATATATACATTTTTTTTTAGATTTCATTTACTTATTTGACAGAGAGAGACAGTGACAGAGGGAACACAAGCAAGGGGAGCAGCAGCAGAGGGAGAGGGAGATCAGGTTCCCCACTGAGCAGGGAGCCCAAAGCGGGGCTCAATCCCAGGACCCTGGGATCATGACCTGAGCCAAAGGCAGGTGCTTAAGGACTGAGCCACCCAGGCGCCCCTGGACAATATAGACTTTAAAACAAAGACTGTAGTAAGAGACAAAGAAGGACACAATGTAATAACAAAGGGGATAATCCAGCAAGAAGACATAGCAACTGTAATTATTTATGCATCCAACACAGGAGTACCCAAATACACAAAACAGTAAAAAACATAAAGGAACTAATCAATAACAATACAATAATAGTAGGGGACTTGGACACCCTACTTAAATCAATGGACAGATCATCCAAACAGAATATCAACAAGGAAACAATATCTTTTTTTTTTTTTTTAAGATTTATTTATTTGAGAGAGAGGGAAAGAGGGAAGGGAGAGTGAGAGGGAGAAGACAACTCCCTGCTGAGCAAGGAGGCCAATGAAGGGCTCGAACCCAGGACCCTGGGATCACGACCCGAGCTGAAGGCAGAGGCTTAACCAACCGAGCCATCCAGGTATCCTAGAAACAAGGTCTGAATGACACACTGGAAAAGACTGATTTCACAGATAAGGTCAGAACATTCCACCCTATAACAGCAGGATACACATTCTTCTCAAGGGCACATGGAATGTTCTCCAGAATAGGTTACATTAATAGGCCACAAAATAAGCCTCAACAAATAACAAAAAGTTCCGAGTCATATTATATATCTTTTCTGACCACAACGCTATGAAACCTGAAGTCTCAAACCACAGGAAAAAAGACCACAAATATGTGGAGGTTAAACAAGATGCCACTGAACAATGAATGGGTCAACCAGGAGATAAAAAGAAGAAATAAAAAAGTACATGGGGGGCGCCTGGGTGGCTCAGTGGGTTAAAGCCTCTGCCTTCGGCTCGGGTCATGATCTCAGGGTCCTGGGATCGAGCCCCGCATCAGGCTCCCCGCTCAGCAGGGAGTGTACTTCTCCCTCTGCCCTTCACCCTGCTCGTGCTCTCTCTCAAATAAAAAAATAAAATGTAAAAAGAAAAGTACATGGAAATGAATGGATATTAAATGAAACGAAAACACAATGGTCCAAAACCTCTGGGATGCAGCAAAAGCAGTTCTAAGAGAGAAGTTTAGAGCAAAGGGGCCTACCTCAAGAAGCAAGAAAGATCTCAGATGAACCTTACACCGAAGGAGTTAGAAAAAGAACAAACAAAACTCCAAACCAGCAGAAGGAAGGAAATAATAAAGACTAGAGCAGACATAAATTACATAGAAACTAAAAATTAATAGAACACAACAGTGAGCCAGGGGCTGGTTCTTTGAAAAGATCAACAAAATTGATAAACCTGGGGCGCCTGGGTGGCTCAGTGGGTTAAGCCTCTGCCTTCGGCTCAGGTTATGATCTCAGGGTCCTGGGATCGAGCCCCACATCGGGGTTTCTGCTCAGCAGGGAGCCTGCTTCCCCCCCCCTCTCTGCCTGCCTCTCTGCCTACTTGTGATCTCTCTCTGTTAAATAAATAAATAAAATATTCAAAATTGATAAACCTTCAGGCAGATGTAGCAAGAAAAAGAGAAATGACCCAAATAAAATCACAAATGAGAGAAAAATAACCACCACAGAAATAGAAACAATTAAAAGATAATAGTATGAAAAACCATATGCAAACAAATTCGACAACCTGGACAAAATGGATAAATTCCTTCGAAACATATAACTTACCAAAACCGAAACAGGAAGAAATAGAAAATTTCAACAGACCAATTACCAGCAAATAAATTGAATCAGTAACCAAAAACTCCCAGTGAACCAAGTTCAGGAGCAGAAGGCTTCACAGGTGAATTCTACCAAACACGTAAACTATTCCAAAAGATAGAAGAGGAAAGAGAACTTCCAAATTCACTCTATGAGGCCAGCATTACCCTGAAATCAAATCCAGATAAAGACACCACTAAAAAAGAGAACAGCAGGCCAGTATCTCCGATGAATGTGGATGTAAAAATTCTGACCAAAATACTTGCAAACTGGACCCAATGATACATTAAAAAAAAAACACTCACTCAGAGCGCCCGGGTGGCTCAATGGGTTAAAGCTTCTGCCCTCGGCTCAGGTCATGATCCCAGGGTCCTAGGATTGAGCCCCGCATGGGGCTCTCTGCTCAGCAGGGAGCCTGCCCCCCTCCCCCCCCCCCCCGCCTGCCTCTCTGCCTACTTGTGATCTCTCC
>CM052801.1:48029915-48126794 GCA_028533885.1 Nasua narica | reverse complement strand
AAAGGATAAGAGCTCTGTGATCATTTCAATAGATGCAGAAAAAGCACTGAACACAGTACCACATCCATTCAGGATAAAAACCCTCAAAAAGTAGGTTTAGAGGGAACATACTTCAAATAATAAAGGCCACTTATGAAAAACCCACGGCTAATAATCATCCTCAATGGGAAAACAGTGAGAGCTTCTCCCCTAAGGTCAGGAACAATGATGTTCTCTCCACCACTTTTGTTCACCACAGTACTGGAAGTCCTAGCCACAGCATTCGGACGACGACAACTAAAAAAGCAAAAGGCATCCAAATCGATAAGGAAGAAGTCAAACCTTCACTATTTGCAGAGGACATGATACTATACAAAGAAATCCTAAAAGACTCCAAAAAGCTGCTGACACACGAGTTCAGTAAATTCACAGGATACAAAATCAACGTACAGAGATCTGTTGTATTTCTATACACTGGGAGTGAAGCAGCGGAAAGACAAAGTAAGGAATTGATGCCATTTACAACTGCACCCAAAATAATAAGCTACCCAGGAATAAACCTAACCAAAGAGGTGAAAGATCTGTACTCTGAAACGACAAAACATTGACGAAAGAAAGTGAAGAAGATGCAAAAAATGGAAAGATATTCCACACTCATGGAGTGGAAGAACAAACGTGGTTAACATGTCTATGCCGTCCGAAGCAAGGTACAGATTTACTGGAATCCCTATCAAAATACCAATGGCATTTTGCACACAACTAGACCCCAAATCCTAAAATGTGTGTGGAACCACAAAAGACCGTGAATAGCCAAAGCAACCTTGAAAAAGGAAAGCAAAGCTGGAGGCGTCACAATTCTGAACTTCGCGCTATATCACAAAGCTGTACTAATTAAAACAGTATGGTGCCGGCACACCATAGATCAACGGAACAAAATAGAACACCCAGAAATAAACCCACAATTAGATGGTCAATTAATCTGCCACAAAGCAGGAAAGAATATCCAATCAGAAAAAGACAGTCTCTTCAGGGCACCTTGGTGGCTCAGATGGTTGGGTGTCTGACTCTTGATTTCGGCTCCAGCTGTGATTTTGGGGTTGTGTTTGGGCCCCCATGTTGGGCTCTGCACTCAGCCTGGAGTGTACTTGGGGTCCTCTCCCTCTTCCTCTGCCCCTCTCCATTGCTCATGTGTGCGTGCACTCTCTCCCTGTCCCTCTCTAAAATGAATAAATCTTTTTTTTTAAATTTTTTTAAATTTATTTATTTGAGATAGAGACAGTGAGAGAGAGCATGAGAGGGGAGAATGTCAGAGGAAGAAGCAGACTCCCCACGGAGCCGGGAGCCCAATGTGGGACTCGATCCCAGGACCCCGGGACCACGACCTGAGCCGCAGGCAGTCGCCTAACCAATCGAGCCACCCAGGCACCCAATAAATCTTTTTTTTAAAAAGGACAGTCTCTTCAACAAATGGCGTTGGGAAGATTGCAAAAGAATGAAACTGGACAACTTTCTTACATCATACACAAAAATAAATTCAAAATGGATGAAAGACTTAAGTGTAAAACTTGAAATAAAAAAAATTGTAGAAGAGAGTACAGGTAGTAACTTCTCTGACATTGGCCGTAGCAACTTTTTTTCTGGATAGGTCCCTTGAGGCAAGGGAAATAAAAGCAAAAATGAACTATTGGGACTCCATTAAAATAAAAAGCTCCTGCACAGTGAACGAAGCCATCAACAAAACTAAAAGGCAACCTATGGGATGAGAGAAGATACTTGTAAATGACATATCTGGTAAAGGGTAAAGGATATATATATCCAAAATATATAAAGAACTTATAAAACTAGCCACCCCCAAACCAAATAATCCGATTAAAAACTGAGCAGAGGACATGAAACATTTCTCCAAAGAAGGCATCCACATGGCCAACAGACACATGGAAACATGCGCATCATCACTTACCATCAAGGAAATGCAAATCGAAATTACAATGAGTTTTCACCTCACCCGTCATAACCACCAAATGGAAAACACAAGAAGCAACAGGTATTGGCAAGGGTGTGGAGAAAGGGGAACCCTCTTGCACGGTTGGTGGGAATGCAAACTGCTGCAGCCACTCTGGAAAACAGTATGGAGGTTCCTCAAAAAGTTTAAAATAAAACTACCCTACAATCCAGCAATCACACTATTGGGTATTTGCCCAAAGACTACAAAAACACTAATTTAAAGGGATACAAGCACTCCTAGGTTTATAGCAGCATTATTCACAATAGTTAAGATATGAAAGCGGCCCAAGTGTCCATAGATTGATTAATGGATAAAGACGCAGTCTGTGTATGTGTATACACACACACACACACACACTGGAATATTATTCAGTCATAAAAAAGAACGAAATCTTGACCTTTGCAACAACATGGATTGAGCTAGAGAGTATTGTGCTAAGTGAAACAAATCAGAGAAATTCAAATACCATATGATTTCCCTCATACATGGAATTTACGAAACAGAACAAATGATCAAAGGGGAAAAAGAGAGAGAGAGAGAGAAAGCAAGAAAAAGACACTTACCTACAGAGAACAAACTGATGATTACCAGAGGGGAAGAAGGTGGCAGGCGTAGGGAGCACATTTGTCATGATGAGCACCGGTGATTAAATAAAAACTTTTAAAAAAGACAGATGAACCAAATGTAGCTTTATTCCTGATTTCAACAGGCCAAATGTAAACATTTTTTGAGACAATGTGGGAATTTGAACACAGATTGATAATAGGTAGTATCAGGGATTATTGTTATTTATGGTGTGGGATAAAGATAGTTATTAATTTTAAAAGTTTCTATCCTTAAGAGGTACATACTGAATACCTTATTGGCAGATATGATGTCTGGGATTTTTAAAAAAATACTACAGCAGCCCTCCCAAAAGGGGAGCAGGAGGCTAAAAAAAAATGTTGATAATCGTTAAAGCCAGATGCGGGCTTCATTAGGGTTCATTACACTCTTCTATTTTTTTTTAAGATTTTATTTATTTGACAGAGAGAGAGAGATCACAAGTAGGCAGAGAGGCAGGCGGAGAGAGAGGGGGAAGCAGGCTCCCCGCTGAGCAGAGAGCCCGATGCGGGGCTCGATCCCAGGACCCTGAGACCACGACCTGAGCCAAAAGCAGAGGCTTTAACCCACTGAGCCACCCAGGCGCCCCTACTCTTCTATTTTTAAATATATTTAAATTTTTTTAAAAATTTTATTTATTTGAAAGAGAGAGCGAGAGAGAGAGCGCACAAGCAGGCAGAGTGGCAGGCAGAGGCAGAGGGAGAAGCAGGTTCCCTGCCGAGCAAAGAGCCCAATGCAGGACTCGATCCCAGGACCCTGGGATCATGACCTGAGCTGAAGGCAGATGCCCAATCAACTGAGCCACCCAGGCGTCCCACGTTTAAAATTTTCTATAGTGAAAAGTTAGAAGTAAAATCCAACTTACTGTCCTGGTGCTGATTCTCTCCTCATTGAGCAACATTCCGATTGCAATGTCTTCTCATCTTGAATAGTCATTTGGAGAATGTCCTTGATGAGCAGACACGAGTCCTCAATAATTTAGTAAGTGTTCATGTATCGCTTTCGGGTTTGGACATAGCATCTGGTTGGTGAGACTAAGGCCATGGGCTGGGATGTACGCTACCGATGGTCAGCCAACTGGATGGCAAACTGGTTGTCGCTGAGTAAACCTACTACCTCCCAGTAGTTTGGCATTCACTGTTTTACCAGCATGCCTTGCTTTTCTACTTGAATGTCACCAACGGTAAGCTGTGATTTAGGAATCTGTCGGTTATGGAGCCAGAACGAGGGAAGGTCCCTCTCCCTTCTACCCGTTATCGTTACGGAAATCGTCAAATAGTAAGTAGTAAAGTAACAGTTAACACATACGGAGGGCTTACTATGCGCCAGACATCATTCTAAGCAATTCAACAGATGTTATTTCATTTCATCTTTATGATGAGCTGACATTTACAGAAGAGGAAACAGAGGCCCGGGGCGGGGGTAGGAGGGAACTTGCCTTAAGGGCCAGAGTTTGAGCACAGGAGTTTGACTTCAAAGCAAGCCATTTTCTTAGGCGCTGTGATGTATTACCTTAATTTGAAAACAATGTCAGAAGTCATCTTGTCTAGCTATTTTGCAAATCATGCACATGGGCCTCTCCGAACTGCCTCTAGGCTCCGAAGCAGGGTATCCCAGACTGGGCAGGGAAATGCATTCCTGGCAAAATACATAAGCATGGTGTATGCGGGAGGACAGCAGAGGTCATGGAAATTCAGTTATTATTTCGTAATGAGTACTGGGGGGGAGGGGACAGGGCAGCCTAGCCTCTTTTGCCCATATATTTAGAGACTATCTTCTCAATGTTGGGGCTCTTAAGACTTGACATCAAGGGATAGCTCCAGGCAGTCCTTGTCACATGGCTCCAACCAACACGGCTTGAACGTTAATAATTAGCGGTTTGCGTGGAAAAACCTGCACTTTATGTGTTATTAGATGAAGAGCTCTTGAAACTAGAAGTCAATGGACTAAGCTGGGATATAAAGTAGGTATTAATCAAGTGGATGTATGACTATGTAATAACTTACTTCTAAATAACAATTTAAAAAATCATCATGTGGGGCACCTGGGTGGCTCACTTGGTTAATAAGCAAGCACCTGACTCTTGATTTCAGCTCGGGTCGTGATCTCAGGGTCCTGAAATCGAGCCCCACGTCGGGCTCTGCACTCAGCTGGGGAGTCTGCTTGAGAATTCAATCTCCCTCTCTCCTTCTGCCCCTCCCTTGCTTGCACATGTGTGTGTTCTCTCTCTCTTTCAAATAAATAAATCTCAAATAAATAAAAAAAATCATCATGCTGGGCGCCTGGGTGGCTAGGTTGGTTAAGCAACTGCCTTCGGCTCAGGTCATGATCCTGGAGTCCTGGGATCGAGTCCCACATCGGGCTCCCTGCTCTGCAGGGAACCTGCTTCTCCCTCAGACCTCTCCCCTCTCATGCTCTTTCTGTCTCAAATAAATAAAAAATAAATCTTTAAAAAAAATCATCATGCTAAGATGCAGTTAAAGGAAACAACTTCTGGTTTAATTATAAGAAAATTTCCTCATTTTTTTTTTTTTAAAGATTTTATTTATTAGAGAAAGAGAGAGAGCACAAGCAGGGGCTAAGGGTAGAGGGAGAAGCGGGCTCCCCACCGAGTGGGGAGCCCGATGCAGGCCTCAGTCCCAGGACCCCAGGATCATGACCTGAGCTGAAGGAAGACGCCCAACCAACCAAGCCACCCAGGTGCCCCCTCATCTTACCTTTTTAAGAATTATATTACATTTTCTGGCAAATACATTCTGTCCAGTCTGATATTTATTGCTCAAAGTTAGGAGAAGCCATACTCAACTGGTGAGCTGACAGTTAAATCTAAATCTGGTAACTTACAATTTGATTCTAAAGTTAAAAAAAAAAAACAGAATCATAAGAAGAGGAAACAAGAAACAAACTTTTTAAAACCCCCAATTTTTATTCTAACCTTGGATTCTGGAAACACATCAAGAAACTTGGAGAAGAGCTAAAATGAAATTGAAATTACAAAAGTTACTGGTGAACCTACTGAAAATAAAAATTAAGTAAATAAATAAAGGGGCTCAGTCAGTGGAGTGTGCCACTCTTGATCTCAGGGTTGTGAGTTCAAGCCCCATGTTGGGTGTGGAGCCTACTTAAAATAAAAATTCTAAAAGAAATGAAGAAATAAACAAAAGTTAGTGGTGAACTTTGTGCCTTTTGTAGAACTTTGTGCCTTTTCCACATCTACAACAGTTTAGCTGTATTATAGTACTTGGAAATGTCTAGAACCCTCAAATATTTGTTTTCAATTTGATTGTGTCATAAAGTGTTTTCTTTTTTTAAGGTTTATTTGAGAGAGAGAGAGAGAGACAGCAAGCAGGGGGAGCAGCAGGCAGAGGAAGCAGGCTACTCACTGACCAAGGAGCCCAACGTGGGGCTTGATCCCGGGACCCTGGGATCATAACCTGAGCTGAAGGCAGACGCTTAACCGGCTGAGCCACTCAGGTGCCCCAAGAGTTAATTTTCAATAAAGGGGAGTCAAGTAAATGGAAAAGTTCAATTTTCTGGCTCTGCCGGAATGGGAGATGGAAGTCAGTATGTGGTTCTGAAGCTTTTCAGCTTCCCCCTACCTTTCCACATGTTCCTCGGTAATAAGTGGCTCACCAAGGCACCGATTTTCAACTCAGGGCATAATACAACTCAGCGTCATGATGGAAGCTGGGGAAGAAGATTCTTGGGAGAATAGGGGTTTGGAAAATCCTCTCAGGTAATTCTGACAAACCATCCTTACTTAGTCTGGAATACCCTAAGAGTACGTGGTGTTTGGAATTTAAGATTTCACTTTAAGGAGTTAAAATTCCTTACATTGGTCTACATCTTTGAACTCTCATTTACTCAGAATATATAATAAACCACAGCTAACGTTGACTGAGTGGACGATGTGGCAGGCACCGCGCTGAGTACTTTATAGGTGTCGGCTCCTGTCATTTTCTCCACAGCCCTGTCAGATAGAGCTGAGGAAACGGATCTTTCCTTAACTGCTCCAGGTCATACAGCTGGGAAGTCGTGGAAGCCACAAGTGGGACATTTAAGCCCATATTTCAAACCACCACACTACATTGTTTCCAAGACATTTAGATCTGAAATGAGGGATCTGGCTGGAATGCTCTTTCCTTGTCGTCCACAGAGAAGACTCTCCCAGAATGCAGAGTTAGAGCTGGCATGTAGAAGGTTAGAGAAAGTGGAGTGACTTGTAAACTTACCTCAAGAGAATGAAAAGATGTTGTCCCAACTTTTCTTCCTCTTGTAAGACGGAAATCTGGCCTGTAACTTGCTTAGGATTCTTTCTTAGGATTTAGGAGTATTTAAATTATGCTCTATTGTTTGAGATTTACATACCTTTGGAGAGAACATTTCTTTAAACCTCAGGCCACACCCCCTTTAAATTAGCTTCTTAACCAGGAGTCCAAGAAACATCTTACATAAAGAACCTTATGTACATATTTACATTTTTTTCGGGAGGAGGAGTTCATAGGCCTTACCACATTTTTTTCTTTTCCTTGAGAGGGAAAGGGGGTAAAGGACAGTGGGAGAGGGAAGAGAATCCCAGGCAGGCTCCGTGCCTAGCATGGAGCCCGACATGGGGCTTGATCCCACGAGCCTGAGATCCTGACTTGAGATGAAATCACCAGTCAGATGCTTAACCCAATGAACTACCCAGGTGCCCTTTTACCATATTTTCAAAATTGTCCATACCCCCCAAGCAAGTGGTTCTCCACTGAGCAGCGAGCCTGACATGGGGATTGATCCCAGGATGCCGGGATCACGACCTGAGCCTAACTGACTGAACCTCACAGGTGCCCCGGGACTTTTTTTTTTTAAGATTTTATTTATTTGGGGCGCCTGGGTGGCTCAGATGGCTGGGCGTCTGCCTTCAGCTCAGGTCATGATCCCAGGGTCCTGGGATCGAGCCCCACATTGGGCTCCCTGCTTGGCGGGAAGCCTGCTTCTCCCTCACCCACTCCCCCTGCTTGTTCTCCCTCTCTCACTGTGTCCCTCTCTGTCATATTTATTTATTTGACAGAGAGAGAGAGAGAGTAGAAGCGGGCAGAGCGGCAGGCAGAGGGAGGGGGAGAAGCATGCTCTCCGCCGAGCAGGGAGCCCGATGCAGGGCTCAATCCCAGGACCCTGAGATCACGACCTGAGCCGAAGGCAGACAGACACTTAACCGACTGAGCCACCCAGGTGCCCCCATAAGAGACTCTTAATCTCAGGAAACTGAGGGTTGCTGGAGGGGATGGGGGTGGGGAAATGGGGTGGCTGGGTGAGGGACACTGGGGAGGGTATGTGCTGTGGCGAGCCCTGTGTATTGTGTAAGATGGATGAATCACAGACCTGTACCCCTGCAACAAATAATACATTCTATGTTAATAATAATAAAAAATAATAATCCTCCTCCCTGGGGTGCCTGGGTGGCTACGTCGGTTAAGCATCCGACTGTTGATTTCAGCACAGGTCATGATATCAGGGTTATGAGATTGAGCCCCGTGTCTAGCTCTGTGCTGGGAGTGGAGCCTGCTTAAGGTTCTCCCTCCAACCCCCTGCAAAAAAAAGATTCTCTCTCCCTATCCCTCTGCCCCACCCCTCCTGCTAGTGTGGGCACACGCTCTCTCTCTCAAATAAATAAATCTTAAAATACACAGTGTTTAATACACTTACTACTACCGATATACTTTCTTTCTTTTTTTTTTTTAAAGATTTTATTTATTTATTTATTAGGAAAGAGAGAGAGTGAGAGAGAGCATGAGAAGGGAGGTCAGAGTGAGAAGCGGGCTCCCCATGGAGCTGGGAGCCCAATGTGGGACTCGATCTCGGGACTCCGGGATCATGACCTGAGCCGAAGGCAGTTGCCTAACCAACTGAGCCACCCAGGCGCCCCCAATATACTTTCTTTTGATACACGATTGGGAAAATTGAAGCAATCATTTTCATTTGCAAATTCTTTTTCCTTTCTATTTAACTATTTCTCTACTTTAGAACTTTTTAAAGGTTTTATTTATTTATTTGACAGAGAGGAGAGAGATCACAAGTAAGCAGAGAGGCAGGCAGAGAGAGAGGGGAAGCAGGCTCCTTGCCGAGCAGAGAGCCTGACGCAGGGCTTGATCTCAGGACCCTGAGATCATGACCTGAGCCGAAGGCAGAGGCTTTAACCCACTGAGTCACCCAGGCGCCCCTACTTTAGAACATTTGCTCCCAGTTTTCCAATATAGCCATTTCCTCCTCTTAAAATATTCCTAATTTCATAAAGAGGAAGAAAACAAAGGAAGAGTGAACAGTTTTGTGACCATTGATATTACTTTCTGCCTACTAAAATGTAATTTAATTTTGCTTCCTCTGTTATTTGAGCATGTCTCACATATATTATAGATAGAAAAGTCAAATTTTTGGTTGATAGAAGGTCTCATTTGTACTATAGAAGCGAGAGAGTCACAAATACAGGATATAAGCATACGTTTTTATTTTGTTGTAAATCAGGATGAATGGATATTTTAAAAATTTGAAAAGCTGTAATATGGAGTTGATTGAAAACACTGGATTCCAAGTCCCCAAAATGTAGGAAATCCAAACCTATATAAGTAAAATTCAAGAGAAATGATTTTGAAACTCTTACATCTATTTAAACCAACTTGCAGAATTTATAATTTATATGTAAATTATATATAAACTATCACAGTTTCTGCACGACATTTATAAATAGTAGGTGAGATACATAATATTAAAGGTAACCTAGGGGCACCTGGGGGGCTCAGTTGGTTAAGCATCCCGGGGTCCCGGGATCAAGTTCCACATTGGGCTCCCTGCTCAGTGTGGAGCCTGCTTCTCCCTCTCCCTCTGCCCCCCACCCTGCTCGTATGCTCTCTCTCTCTCTCTCAAATAAATAAATAAAATCTTAAAAAAAAAATAAAGGTAACTTATATTTAAAATCTTTGACTATTTTTTTTAAAGAGTATATTTATTTCACAGAGAGAGACACAGCAAGAGAGGGAACACAAGCAGGGGGGAGTGGGAGATGGAGAAGCCCAATGCAGGGCTTGATCCCAGGACCCCGGGATCATGACCTGAGCTGAAGGCAGATCCTTAACGACTGAGCCACCCAGGCGCCCCAATCTTTGACTATTTTTTATGAACCAAAAAGCAAAAGATGAATTTGCATTATTTACCTGATAATTAAAAAAACTGTGGTTGTGTATTTTTCTTCAAAAGTACTTATAGCTACCAAAAGACTATTATTAATATTGTTGCTATTATTACATTAAGGTAGGCAAATTAAAAATGCACTTTCCAAGCCCAGGAATTTGAATTTATAAGTGACCCCTACTGCCACTTGGACATAAACTAGTTTAAGAATGGCTGAGGGCGGGGGGGGGCCTGGGTGTGGCTCAGTGGGTTGAAGCCTCTGCCTTCAGCTGGGGTCATGATCTCAGGGTCCTGGGGTCGAGTCCCGCATCAGCTTTCTGCTCAATGGGGAGCCTGCTTCCTCCTCTCTCTCTGCCTGTCTCTCTGTCTACTTGTGATCTCTCTGTCAAATAAATAAATAAAATCTTAAAAAAAAAAATGGCTGAGGGCGCCTGGGTGGCTCATTGGGTTGAATGTCCAACTCTGGATTTCGGCTCAGGTCATGATCTCCGGTCCAGCGTCAGGCGCCACGCTCAGCGTGGAGTCTGCCTGTACCTCTCCTTTTGCTCCTCCCCCTGCTTGCGCATCTGCTCTCTCCCTCTCAAATAAAAATCTTTAAAAAATGATAAATATAAAGAACAGCTGATACAGTGGCTAGCAGTAATCTGGAAATGTTGCTGGGTCAGTTTCCCAAACCTCTCGGATTAAGAATTACCTGCACCATCTGTAAAATACACAGAACGCCAGTCTTCTTCCCTAGACATTCTGACTCAAGGGGGCTGGACTGGGGCCTGGGAAACAGGGTTTTTAACAAGTGCATTAGTCATCTCTCTTCAAAGTCAGGGGGAAATCAAGTTAGATTATTATATTTAGGCAAATACTGTCCTGTGATACCTAAGACCCTGGAATTGGGAAAGAAACTTACTACCAATAGGAAAGAAATTGGCTATTTTTATACTGATAAGGTATCAAAGTTTTGGAAACATGAAGCTGAGGCAACCTTCTCCATCCAGCTCCACTCCTCTCTCACAGAAAAGTGTCTCACTACTTTTCGGATAAAGACAAAACTCCTTATCAGGGTCTACAATGCCCAGAGGCATGGTTTGCCCCCTTCCTACTGCTTAGATATATCCAACACTCATTCCTCTGGTCTTAATTTAAAGGGGGTCCTTCTGGGGCACCTGGGTGGCTCAGTCACTTGAATGTTTGACTCTCGATTTTGGCTCGGGCCATGAGCTCCAGATTGCGAGATCAAGCCCCATGTCCGGCTCCACGCTCAGTGGGGTCTGCTTGAGATTCTCTCCCTCTCCCTCTGCCCGTCCTCCCCCACTCACACTTTCTAAAACAAATAAATACATCTCTAAAAAAAATAAAGGGGTCCTTCTCCAGTCCAAGACTAATCCCTCTACCCTTTGTACCATCTGAATGCCTACAAATTCCCTAATTTGTAAAATGAGAATAATAATACCTATCTCATAGATGGTTCTGGATTAAATGAGGTTAAGGTAGGAAGGGCTCTCTGCAGAGAGGCTGGCACAGTGAATGATGGCTATTACTTAATCAAATCAAGCTCTGTGTCTACTTTCTCACATTCAGTTCAATTCTTCAGCCCATTTACCATCTGGTTTCTGTACCCACCATTCCAAGGAAACTGCGCTAGGTTCACCGATTGCCAAGTCCAAAGGACACGACTGACCTTTCTGCAAGTACTAGACATAGCTGACCTTAAATCCATCCTTTGAAATTCTCCTTTGGCTTCTCTAAAAACAGTATATCCTGTTTTCTTCACACTTCTCTGGCCAGTCTTTCAAAGCATCTTTTGTGCTTCTTTCGTTGCTTACTTTCCCAGGTTTTTACGAAACATCTTAACTTTATCAAAGTAACAAATGCATATCTATCTGCCAATGACAGCGACCCAGCAAGGTCTTGGTAGAGAGTAGTTGAGAAAGAGTGACTGAAAGGAATTCCACCAATTTCTCCCTTACATTTGGGTCTCCACCCCAAACTGCTTACCTTTGGTTCTACACCCTGACAGCTGTGTTGCTGTGTTGCTGTCAACACAGCCTTGGAGAAAAATCACACAATAAAGTAAACTGGTTAAATGTATGTGTATATATTTGTATGTATTTACTTATTTTTAAGTGGGTGGACGTCCCTGGAGCCCAACGCAGGGCTTGAACTCGTGACCCTGAGATCAAGACCTGAGCTGAGATCCAGAGTCCGCTGCTCAACTGACCGAGCCACCCGGGGGGTCCCGATTGGTACCATTTCAAATTAATGTGTGTGATCTCATTTGTGTGTTCGATACCCAGCAATCTTTTTTTGGCTCCTGTCAGCTCCAGCTCCCATTTCCTTTAGGGACCGTTCAAAAACCAAACCAGAGAAACGTTTCAACATGAATAGAGGGGTTGGGGTGAAAAGGATGAGCCCTCCTCCCCTCCCCGGCTCTACTTTACTCCTACAGGTATTAACAGCTTCACGTGCACCTTGTCATCTCCTCTCTGTGAGTATGCAAACATGGATTTAATCCCCCTTGTCCCCCAAACAAATGAAATCTAACATTGCTGCCTATTCTCATTTTTTTCCAAGAACACCTTTCCCTATGAGTACACACTGATCTTCCTCACTCTATTTTTAACACCTGCACGCTTTTCCACCGAAAGGATGTGCCACGATTTGACCTCCCCGCTACTGACAGGACGCCTCGCTTGTTTTGTTTTTCGTGACCTCCCTCGGTAGCTCCACACTTCTATTCACGCTCCTAGCCCGTTTTCGCTTTTCTCACAAGGATCTTCTTCCCTCTTTCCCAGAGGGAACAGAAGCTGTGAAGTGGGAACTCTTCTGGCTTCCTACTTCCCATATCTACACACTGACCTGGGACGACATCCATCCTCCGGGGTCTCAAGGGAAAGGACTTCTCCCGCCGGTGTGCATGTCGGCTTTGCTTCCTGACATTCCCGCCTGTTCTCACACAGGGCTTCCCAACAGTTATCCTCTCTGGGTTTTTTTTTCCGACCCCTTTCTCTCTTGCTTTCTCCCCTAAGCTCATGTAGGCCTGATTACTTATCCTCCCTTTTATGACTCTCCCCCTTTTATGCCTCACAGCCTCGCTTCTCGAGAGTAGTCTATGGTCTCTAAAGTCACTTTCCTCATCTTCCATCTGCTCCTTGGACCCTGTTGCTGGCTGGCTTCCGATCTCACTACTCTACAACTGCTTCTGCTAGCTCAGGTCACCAGGGACCTCCTAGGTGCCAAAACCCGAGGCTCTCTCGCTCAGGCTTTCTTTTACTCTACCTCTCCATGGCAACCATGTTGTATTTGGGGGGGGTGTCTTAAAACTCCTTCTTTGGTTTGAGAAATATCACTCTTCCGGTTTTGCTTCTTTTTCTGGCCACCTCCAAGTATCGGTTCTCACCAGGATTCTGTCCTCCATGCTCTTTTGACTACATGTTTCCTGGCTGATCCTACCTGCTCCTGAGGTCACATGAATCCTAGGCTTTCCACCTATCACCCTTTCAATTTCCATGCTTCCAACCAAATGTAGCTATTTCTCCTACCTTCCACCCACAGCCTGGGAACAGCATCACCACTGACCTGGTCACTCAGGTCAGACCCTAGAAACCTAGGGTCCACTCTTTCACCTTCCATCATCCAATCAATCAGTCACCAAAGCGTACCTCTCATCACGTCCCTACTGCCCACGCCTCGGCCAGCTTGAGTCTGCCTCCTCTCATCTGGCACCACCCTCTCCCCCCAGCCTGTCCGTTCTCGAAGTGTGGCCAGCATGATCTCTCTAAAATGAGCACTGGATCCTGAGCACGGTCATCACCATCCGACGTAGGGTCCCTGTGTTCCACCCATCCAGAACTACTCGGTCTGTGAATGGGCCGGGTAACTCCAAGCCCTCTGTCAAGAAGGCCCTCCCCTCCCCTCTGTCTGGCAAACTCCTACCTACTTTTCAAGATCCATTTCAAAGGTCTCCCCTGTGAAGCCTTCCCATCCTTACTCCATAAGCAGAGTCGGTAAATCCTTCCTCTCACCACAGATCCTCGTCAAGTATGTATTGCAATGAGCACATTTTATTAAACTTACTGGCATGTCTCCATGTCTCTCTCTCTCATTCTAGTCCTTAAAACCCACTGCGATCAGAAATTAGACCTTACTTTTATATCAGCATCCAGCCAACGGCTTGATAAAAGCAGGGGGCTCGATAAATGTTGAATGAACAAATGAATGAATACCATGCACCCGCCCAATCTCCCAGACCCAAATTCTGAAAGCCACTTTCCATTCCATTCCTCCTTTTTCACCCCTGAATGCCAATCGGTCAAGTCCTGTTGATTCTACCCCCCTGAAGATCTCTCAAATTCATGCCCCTTCTCCCCATCTTAATGCCACAGCCCTAGGCTGACTAGATTTGCTCCCCTCCAAACCATTCTCCACATTACTGCTGGGTATTTAAAAAAGATTTTTTTTTATTACAAAAATAGTACATGTAAAAAAATTCAAACGATACAGAAATAAAAGCACAATACACTCCCAGTATACACACAGCCACATAGCCCTCCCTCCGATCCCATTCCCCAGAGGTTATCACTGAGAACAGTTTAGCGTATATCCCTTCAGACCTTTTCCTCTGCATATACAAGTATATACACACATATAAATATACACACATGGTTTTGTCTTTTACAAAAGTGGGGTCAAACTTGTCTGTTACATAGGATTCTTCAATTTCGTTCATTCCACATACAGAAAATTTCTAAAACACAAATCTGATGCAATCATTCTACTAGCACTCCTCATTTCCTATAATAATTACAATTCACACCCGTTAGCATCGGGGATGTGTTTCCTGCCAGTCTTTTCAGTCTCATCTCCAGCCACTCCAGCATTAACGGACTGGAGCACAAACCACCTCCAACCCTTTCTGGAACAAGGCGGGCAGGCACGAACACACACACAGATTGGGAACACACCCTGCTACCTCTAGCAGAGACAGCAGGTTACAATCTGCCTGGACTTTTCCATCTGGCAGCTCCTACTCATTCTTCAACAGTCAGCTTATAAATTACCTCTAGGAAGACTTCCCTGACTTTTTCAGACATGGTCGCTCCTCTGTTTTCCCCTCTATTTTACATCTAGCGTCTTCATTGCACTTAGCTCACAGCACCATGGTAATGATTTAAAAAACACGTTTTGAATTCCACTCCCCCTCCCCCAACTCGAGGGTGAGCTCTTTAGGTAAAAGCTGTGTGTCTTATTTACTTTTGAATCCCAAGGACCTCACAGAGTGCTTATCACAGAGCAGATGGTCAAAAAACAAGTCTTTTGAGGATGTTACGATTGTAGGAACATTTCCTGAGCACCTACAACGCAAAGAACCATATCCTAGGCATGGGGAGAAACAAAAGACGACACACAGTCTTTGCCCTAAGGACCTCACCATTTTCCTACCTTGTCCCTTGGGGATGACGGGCACAGAACACATTCACATGACAACATACCATTTCTGACATACAGGCTGCTTCAAAGACTGATAGCCATTTGCCTCAAATCCATTTACGAACAAGGCATTGTATAATCAAATAAATAATATAGTAACGGGGAGTTTGTCCAATAGGTTTACGTGTTTACTGGGGCAGAGTCAATCAGAACCCAATTCTCTGTCCCAGCAAGGGGGCTGTCACCTGTTCCAGCCTGCAAATTAGGAAAGGGAGATGATACCATGCTTGGAAAATGTCTAGTACACCAAGAGGACAGAAATTTGTTAGTCCTTTCATCATTTCTCCTCCTTCCCGAGGGAAAGGTGATACCAAGAGCAGTAAGCAGAGCTAAAGGAGGGCATTGGAGAAAGAGGAGACTGCTCTCCTTTTGTTAGTGGTAGGGGAAATGGGGTTGCTGGGTTTTAAATCAAGGTGTGACACTGCCCCAGGAAGATCAGAGGAGGTGATTTATTACCATTTATATACTATTTCTTAAAGGCTAAGGTGTTAGTCAATCTAGTGATTTCAGGAGCAGACTCTATACAATCACGAACAAATTCGGGAAGGTGAGCCACCCAGGCTGGAGAACAGGGAAGGCTAACCAGGGAGGCCCAAAGGAAGCCTCATTCATCAGAGTCCAAGTCACTGTCCCCAGCAATGGAGTGGAAATCCTCACTGTCCTCCTCGTCCTCTGACAGGTGGACCTGGCTTAGTACGCTCGGCCCAGAGCGCTGCTCTTCCTCCTCATCTTCTTCCTCCTCTGATACCTCATACCCACCGATGCTGCTGAAGCTTGTGTCTTGGGTGTTCGACTTGGGATCGGGCTCCTCATAGCTCCCATAACTGAGAAGAGAAACATGTCATCTCTCAAGCTCAGGCACCATCCTCTAGCTGACCAGTCCTGTTCTTGGTGCCACCAAGGGATCGGCCCATCTCACCTCCCTGGACACTGAAATGACTCGTTCTGGACTGTTCTATAGGTCCCCGAGAGAAAAATGATCCTGCGCAAAACATCACCCTGCCAACGTCACGTTCACAAGAACCCGAATGAAAGAAGCTCCCCTACACCTGAACAACACACTGCCAGCTGGAAGGACCGTAAATGCTCGGACCGCCTTGGAGTTTCCTCTCCCGCTTACAGCCTCACTCGTCTACCGATGCAATTAGTCGAGGGTCCTAAAGGTGCTACTTCTTCAATATATCTTGTCTCTGTCCCCTCCTTTCCGTCTCTACTCTGCCTGCCTTAGCTCAGTCCTTTGCTATCTCTGGCCTGTACCGCTGAAATAAATCTTCATGCCTCCAATCCTGCTCTCCTGCAATTCATTCTTCACACTTCTGCCACCGTGCTCTTTATTTTTTGTTTCTTTAGTCTTAATTTTACTTAAAAAAAAAAAAAAGCCATATAAGCAGTGCATGTTCACTGGTTTCTTTTTTTTTTAAGTAAAATATATGCCAGGAAAAAAAGAAAAGAAAAGAAACACCACCAGTAACTCCACCACCCAGAGATAATCTCTTGGTATACAACCTTCCAAATTTTTTTTTCTATGCGCTTAACTTAGATGCTTAAAGCTTTTATATTTTACAAAACTGGAATACTTCAAGATTCTGCTTTTTTCACTAATGATTATAATGAACATCTTTCCATGTCAATAAGCACACATCTATAGCATCCTTTCAACCGTTACACGGTACTCCACTAGATGATTGTCACATGATTGATATAACCATCTCTCACCAGGACACTGAAGCTGCCTCTAATATTCCCGCTATGAAAAACAATACTGTGAGATTAAACTTCTTGGACAAATGTCATGATGAAGGTATTTCATTACTGCCACAGAATAATTTCCTAGACATGGAATTTTGGGGGGCCAAGGGGATGCACTTTTTTTTTTAAGTTTTTGGTTTATAATGATAAATTGCTATGCCTCTCTCCTACCCACTCATTTTATCAACTCACATCACCAGCAGTCATTGAATAATGTCTTTTTCCTTACACCTTCCCGACACTGGGCATTATCACTCATTTTAATCTTTATCGATCTTGTAGGTAAAAATACTACATTTCATTGTTTCACTGCCTGCCTTTGATTCTTAGGGGAATTACTTTTTTGTGTATTTATTGGCCACGTGCATTTCTTTTGGGGGAACACAGCATGCTTTCCAAAACGGAGATGTACTCATACCTCCCATTCAGTGTCCACTCCGAACTTTCAGGCCCTTCATGATCTGGTTCTTACCTACCTCTGTAAATGGTCTCTAGCACACGGATCACGAGCAAAAGCTCCAGCTGTAGCAAGCTGCCTGCACCCTCTAGAACTGTTTCATGCCTCATACGCTGTTCTTGCTCTCCCAAGCGCCCTTCGCTTTCTTCTTCGTCTAGCTAATTCCTCATCTGAATTCCCTCTGGTTTCCTTCTCCAAGCAGCTCCCCTACCCACTCCTACCCAAGGCCCAGAAAAACCTTGCAGTTGCCTATCACAGCACTTCCTGTGTCACACGATGATCGTCTATTAACCAGTCCTAGGTTTCCCACTAGACTGAGCTCCTTGAAGGAAGGGACTGTATCTTAGTTGCTTTTGAACTTGTGATGAGTATTTGCTTAAGGAGTAAATAAAGACTCGAACTGCTTGCTGGACACGTCTGGTTAGATGTATCTGATGTACCTTAAATCTAACATGTCCAAGGACAAATTTGTTTTTTCTCCTTTCCTGCCTCAGTGAATACCTGCTCTTTCCACTTCCCTATCTCAGTGACAGTCCCATTCATTATATATCTGCATCTCCCTACCTCCTAAATCCAACCGATCTATCCTCTAAATAGCTCTTAAATATGTCCCTTCCTTTCCCCCACTTTTAAGAGATCCCAGCTGAAATCCTTATCATTGCCCTAGAGTTATTTAACATAAAAATCTGATGTAACTTCCTTTTCTTTGAAGTGATGATTCCCATTACCTGAACTCCAAGGGTCTTAACATGCCATGTACAGTCCTCAACGATAAAATCCCTTGCTGCTTCTGGAGCCACAACTCCCCACGACCTCCCTTCACCCTGGAACATCCTTTGGTCTATTTCTGTGCCTTTGAACCTACTGTTCCGTCTCTAAGGGTCTCCTCACCTCTTGCCACTTTTCTACTTAGCAGACTCCTACTCAGCCTTACTGCCAGGTCCAGTTCAAATGTTCCCTCATCCGCAAAACTTTCCCTGATCACTTCAAGCAGAGCGAGACACTCCCTCCTCGGTGGCGACTTGGCACTTGTACTTAGCACACTGTACTTGGAATGATTTTGTTATCAGTCTCTTCCACTAGACTGTGAGCTCCTCGTGGGCAGGACATGGCTTCCTTCTCTTGTGTCTCCCCAAGGGCCTAGCACAGTGCCTGGCCCTAGAGGGGGCTCTGGAAATGTTTGATGGAAGTAATCTGATGCTGGGCCCTCCGCCATTGCAGCTGGCCACTGAGGCCACAGCCCTGTAGCGCGCTGGGGCCGATTACCTGATGTTGCTATCCTCCAAACCATGAGAAGCCTCCCCACCGTCTCCCTCATAGGACATCATGCTTTCTTCGTTTTCCATGCCCATCCTTGTGTTCTCCTGAAGCATACGGGGCTGTTTGGGTCTTATCCCACTGGATCCCACATCAGAGTCGCTTCCGCTTTCACTCAGCTGGATAGCTGTGAAAAGACGACGGTCCTGAGATAAGCTAGACAGAACTGCCATCTTTGGCTTGGTCTTCCCAAACCAGTTCCTGGCCTCCATCTACACAGGCACCCTGCCTGAACTCCTCACCTTGGAGGGGGGCCTCAGGCCAATGTCGGCAAGGCCACGGTTTGGAAACAGAATCCAAATAACCACTTCTTTTTTTTATCTCAGTCCAGTCTTGTTTGTCCCTCCATCCTCTCCTATGCTTTTCCCTGCCATTGCCATTAATTGACAAAATAAACTAAGTAGGATCTTTTTTTTTTTTTAACTGAAGGATAGTTGACATACAATGTTATTAGTTTCAGGATTACAACACAGTGATTTGGCAATCCATACGGTACCCTACGCTCACTGCAAGCGTAGCTACCATCTGCCAACATGCGATACTATTACAATATCGTTGACTACATTCCATATGCTGTGCTTTTTATTCCTGTGGCTTATTCATTCCATAACTGGAAGCCTGGATCTCCCCTTCACACTCATCTGCCCATCCCCCCCCCACCCCACTGCACTCTGGAAACCATCAGTTTGTTCTCTGTACTTAGGGGTCTGTTTCTGCTTTGTTTGTTTGGTTGGTTTTTTAGATCTCACATATGAGTGAAATCATATGGTATTTTGTCTTTCTCTGACTTATTTTACCTCAACGTTAGACCCTCTAGGTCCATCCATGCCGACACAAATGGCAGGATCTCTTTCTTATGGCTGAGTAAAGCAGGATCTTATTTCCTTATCCCCCCCCACTTCCCTATTATAAATACAACACCTCTTTCTCTTCATCAAATATTCAAATCAAAGATGCTACTCAGGCACTGCCTCTTCCACGATCATCTTTTGCACTTCTATGTTAGATTTCTTCACCTCCTCGAAGGCTGATGAATGTCATCATCCCGTGAGTGCTCAGTACTCTGGGTCTATTAATGAGACTTCAAGAAAAGAGCAGCTTCTGGTAATAGCACACGTGGCCAAGAATTTCCTATCCAGTCCTCAGTGTGCTATGGTGAGCTACCTAGAACAGAAGCCACGGAACAAGACTTACCAGAGAAAGGATTGTCTCCTTCTTCATCGCTCCCAGCATCTTCCTCATCATCTTCTCCTTCAGACATAAGCAAGTCCTCGTACAGGACACTGGCTTGAGGCTGCTGTACGGCTCCTTCCTCTTCATCCGCAAGATCGCCATCTGCATCTTCGCCTTCCTGAATGAGACCAGTTGGGGTCAAAGTCCCATCAGTCAACCAAGTAAGAGACCAGAAGCCACCACCAGCACCCCCCTTGCTGCCTCACAAGAAGTTAAGTAACTGCGGTGGATGAATTCGTTTAGCTAATTTTCCAAGGATTAAAGTCTGATTGGGCCTCACTATGGACTCTCTGATACCAGCGTGGGATTTGGCCTGCCCTGTGCTAGCGGGGCTCCTATCGTATAAGGGTGTAACGTAACCATAAGCCTTCTGTAAGCATACTCACTGGGGCTGGAGTCTTAGGTTTCCCATCCTCCTCCTCATCATCATACCCTTCAATATCTACATCAGAGTCTTCCTCGCCCAGCCTACCTCGGCCCTGGTGCATCTGAGTAAGGAACACAAACAGCACATCATTGAGGGACGTGCCTGCAGGAGGAGTTATCCACGGGCTCTTACCCAGGCCGGATGCTCCTCCCTGATATCCCAGCCAACCCCACAGCTAGTGGGGGCTGTTTACACAGCTCAAGGCATGTGTGCTTTTTCCCATTCTTTGGAAATCACTGGTAGAGTGTTAAAAAAAGAAAGAAAAGAAAAAGAAAAAAAAAAAAAAAAACCAACAAGAAACAAAAAAAACCCCCGAAGAATAGGAAGGTCTTTGGTCTGCTCTTGCTGTATCATCACAAGGAGACTCTTCCCTCCTAACCCAAGCTTTCCTTAGCTTCCGTTAGGACTCTTCGGGATAGAAAAACTCTCCTGGGTTTTGCACTCTCCAGTGGGAGCCTGACTGAGAGCAGCAGATAGGACTTTTGGCTTCAGATCAGGAGCATCTTCGGACACCTCTAGAACAGGCCAATTTTTAAAAATTTACTTTAATCTTATAAGTAATTTTATTTTAGATTACAGCATCCATACAGTACAGTAGCAGGGCCAATTATTTTGAACTCTGTCTCTGAATGTGATTGGTTTTTCTAGTCACCTGTGACGTTGCTCTGATGTCTCATACACTTTTCATATGCCTTCCCTGAGGTGCTGTTGTGCCTGACTCTGCCCATGGGGACAGACAGAAGACAATGCCGGTCATGTGACCTGCCACCAGCCCACCTCGAAATCCCACTTCTAAGCCTTCGTGCTCAGGGCCAAACGGGCCCAATCATCCATGATACATGTCACATATCGACACCATCAGCCCCCCACTCCCCACACCAAAGCATATTACCAACGCCGCGAAGAGAAGAAGAACATCCTACCTGTGTCACCTGCTTTTCTGGAGTGGCAGCGGGAATATCCAGGACAGACATATTGCTCTCATCTTGAAATACAGAGGCATCTCGAGACATACTGAGGGACGTGTTGGTGTCATACAAATCAGGAGGCTGCGGCACAAATGTACAACTTAGCTTCTATTTAGGAAAGGGAGTAAGAAATCCAGAACTCCCCTTTAGAGCATTCACTGCAGAAAAAGGTCATGCAGAGCAATCCATTTAGAGAGGAAACAGTCTGACACAGCTTTATGGCTGGGTGGGTTTGGGGGAATCCTACAAATGCTTGCTCTTTCTAGCAGAGAGGCATCTGATGTGTGCGATCAGAAGCCTGAGGCAGAAAAGCATTAAAGCTGCGGGACAATTCAATGTCCTGACAGTCTTTCTGGTCAATAACCTAGTGTCTTCTAAGCCTTGTCTTACTGTTGGCAGGCCTAGGGCTTCATACCTGCGCAATTCTGATGGTTTGGTTTAGAGACCTTGAATAGGAAATCGCGTAAAGGAATTCCAATTCCAACAAGAGCATGTAGTGGGTTAATAGTTTATGAGCTCATCAGAGGATGCTATGAGGCAAAATGGTGTGGCAAAAAACAAAACAAAACAAAACAACAATACGGGCTTTGGAACAAAATACCCTGGGTTTGAGTCCTCGCTCCACCACTTGCTAGCTGAGTAACTTTAACAAACTACTTAATCACTCTAAGCCTTGGTTTCCTCAATTATAAAACATGGATGATAATGTCTCCCTCCTGAGGCTGTTGGGAGAATGAAGATAATCTGTAATTCAATAAATTATAGATCCTTTTCCTCTTCCGTCTCCTGAAGAGATGAGGGATTTAGCAAACGGACTTTTCAGTGACAGGAGGGCCTGATAAAGAACAGGCTAGAGAAATAGGAAAGCGTTCTCTAAGACACAGGAGGGTAGAAATATCAGGTAGCTATTTAAAAATCGTGTTTTCAAAGACTAATGAGATAAAATGTTCATAACATAATGTGAAGTGAAAACAAGACACAAAACCATACTGATCAATTTCACTTTAAAAGTGTCTCCTTGTGCACATGTGCACGTGTGAGAGCACACACACACACACACACACACGCACGCACACACGCACCACAGATTTGAAAGAAACACACCAAAATGTTCACAGTGGCTGGTTCTTTCGGACTGGTGGACTTAACTCTAGGTAACTTGTTGCTCCTTTATATTTCCCAATGAACCCCAATATGTGTTACTCTGTCGGGTGTTTTTAAAAGCAAGTGACCAAGGATGATTGAAGAGGGTTTTGGAGAAAGAAGCAACACAGAATTTAAAGCACTACAGAGTAGGTAAACTCGTGGTTGAACAGAAGAGAAAATCAGGGAATGAGGGGATAGTGGGAAACTGCAAAGTGAGTCATTTTAAATAAAGTGTTAAGCGCGATGTAGGATGTAATTCAAGCCAGGTGGAAACAGCTGAGTGAAAATACAGTATTGACTACCACCATTTAGGGCTGGAAGTAAAGTATGATTATTGCTATGTTTCCATACAACCAGAATTATGACAGGTTAAACCCACACAAATCGTCTTTAGTAACGCTGGCCTTGAAAGTAGCAATGACTAAGGACAATCACCCAGGGGCATCTTCCTCGGGTTAAGAGAAAATACACGGGGCTTCCTATTTCACAATGCACACATACGAGTGAGGGCAACGATGAGAGGGTGACCTGGAATAACGGAGAGGCGCTCTCTACGCCCTGCTCTTCACAGGGGACCCTCTAACTATACCGAACCACAGCGACTGCTCAGGAGGGAGAACGGTTGCCAGGCTTTTCTCAGCCCCCTGAGACAGTGTGCCAGGGACAGGAAAGAAAGGAGGATAACCTCTGGGTCTAAGGCTTTGACTCACCAAAGGACTAGGTTTGTGGTGTCATAGATTAGAGCTAAGCAGGTGCGGCTCAATGGCTAGACTCTTCTAAGGAATGATGGCTAAAACCCAGGCTTTAACTTACCAGAAAGGGCCTTGTGGGAGCTGTGGGCATATAAGCAAAAAGGGCCTTCCTGGGCAACATCACTCACCCAAGCCCCCCGGACCCAATCTGCCCACATACTCCAAGAGCCTTTCCTTGTTCTGGGCCTGGAAGTAGTATCTTAGGGCTCTTTATACTTGGCCCCTCAGTAACCTAGGTTTTGGGGTGAGAGAGAGTAAAAGATAGATAGGGAGAGTGCATGAAATACAAACAGTAATAATCCAACAGAGATCATACAGGTTGCAGTATCAGTTCAGAGCAGAATGAAAAAAAGTTTTCCAGTGGGAACTGGGAGAATTCTGCATTAAAATATTTGGTGACATTTGAAAGGAAGTCTGACAACTTTGAAGACAATTTTCATACAGACAAGGAAACATTTATTGAATGTCTCCTAGGTGCCAGGCAAATTCACTCATTTAATGTTTATAGTAATCTCGAAAAGTACATTTTAGAGAAAAGGAGACTGAGAGGACTTAAGCTAACTTCCCAAGTTCACAAAGCTAGGTAAGAGCAGAGCTAAGATTCAAACCCAGGCCTGTTTTATTGCCAAAATTCATGTACTTCCCACTTTACCATAGTGCCTTCAACACAGAAACCAAGCGCCAGCTATAGTCTGCTAAGTACTAGTCTTCAAATATGGAAACATATGCTTATGTTCCAATATATTCAAGGGACAGAACAGAAAGACTAAAAATTTCCTATTAATCCTGCTCCCTACTCCTGTGACATGTAACTTCACGAACATTATAAATGTTACCTGTCCTCCTTTACAAGGAGAGGGAGTCAATCCAGGAAAATGGGGGACATCTGAGCTACACTGAGCTACATCTGAAGGAATGAGTAATCGGGCATCTATGAGGCACAGGAACAACGTGGCCAATGCCTTTAATTGAGAATTCTATCCTCTAGGCATATCCTAGAACTCCAATTCATGGGCAAGGGAACTCCAGAGACTCAAGAGGATACCTGTGGCCACAGCTGCCAGGAAGCTGGTATTCCTAAACACTGCCCAAACAACTAAGACCCCACCCCACTCATTCACCCCACACCTGCTTCTTCTGGATTCAACAAGGCCACTAAGACCCATGGCCCTCACTCACCTTAGCCTTTGAGAAGACAAGAAAGCACACGAAAGGCATATGAAGAGGAAGGACAGAGAAGAAGGGTATCTCAGTAAACATATCTGTTAACATGCTCCCAATTCCCCAAACCAATAAGAAAACTCTAAGAGGCAGTTCCTAATCTTTAGACTCACCTGAGGTGTATAAGGCCCTGGGGTCATTGGGTCCAAGCTTTCTAATTCTGCTTCCTCCAAAGCTGCTTCCTTAGCTGTACAAATATCCTTCTCAAGTTGAGTCAAATGCTCATCATACTGAGAAATAAAGAAAATTAGTGAATTCACTGAACATAGGTTTTAGGTACTGAAGACGCCTGGCTCAGTGGGTAGAGCATCCGACTCTTGATCTCAGGGTTGTGAGTCTGAGCCCCACGATGGGCATGGAGCCTACTTAATATTAAATAAAATAAAGGTAAACAAAGTAGACAAAAAAATATTCTTGTCTTCATGAAGCTTCTTCTAGTGGCAGGTCACATATGATAATTAAAGTAAATAATCATATAGTTTGTTAAGAACATTTAGCACCTAGTAGGAAAATAAAGCAGGAAAGTAAATGAGGGATGTGGGGTGGGAGGTTACATAGGAAAATCAGATATAGGCAGGGGAGACCTCCCCACCCAAGGGAACAAAGATACTCGAGAATGCTATATCCCAAGAAGACCTCCTCTTTACCACCTACCTCAGTCAGTGTCTGGTAACAGACATTTACAATCTCCTGAGCAGTCTTAGTATACTGACTTTCAGGCCCTACAAAAAAGAAAAATGTCATGACTTTTGCAGACTTCAGTTCCAGAAATTTACTTCTGTCACCAGCAGTAGTGTCCCATGTTATCCTAGACCCAAAAAACCATGCCCTAGCTTCATCTTGGACTCTTGCTCTACTTTGGAGGTGGAGAAGTTCAAACGCATACAGAAACAGAGACACTAATATGATGGAACTTCCATGTACCCATTACCCAGTTTCAGTGATTGTCAATACATGGTCAATCCTGTTTCACTTACATCTCAACTTTTACACTCCTCCCAAATTATTCTGAAGCAAATTCCAGCATTCATTCATTTATTTTACCCATAAATTATTTTAAAACATACGTGTCTCTGAGGACTCTTCTAAAAAATAACTGCATGTGATCATGGTAGATACGTATCATTATACATTTGTCAAAACCCACAGAATGTACACCAAGAATGAGCCCTAATGTAAACTATGGGCTTTGGGTCATTATGATGTGTCAGTGTAGGTTCATCAAAAGTAACAAATGTACCACCTGGTAGGGGATGTTGATAATGGGAGAGGCTATGCACCTGTGGAGGTGGAGGGTCTATGGGAACTCTGTACCTTCCACTCAACTGTTCCTTGAACTGCTCTAAAAAATTGAATATATATATATATATAAAAACACACACACAAAACCAGCTATATTACATATGAAAGAATTAACAATAATTATGTAATATTATTAAATACCCAGTCACCATTTAAATTCGCCAATTGTTGCATAAAGTTTCCTTTACATTTGACATTTTTTTTAATTTAAAGATTTTATTTATTTGACAGAGAGAAAGAGATCACAAGTAGGCAGAGAGTCAGGCAGAGAGAGAGGGGGAAGCAGGCTCCCTGCTGAGCAGAGAGCCCAATGTGGGGCTCGATCCCAGGACCCTAAGATCGTTGACCTGAGCGGAATGCAGAGGCTTAACCCACTGAGCCACCCAGGAGACCCTACATTTGACTTCTTTGAATCATAATCCAAATCAATTCTACGCACCGCTTTGAGACACTTTTACCTATCAGGTGATTCTTTTTTTTTTTTTTTTTTAAAGATTTTATTTATTTATTTGACAGAGAGAGAGAGAGAGAGAGAGAGAGAAATCACAAGCAGGCAGAGAGGCAGCAGAGAGAGAAGGGGAAGCAGGCTCCCCGCCGAGCAGAGAGCCCGACGCGGGGCTTGATCCCAGGACCCTGAGATCGTGCCACTGAGCCACCCAGGTGCCCCAACAGGTGATTCTTAATGGCACTATACCTTTCCCCATACTGTCTTTATCACAAGCTGCAGACCGGTGCCTGGCAAGTCTATCTAGTTTTGTCTGGCCCACATAAAAAATCACTTCAGTCTGTGAAGACAGACTGAGCGGTACACCCGTAACATATGCACTTTTTTGTGTGTAAATTATACCTCAGTAAAAAGTTTTCAGGAAAATCGTCATTAGTTGACAACATTTAGTAACTGAGAAATTTAAAATATAAAACCCATATATAAAACCCAAATATCTGGCTTCTCTTAAAAAAGATGTGGCAACACGGAGTCATCATCCCCACAAAGCACCGATGGGCTAGAAATGAGGAGCATCTGCCCCTTTTAGATAAGGCATGTTCTGCAGGCTACCATCTGCTGTAGACCTGCTCCTTACCAGGTCTGCTTAACTCATTTTTGCCTGGACCCTGAAGGCATTTGAGTTTTTAATCCCTGACTTTAACATTCTTTAATATTCTGGTCATTCACCCATTCATTCATTCTTTTTTTTTTTTTTTAAAGATTTTATTTATTTATTTTAACAGAGAGAGAACACAAGCAGGCAGAGAGGCAGGCAGAGGCAGAGAGAAGAGCAGGCTCCCCGCCGAGCAAGGAGCCCGATGCGGGACTCGATCCCAGGACGCTGGGATCATGACCTGAGCCGAAGGCAGCTGCTTAACCAACTGAGCCACCCAGGCGTCCCCATTCTTTTTTTTTTTTTTAAAGATTTTTATTTATTTGACAGAGAAATCACAAGTAGGCAGCGAGACAGGTAGAGAGAGGCAGAGGTCTCAACCCACTGAGCCACTCAGGCGCCCCGCCCATTCATTCATTCTTAAAACATTTTTGAGTACCTTCTATGTGCCAGGCAGAAAGGAGTACAATACAGACCATATCTTCTAGAAGTTTATGGTCTTGTCTGGTGAGACAGACTATAAACAAAGAGGGCTATTAACAAATAGGGCAATATAACGAAGGGGAAAAATTCATACAGGGTTCAGTAGAGACACAGAGGAAGAAGTGACCAATTCTGGGAAGTGAGAGGGAAAAAGGAATTAGGAAAGGCTTCACAGAGGAGGTGATCCCTGAATTAGACCTACTATTTGTTAGGATGCAAAGGATAAAAAAATTTACTACGTGCATATGCGCCACTTTCATGCCAGACCTACTCCGGTTATTACAAGCTATTATGTGAACAATGCAGTCTCTTGCAGTTAAAACCTCAGAGAAGCCATCTGTTCTTTCAAAGCGGTAATAAAAATGGTATCCTCACACAAGCTGACCGCGCCAAGCACAAGCCAGAAAGAAAACAAAGTCGGCCATTAAGATATTCAGGACACATATAAAGACAGCCAGAGCTGGCCCACCATCAAGAACAGTGTGAGTGATAAGACTGCTGCTCAAGTTTCCAGAGTTCTAATCTCCTAGGGCCACCAGTAGGCTGGTCCTCCAAGTACTGATGGGAGACAGACTGCATACGTTATCAGAATGCTCGTCCGTGTTGACAGTACCGTGTGACACTAGGACAAGCAGGCTGCACACGGTCTACAGGCCTCCCTCATTGAGCTAATACAACATCAGCTCCTCCACCTACGGGCGCTTGCCTTGCGGCTATGATTCCGGCCTATAAATGAGGAATTTAGACCTTGCTCGGCTTCAGTTTTGAAACCCAAGCCTAAACTAACCCTTTAACATCTCAACGCTCTCATTTCAAACACAGGGAAAAATTAGTTTTCTACATTTGCACAATTTCCTCTCTTAACCATTTTGAAGACGGGACCTCTTCCTTCCCCATTTTCTTTGTAACACACAACTCTAGAGAAACACCTGCTAATAATAACTCCAGAATATATTGAAAACAACAACCCACGCTTATTTACATAAGCTGACACAGCCGCTCGTGTGTTTGGATTAGTAGCTGTTTGTGCCCTCCGTGTCTGACAGTGTGTGCTCTCACGCGCCGCAGAGGGTTCGGCTACTTCACTTTGTTATCTACTATATGCAAAGCGGTTTTGAAGTACTTTTGATAAACGTTTTTTGTTTCGTTACATGCGGAACCTAAAAAACAAAACAAATGAACAAGCAAACAAAAACCAGACTCTTAAATACAGAGAATGAAGTGGTGGTTGCCAGACGGGAGGTGGGTGGGAGCCTGGGCAAAATAGGTGAAGGGGATTAAGAGGTACAAGCTTCCAGTTATAAAATAAGTAAGTCACAGGAATGAAAAGTACGGCACAGGGGACACAGTCGATAATATTGTAATACCGTACACGCTGACAGACAGTGATGACGCCTACCGCGGTGAGCACAGTACAATGTACAGAATGGTCGAACCCCTATATACACCTGAAACTAATGTAACATTGTATGTCAATACACTTCAATAAATACATAAATAAAGGTACACACCCCACCCCAAAAAGGGAAAAGATACCCGGATATTTTCTTATCCCAGGAATTCTTGAACGGGGTGGTAATGAGAGAAAGAGATCCATGAATGTCCTGAAACTATAAAGACAATTCTATATGTGGTAACAGTTTTCTGGGTGAAAGAGCCATGGGTTTTCCTCAAACTCTCAAAGGAGTCTATAACTACACCACTTCCACATAGAAAACCAAAATTAATTTTTGAAAAAGTGAATTCCAAAACAATACACAAATGAATATGAAAGACCATCTATGAATTATCACTGTGCCCAAGCTACCCACTGACAAAAAGAAGTATTTTTCCAAATATGCTTCGCTTTTTCTCTCTCCTTATTAAATCAGCAATGCAATTGCAAACATCTTGTCAAGGAAATCGATTTATATTTTGTTTCATTCCAAATAAGGATTGGTAGTAACCTACAGAATCACATAGAATTCAAATCCAAATGTCCTTAAATAGTGGTAATTCCAGTGACAGCTTCGGAAAGCTAATTTCCCACCCAAATCAAGAACATCCTTTTTGTCATTTCTAAGTTAATTTACCTCTGTAGTGATGTGAGAAGAAAGTTACAAGCTTCATGGTTCTAGTTAGAGAGAGAAAGCAAGTATTACTGCCATCTGAAAGGTTTCAGTGAAAAATACCAGTCAAATTGGTGAGCAGTTCTGCACAACCAAGGAGAGAAGGACGTTTGTGATCACTTTTTAAAAATTTATTTATTTATTTATTTATTTAATTTATTTGAGACAGAGAGAGAGAGCATGAGAGGAGAGGTCAGAGGGAGAAGCAGGCTCCCTGCAGAGCAGGGAGCCTGATGTGGGACTCGATCCCGGGACTCCAGGATCATGACCTGAGCCGAAGGCAGTTGCTTAATCAACTAAGCCACCCAGGCGCCCCGTTTGTGATCACTCTTAAGTTCATATTTCCTTTGAGAATCTTTCCACCAAAATTAAAAAATAACCTTTCTCCTAAGAAAATGAGTATTCTGCCAAAACAAGCATAAAGTATTACCTTGACAGTGAATGGTGCAGGGTGACATGCATGTGTTCCAATGTGAATCATTAAAATTAAAAAAGCAAACCCGGGCACCTGGGTGGCTCAGTTGGTTGAGCGACTGCCTTCGGCTCAGGTCATGATCCCGGAGTCCCCGCATCGAGTCCCACATCAGACTCCCGGTTCCATGTGGAGTCTGCTTCTCCCTCTGACCTTCTCCCTTCTCATGTTCTCTCTCACTCTCTCTCAAAAAAAAAAAAAAAAAAAATCTTTAAAAAGCAAACCCCAGTATTAGTAGAAAGCTTCTTTAAAAAAAATCAGTGCTAGATTTAAAGAGAGGGGAAAAGTCCACACAGCTAATTCCTAAAGAAACTAGACATAGTCCACAGATCCCAAAGACAGTAAGCTTAAACTCTCTCAATTCTTAGATATTTATCTCAAACTAGGTCTAGAAAGGTAAAAAGAGAAGTAAATCTAATCTTTCAGATTGTAGCTAGGCTCTTTGCATTATGTAGAATGTGGATCGAATGCAAATTAAGATGTTTGGTTTCTAAGATGAGAGGTCTGATCTCTCAAACCAGAGTAACAGAACCTTACTCAGAATCTGGATTAGAAACTCAACAAGCTAGAAACTATCCAGAGGGGAACTGGGGTAATAAATCTCACTGGACAAGGGCAGGATTTACATTCAGGATCTATCTGACGAAAAGTCCTAAAGAACCTGAAAACGCGGCCACTCTGGAAAACAGTATGGAGATTCCCCAAAAAGTTAAAAATACAGCAACCCTACAACCCAGCAACTACACTAGGTATTTACCTAAAGGATACAAACACAGTGAATTGAAGGGGCACGGGCACCCTGATGTGTATAGCAGCAATGTCCACAATAGCCAAAGAATGGAAAGATCTCAGATGTCTATTGACAGATGAATGGATAAAAAAGAGGTGGGTGGGTATACGTGTGTGTACACACACACACACACACACACACACACACACAGAGAAATATTACTCAGCCATCAAAAAGAATGAATTCTTGCCATTTCCAACAACAGGGATGGAACTAGAGGGTATTACACTAAGCGAAAGAAGTCAAAGAAAGACAAATACCATATGATTTCATTCATTCGTGGAATTTAAGAAACAAAACAGATGAACATAGGGGAAGAGAAGGAAAAATTAAAATAAGACCAAAACAGAGAGAGAGACAAACCATAAGAGACTCTTAACCATAGGAAACAAACTGAGGGTTGCTGGAGGGGAGGTGAGTGAGGAGATGGGATTACTGGGTGATGGGCATTAAGGAGGGCACTTAATGGAACAAGCACTGGGTATTATATGCAACTGATGAGTCACTAAATTCTACCTCAAACTAATAATACACTATGTTAATTTAAAAAAACCCTGAAAATGCTTTTTTCTTTCCCAAAGAACCCATCATTCCATTCAGCAACTTAAAATAATACATATACAGCCTTGGCTAAACACAGTCACCTCATATCTGTACAACCATTGGAAAAATTACAACACAGCAACTTCAAAACACCTTTTCCTGTAGAGTAAAATTTAAAATTCACAATAGGCCTCCACTCTTCATTTTTAAGCACTTACTATAAGCCAAGTAAAACGCCAGGCTCTGGTGATACAAAGGTAAAAATTAAAAAACAAAACAGAACAAACAGGTCGTTGTCCTTGATGCCTTTCATGGGCTCATGAAGATCATACAAACACTCACAATTTCAATACTACACAAAGTACTAAGGGACTGTAGAGAAAGTAGAGATGTGTCAGAGAACAGACCCATGTTAAAGAACACTTCATTCAAATTATTCTCATCAAGTCAACGATGATATGCTAACTGCCAAAATCAGTGACCATTTTTCACACTTGACCTCCGAAGCTAGACGAAGAAGAAAGTGAAGGGCACTTGGGAGAGCAAGAACAGTGTATGAGGCATGAAACAGTTCTAGAGGGTGCAGGCAGCTTTGTGTGGCCGGAGCTTTTGCTCGTGATCCGTGTGATAGAGACGATATACAGAGGTAGGTAAGGACCAGGTCGTCAAGCGCCTGAAAGTTTGGGGTAGACACTGAATGGGAGGTATAAGCATATCTCCGTTTTGGAAAGCGTGCTCTGTACCCTAAAAGAAATGCACGTGGCCAATAAATATACAAAAAAATAATTCCCCATGGCTTCTGGAGCACCACTCTCCATTCCTTCCCGGTACTGCGCCTCCACCTTAGGCCATTAGTTAGTTCAATAGATATTTACTGAGTGTCTGCTATGTGTCAAACATTACCCTAAGCACTAAAGATACAAGACAGACATAAATTCCTGCCTTCATGAAGGTTACAGCAATATCTTATTAGATTTAGGCCACTAAGTCTACCTGTGGCCATTTTTCTTCCTATACTCTTGGCCCAACTTTACATGACACCAACTACAATAGCTTATAAAGAATAAACATGGAGGAAGTTAACACTGATTTGTATCCCTCATGTTAAGGTTTTGTTTGGTTTCTCCTGGCACCACAAAGGTGCCTTGAAAATACATTACAGGAACTCCAGGGCTGAAAGAAATCTGGTTTTTTCTTCTGTCTCCTTTTTCTTTTAATAAATAATAACCTTTATTTTCCCCAGTGATATTTTTAAAATGTGGACTCTGTTGTAGCCTTAACATATTCTGGTGCGTATTTGCTTAATGGCATAATATGCTATCTCACTCATCACAAGTACGAGATTTCAGTGAGATGCTGCCGTATCACTATCTATTCGCTCAATACAGTACATAAGAGAAGGGGGCTAGCAAGTTATGGACATCATATGTCTATTCCCTATCAAATATAAGTAGAAATTGAATTCTTGAACAAAGAAAGCAGTATTCTCGTACAAATAAAAAATCAAATGACAGTTACCACTGAGCAATCTCCTTCTACTTCAGCCACATTATCTTTTTTTAAAAAAGTGGAAAGCCAATCTAGATGTTTTTTTGCAGAAGCATTCATGACGACATTCATTTAACTCTTTTTTCTTTGAGTCACATATGAACAGATTTTACTTAAACAAGATCACATATATGAATGAAAAACTGTCCATAACATAGTATCGAGTGAAAAAAGAAACCTATAGAATGGAATATAAATATATGATTTCTTTAGTCAAAAAAGAAAACGTATACGGTATGTATAGAAAGAGGTCCATAATGCTTCATCCCAAACCACACAGTGGGCCACCCTGGAAATGGGACGGGAAAAGGAGAAAGACAGGAAGAAGATTTTTCCTTTTCACTTAATACAATTCTGTATGGTTTGCTTTTTTTTTTTTTTGAAATGAGTATGTAATTTTTTAAGATGGAAAATTTGGCTTAAGTTATATACTTGAATTTTACAGAAATAATTTCATCAGCAAAGATTTTTAAACATTGCTGATTCCTGATGTCGTAGAGGTTGTAGGCAAACAGGCATTTTCTTCACTGTTTTTCACTATAAATAGGTGTAGAGATTTTGAGAACACAATTTTAGAACAGAGATCAAAATTTCCTGCAAAAATACTCCTATAAATGCACAATGATAGCAATTAAATATAAAAATAGTGAAAAGCTGTTCACAAGCCAGCATTACAGAAATACTTTAAATACCCAATAGGATAGTTAAATATATTAAAATACATATATCTATGCTGTGGACTACATTACAAAGAATGAGAGAGCAATATGTACTAACAATAGGACGGAATCAATAACTATGTCAATTTTCCCCAATACTGATCTATATGTTTATCTCAATTCTTATCAAAATCCTGGCAAGACTTTCTGTAGATATAAACACTCTTCTAAATTTTATGTGGAAAGGCAAGAGAGTAAGAAAACAATTTATAAAAAGAATAAAATGAGAGGAATCACTCTACCTGATGACAAGACTTACTATATATAGCTACAATAATTGTTGTACTGTGCAGAGAAATAGATACACAGATTAATGGAACAAAATAAACACGGAAATAGATGTACACACTCAACCTATTCTCTTTTTTTAAAGATTTATTTTTATTTTATTTATTTGAGAGAGAGAGAGAGAGAGAGCATGAGAGGGGAGAGATCAGAGGGAGAAGCAGGCTCCCCGCGGAGCAGGGAGCCCGATGTGGGACTCGATCCTGGAACTCCAGGATCATGACCTGAGCCAAGGCAGTTGCTCAACCAACTGAGCCACCCAGGCACCCCGCACTCAACCTATTCTTGACAAAGGTGCTCAAAGCAATTCAATGGAGAAAGGATAGCCTTCCCAACAAATGAAATGGAACAACTGGACATCCATAGGCCATCCATAGAACCTCAACCGAAATCTCATACCATACACAAAAATTAATTCAAAATGGATTATGGATTTAAATGTGAAACATTAAAACTATAAGCTTTTAAAAGAAAATATAACAGAAAAAAACCCTTTATAACCCGGAGTTAAGCAGAATTCCTAGAGATATACCAGAAGTGCACTCCATAAAAGAAAAAAATTGATAAATTGGACTTCATCAAAATTAAATATTTCTGTTCTTCCAAAGAGACTGTCAAGAGACAGAAAACAAAGACTGGGAGAAAAATCTCTGTTAATTATACATTTACCTGCTCTATTCCATCTCCTCCATTTCTTGGCTATTATAAATAATGCTGCAATAAACGTAGGGGTCCATATATCTTTTCAAATTAGTGTTTTCATTTTCTTTGGGTAAATAACTAGCAGCAGAATTACTGGATTGTATGGTATTTCTATTTTTAACTTTTTGAGGAACCTCCTTACTGTTTTCCACAGTGGTTGTCCCAATTTGCATTCCCACTAATAGTGCATGAGGGTTTTTTTCTCTCCATATCCTTGCCAACACTGAATTATAAAATAAATAAGTCATAGGGATAAAAAGTATAGCACTGGGAACATAGTCAATAATATTGCAATAATGTTCTGTGATGACAGGTGGTAACTACATACGTGGTGAGCAAAGCATAATGTATGGAATTGTTGATTCCTTGTGTTTTACACCTGAAACTAATAGAACACTATGTCAACTATACTTCAATAAATTTTATCTCATAATTTTTAAAAATCATACATATAACAAAGAACAAGTACCTAAAATAAAGGACCCTCAAAACTCATTAATGTACAAAAAGAAAGCACAATTAAAACTGGGGCAAAGGGGTGCCTGGGTGGCTCAGTTGGTTGAGCAACTGCCTTTGGCTCAGGTCATGATCCCGGAGTCCTGGGATCGAGTCCCATATCGGACTCCCGGCTCTGCGGGAAGTCTGCTTCTCCTTCTGACTTTCTCCCCTCTCATTCTCAGTCTCTTGCTCTCTAATAAATAAATAAAAATCTTTAAAAAAAAAAAAACTGGGGCAAAGAAATGAACAGACACCTCAACAAAGAAAATACATGGATGGCACATAAGCATAAGAAAAGATGTTTAACATCAACAGCCGTTAGGGAAATGCAAAATAAGCCACAATGAGATTAAAGAATGACTCAAATGAAAAAACAACAACAATGATAATACTAAATACTAAGGACAACCTGGATCATTCATATATTGCATGTAGGAATGTAAAATGGTACAGAGACACAGGGAAAGAGTTTGGCAGTTTCTTACAAAACATGTTTACCATCATCCTCTTGGGCATTTGTCCCTGGGAAATGAAAAAAAAAATTTTTTTAAAGATCTTTATTTATTTATTTGAGAGACAGAGAGAGTGAGAGAGAGCATGAGAGGAGAGGTTAGAGGAAGAAGCAGACTCCCCATGGGAGCCCGATGTGGGACTCGATCCCGGAACTCAAGGATCATGACCTGAGCCGAAGGCAGTTGCTCAACCAACTGAGCCACACAGGAACCCGAAAATTTATACTTATACAAAACCCTGTACACAAATGTTCATAGCAGCTTTATTTATAATACAAAGTAGCGGAAACCTGACAGTCCTTCACTGAGCGAATGGCTGAACAAACTCAGGCACAATGAAATGCTACTCAACAATCTGAAAAAATGAACTACTGATACATACGATAATTTGAATAGATCTCAGGACAATTATGCTTAGTGAAAAAGTCAATGTCAAAATAGTATTCTTTATATTAACATGCTCAGATGCCGAGTGATGTTGAGCATCTGAGCATGTTAATATATCGGCATCAGAGACATACAAATCAAAACCATAATAAGATACCACCTCACATCAGTCAGAATGGCTAAAATTAACAAGTCAGGAAACGGCAAATGTTGGAGAGGATGTGGAGAGAGGGGAACCCTCTTACACTGCTGGTGGGAATGTAAGCTGGTGCAGCCACTCTGGGAAACAGTATGGTGTTCCTTAAAAAGTTAAAAATAAAAAAATAAAATAAAAAAAAAGTTAAAAATACAGCTACCCTACCACCCAGCAATTGCACTACTAGGGACTTACCCCTATGATACAAATGTAGCGATCCAAAGGGGCACCTGCACCCCAATGTTTATAGCAGCAATGTCCACAATAGCCAAACTATGGAAAGAGCCTCAACAGATGAATGGATAAAGAAGATGTGGTGTGTATATATATATATATATATATATATATACACACACACACACACACACACTAGAATACTACTCAGCCATCAAAGAGAATGAAATCTTGCCATTTGCAACAACATGGATGGAACGAGAGGGTATTATGCTAAGTGAAAGAAGTCAGAGAAAGACAAATACCACATGATTTCATTCATATGTGGAATTTAAGAAACAAAACAGAGGAGCATAGAGGAAGGGGAGGAAAAACAAAACAAGACAGAATCAGAGAGGGAGACAAACCAAAAGAGACTCCTAACCACAGGAAACAAACTGAGGGTTGCAGGAGGGGAGTGTAGGGATGAGGTAACTGGGTGATGGGCATTAAGGAAGGCATGTGATGTAATAAGCACTGGGTCTTATATAAGACTGATGAATTACTGAACTCTACCCCTGAAACTAATAATATACTATATGTTAATTGAATGTAAATAAAATTTAAAATAAACAAAAACCAAACCATGCTCAAATGTCAAAACTATAAAGATGAAGAACAGGTAAGCGGTTGCCAAGGGACAAGACAATGGTAGGTCCATGTGGGGCGATATGCATACAGAGACGTGGCATCAGGGAGTTCCTCTGTGATGACGGAACAGTTCTAAATCCTGACTGCAGTGGGGGCTACATGATGGCATAAACTGCATGAAATTGTACACATACACACACACACAAATGAATATAGATTTTCCTAAAGGTGCAAACTGAATAAGGTCTGTAATCTAGTTAATGGTAATGTACCAAATCAATTATCCTGGTTTTGATATTGAAGTATAGCTATGTAGGAGGTCACCACCAGAGAAAGCTGGGTGAAGGGTACACAGGACTCTCTACTAGTTTTGTAATTTCTTGAGTCTAAAATTATTTCAAAAACAATCATGATTTACTCACGAGCAAAGAGCAACTTGCAGAAATATCATCTATAAAAATGGCAATTCTTGAAAAAATAAATTGAAAAAACCCACATGTCAATATTAAAACGTTTTATACCAGTACAGAAAAAAGCACGGCAAGGATACATATTACCTCTGGGGAATGAAGCTATGAGAGATGGGGACAGAGAACAGGCAGAAACTTTAATTTTTAATTTTACATATTTCCATATTGTTTGACCTTTTTATAAGAAATATGAATTTTTTTATTTTTTAAAAAAGAGGTCTATCTCACAGGAATGTGAATGACAGGTTCGTAAGTCTAGAGGCTGGAACATTAGCCAGGTGACGGTTTACTGTGATAATCCAGAGAAAATATAATGAGGTTATATTAGTGATTTGCGGGAAGTCAGAAATTTATTCAAAGGAAAGAAGTAAAAATAACTCTGAGGTTTCTAGGTATAACTACTGGGTAACACCAGTGCCCCATTAAACCCAGACTGCAAATAGTAAAGGACTGAGGTGAGGAAAGGAGGGAGGGGGACAGCTGGAATAGAGAAGGACAGAAGAAGGTTCAGTGAGAGGTATGTCTGAAGTTCCACTGGGACATCCAAGAGGAAATGTTCAGCAGGTGGATGGGGATATGGATCATGGCTCAGAATAACAGAGTTATCAGCAAAGAGGCGGCCGCTGAAGTTAGAGGAATAGGCAAAAGGACATTCAGCAAAGGAGACTGAGAAGGTATGATCTACCAGGTAGGAGGAATGGAAGAGCTAGAAGTTATGAAGCCAATTGTAATACAGTTTCAAGGAAGGAATGGTCAGTGATGTCAAATACTGGGATGAGGCCAAGATAACAACTGAAAAGTGCCAACTATATCTGGCAATTATGTGATCCTACTCACTTGGTGTACTGGACAAGGCAGAAGCCAAACTAAAGCTAAATGAGGCACGAGTGGCAGGTAAAGAACAGGAGAGATGTTATGTACTCATTTAAAAAAAAAAAGAAAAAGAAATTCGGATCATGCTACAACATGGATGAACCTTGAAAACATTATGCTAAATGAAATAAGCCTAATATTTCATACACTCTGATTCCACTTATATGAGGTACCTAGAAGAGGCAAATTTACAAAGAGTAGAACAGAAGTTGCCGAGGGCTGGTGAGAATGGGAGAACAGGATTACTGTTTAATGGATATAGTTTCTGTTATGGGATGATGAGAAAGTTCTGGAAATGGATGGCGGTGACGGTTGCACAACATTTTGAATGTACTTAATGCCATGAATTATACACTTAAAAATGGTTAAAAAAGGCACATGATTATGCTGTGTTCATTTTACCAGAATTACAAAAAAAAAAAAGTCTGGCTGTGAAGAGGAGGAAGAGCAAGAATGGCAGCAAGAGGGTGAAGCCGGATTAAGAGAGATTTTATTCTCTTCGATAATGTGAGAGACTGAAACTTCACATGGGAGTATGTGTATCTTGACCCCAATCTAAGGAAGGTCACTCGTTAAAAAAAAGAACCTTATTGTATAACACTGGCCAAATTTACAGAGTAGTCCCATAAGACTGACTTAGAAACTAATAATGGAAATAGTTTAAGCATTATATTTACCTATGAGTAATACTAAATCACCTACTCATATGCAACTGGATTGAAAACTTGAGATTTAATAGCCAGTTAAGGAAAAAAAAGAGCACATGTATAATAGCAGCAAAACTTTGAAACTGCCTAGGAATAAATTTTAATAACAAAAAGACAGATGCTCAAAAGCAACAAAAACTATAAAATCTATGTGTAGGAATAAACTAAAGATACCTAGAAATTATCCAAAGACAACCAGCAGCCTTAATGAGTAAAAGAACATGTGAATAAATGAAAAAGTTCCTAGAGGAAGAAATGTAATATTTTTTTTTTTAAAGATTTTATTTATTCATTTAACAGAGAGAGAACACAAGCGGGCAGAGAGGCAGGCAGAGGCAGAGAGAGGAGCAGGCTCCCTGCGGAGCAAGGAGCCCGATGTGGGACTCGATCCCAAGACGCCGGGATCATGACCTGAGCCAAAGGCAGCTGCTCAACCAACTGAGCCACCCAGGCGTCCCGGAAGAAATGTAATATTATAAAGGTACACCCTCTCTCCAAATTAATCCATACATTAAGTAAGATTTTAATACTATTTATTCATTTGGGAACAAGTTAGAATCTAACAAAAATGATCTCAGAGGTTAATAATTGAGCAAAGAAAGCCAAAGAATTTAAAATTATAAAGTCTGAGTGATGAGCACAGTGACACTATCTAGTGATAATAGTGTAGATTAGACAAATAGATAAATAAAAGAGACTAGAAAACCCCCAAATAGATTCAAGAATATATAAGATTTTAGTACATGATAAAGGTATCATTTCATTTAGTAAGAAAGGAAAAGACTATTCCATAAATAGAACTTGGGACACTTTGGCTAATCATTTGGAAGAGCAAGTAAGTTAGATATTTATCTTATACCATAGAATCTATTTTTATTTATTTATTTATTTATTTTTTAATTTATTAGAGAGAGAGAGACTGAGAATGAGAGGGGAGAAGGTCAGAGGGAGAAGCAGACTTCCCGCAGAGCTGGGAGTCTGATATGGGACTCGATCCCAGCTCTCCGGGATCATGACTTGAGCCGAAGGCAGTCGCTTAACCAACTGAGCCACCCGGGCGCCCTCATAGAATCTAGTTTTAAAAATCGATAAACATTCAAATATTTAAAATATGATAGGTACTAGAAGAGAACATAGTTGGGTATCTTAGGGGTAGGGGAGCTCTTTTAAACAATTATTCCAAAGACAGAAGTCATAAAGGAAAAGACTGATAAATATAACTACATAAAAATGAAGTTTCTCATTTTCTCTGGGTACATACCTAGTAGTGGAATTACTGGATCATACAGTATTTCTATTTTTATTTGCTGAGGAAGCTCCATACTGTTTCCACAATGCCTACACCAATATGCATTCCCACCAGGAGTGCACAAAGGTTCCCTTTCCTCCACATCCTCACCAACACTTGTTTTTGATTTTAGATATTCTGACAGGTGTAAGGTGATGTTTCATTGTGGTTCTGATTGACATTTCCCTGATCATTAGAAATGTCTTTTCATGTATCTATTGACCCAAAGAAAATGAAAACATGAAGTTAAAAAGATATACGCAGCCCTATGTTTATTGCAGCATTATTTTTAGAATAGCCAAGATAATGGAAGCAGCCCAACTGTCCATCCACAGATGAATGGATAAAAAAGATGTGTGACACACACACACACGCAATAGATTATTACTCAGCCATAAAGAGAACGACATCTCGCCATTTGCAATGATATGGATGGAGCTAGAGTATAACGCTAAGTGAAACAAGCCAGTCAGAGAGAGACAAATACCATATGATTTCACTCATATGTAGAATATAAGAAACAAAGCAAAAGAGACAAAAAACCAGACTCTTAAATACATAGAGAAGACTGGTGGTTGTCAGAGGACAGGTGGGTTTGGGGATGGGTGAAATAGGTGATGAGGATTAAATACTTATCTTGATGAGAGCACTGAGTAATGTATAGAACTGTCTGAATTCTATTGTACACCCGAAACTAACTTAACACTGTATGTTAACTATACTCCACTTTAAAAAAGTTAAGCTTCTCTGTGTCAGAAAATACCACAAATAAAATTAAAAGATCTTCTGGATGGAATAACTGCCACTGGTCTGTTACGAAAGAGCTGTTTTCAAACACTGACCGACAGGAAGTACGGGACTGTGATCCCTGAGAGAAGGGAAATAAACGAGGGCTTTACAATTGGCCTTGGCTTCCTACTGAACCCAAGCAAGGCACAGCAGTCTCACAAAGCCACAAAGACAAATACTGCAACCGGAGGCGATGACAGCTGGAAATCGCAGGGGAGAACTGGAGAGGAGGGAGCGCCGCAGAAAAATAACTGAAGATCTGCAGAGGCTCCCTTGAGTCTCTGGCTGAACATTAAACTGCACATGCTTAGAACGAGAGTCCACAAGGCGTCCTATAAGCAGAACAACTATCAGAGCTCACACAGGGTTGGGAGTTACTCAAATGAAAGTTGGGAAAACAAAACAAAACAAAAAAAACCTCCCAGGAGTTTTTTTGGGTTTTTTGTTTTTTACTTTTTGTAAAGTTATTTTATATCTTATCTATATTGTAGGGTCCCACTGAGCACTCTCTAAGTTCAGGCTCTCGGGTTTAATGACACATGATCTACCTATCTTAGACCTACCCTGAAGATGGATTCTCATTGGAGTTGATTTTTAAAGAGCAGTAGAGGAGGAACTTGCTAGGAGATTCTTTGGGAGAAGAACTATTATGAATAGCTTGGCATCACCTACTGGTACAGATGATGCAATTCACTTCTGATGTAACGAAACATTAAGTACTAACTTACCTTCACCAACAACTTATGACTTCATGGTTTTGTAAAGACTGACAAAAAGTTTGGGTTGTGTATTTCAGAAGGGACTTCTTGATCTACATGCCTCTCTCCTTTCATGGACAGGAAATGCTATGCGCCTTCTGAGACTACTGCAAATAGCTCCAATCCCAAGTTTTGGGTTTCCCTGATTACGAATGCTCTTTTCAAATGCTACCTGAACATAAAGAGAGGCTCTGAGGTTGATTCCGTACCTATGCGGTAGCTGGAAGGCATAAGGGCTTGAACGCTATTACAAGCGTGCAGCCCAACACCACCACTTAAGTACAAGACAGTCCTCTGACATGTCCTGCACCCTCCCAGGGGTGCTAGTATATGGAGCGTTACTCATCTTCCACTTGCCGCCTAATGAGCCTAGTCTCAGTGCTAGCCTTCTGGCTACATACTGTATAAACACACACACACACACACACACACACGTAATAATACAGGATAAGTTGATGGAGTTATACAAAGTGCTACAGAAATACGCTTATATGCAGTGTGAGACTATGTGTGAAGGATCAGAATGGCAAGAGTCGATGCTAACTAGATACACTGTTCTAACTCTGGTAGGGCACAGGCCCTATGTGGACCCTATTACTATTAATTAAAAATAGAAGCATGTTAAATCAACAAAATTTTAAACAAAAGTATTATTTTGCATATGGTACCTGATAATAGGAGACATCTCATACGTGGCCTTCAACTCCATGACTGATGTCTTTTTAGTACAAAAGATGTCACATTTTGTATCACAGCACACAACAAACCCTTACAGCCCTAGTCAGAAGTTTCTTATACTCTCATCAGCCTGTTTAGGAGGGTAAAGAGTCAGCCTCCTAGGCTGTCCATGGCTGCTATCAAGTTATTTACTCCCCCTTGAGAAAAAAAAATCCCCCCTATTTTGAGGCTCGTTGTCTTCTGTGCCGGAGGTTGAAAACCAGCTGTCTGGGGCACCAGACATGGCCTGCAGATAGAGGTTTTTGACTGGCCCACGGAATTTTTTTTTTTTTTTAATTTCAAGGTATTTGCAAATATGTAAAAATTGGGAAATGTCACACACAAAAATCCACATTTTCTGCTTCTCTTGAAAAATTAAGACTACCTAGCAACACTATGCTCATTTCCTTGGGACAATGATCGAATGAAGTATAGGACTCTTTAGACGGAATATATACTCTTCTCATTTCCAACAATCCACACAGGGCCCACCTCACTCATTTACATTACATAATGCCTTGCCCCCACAGGCTGCCTGAGTTTGAGATCGCTGCTCTTCATCTCTACTCACCATTACGCCTCTACTCACATTCACCAAGGACCTACACATCTGGCAGAGGCTCCCTCTTGGCTCCAAATTCCTTCCCCATCATGGTGGGTTACTCTACTGCTCACCTGCACGACCCATCCGAAATCCTTGCTAATTTCACGCCCACGGTTTGCAGCTCCACTCTAGCCAAACATATTCAAGGCTGTATCCAGAATGTTGTCTTTAACTGAAAACCGGTTCACTTCTGAAAGTTCCAATTCCAATATCCTATTTTTTTTTCCAATATCCTACTTTTTAATCACAGCCTTGTATCTGTCCAGTTTTTTCATTCCCTCTGACCTCAAGGGAACCTAAAAGCCTATAAGCCCATTAAATTCTATTTTCCAATCTATCCAGCCTCTCTTGGCTTTAGTTTTGTCCCTCGTCAGGCCTTATGCTTCAAAAAGTAAGGTAACGTATATACAGTGTGGTACATCTCCCTTCATTAGCAATTGTATTTGAAGATGGAGGTTGGGGGATGATATAAAATAATTTGGGGGCACCTGGGTGGCTCAATTAAACCTCCGATTCTTGATTTTGGCTCAGGTCACGATCACAAGGTCCTGGGATTGAGCCCCATGTCGGGCTCCCCATTTAGCGGGAAGTCTGCATGTGTCTCTCCTTCTGCTTCTCCCCCAGCTCATGCTCTCTCTCAAATAAATAATTAAAATCTTCTTAAAAAATGAAAATAAAATAATTTGGTAAGAAATGTGAAGTGTGTGAAAGTGCAGATAAGTCAAATGCAAACCCTGATTAACTTTTAAAGATAAAACATGAATTTCCAGGGATACCTACATGGCTCAGTCGGTTAAGCATCCTGCCTTTGGCTCAGGTCATGATCCCAGAGTCCTGGGATTTAGGCCCGTATCGGGCTCCCTGCTCAGCAAGGAGTCTGCTTCTCCCTCTGCCTACTGCTCCCCCTGTTTATGTGCTCCCTCTCTCTCCAACAAATAAATAAATAAAACCTTAAAAAAAAAAAAAAAAAAAACAACACCACGAATTGCAAAGAAATTTCAAGTCTTTGTAGAGCTGCTTTGGGATATCCCCCAGCCAGAGACTATGTAATCACAATCCTCTGCTATAAAGGGTCCTTTGGTGATAAAATCTGAGAAGCTCCAACTTCAACCTTTCTCCCCCCCTTGCTGACATCTTCAGTTTCCAATCTTTCCAACACATCCAGAAAACAAGATCCCAAACCTGAATCAATTCTATCACCTGCCTTCTTAGTTCCCTGACAATTACACAGCTGTGCCAATTGATGCTGCTATAAAAATGAACGGTTTCCAACATGAGCTGGACCCTCAAAGGCTTCTCAATAGTTCTGAAATGTTGCTAGTCAGTTACTTTTCAAATTTCCTACAACAGATAATTCAAACCTTTATCAACATGTCTCTTCAAATTCCTTCTCCCACCACCTCACCCACTGTCAGCAGAAGACTCTATTTCCTACTTTGGAGAGAAAATAAGAGGATACATGGCAGAAACTTTCTCGGTGTCTATCTTCCCTCCTTTCATGAGGACCTCTCCTCATATCCTTAATTTTCTTTTCTTTCACCTATGTGAAGGTCCTTGTCCAAATGCCTTCATCCCTTTCCACATACTGATTACGGTTTTCCTCCTTCCCTTCACAGGCAAATTTCAGTTTCTACTTCCTCACTTTCCATTCATTCATATCCTCTGTAGTCTGGCTTTTGAAGATTTTACTTATTTATTTGGGGGGGGGGAGCGAGAGAGAGCGCGTGCACGCGCGCGTGCGTGCACAAGCAGGGGGAGGAGCGGACTTGGCACAGAGTGCGGAGCCCGAGGCGGAGCTCAATCCTACGACCCTGAGATCATGACCTGAGCCGAAATCAAGAGTCAGACACTTAATGGACTGAGCCACCTAGGCGCCCCTGCAATCTGGTTTTTGATTCTAACCGCCTCACTGAAACATCTCTTCTAACAACCATTCTCTCTGGTTTTCTATGTAGCACTTGACCTGTTGGCCATTTTCCTCTTCTCTTGGTTTCCAGGTCTTACTCTCTTTGGTTTTCCTTCTTTCATTCTGGTCACTCTTCAGTATTCTCCACCTGATCCCTTAAATTAATGTTGGAATTTGTCAAGTCTATTCTCCTCCTACATTCTCTCTCAACTAAACAGTGGATCTTAACTTTCTTTGGGTTACATACAAGTTTAGTAATCTGATAAAACCATACAGCCATATTTTACATACAGCATCAGGGGTTCAAGGAATATACCCTAGTCCCTATTTGAGCTCATCTACTTCTACTGTTATATGCTGCTGATCTGAAAAAATATCCATACTTATAGTAACGACTTCTCTTCTGAGCTTAGGACATTTATACAGCCAACTATCTACTAAGTCTTCACTTGGATGCTCTACCCCAATACAACACAGCCCAAATCGAACTTAACCACTTTTTCTCCAAAACCACTCCTCTACTTCCTCTATTAGTCAATGGCACCACCAGTTGCCCAAGTCAGAATTCTGGATGTCATTTGATTTATCCATCCTTCCAAAAGTGGATTTTTTTTTTAATTATGAAAGTATTGTGTGCTCAACTAAAAAAACTCGAACACCTAACCACAAACAAGTACAAAGTGAAAATTATCCTCTATCTCTCCCTTTACTAACTCTATTTTCTGGCAGGAAATAGTGACTGATTCCTTTAGATGGGTATGTGCTTTCTAGTTCGTCAGTCCTTATTGTGCCCATTTTCACTCATACCTATCTGGCCTTTATAAGATCTGAATTTGCAACCCCTTCTGTACATACTGTCGAGTCATCTAGCTTTCAACAATATATCTTGAATATGATTTCGTATCAGCATATACAAATACACCTTATTTGTTAGCTAATCTACCATTTTAAGTGAAATAGTACTCCATCATATACAGGTACCATAATTTATTTAACTGCTTTCCTACTGCTGGATATTCAAAGTGCTCCCATGTTTTTACAATTTATAGTTGACTCTTAGAAACATGGGTTAGGGGCACCAACACCCTGTGCAATCAAAAATCCACTTATAACTTCTGATTCCCCAAAGACTTAACTACCGATAAAGATCCTACTGCTGACCAGAAGCCTTACTGAAAACATTAATCAATTAACACGTTTTGTATATGTATTATATACTGTACTCTTACAGTAAAGTAAGCCAGAGAAAATGCGATTAAGAAAGTCGTAACAGGGGCGCCTTGGTGGCTCAGTGGGTTAAAGCCTCTGCCTTCGGCTCAGGTCATGATCTCAGGGTCCTGGGATCAAGCCCCCGCATCGGGCTCTCTGCTCAGCGGGGAAACTGCTTCCCCTTCTCCCTCTCTGCTTACTTGTGATCTCTCTCTCTCTCTGTCAAATAAATAAATAAAATCTTAAAAAAAGTCATAGGGAAGAGAAAACACATTTACAGTACTCTACGGTAAAAAAAACCCCATGTATAAACGGACCTGCACAGTTCAAACCCATGTTGTTCAAGGGTCAACTGTATGATGTTGCAACTATAAACATACGTGTATTTGTACACATGCCCTTACACAACTTCACAACTTGCCTATGGAGTATTCCGCAGAGGTGAAACTGATCAAAGGAAGTTTATACCCGGAGTGCCTAGGTGGCTCAGTTGGTTAAGCATCTGCCTTTGGCTCAGGTCATGGTCCCAGGGTCCTGGGATTGAGTCCCATATGGGGCTCCTTGCTCAGTGGAGAGCTTGCTTCTCCCTCTGCCTGTCAATCTCCCTACTTGTGCTTGCTCACTCTCTCACTTTCTCTAACAAATAAATAAAACCGTTAAAAATAAATAAATAATAAAAAGTTTATATCCATTTGTTTTTACCCAAGAGTACAAGTGCTTCCCATCATCTTGAATTCTCCCCGCCCTTGACCCAATACCCCCAACTTCCAACCATTTATGAAGGTATCAGCTCCACCTTCATAAGAAATACTATCCCTGTATTTCTTTCTTTCTTTCTTTTTTTTTTTACTACTTAACCTTGGCACAAGCTCTCAGCATTTTTTTTTTTAAAGATTTTATTTATTCATTTGAGAGAGAGAGAGAGAGAGAGAGAGAGAGACAGCATGAGCGGAGAGGAGGGGCAGAGGGAAAGGGAGATGCAGACCCTCCACTGAGCAGGCAGTCCAACGCAGGGCTCAATCCCAGGACCCCAATATCATGACTTGAGCCGAAGGCAGACACTTAACCAACTGAGCCACCCAGGTGCCCCAAGCCCTCAGTATTTTTAATTCAGACTATTGCCAACAGTTTTTCTATTGGTCTCTTTATCTAAATCCCCTCTTATCTATCCTTTAGATAGCTTCCAGAATGACCTTAGTAAAATACCTGATATGATCCTCTTTCCTTTGAAAGGCTTAGTATGACATAGTAAGGCCTTTTGTAATGTACCCCATCTACCTTGAAAAACTCATCATACCACCAAAAGTAGCTCCCACTCTTCCCTCTGGTCAAATCAACTATTTGTACTTCCCTATACAAGGCACCTTCGCCTACTTTTCTGCTTGTGCTCTCTGCCTGGAACTTCTTCCCCACCCTTCTCTACTTTTTGGCTAGGCACAGAAGTTACTGAATATAGAATTAGCTACTATAATCATCATCCTTCAAAATTCAAAAACCTCTAGGAAGAGCCTCCTGCCTTTCATACTAGTAGGAAACTTGGAAAACATACAAAAGATGAAAACAAAGAAAATCCTAACCCTACATCTCAGAAAAAACCACTATTTTATTATCACATTGATGCTTCTTTCCAGTTTTTTCTATGCATACGCATCTTTTTTAAAAAGGATAACTGAGATAAAATAAGTTTTGTGTTCTGCTTTTCTCAACGCTGTGAATACTTTTGTCATTATTTTTTTTTAAAAAAAGAGCGCTCAAGGGGCGCCTGGGTGGCTCAGTGGGTTAAAGCCTCTGCCTTCAGCTCAGGTCATCATCTCGGGGTCCTGGGATCGAGCCCCACATCGGGCTCTCTGCTCAGCGGGGAGCCTGCTTCCTCCTCTCTCTCTGCCTGCTTGTGATCTCTCTCTCTCTCTCTGCCAAATAAATAAATAAATAAATACTTTAAAAAAATTAAAAAAAAAAAGAGCGCTCAATCTTTATATAATAATCCATCATAATGATGGCACAATAACTAATCATTCCCCCCACATTAACCCTTCAGGTTATTTCTCATTAATATAAATAACATTATTGTGAGTATCTTTGCCCATGTCTCTGAATAGGGCAAATTAGTCTACCACGGTGAATATACCATGCATGTATAATGAACGCTTACGTGCCTTATTTTACCTAATCCTCCCAACAGCCCTCTGAGGAGGGTACTATTACTATTCCCATTTTACAGACAGGAAAGTAAAGGCTAAGTTACTTGCCCAAAGTCACACTGCTATGAAGTGGTGGGGCCAATATTCGAATTCAAGCCTACTTCATTATAAAGTCTGTTCGCTTAACTATTTTTAAGTCTCTCAATGCTGCCAAAGAGCTTTCCAGAACTGTCTTACAAGTTTATACTGTCAAAAGCAATACGTGACAGCATCTGCCTCACAAGCATTGAATACTTCCATTAAAAAAACAAAACAAAACTGGGGCACCTGGGTGGCTCAGTTGGTTAAGCCACTGCCTTCGCCTCAGGTCATGATCCCGGAATCCCGGGATGGAGTCCCACATCAGGCTCCCTGCTCAGCGAGGAGTCTGCTTCTCCCTCTGACTTTTCCCCTCTCATGCTCTCTCTCTCTCTAAAAATAAATAAATAAAATCTTAAAAAAAAAACTTAGTTCATCTAATAGGTAGGGAAAAAGGTACCTCTTTGTTTCAATTTGCATTTCTTTGATTACTGGATGCAAATGAATATTTATTCATGTTCAGTAGCTATTTAATTTCAGTCTTCTGTGATTTGCCTGTCTGCCCTTTGCTCATCTTTCACTTAGCATCTTCTGGGTTTTTCTTACTGCCTTATATTAGCTCCTTTTACTCTGCCTTATAGCTTAAACCAGCCATCACCAAGGCCAAGCAGGCTTTCTGTAACACTCTTGCTTTATTACTTGTTACAATCATTTTTAGACATCTGTGTGCCTCTCAACACTTCTTTTACCAGAATTCTGGTTGATCAGCTTTAGGTGTCTTCAGGAGACAATAATGGAGATATAACTGAACTGACAAAGGGCACTTCCACTCTCTAATTTCCAATGAGCAGTAAGAAGAGCACAAGGGAGAAAGCAGAGTCTTTTAAACCAACTCGGATGAAAGAAAAACGGAAGGCTCATCTCCTACCACCTTCCCTTAATAATATATGTAAGTTCTAGTCAAGTATAGTTCTCTGAACTTGCCGTTCTTTCATTCCTCTGTGGCATTAAGCATTCTCTTCTCGATGCCCACTTCTTCATCAGTCTTTCTGGCTGTCCCTTCCTTCACCTCCTCCCTCCAAATTCTGTTTCTTCTATCTAGCAAACATACAGCTACACTCACATGGATTTCTTAGTTGAGACCTCGGTATGCTAGTCAATTCTCTCAAATGCCCTTAGCTCCCTCTTCTTTTTTTCTCTTTTATTAAGATATAATGTATTATTTGCTTCAGGGGTACAGGTCTGGGAATCATGGGTATTACACAATTCACAGCACTCGCCACAGCACATTAGCTCCCTCTTCTGTTTTGCTTAAGGAATTATAGGAGATCACCATTTCACTGCTTAATTCCTCAGTGTCTTTCCACTTAGGATAAAGTAAAATCTCTTAAATATGACACAGGGCACACACAAGGGTCTCTAGGATTTGACTCCTAGAGACTTCTACATATAACCAGTCACTTGCCAACATGGCCATGTAACTGCAACCCCAGTAACTTGTTTCTTAAGCCTATAATGTAATCGTAGGCCTCTGTATCTTTACGTACAGCTCGCTGTTCTCTGCCTAGAATGTGTTCTCCTCCACATTCTTTGCCTAACAAACTCCCCTGATCCTTTAGAACTCAGCTTAAGATAAGTCTCTTCCATAAAGTTTCCTCTAATTCCACTCTGATTTAAACAGCCTGTCTCTGTCCCTCTGGCACTCTGCACGAACATCTAGCATAGTACTGCTATAAATTTTCTTCTCTGTTTCCCCAAATAAACTACAACCAATCTGGGGGCAGGAATCATATCTTTTTTTTTTTTTAAGATTTTATTTATTCAGAAAGAAAGGCAGAATACTGTTCAAGGCTACCTCATGCAGTTAAATTTTAATAACACTAACTAAAATTGGATGAATAGAATGATAGAAAGGAAAAGAGAAGGAAAAACACCCACCATTATACTTAACACTGTTGGCCAGAATAAGGTTGACATCATCTAGAAAGCTCTCCCGACTCTGGTACTTGTGCTTGGAGATATTCTGTGATTAAAAGAACCAAGGGACTCAGATATATGTACAAATTTACTGGCTTCCAAAAAGACATTTTAGATCAAATCACTCACCTTACGTATAGTCTCTAAATCCATTGGACTGACAATCACTTTGTAATAATCTGGAACAAACTTCTTATTAACTGGGTGATGAAATGGCCAAGACTAGAAAACAGAAAGCATGAGAAATTCAGTGGGAACCATTCTTTATACTGGAGATTCTCAATCTTCATTGAGTCACAAATGTTCCTAAGGTTCCAAAAAAAGCTATGAAACCCTTTTCCCAGAGACACATAATCACACAAAATTTTGTCTGTAACTTAAGGGGTTCGTGGATTCCTTTAAGGAAGAACCCTTGCTCTATACTCACAATTAAAACTTCTTATTCCCCAGTCCCATCCAGAAATTTTATTGCATTAACATATATATAACATATGCCTATAACACAAAAGGAAATTCAGTTCAGCATTCCTAAGACAGAATCATTACCAAAAAAGGATACATTTAGTCAACATGGTAGCCTGCCATAAAGTTGTAAAAGACAAAAATAAACAAAAAAGACTACAAACACTGGATAATTAAATAAATTGCCATTTGTCAAGAAGCACCTCTCAATCCAAAGTCTCCCATTGGCTGGCATCCTAATTTCTTTCCAGGGCTATTCAGGAGCTTTCAACAACAGGAAGAAAGAAATCTCTCTAAATCCACAGGTTCCTGGCCTCTGATTTTAATGATCAAGCAGTCATATGGCAAATGGCTGTCCATTTTAATGGACAAATAATTTAATATGGCAAAAGATCAGTTTTTAAAATTATACACCAGTTTGAATTTACAAACACTACCCTCCAGACTCCCCAACATACATACACACGCACTTCCTGCTGTCCTTCCCCTTGCCCTATGCTATCTTCACAGTATTTAGCACAGAGACTGCTTACATCTGGAACTGCCATCATTTTCTGGGTGACAATGTTGTCCAGGATGAAGGAAAATGCTACTTGGTCATCATCGTCCAGCAAGGGGTTGATAGCTTTCTCTAAACGAGCCAATTTATCTTCTTTCTGATATGAAACAAAGCAAAGGAAAAAAAGAGTTTTCCTTGAGGTGTAATCACCGCAGAAACTTACGGATAATTTATGGTTCAGCTGTCTATTGCCCTTGCCCAAAAGAGCCTAATTCTGAATTCTCAACTTCAATTGTCGGCAGAAAGTCCAAATGAGAAATGATATTCTAGGGGCGCCTGGGTGGCTCAGTTGTTAGGCAACTGCCTTCGGCTCAGGTCATGATTCTGGAGTCCCTGGATCGAGTCCCGCATCGGGCTCCCTCCTCAGTGGGGAGTCTGCTTCTCCATCTGACCTCTTCCTCTCTCTCATTCTCTCTGTCTCTCTCAAATAAATAAATAAAATCTTAAAAAAAAAAAAAAAAAGAAATGATATTCTAGTTAAAGGATCAAAAGGGATGTACCAACCACTCATTTAGGTATTCTATCTTCTGTTCCTGTAGACTGCCAAAAATATACATCCCTGGGAACTGATAAATTAGCTCTCAGAATAAAAACATTTTCACCAAGTTAGGTTTTAATATTACACTCTTTTTGCTGTAAACTATTGCTGAAAACGCTGAACATACTGGTGATTAGTGACTTTTACATAAGGGAATCTAACCCAATAAATTCATTTCAGGGGCGCCTGGGTGGCTCAGTCAGTAAGCGTCTGCCTTCGGCTCAGGTCATGATCTCAGGGTCCTGGGATTGAGCCTCGCATCAGGCTCCTTGCTCAGCAGGGAGTCTGCTTCTCCCTCTCCCTCTGCCTGCCGCTTCCCCTGCTTGTGTTCTCTCTGTCAAATAAATAAATAAAAGCTTTAAAAAAATTGTTTCAGACTATACTAGGAAGAAGTTGGTGTTCCAATTGCTTCACATCCTCACAAACACTTAGTACTACTAGTATTTTTAAAATTATTTTTTAGTCTTTTCAGATTTTAACCTTTCTAGTGGGCATGCAGTAGTATCTAAACATGGTTTATATTTGCATTTCTCCAACGATCAAGTTGAAGAATCTTTCCATGTTTATTAGCCATTTGATTATCCTCTTTTATGAAATGTCTAATATTAACCTCATCATCATACTTCTATTTTTGGTAAGCTTATAAGAGGTATGGGCCATTTTTTTGGTAAGAAAATGGAATAGAGGGGTGCCTGGGTGGCTCAGTCTGTCAAGCGTCCGACTCTTGATTTCAGCTCAGCTCATGATCTCAGGGTCCTGAGATTGAGCCCCACGTGAGGCTCCACGCTTGGCAGAGTCTGCTTGTCCCTCTCCCTCTGCTCCCTACCCACAAATAAATGAATAAATAAAATCTTAAAAGAAAAAGAAAATGGAATATAGAAAATCTTTTAGGGGCACCTGGGTGGTTCAGTTGGTTAAGCATCCGACTCTTGGTTTCAGCCCAGGTCAGGATCTCAGGGTTGTGAGATCCAGCCCCATGTCAGGCTCTGTACTGGGCAGGGAGCCTGCTTAAGATTCTCTCTCTCCCTCTCCCCTCTGCCCCTCTCCCCACTCCTTCTCTAAAGTAAATCTTTTTAAAATAAAAACTCCTCTCTGCCAAAACACAGTCTCTTAGCTCTAGCTGACTTCTTGGGAATTCACTTTCCTTGGCCCTTTCTAAAATTATGTAGGTTCTAGATCTCAATCCTAGCCACACTACTTAATAACCATGGTGCCCAGGGCAAGTAATTTTTTTCTGCAGATCTCAGTTTTTCCACTTACAAAAGAAGGAATTGGATTATGAGATTTCTTTTTTTTTTTAATTTTTAAAAAAGATTTTATTTATTTATTTATTAGGAAAGAGAGAGAGAGAAAGAGAGCATGAGAAGGGAGAAGGTCAGAGTGAGAAGCGGACTCCCCGTGGGGCTGGGAGCCTGATGTGGGACTCGATCTCTCAGGACTCCGGGATCATGACCTGAGCCGAAGGCAGTTGCTTAACCAACTGAGCCAACCCAGGCGCCCTGGATTATGAGATTTCTAAGGTGACTTCTAGCCTCTAACACACTAAAGATCTGCTACTCTTACGTTTCTCTACTCTTCCTTCTGTTACATTCTCTCTTTCCTCAACCCTGCTACCAGGCCCCCTCAAATTCCATGTCTTTTTCTCATTTTATTTATTCGTTTTTAAATACTTATTTAAGTAATCTCTACACCCAACATGGGGCTCAAACTCATGACCCCGGGATTAAGAGTTTGCATACTCTCCGACTGAGCCAGCCAGTCGCCCCCGCCTCTCTTTCATTTTAAGTATCTTACCTCTTTGAGTTTTTCATCACAGAGATCCAGCATGGATTGAGAGATCTGGGTCAATGAGTGCTTTGGACCTATATTTACAGAGGAACAATAAGAGACGAGACCATTAAAAATGGGAGATGAGAGCTGCCAATACCTCTCTAGACTTTTAACGCTTTTAACACATTTACTTAAACACCTAATAAGTGCCAGGCACTAGCCTGGCTGCTAATTAGACAGATATACCAGTCTTTTTTTTTTTTAAAGATTTTTTTAAATTTATTTAACAGAGAGAGAGAGACAGCAAGAGAAGGAACACAAGCAAGGGGAGTGGGAGAAGCAGGCTCCCTGCTGAGGGAGAGCCCGATACGGGGCTCGATCCTAGGACTCCAAGATCATGACCTGAACCGAAGGCAGAGGCTTTAACCCACTGAGCCACCCAGGTGCCCCAATACTGCTACCTTTAATACCTTGAAAGTAATAATACTGTAGAGAGGGAATAACAATTTGTTTTAGGATGGCTTAGGAAATGAAGGCATGATTTATAATCTTTCCATGTTTAGCATATAACATCTGTGATTGTAATTTTTGTTTACCCAACTCATGGTTTGTGATGTACTCCCAACATAGAGCTAATCCAAACCTTTGTCATAAAAGACTCTCTATCCCATCTCAGACTATTTAGTTTCCTTGAAATCCATAACGGGAGCTTCAGAAAATCCTCGAACTATTTCTTACAGTCCCCATATACGGCTGCCCTAATTTAAGCTCATTATAGGAAGATTTGAAACATTTTCATCTAGACAGTAATTCTGACTATTTCCTTTCAGTATCCTCTGCTTGACCATCTTTCTCTATTTGTTCGTGTAAGTGTTCCCCAGGCCCCAAACCTCAACTCTATCCTCAATTGATTAATTTAGCATTCATTTGTTTATTCATTCAACGAATGATTAATGATGGTCTGTGATGTGCTCAATGATGAGAATAAGGAGAAAATAAGACATAGTGCCTACCTTAGCTCTTGGGTCAAAGAAAATGACATGAAAAAATATCACTGCCAAGACAGAGTATGAGTGCTCGAAGTATTTATGGATGAAATGATATGATGTCTGGAAATACAGACTAAACAATAAGAATTGGCCATGAGGGTAATTGTTGAACTAGGTGAGTAGGTGTGCTGAGGTTTATTCTACCTCTGTACATACCTAACAACTTCCATAATGCTGTTTTAAAAAACTGAGTACAGTGCAAATACAGGGATATACTGGTTGCTACGAAATATGTTGTAAGCTGTTTTTACAACAATTAAATCCGCATACTGGGAAGCAGGGAAGGCTTGCTGTGACTGACATTTGAGTAGTGTCATTAATGAAGAGTAGAGGTCCATCAGGTAGGCAATAGGGTAGAAAGACATTTCAGAGGGAAGAAAAAGTATACAAAGATACAAAGTAAGCAAATTAACAGAAACATGAGGCACCATAAGTAGTTTGGTCCAACTGCAACACAGGTATGTGTGGAGGAAAAACAGGAAATGGAACTTGGAAAGGAGGGGGCACATTATAAAGGTTTCATAGGTGATAGAAAACCACTAAGGATTTTATGCTGGAAAATTTTTTCAAATTTGTGTTTTAGAAATACTTACCCTATCACCAGTGTGAAGAATTAAGGCAAGCAACAAAGGGAAAGTTCGGAAGCTGTTGCAAGGGGCTGGGTCAAACAAGAAATGACAAGGGCTTCAACTAAAAGAGCAGCAACCAAGATTGAAAGGAAGGGGACATGTTCCAGTAAGCTGTAGAGGGGACTAACGGATGGACGGACGCACAGACAGACTGATTTATTTATTTATGGGACTTAGTGATCTACAAATGTGGGGAAGAGAGGGTGGAACTAACGATGACCATCATTTCTAGGTTGTACAAGCAGACGGATGGTAATATCATCAGTCTAAATAAAGCAATCAGATAAAGAGTTGCCAGTAGGGCACTGAAAAATGGACATGTCTGCCAGGCAACCGGGAACATGAGTATGGAGCTCAGAAGAGAGGTATGGGCTGGAGACGTGATATCAGTGGATATATGATAGCTGAAGTCAAGAGAATGAAAAAGATGAAAAATAATTAGAGAGAGTACTCCTAGAGAAGAGAGAAGAGAGTATCGAGGAGCAACAAGAGGTCAATAGTGCCAAATACACTGGCGTTCAAGAGACTTCTAAGCACATGCAAAGATGTTCAGTATCAAAGACAAAAAACCATATGATCTCACTTATGTGTAGAATCTTTTAAGATTTTATTTATTTATTTGACACAGAGATCACAAGTAGGCAGAGAGAGGGGGGGAGGCTCCCCGCTGAGCAGAGAGCCTGATGTGGGCTCGATCCCAAGATCCTGAGATCAGGACCAGAGCCGAAGGCAGAGGCTTTAACCCACTGAGCCACCCAGGCGCCCCTTATGTGTAGAATCTTTAAAAAAAAAAAAAAAAAAGCAAAAATAAACAAAAAAATCCAAACTCATAGAAAAAGAGATCAGACTTGGGGTTACCAGAGGCAGGGGGAAACTGGAGTAAGGTGGTCACAAGGTAGAAATTTGCAATTGTAAGAGAGGTGAGTACTTATGGCAGGAGGACCACAGTTAACACTGTTGGATGATAGATAGAAAAGCCACTGAGAGTTAATCCTAAGAGTTTTCATCACAAGGAAGAAAAATTTTTTTTCTTCTTACTGTGCCTATATGAGATGACAGAGCCTTACTAAAATTACTGTGGTAATCATTTCACACTATGGTAAGCCAAACCATTAGGCTGTACCCCTTAAAGTTATACGGTGCTGTGTATCAATTCCATCTCAGTAAAACTGGGGGGAAAAAGATTCTCAACACCATTCCCTGGAACACCAGGGAAATGCAGATCAAAAACCACAATACCACTTCACGTCCACCGAGGTGGCTAGAATGAAAAAGATGGACAGTAACACAAGTGTTGACAAGGATGTGGAGAAATTAGAACCCTTACACACTGCTGATGGGATTAAAAATGCTACAGTTGCTCTGGAAAAAAACTTGATGGTTTCTCAAAAAAGTTAAACATATACCACGTGTTACCAGCAATTTCACCCTAGGCATATATATCCAAGAGAAATGAAAACAAATGTTCGCACAAAAGCTACACACAAAGGTTCACAGCAGCATTATTTGTATTATTTGGTTGTACTAACTGAAAAGCAGTGCAAATAACGCAGATGTCTATAAACCGACGAGCACATTTTAAAAATGGGTAGGTATTATCTATGCAGTGGAACATTACGTAATGATAAAAAGGAATGAAGTACCGATACAAGCGACCATGTGGGTAATACGCATTAAAACTGACCACTCTAAAATGCCTGAAACGTGCAGTATGTGAATTCTACCTCGATGAAACTGTTTAAACAAACAGGTATTTCTGGAATGTGGCCCCTTGATCCAACAATTAGGAGGTGGCTAGCTAATACTTCTGCAGAAGACAGCTTCAGGGTTGTGAGGTGAGAATGCATTCCCACCTCTGCTGCTTTTTAGCAGTGTGACCGTCTTAGGCAAGTCACTAAAACACTACAGGCTTATCTGTTCATTTGTCAAATGAGGATTATAACAGCACCCATTTCAGAGATTTCTTACGGTGAAATAAGTCATGCAAGTAAAATGCTCGGAGCCACTGGCAGTACTGCTACTGCTGCTATTACCAGCATCAGGTATGAGGAAGAAGGAAAACTGAGCTAGAGGGGGATATAAGGCTATGACAAGGTCATAACCTAGATTTCCAATTTTGTGCTAACATCTCCACCTAAGTGACTCACAGGTACGTCAGCTCTGTCCTTTCAAAGTCCACTCTTAACACTTTCTCAATCCTCTTCCAATCTGACTTTTAAGTATTTATCCTTGTAACATGAATGACAGTTGCACCTAACATATGTGTTCTTCCCTTGTGTGTGTCTAGCACTTTGCTAGGCCCTGAAAATACAAAAAATGAATGAGACATAGTCTCTCCAGGAGGTGGCAAAGTGATGGACGATCCAGACACATAAAAATTATGTATAACATAGTTAAGAGTCCTAGAAGTTCATTTAATGGTATTGAGAAGGATAGAAAATTAAAAAATGGGTATTTTAGGCAGTCTGAATAACTCTTCATGAAGAGGTGATATGAGTTGGTCTGGAAATATAAATGGAAATTCATGCCCATGTTCCCACTTTTCAGTGGGAACTAAGGGCATTCCAGACAGGGGAAGGACTGTGCAGGGCGCATGAAGAAATGGCATGAGATATTTAGTGAAATATAACACTGAATCTGGCAGAAGTCTCTAGTAGGTATGGGAGCCAGGTATTGGATGGGAAACTAGATAAATGGGTCAGGCTTGCTTATAAAAGATCTTGGAATCTAGGTACTGCCACATTTACAGATGACAAAACTGAGGAGGCTGTGAGAGGTTGTCTAAGGTAACCTGTCAAAGAACTTGTCCAGGGTAACTTAATGAATCCCGGCAGGGCCGGGATTCATTCTCTATCTGTACCCTTTATCCCAACGCTTACACATGAATCTGTGCTCAAGGATACAACTGGAGATTGTATCCAGAAACCTTGATCCCTGACATGCAGAAGCTGTAATGTTTCCCGCCTTTTAAGACACAGAAAGCAGATTTCTTTCTCCCTTGTAGATCTGGAGCAAAGTGAACATGTAAGAGCTCCTATAACAAATCTACAGATCAAATCAGATTCACACACAGCAAACATGGCCGCAGGCTCGCACCCTGCAGAGGTTCCATCCACACTGTCTCTCCCTTCTATTTAATCAGGCCCACTTCTTCCTCCCACTAATCTCCCTGCAACTGTTTCATTTCAACAATAGACTCTGAATTCTCCAGAGGACACATTAAAAAACGGGACTAAAAAGAAGCAACCTTAAAGGACAAAAATGTGCACAATCTGATTTTCATAAGCCCAAAATGCACACACTGTAGATCCTTCCAGTCAGTCCAATCTCATACGAATTTGGGACTAATGAGAGACAAATAAGTATCTGAAAGGTGACTCTTACCATTATAGGTTGCACTATTTTTCACGATTAGCTCCAAATGCTCTCTGAACTCTTCCCGAGATGGGTAGAGGCGTTTGCGCACATTTTCACGGAGTGTTTGTAAGTCCATTGGTCGAGTGATGATTTTGTAGTAGTCCTTTACAACCTTTGCATTGACTGGAGTATGGAAAGGGTAGGTCTGTGCAAACAAGAGACAGCACTATCTGTGAGCAAAGAACACTCGTCAGAGCCAATTCCTGAAGACTCTCTTGCGTCTTACGTGTCTACTTGGCCATCAACTTTCAAAGGAATCTTTCTAGATGAAGGAGGTAGATCTGTTTCATCTACTAAACTACTAAAAAATAAGTAAATAAAACAAACCCAAAAAACTACATCCCAAAGAATCAGGAGTTCCACACGCCTATGAGTATACTCTACTACCCTCTATCTGAAACCACAGATAGAATAAAAGGTTTTGCCATTCCTACTGTAGATATGAATGCAATGAACTCACATTTGGAAGATCTCTCATGTCATTAATGATAGACTCCAAGATGGAGGACAATGTCACCATTGGGTCTGTCCGGCGCCGGTGGATGGACTTATGAGGTCTCTAAGGAGAAACAAGAAATCAGAGTGCTTCTTTAGATAAGAAAAACAAACAAACAATACTTTCTAGCTATAGCTTAGGGGAATCCTGTAATGAACAGTACACAGGATTTTCAGGGCAAGGCCAAAGGGAGACTCTGAGGCTGTGCTGGAGCCACGGGACAGAGAGTTGGAGGAACCAATGAGAACCCCATCTGGTCAGAAAGAAGCAATGCAGAGACTCACGTTTAAGTAGTCACAGTGAACAGTGGTTCCAACTCGCCGTTTCTTCTTGGGAGGAAGCTGCTGCTTAGGGAACTTGAGAACCAGAGATTTTCTGCGAACCTCATCTGCGCTGTAACCAAGAACACTTTCATAGCATCCAGGCCCTATCTCTAGTTCCCAGAAAAAAAGCAACTACAATGAAGAAGTTCAAAGTACCTGAGCATGAGCCTGGGGAGGAAAAAGCCAAACCAAAGGCCAGCTATCCACATTCTCAGGCTCAGATCAGGCAAGGCCTCACAGGATCTCCGAATTAATAAAGAACTAGGCAAGCCACAACCTCAGTTTCCTATTTGGAAGATAAGGGAACTAGGCTAAAAGAATTTCAAGAATGCTTCCAGTTCCAACATTCTATCTTAGGGTTCAAGGGCCAAGAGGCTAAACTTACAGTGGAAACAAGGAAGAAATGAAAAACTGGTTTGAAAAAAAATAGTCTGAGTTTCCCTCAATCATTAAAAGGCCATTCACCTTTCCATTGTATTGGATTAAGACACTAAATTTTCCTTTTCTAATGTGCCTCAAAACATAATGGCTATTATGGATATTGATAAATTAAATCAAGAACAGAAAAAAGAGCCCCAAACTTAATAGAAGCAAAAACAAACTATACGGTGATGGGTGGTGATCCATAACTAGACTTATGGTGGTGATCACTTTGCAATGTATATAAATACCAATCTGTAATACTGTACCTCTGAGGCTTACATAATGGTATCTACCAGTTTTACCTCAGTAAGAAACAAATGAACACAAGTATATATCAAATTGATTAAAAGTTACACACAAAAGAGAATTCAAATGTATTTTGCATATAATACCCTGACTGTACAACTGCAGTGGCATATAGTCTAAGGACAACAAACGACAGAAAATCCCTTGAATCAACTTTATGGGTTTGTTGTTATTGATACTGGTATTATAATTCTCAAAGTATTCTGTACGTAACAGATGTACAGACAGAGCAAATGAATCAACATATTAATGCTGGGAACCAGAGAAAGGATACAGATATGAATGGGGGAAGAGGAGGAAGAATCTGTAGATATGATTTGAACTGGATATGAAGGTTCTGGTATGTGATTTACAATATATGTTTATTTCCTAGTTCTGTCTACTAAAAGCCTAGGAGCAATGACATCTCAGTGGCAATGAGCATACCTACCACCTAGACCTTGGTTCTAAATGCCATTCCCCGATAAAAGGAACCAGGGCTCCTTGAAGAAATGGCTGATTCTAGGTCTCGAACAAGGAAATTTCAAGGATAGCCTAGAACATCTTGTGTCAGAACGCAAAGACGTTCTCAAAGATTTACAGGATTGTTTCGAAAGGACACAGGACCTGGCTTTAAGAGGTCAAATGTAAGATAATATGGGCATCACAATTACAAATAGTGTTAATAAATTATATTACATGAAGCTTACAAAAGGAAGAATTTCAGAATCCATAGAAATACTCAAACAGAAAGGAAAGCTCTTTATAGAATGCCAGTTAATGTAGAAAGAATGCTATAATTAGAAAAACCACTATTTTGCAACCCCCGATGTAACAACAGAGTTAGGCAATGATCATCAATGGATGCTACAACTACTGAGAGAAAGATTGTTAGGGAACAGGATATTCACCCACATGCTAATTACAAAGGGAAAAACATACCTTTATTATAGAGGGTTCTGGGGATCACCACTTAAACAAGATGATCAAAATAGTGAGAAAACCTGACATTATGTGCTTCTTGATGTGGTGTAGTAAGTACATAATATCACCTATGTAGTAATCTTGCCAAAGACATTTAATCTAAATATAATCAATGAGAAAACAATCAGACAAATCCAGAATATGGGATATTATAGGAGACAATTGGCCTGAACTCTTCAAAAAAGTCAACGCCGTGAAAACCAAAATAGGCGGAGAGAACAGTTCTAGATTAAAAGACACTCAAAATACTTAACGTTTGAACAGGGATTAGATCCTGAATCGGGAGTGGGGCAGGCCATAAAGGACACTGAGAGAACTGGAAAAATTTAAATAGGAACCAAATATTAGATACTACTGAACTGATGCTAATTTTCTTAGGTGTAATGGTAGTATCATGTTGCTATGTCCTTATTCTTAGACGATGTGTGATCAAGAACTTCTGAGTGAAACGTCAAGATGCCTGCAACTTATTTCCAAGTAGTTCAGCAAAAAAAAAAAAAAAAAAAAAGAGAGAGAAAAGTTTTAGACATATAAAGATGAAACAAATGTGACGAATGTTAAGTTGGTGACTTTAGAGGAATGATATACTGTATTAACCTTTCGACTTTTCTGTAGGTTTGCAGTTTTCAAACTCAAAAGTAGGGGAAAAATGTCTTTTAATTTAAAAACTTCTCCACTTGATTATCTCTTAAATTCTCTGAGAGCAAGAGACAGGGATAAGCACAGTGTACATCTCCTTGGTCTTTCTGGGATGGTCCGTTATCAGAACACGCTGAGATCAGGGACTCGACAAATGTGAGGAGCGCCTGGAAGTAGGACAGGAAGAGCACCGACGATATGCCAGGCACCGTACTACATGTTCATACAGTCTGCCATTTTATCTTCATAACTACCCTGCTAAGGGTGGTTTTATTGGGTTAAAATAAGGAAACTGAGACTCAGAAAAGTTAGGTTGCATGCCCCAAGGCAAGTGGGAGAGCCTGAGGAGTGCTTTACAACAAAAGACCGTAACTGTCACTACTGGCAAAAGTTGCTGAGGAAAATCCATCAGAGTTCCCGCGCTCTGAGTTCCACTTCAAAGAACACATCACATCCACCCCTGCCACCCTCTGCTATCATCAACCTCGAATGCATCTCCCCACAGCACTTCCCGCCTGCGAGCCCTTACCTCTCAATTAGCTGTTTCCCCAGGACAATCTTGGTCCCTTCGACCTTGATAAGTTCTTCATTATCATTATGAATGACTGTCTTTTCCAACTCCTCCTCCTGCTCCTCTGTCATGGCAACAGGGTTGGAAGGTGGAGCATTTGTCTGATAGTAGAGGGGGCAGAATTTGTTTGTCCTCATGTGCCCAATGGCACCACAAGCCCCACACTTCAGCTGCAAAAGGAAAAGTATCAATGTGTCAGAGGTAAACGGGTGGCCTAACGTTCGCTTTACAGGATACGTACAAGGCAGGTGCAGAACTGTGGTCGTAACAGGGCTGTTCCACACCCTTCAACCGGAAGCCACCGGACAAAAGAGCCTGAATGGAAATGACACATTAGAAATAAAATGCAATCCAGAGACTGGACATTTTTAAAAAATCAAGCGAGGAAGAAAAGGGAGAGGATTTCCATTCTCGATCTCAATTGGAGAGTACGAAAATGTGAAATTCGCAAGGTCCATTGGCAGCCCACATGGGTTATATACCTCCAGTCCTGAGGAAAAGGTTCAAGAGCACCAGGGCTCCATCTCAGTTTTGCAACTGACCTCAGTTTCAGCTATAAAATGGGGTCAACACTGTATCACATTTAGAGAATATCATATAAAAGAAAGAAACTCGAAAATATTTAATGAGCTCAGTGTACGTCACCAGCAGTTTATATTTGCTGAGAACTTTACAGTTTGTAAAGTGCTTCTCAGGCATTATATCACTTACTCCAACAACACTATGAGACAGCGATCATTTTATGGCGTACGTGACAATTACATTGCACAGTAATATCTGGAATCCTACCTAAGCCACGGAAAGCAACCTGTACTGGTAAGTTTCTTTCCTGTTGCTTCTTTTATTTTTTAAAAAGATTTTATTTATTTAGAGAGTGAGCGAGAGGGAGAGAGAGAGAGAAAGCACAGGAGCCAGGGGAGGGGCACAGAAACAGACTCCCCGCTAAGCAGAAAGCCCAATGTGGGGCTTGATCCCAGGACTTTGGGATCATGACCTGAGCCGAAGGCAGACGTTTCACCGCCTGAGCCACCCAGGCGCCCCCGCCCCCGTTGCTTCTAATATGTACAATTTTTAAAGGATATGTGTATGTGTATGTACACACACACACACACACACACACACACACGTACGTTTAAGTAAAAAAACACCTCTCTCACCCAAGCCCATCTCAACCCCTAGGAAATACTCCCAATGGGTAAAGTATAAAATGATACCCAATGGCACCAGATTAGGTTGTCAGTACCAGTCACACTAGTCGTGGTTACCACCTGAGCAGCCACACCAACTCAAACTACCTTTCCACAATACTGTCCTCATTCCCAGTCAGGGAGGACGCCAAAAGCTATGGGCAGAGGAATGCCTTCTTCCTTTGCCTTGTTAGCTATGACCACGCCACGTTCTATTTACTTTTAGGTCAGGACGCTCCTTCATTTTTTTGGGCTTCTTCTCAGGAGGACCCTTAAGCTTCTCCTTTTCCTGGTTCCGCTTCAGCCGCCTAAGTTGCTCCTGAATCCTCCGCCGTTCCTTTCGCATCTCTTCTCGATGCTGTTCATCAAAAAGGGCAAACTTTCGACTGAAGAGCAAGGGGGAAAAGTATCACAGGACCGTAAGCAAAGCTAAACCAAGATGACCATTCTGATAGCTAAACACGTCAGAACTAAATCCATCCAGACAGAAATAAAAGAGACTACCTGCATTCCCATCTCCCCCACTCATCAGCCTTCCGTGTGCAGAGCGGCACCTCTCTCTCTCTCAGAATGAGACGTCCTGAGTCATCCCTAAGATTTTTGCCAACCAACCATAACGCAAAGAACCCACGTGGAACGGAAAACGTGCCTTTATTTTGGAGCAAATTTAAATATCTCCCTGTGATTTGGCTCTGTCCAAACCCCAAGACCTAAAGGCACCCAACCGACACAGACTTCTAACTTCCAGCTATACAGAATCCTATCACTAAAACTCCAGCACCTCCCTCCCTCATCCCCACCCCCCCGCACTTTCATCATCCTCCTTATCATACTGGAAAGCGGTGAGTCAAACTCACATGAATTCCTCATCTTTTGTGGTTCGTATGCGCACGTAGGCATCGATGACAGCTGGCTTTCGGACTGTCTCACAGCGAACGTACTCTTTCCCCTCTTCATCTCGAAATGTGCGATAAATCTTGAGACACCGGCCGGTGGCAGAAGAGTTAAGGCTAGTCACAGAAGCTGTGTCATCATCTCTGTGATTGTTTCCTGATGCTGCTGAACCTGCTGCTGCAAGGCAGAAAAAGATTTCCACGCATTCCCCCTTCCACCCAAATGGTCATTTTCCTGAGGTTGAGTGCAGACCTCAAAGCTCAACGCACCAAAAAAAGTATGGGTTTACCGAAAGCATCATATTGGTTCTACAGAAAGCACCAAGCCCACAAATGCACTGATTTGTCCTTTCCTGACTTCGTTGTACCACTGCCCCGTTCCCATTTTTCTAAGTACGAGAAGTTCTAAAAGGAACTCAAGAAACTACGTTTGTAAAAAAAAAAAAAAAAAAGAAAGAAACTACGTTTGTTAGAGGGGACAGAAAAATAGCAGTTGTATTCCAATTCCTCTCAAGAGCAAGAGAAGAAAGCCCAAGTAGCAAGTAGCTGATGATCACAATAAAGAAAAGCACCCCAGCACCAAGGGGGAAAACGGCACCACAGACACAGGTCCGGAGTCTTAGGGCCTAGAGAATGCTCCTCAAATCTGAACACGAATGAAGGGGAATCACCTGAGGATTCTTAGTACACTAGATTCCAATTCAGTAGGTTTGGGGTGAGGCCTGGGAATCTGCATTTCTTTTTTCCCCCCTTTCTTTCTTTTTTTGGAATCTGCATTTCTTTTTTTTTCCCTTCCTTTCTTTTTTTGGAATCTGCATTTCTAACAAGCTCCTGTGTGATGTGCTTACTGCTGGTCTAAGACCGCCCCGGTGGAAAGGCTTTATCACATCTTTACAAAGTAGTCAGAACACAAAATTACACAAAACTTTCATAGAGTGAGAAACGAAGGAAAAGACTACTGGGAGTGAGAACAGTCATTTAAATCTCCATCTTCGGGACTTTATCCTCCCTCTCATAGTACCTACATCCAAGTTTTCATTTGCCTGCTTGACGTCTATACCAGAAAGTGTCGGGGGAACCTCAAACTCCACACATTACATCTTCCCTTCTCACACCTGCTTCTTCCTCTGAAGTTTACTACTTTAATCAACGGTACCACCATCTTTCTGGCAAGCCTGGAGTGAAATCTTAAGGTCACCTTGATTTTTCACCTCTTTTCATTCCCAATATCCATATCCCAAACCAGTTCAGGCCTTTATCATCCCCCACTCTCAACTTCTGCAATTTTTGGTTGGTGAGTTTTTAACTCTATTTAGAGTCTAGGACTCCTTTGAGAATCTTCTGAAAGTCACGGATCTTCTTAGAAAAGGCACATTTGCACAGAATTTTACATATGATTTCAGAGGGTTCAAGAGCAACCCCTCGGATTTATCCACGAAATCTGTTTTAAAAACGCTCAGCCTCTCGGATGAACGCCCAGAAAGCTCACCTGACGTACAGCACTGCTAGCCTTGGCCTGGACAGGCCTGACACAGACACAGGCAGCAGTGGACCGGCAGCAGCTCTTCAATCTGGGCCCCCCAGACAAACCTCCAAGTCCAGCTTGCGGTAACCTTTCTACCTCATCTACAGGCTTTTCTACACTCATCCCCTACTTCTTCTGCCTCCAGCTTTGGCTCAGTTCTTAGTCTGCAGTTATTTACACTTTTCCGATCCTTCTCTTTCTTGTCTGTGAAGCCACTACCCTCACCCAGTAGCATCCGCTGTAGTTCCTTCCGCTCCTGCTCCTCCCGTTCGCGTGACAGCTGAGAGCTGGTTTTCTTATTCTGCAACATGTTCTCAATGTTCTTTCCCATTTCTTCAAAGTCACTGTCTTCAGCGGAGCTGCTGTCTGTGTCAGTTGATAATACTTCGGTTGATGACAAAACTCTAAAAAGAAAAAACGATGCTAAAAATTAAGATGACGGGAAATGTGAAAGTGTATAAAGAGCTGAAGAAATACGGTTTTAGGCAACAGTAGGAAATTGGGAAATCAACCTTAAAAAGGAATACCCGAAATCCACTAAGACATGGGAGCCTTAACGGAAAAGCTTTACAAAGTTTTCCTCCACTATGGTCAACAAGGCAAGTCTGAAATACGATGTAACACAGCGACTCTTTCAGAATTCCTAGAAAGCCTGAGAAATAAAACAGCACACTGATCATTTTTAATAGAGCGTCATCATCTCTCAAGTAAGCCTTCAGAAAAAAAAAACACTCACTGACCCTTATCACCACTGGAGTAACTGCCAGGCTCAAGCAGGCCATAAAAGTTGCCATGGAACCTAGAGTACCTCTTGCCAACACAAAACCTTTGCCAAGTTGCTCTGAAAGGACTAGGTGTTCTAGCAGTATTATGAACAGATACCACCCTGAAATCTCAGCTACCTGACCACCTAGTCACATGATCAGGTGACCTCCTGTTCATCATAATATATAGTGTCTGGGACCCCTCCCCTTTCCAGCTTGGATTTTCTGCAGCACTACAACAACATACTTGTTCTGTAGGTCAAAGATGCGCTGACATTCCTCTTTGTAACGCTCTTGATGCTCAGCCACAGAAAACCTTGACCCACGGGCAAATTTACTCATGGGCCCCTCTCCAGAGCGGGCCTGCTCTGTGGACATCGTGCGGACTACGTCGATCACTTCCCAGCGGGACAGCTTTTTAATCTGTGAGAGAGACAAAGACAAACGCATACACCTAAATCATCAGAGATTTCAACCTGAATCATCAGAGATTTCAAAGAATAAACAAGGCACACACTTAAGAGAGTCAGACAGAAAAACAAACAAAAAAAACAAAAACACCACCCAAAGCAGGTTAAACAGAAAGCTTAGGGAAAGCTAACTCCTGAAAAAGTGCCTAAGATCCAATGTACTACAACCTATACCACAAAATTATCCAGATAGTTCCTCCCATCGGCCTCCTAGCTTTTCCCTCTCTATCGAAGCCCCCCTACCCTAGGAGACCCTAGGTTTTCTTCTTCCACGCTCACCTCTTCTTCAGGCACACCGAATTTACGTAGGAGCTGCTTGGCATTTTTCAGTGAAAGGCGACGGAGATCTGCATCTGTTCCCGTCACTGTCTTCTTCACTGGCTGAGGCTCCTTATCATCCTACCTCAAACACAAAACAAAACAGGCAGGAATCGTAATAAGCTGAACTCCTTACAGCAGGTGCCTAAGCTATCCCGTCAACTTAAGTGTTTTCCAGATCCCCCAGCCCCTTCACTTCCATTCCTCGACCTCCATTTCTTCCTCCCTTAATTTTTGGTTTCCAGGATTTCAGACAGTCTCACCTTCTGCTGTGTCGGTTTGTTGGGAATCTTGACGTAGGAGAATCCTTCACCACACCCTGTAGGATCTGCCACCCCAGTCACCTCCAAGAGACACTTGCCCTTCATGGCAGCAATGAAAGCCCTTGTGGTGTTCCAAGGAGCAGTGCGAACCTGAGGTATAGAAAAAGATTCTAAGGGCTACAGGAAACATTTGCTCTACATCTAGCCATACTTAAAAAGTTGGATTGATTATAATAGTGTATGATTTGGTGCTTTCTTAAATTATCCACGAAGATCAACAGTTGCAAAAAAAGTTGCCCAGTACTCTCTTCTTCCCCCCATGGTAATTACGTTATGATATTAAACAGAAATCAAGATTTCAGGCAAATAAGGAGGACTATGTGGAACAGTGGTCCCCTTCGGCCCCACATCCCTTGGGATGTCTGAGAGTTCTCAAAGACAGTGGTGCCCCACCTCACGATACTCAAAGAGGTTGATGATGCATCTGACTGCCCAATTGCTCAAATGGCTTCTACAGAATGGCTAATACATTCTGTAATTAAGTGATAAGCACATTTTACAAAGTAATAGCTTTAACTCCAGGTCCATTCTACCTCTGTCACTGCTTTGGTCAAAAAGCAGAGAGGACAGGCGTCTGTCCTCTCCCGGGACCCTGAACAGGGTTTACTGACCCCGCAAAATAATCATGGAATTAAGGCAAGAGGAATGTGCTTGTCCACACAGACCAGTTAAGAGTATACACAATTAACTAGAAAGTGACCAATTCTCTAATCAAGATTCAATCTCAAAGGCTATTTGACCAAATCCTTACTTCTTTTTTTTTTAATATTTTATTTATTTATTTGACAGAGAGAGAGATCACAAGTAGGCAGAGAGGCAGGCAGAGAGAGAGGGGGAAGCAGGCTCCCTGTTGAGCAGAGAGCCCGATGCGGGGCTCCATCCCAGGACCCCGAGATCATGACCTGAGCCAAAGGCAGAGGCTTTAACCCACTGAGCCACCCAGGCACACCCTTACTTTCTGAAATTCTTAGACATTCACTCATTTTTCACTCCAACCTCAAAACACCACCACAATGCTGCTTCATTCACTCTGTTTGACCTCATTTACACTCACTCACTGATTTAATAGATATTTACTGAACACCTACCACATGCCAGGCAGTACTTTCCCATGGACCTCACGTTAGTGAGGAAGAGACAAATAACCAACCAAATTCAATACTGCACAATCAGTGCATTTATAGGAAAGTAAAAAGTGTTACATGTACATAAAGAAGGGAAGAACGATGGGCCAATATAGTGGGAGTGAGGGCAGGAGTAAAGGTAAGCTTCCAAGGAAATATAAATGATAGGTGAAGGTAAGATGGTAGGAATGACAAGAAAATATCCTAGGCAGAAAGAAACGCAGTTGCAAAGTCCTGGAAGGCAACAGAGAGAAACGCAGGGGACTGAATGAACTTCAGTATGTTTGGAGCTTAGAGTACAAGATGGACAGTAACAGGAGATGAGAGGAGGTTAGAGTTATTTACAAGACCCAAATCATGTAGCACCTTGTAAATCATGTGAAGAGTTTCTTTCTAAAAGAAGTGAGGACCCAAAGGAAGTCTTTGGGCAAGAAAGTCATACGATCATATTTTTGTTCTAAATTTTTATTTTATTACTTTGATTTTTTAAAAGATTTTATTTATTTGTCAGAGAGTGCGCATGCACATGAACAAGCAGGGGGAACAGGAGGCAGGGCAGGCAGAGGGAAAAGCAGGCTCCCCGTCGAGCAAGGAGCCCGATGTGGGACTCGATCCCAGGACCCTGGGATCATGACCTGAGCCAAAGGCAGTGGCTTAGCCGACTGAGCCACCCAGGCATCCCTAAATTTTTATTTTAGAAGATCATTCTACTTTTTAAAAAATGGTGCTGGAACAACTGCACATTCATATGCAAGAAAAAGAACCTTAATCTGTACCTTGCATGCTATATAAAAATTAACTCAAAATGGATCTAAACATAAGATCTAGAACAAAAAAACTTTTAGAAGAAAACATAAAAGAAAGTCTTCGCTTCCTTGAGTTAGATAAAAATGTCTTAGATACAACACCAAAACCACAAGCAACAGAGAAAACTGACAATTTGGATTTCTGCTCTTCATAAAACACTGTTAAAATGATTAAAAGACAGGCCACAGGGGTGCCTGGGTGGCTCAGTGGGTTAAAGCCTCTGCCTTCAGCTGAGGTCATGATCTCAGGGTCCCGGGATTGAGCCCCACATCGGGCTCTCTGCTCAGCAGGGAGACTGCTTCCCCCTCTCTCTCTGCCTGCCTCTCTGCCTACTTGTGATCTCTCTCTGTCAAATAAATAAAATCTTAAAAAAAAAAAAGACAAGCCGCAAGCTGGGAGAAAATTTTCACAAATCACATACCTGATAAAGGAGTCGGACCTAGGATACATAGAGAACTCTCAAAACTCAATGAGAAGAAAACAAGCAACCAATTAAAAATAAAAGTGGACTAAAAAGATGAACACTTGACCAGAGATGTCCGGATGATAAATAAGCACATGAAAAGATGCTCAACACCCTTAGCCACTAGGGAAAACGCAAATCAAAACAGCAATGAAAGACCATTTCACATCTGACAGGAGGATCATAACAGTAATAATAATAATAAAAATAATAAAATAACAAGTGTTGACAAGGATGTGGAAAAACTAGAATCCTCAAACATTGCTAGTAAGAATGTAAAAATAACATAGTCACTGTGCAAAATAGTCTGGTAGTTCCTTCAAAGTTGAAAGAGGGGCATCTGGGTGGCTCAGTTGGTTAAGCGTCTGCCTTCCACTCAGGTCATGATCCCAGCGTTCTGGGATCGAGCCCCATGTCGGGCTCCCTGCTCAGTGGGGAGTTTGCTTCTCCCCCTCCCCACCCTACTCCCATTCATGCTCTCTCCCCAATAAATAAAATTTAAAAAAGAATGTGAAACAGAATTACCATATGACCCAATAATTCTACTTTTAGGTATTTACCCAAGAAAAAAGGAAATGTGTCTAAAGATTTATACATGAATAATTGATAGCAGCTTTATTCACAACAGCCAAAAACTGAGAACCAAAATGTCTTTTGATAGGTGATTAGCTAAACTGTGGTAGATCCACATTATTGAGAATCATTATTCTATTGCTATGTGGCAATAGAAAAGAACAAACAATAACCTAGATGAATCTCAACATTATTACAGGGTAAAAGAAGACAGACAAGAAAGAATACATACTTTTGACAAATGGGGCTGAAAATAGAATATCCACATGTAAAATAATGAAGCTGGACCTTTTACCTTATATCATATATAAAAACTAACTCACAATAGATCAAAGACCTAAGTATAAGCTCTCATACCTAAGTATAAGAATTAAAAATATAAAACCCTTAGAAGAAAAGATAGAGGAAAAACCATGACACTGGATTGGACAATGGTTTCTTGGATATGGAACCAAAAGCACAAGCAACAATAGTAAAATCAGATACACTGGACTGTATCTCAATTAAAAACTTCTCTGCATCAAAGGACACAACAGAATGAAAAGGCAACCTGTGGGAGAAAATATTGGCACAGCATCTATCTGATGAGATTAATATCCATAATTTATAAAGAACTCCTACAACTCAACAGAGTTGAGTTGTCAGAATCCTGACGAGATATCTGCATGCCCATGTTCACAGCAGCACTGTTCACAATGGCAAGAGGTGGAAGCAACCCAAACGTCCACCAATGGATGAATGATAAACAAAATGCGGTATATATACACAGTGGAATGTTATTCAGCCGTAAGAAGGAAGGAAATTCTGATATATGCTACAACATACATGAACTTCGAGGATATCATGCTGGATAAAATAAACCTGTCACATGAAAACAATACCGCATGATTCCACTTAGGGGAAGTACCCGGAGTAGTAAAATTCATAGAGACAAAGTAGAATGGTGGTTGCAGAGGCTGGGGGATGAAGAAACAGGGACTTGTCATTTAACAGGTAAGAGTTTCAGTTTTGCAAGATGAAAAGAGTTGCGGAAATTAGTTATATAACAGTGTGAACATATCTAACGTTACTGAATTGTACATTTAAAGGTTAAGATGGCAAATTTTGTTATGTATATTCTACCACAGTTAAAAAAAGAAAGGGTACATACTGTATGAGCCCATGTATCTAAAAATGTAGAAAATGTGAACTAATCCATAGAGACAGAAAGCATCAGTGTGGTTGTCAGGGCACAAGGAGGCTAGAGTGAAGGGAAGAGACAGGAGAAAGGAATTCCAAAGGGGGTACAAAGTTAACTTTTGGGGGTGACAGATACATTCGCTATCTTATTATGAGGATTCATGGATATAAACACACATCGCAACATATCAAATAGTACACTTTAAATAGGTGCTACTTATGTCAATCTTAACTCAATAAAGCTTTTTTTTTTTTAATTAAAATGGACAAATGGGATGTACTAATAAAAATTAGCACAAAGCCAGAATGCCTGGGTGGCTCAGTCAGTTGAGCATCCGTCTCTTGATTTTGTCTCGGTCATGATCTCAGGGTTGTGAGATCAGGCCCCACACTGGGCTCCATGCTCAGAGCAGAGTCTACTTGAGATTTTTTCCCTCTACCGCCCCCCACCCCCACTCACATGCCCCCCCCCCAATAATTAGTTTTAAAAAACTAGTGTAAAGCCTTACCTCATCATCAATCTTCATCTGGAAATCTTCCTCATTTTCTTCTTCTGGAGCAAAAAAGGACTTTTCGCCATAGCCAGCATCCTGGAAGAGCACAAATCTAAGCATAAACCAGTCAACAAATCGGAAAACACAAAGTACAAGTTTCACTAAGTACCAAGTACAGAATATCAAAGTACAGAGAATGGATTCTATAAAGTCTTCCCTGTCTCTGTCACCATTCTACATCCTTAGGCTATCAGAATAGATTACATTTCAGGGAACTTGTCAGCTGACATATAGGTAGTTAAGGCCCATAAAGGAAGCGAAGTAGAGATGCTCATTAGTGCAGACTCGCTAACTCAGTGGTAGAGCTGGACTGTCTCACCCCGGCTACATCTTCCCTGCGCGGGTCTGAGAAGGATATTGTGCTTCTCTAAAAGCACATGTCCAGCACCATCATCTCGGCCCACCTGAGGGCTGTGGAAAACAACCGAGAAATATTTGCCCTGTTTACATACCTGCCTCATAAAGAACAAAGATTAAAGTCACCACCCAAATGGACGGAACCACACGCCCCACGTCTCTCAGGAAGCCTTCCCGCTGCTATTCAGCTAGACTGTCATCTCCCTCAGAACCAACAGACGCGGAGTACCACAGAGCTGGAATCCATGAGTAACTGGTTAATCATCTAGGAACCACTGTTCTTGGCCAATACCAATGGTCTTCACCCTCCGCTCTCGGCAACAAACCCGCAGGCACGGGCGCGAGAGGAGGGTGCTCACCTTCAGCCGCTGCTCTGCAGCTATCATGCTGTAGTAAGCACAGCACTGCTCCGGAGACACCATAGCTCGGATCTCCTCTTCAGTGGGCAAACGAAAATCAGACTTCAACACCCACCAGTTTGAGTCCATCCCTAGAAAAAGCAGAGGGAATGAGACCATTCCGAATTCCAAGGGCCCTTCCACCGACAGCAACAAGGCTAACGAACCGAGACCGGGCCATGCAACGTCCCAGAAGGTCTAGCCACACGGTTAGCCTGCCCGCCGAAGAAAAGCCCCGCCGCTAGGTTGCCTGCACCTCCTGACAGCCACCATCCAACGAATTTCCTGGCAGGCACAAATCAAAAAGCAATCGCAGCCTCCATAATTAGAAGATTTACTACTTCCTTCTTTTGATGACTATCAATCTCTCCATCTGTGAGCGGTATGCTTATCCTTTCATCGAAAGCCGTAATTCCTTTCTTGGAAAGAGACCGGGGGAACAAATAATTAGTCCCAAATGATGACCTGTGCGTTTGAAGTCAGCGCAGAGCTTTAGCCTCTTCCGGATGCTACTTTCTGAGTGCGAAGGGAAGGCTTTCTTTATATCTTCCATTCGGATCCGCCGTGGTCGATCTTTACTCTTCCAGAACAGGCGGTAAATAAAAACCTGCCCAACAAAACCAAAGGTTTTTCATTTGGCAAAACAGAGGACAAAAGTGCTCACCAGGGATCCTTCCCCTGCTAAGCCCCTATGTATTTTGAGCTTTCCAGATGTGCCCCCAAATACACGATACCCTGTGTCGTGCAAACTGACCCACTTCCTATTCTGTCATTCTTACCTGGAGAAAGTCTCGAATATGTGTATTAGCCCTTTTGGAGTTGGGCCCAGGAACTTCAAACAAGGGGCACTGCTGGCCGACCACAAAAATATCCACTAATTCCCGAATATAGTAACCTTGTCTTGTCCGAATGATAAGGAAGTCAGTTTCTGGCATCTTGTGGAGGTAAATTGGGGCACGAAAAAGATTGTTCTCAAATGCCTAACAAAAGTAAAAACACAAAAATCATATATGGAGAAGCCCTAGGAAATTTAGTCAACTAACGAGAAAAGGAAATCAAGCTTGTTTGCTCTCCATCCCCATAATGCCATCTAAAACCTATCCAGTAATATAAATAAACTGGAATATGGAATGTCAAACGGGATTAGAAAATATTTTTTTATCCACTGGCTATCTTTAAGAGTCAGCAGTAGGGAAACTACGGGATTTGGATTCAGATGACACTGACTCTGCTACTATGTGATGTCAGATTAGTTACTTAGTATCTCTGAGTTTAATTGTACTCATCTACAAAACAGAGACACTTTAAACAAATGAAAACATACCAATTCTGCAGATACAAATTAAATACTCATTAATTAACTACAGTAAATTATTAATCCCAGGCTGACTTCCGTATGCCACCCAGATGTTTCTGGACTTCTTATCAGTGTGCGTTTTCTAAAAATGATTTCAAATTTAGTTTACAAATAACATTATTAGAGCTAGTTTTAATAAAAAGATTTAAAGAAAATCTGGGGATTAAAATCATTTGGGGATTATACTGATCCTTCCCCATACCTAATATATAAAGAGTACCTCTATCAACTAGAATAGGTTCTTTCTGGGCTGACCAGCTCCTCATCTGTCAAGTTCCTTAGAAAAGCGCTGTAACAGGAAAGAATCCCTCACCTGCAGTAATTGGCCAGGATGGAGAGAGCCCAGGAAGGGAGATGTATGGCAATAAACAGTTTCTCCATATTTACAATCTGGGGCTCCAGGATCTTTTCCAGGTTTCTAGAAGGAACACAAAAGACCCAGTTACTATTACAGAATAGAATCAATAAGCCTACACAAAATATTCCTTGAGCATAGCATTTTACTAATATTACTAACTACAAAAAAGATACCATTTCTTGCTCCTAAGAAATTTAAAGCATAAAAAGACAAAATATATGATCGCAGACTACTGCTGGATATTAATTACAACTGTATTTTTTTTCCCCCCAGCACTAGAGTTTATTGCCTCCCTGGCGAAGAGAAGGCATTCTGGGGGCAGTGCTCCCCCCACAACTGTATTAAAAACAAGTTTTTTCAGAGACTCACCCGCTTATAGTAGTTTTTTATCTTGGTTGCCATGCCAACCTGCATCATTAATGGTCCATTTTCCTCACTGTACTCTGCAAGAATAAGATCTCCATCTTTGCCTGTGAGGTCCTGAGGTGTGCGCATAAAAAACATCTCGCCACCACCAGAAGCTTGTCTCTCTTGTTCTCTCATCTGCCCAGAACAAAGAGAATACAGTTCAGCTCCTGACAGGACAGGAACTATAAGCTGATGCTGTTCATTCTGAGACAATGACGCCAAAAGTAGATATTGCCTTGCCTCTTTTAAAACTGCCTCTTTTAAAATGCAAAAAATTTTTAACCATGAAGTTGAAACTATGAATGCTTACTATCCCACCACCTAGATATAACTGCGTATTTTACCTTGTTTTACCTAAAATTATCTCTATAGATTTTGCTGAACCATTTTGTTAAAAGATTGTATTTATTTGACAGAGAGAGAGAGAGAGAGAGTGCACATGCATGCACAAGCAGAGGGAACGGCAGGCAGAGGGAGAAGCAGGCTCCCCCCTGAGCAGGGAGCCTAATGTGGGGCGTGATCCCAGGACCCTGGGATCGTGACCTGAGCCAAAGGCAGATGCCTAACCTACTGAGCCCCCCAGGTGCCCCCTGAATCATTTTTGGAAGCTGCAGTCATCATGACACTTCACCCTTAAGTATTTTCACAGGCATCCCCTAAGAATAAGGACATTCTCCTAAATAACTACTCTAACATTCCATCACATCTGAGAAAAAAGGAATTCCCTGGTAGCATCTAATATCAAGTCCATTTTCCCAGTGTGTACTCTAACGTCTTTTATAGCTGTTTTTTTTGTTTGTTTGTTTTTTTCTAGCCAGAGTTCAGTCATACCTTAGCCTTCTTTTTGATGTGTTTTAGCAAGGGCTGGACTGAGTGGGGACCTGGCTGAGAGAGCGCCCCGAAGGAGTATTTCTTCAGAGGTGGGCGATGGAACTGCCGAAGTTTGATGGGCCCCATGTGGGTAGGAAAGAAGGGCTGTCGTAATTCCACAGCAGGAATGGAGTGCTGAGACAGGAAATACAGGGTTCAAATTAAATACTAACTCCAGCCTAGGCAAGATTTACCCATGTCCTCCATCAAAACAAGGATAGATGGAGCCCATCCATCACAGAAGAAATGGTTACTTTTACCTGGATAATATTTCCTCCAAAGGTGCCTCGAAGACCCTGCTGCTTGGGGTAGTAATATTCGTCATTGGAGAGATTCCATGGATCTTTCACTTCTGGCTGAGACATGTTCTAATGATGGGGACACCAAACACACATCAGATAAACCTTAGTCAGACTACCCTTCTCCATTGCCTTTCTCTGTTCTTCTAAACACCTTAGGTCCCTTTTCCCTCCACAGACCTGCTGTGGTTCCTCCTTGATGACTCCTGTTTTCCCCAACAGAATTCGACTCTTCTTCAGAGACGATTCCTTCTTACTCTCCTTGGATGGGGAGTTGGAGGTGGCCTCTTCCTTTTCATCAGGAATTTCTAAGGATGAAACAAAAGTCACTCTGGAGATACCATCCCTGAAGATTCACCTTTCCTACAGATATCTTTGCACTTCCTAATCAGCTCTCTCATCCCATCCCAGACCACTTCTAGTAGGTGATTCCCTCTAACCAAACACACTCCTGGAATCTCAAAGGTACTACTTTTCAATATTCCTACACTGTGAGTTTTTCCTAAGCAAAACAGAAATACTAGAAACAGCCATGAATTTGCTCTCTCAACTGCTAGCTAAAAGTTCTAGTCTTTTCAATTTCTTTATTTTTTAAAGTAGGCTCCACACCCAATGTGAGGCTGGAACTCATGACCCTGAGATCAAAAGTCACCTGCTCCACTGAATGAGCCAGCCAGGCGCCCCCGAGAAGCTTCCGGTCTTGACCGTCCCAACCTTTCTGATTTCCCCCGTCCCTTGATGTTAGCAGCAAGCTGTCCATTACGGGGAAGGAGCACTGGTCCCTGCCAATACCATACCCAAAATGAGGTTCTCATCATTGGGATCAAGTGTCAAAACAGGAGGCTCCAATAGCCGGGGCATGGCCTGAGCATCCCAAATGATATTGTCCTCCCAGCGTCCATACACCAGCTCCTCATTGTCAATGGGAAAGATAGAGTACCAAGGCTTGTCATCATCCAGGGTGGCTGCAAAACCTACTCGGAAGAGGAGGAAACAGTCACAGACAAAACACCTATGCCCCTTTCAGTCATGATTCCAGCAAAGGGTAAAGGAGCAAATGTTAGTAAGGTATTCATGCGGCTACCGAAAAGGAACCTTGTGCATACAGTGTATTTCTCACTTTAAAAAAAGCTGCAGACAAAATGTTCACTGAGTATTTTTCATAAGACTCAAAATTTAAACAGCCAAGCATGTGTAATAAGGGACTGGCTAAAGACATCATGGTAATAAATGATAAGGCAAACTATACTAACAATAAATGGTAGTAAAATATATATTAAAAATACAGTAACCATTGGTAAATTATGAAAAAATCCATATAAGAATACTATGCAATCAGCAAAGCATCTAGATAAAACGAAAGAAGGAAAAAACCTCTTTCTTAGACTTAAAAATTAAAGACATTTTTGTTTTCCTCCGGATTATAAGAGTAATCCAGGTTAACTGAAGGAAAATACAGAAAAATATAAAGGAAACTGAAGCTGTGATTTCACAAACCAGAAATAACCACTGTGAAATCCCATAGTGCATTTCCTTTCTGTCGGCTTTCTATGATTATATAGTGTGCTTTTTTTTTTTCTACTTACATAAACAGGGTATCATATATGCCACTTTGTTTTTCTTACTTGAGTTTCCCATGTCATTAAATATTTTTATGAAAAACTTGGAATGACATAGAATAATAATCAGGTCAAACGAAAAGGACAGTATGCAAAAAACTGCGTACAGAAACGAGCTCAACTACATACACACAGAGAAGACAGAAAACCAAAAACAAAGTACACCAAAAGGTTAATAGTCGATCTTCTCTGGATAGCTGGATTATCAGTGATTTTTTTAAAAAGATTTTATTTATTTGACAGAGAGAGACACAAGTAGGCAGAGAGGCAGGCAGAGAGAGAGGGAGAAGCAGGCTCCCTGCTGAGCAGAGAGCCCGATGTGGGGCTCGATCCCAGGACCCTGAGATCATGACCTGAGCCAAAGGCAGAGGCTTAACTCACTGAGCCACCCAGGCACCCCAGTGATTTTTGACACTGTATTCTATTTTCAAAGTTTTCTACATTAAACATGACATACCTTTTTTTTTTTTTGCATACTTGAGAGAAAAAACAAATTCTAGCATGATAAAGACAAAGGGGCTAGCTTTGAAAACAGAAGTAGACCACAGAGATAAAACCTTGATCTAGTTCGGAAAGACCATGAACTTCAAAGTGGTTTTTCACATTTTCCTAATGAGAAATCAGAGTCCACCCTAGCTTGTTAATAGCATACAACTTATTATGGACTAGAATCAGGGCTCAGGTCCAAAACATTTTGCTGACCCTCAGCAGCAGCAAAGAGCACAGCTAAACCCACTTAGGATGACTGAGCTGAAGGGCAGCGTGCTAGACACGGCTGGCACGGAAGCACACCTTGCTGAACGTTGTAGGCCATGGCATTCCTAGTCATGCTGGAAGGAAGCCAGCCCGCCAGGCTTGCACGCTGAGGTTTTGTTCCTTTGTGTTTGACATCCTCCCCATCCCAGATGATATCATCCTCCCAATGCAGCTGTGTCACCATCAGGAAGTTTTCATCAGCCAGAAGGTCAGGGCTGTTTTCCTCAAGTTTCCTGAAGTCCTATAGAAACGAAAAAGGAACAACAAATCTCTGAATCCCTGGTCAAAGTTCCCACTCCAGATCCCTCATCAGACACATCAAACGTGGTCCCTGCCTTGAAAGAAGAGCCTGATAAGGGAGGGCTGCCTCCTCCCACTCCTGGGCTAGCGTAGCACTCACTGCCAAGATGGAATCCTTGTGACGGGGCCCAGTTGCCAGGGCAACACACCATAAGCACAAGGCTTAGAATCTCCACCGAAGACACCCTACCCAGTATCCCCCACCTAGAAAAGCAAAGTAAAACGGAGAGCGCCCTGGGCTTTCTTACATACCAGTGTTGCTTACCTCCATCATTCTACATTTCATCACAGGCTCGAGGTCCATTTTTCTCAGCTTGAAGCCATAATCGAACCCACTGCCATCTTCGGGGACACCCAGCATATCATACCACAGTCGAGCAGGCCCGTAACGCCACTCAGCTACTCTTGGTTTGGTATCAGTCACTTTATCTGTGTCGCCAGTTGACTGGGAAAACTTGGACTCAACAGGAGCCATCATCGTAATCTGTAAGAGAACAAAGCAGGAGGGGAGGAGGATTTCCTGATCCCAGATGTCCTAGGGCTATAGGGAGTCCACAGTCAGGAGGGGGAGTCAGAGGAACTACAAGGATGACTCTTCAACAGGACTGGAGTCAGAACGTGAACAATGGAGCTAGGTCACGGCACACTCTGCCTGGCGTTCAGACTCCTATTCTCCGGTGTGTGGAGCACCAAGTGCTGGCCCACGGTACCCCTCTACTCTAATAGGGAAGGGACGGCCACTGAGACTGAACTCATGACTACTCGTTCATCATCAGCACAGGACTCTGCCTGCTGAAGTGACTTTTCCCATACAGACATAAGCTAGGGAGAACTCATCTGTTCCTCCCGTAGGTCTCAAGCCCAGGTCTCTATTTTGCCTACTTCGTCATCAGAGAGACACTGCTCTGGAGGCGGCGGTGGAGCGTAGTCATAGTTCCACAAAGACTTCTGGCTGACTTCTGACTCTACCAGGCACTCCACCTCCTGGATCTGCTCTTCCGGTATCAGCTCACGGTGCTTCTTCTTCCTCTTTCTCCGAGCACTCCGCCAAACAGATGGGACGTTCTTCCCTGGTCCGAAAAGACGTAGGAAGCGTAACACCTACAACACAGAGACTCAAAGACTCAATCTCCAACAGGAAAAGAGCAGCATCCGGGTCTGCAAACTCCCCTGAGAGATCCACTCGGCTGGGGGGAGTGACCGAGGAGTGCTCAACTTAAGAGTTACAACATCTCCCAAGCTGTAGGGAAGTATCCCTTAATAATCTGGACTAGTTCTTTTAAGACAACACGGATGATTCCTGATGAGAACTACGTAAATCACATGTACTGTCATCAATACATACAACTTTTTCAAAAAGACCTAATACAATGTCACCGAATAAGGCAACTTTCACATCTTATCCATTCTATATTCAACATATTCAACAGTATGTGACTTAGCAACAGAACTCGGCGTTTAGGAGAGGTCAGTGGTTTGCGATGTGGGCATTCTCCATGGAAAGTACCTTCCCAGGCCGAAATTCCGGGAACAGTTCCGTGACGCTCGGCAACAGCTTGGTGGCATCGTGCTGCATAATCCCAGCCAATGGTAGGGTCAGCTTCCCATCTTCAGATTCTGCCTGTGTTGCTTCTTGAGGTCCCATCTCAGATTCTGAGTCAGAGGAACTACTGAAGTCCACTTTCTCTGAGGCCAAAGAGGAAGGGGCAATGATGGAGGGCAAGATGATGCCTTCTCCATCCTCAGACACTGCAACAAGGAAGAGAAACCCCTTTGGCATGTAACTGTGAGCATACCTCCTCCGTGTCAGCCAGTACCCACTCTAGGCTATATGCATGGCTCAGTGGCAGGGGATATAGTTCCAAGCACCCAGATCGCTAGTATGCAACCCAGAAAACTCATTCCAACTCATTATCTCCCACCATCCCCAACTCACCTTGTACCCGGTACCCTAGGGTTGTGATGAGAGAAAACAAACACTATTACTACATTTACTACTTTCTATACATACATTAAAGGAATGTGATCAACAGCAAAATCATATGACACTTTTATACCAATCAGGCCTTCTCATCTCTAGTTTGGGGACCCATAAACTGAAGAATTTTTTTTTAAGCCCACAGGATGATAATGAAATTGTTTAACAGAGTAAGATCTAGGACATGAAGTTATCAGATGTTATTTAGCCTGCAGACTAACGGAGATATGGCTAAAACTCTAATAGGAGGAATTTTGGCTAACATAATTCTCAAAATACAGGTGATCAAAAACACGACTCTTCCACAATCTCCTAGCCTAGGAGAGTTACTACTCTGGCTGACGCAGGAAAGGTGGAGAGGATCACTAAAGCCCTTGCCTTGGAAATCTCTGAATCTGGTAGTTGGCTGTATGTGACTTATGCACATTCTAGGATGCCTTCCCCATTTAATCATTTCTTTTAAAGAGAGCCATCTAGACAGGTAGTTTCCAAATACCAGTATGCAGATCAGTTGCATCAGCAATTACTTGGAGAACATTTTGAAATTCCTGGGCTCTGGGTGAGAGTCAGAAATCTGTATTTTTTTAAAGGCTTGGGATGACTGTGATGGGCGGCCAGATCTGAGAACCACTGAGCTCACCTACTTTTCCTCGAGTACCTGTTAAAATACTGTTGCCAAATGTTTTAAAAGCAAAACTTTCCCTTTGACACTAAAATGTGAAAACTGTATGAATCCCCTCCAGAAGTTGTCTCCTTTCCTAGCAGCTTAATTTTAATAGCTCCCTGTGGGTATGCCAAAAGCTTAGATCTATGAATGGAACTCGTTCCTTGGCCAAAAGAAGATAGCTTCTACTTACCACCGGTAAGAGCATCCTGGTCCTTATCCTTCTTCATTGGTCCTGGGGGTGGAGGTGGAGGAGGCATCAACTTGCAGTCAATGTCTTCACAGTCAGCATCATAGTCATCTTCATCATAATCTAATGAAACCAGGAAGATGACCCCCTCAATATCCAGAATGTCCTACAACAGCCCTGAGTTCCTTTGTTACACAAGAATTTAAAGCACCTCGTGAAAGTGGTGTTCTTAACACACAGGAGGTTCAGCTTCTGCCTTCAGAAAGAGATGATGACACAATATCATCAAATACTACAACACTATGTACACCTCAAACAGAAATTTAGGGAGCTCCCAAGAACTATTTTAAAACCTTTGTTTCTTCTCCTGATCAAATCCTATTTGATTTTTTATTTTCATCCTGTTCAATCTCATTATTGGATTTAACATTCTTCCTTCTCTGTCAGTTTCCTTTAAGATTGGACTCTCTTCCCACTCCCCAAATCTTTGACACATTTTTTGGTCTACCTTCTGCAGTTTGTTATTCTTTTCACTGACCTTTAACCTCAGGCATCACTCAACACCTGATGGTGAACCTCTTGCTTTTATTCCTCTACACAAGCTCTATTCCCTTACTCAAGAATCACCCTCATCCAGGGTTAACCCCAAATCTGTAGGTCTTGCCCTGACTTAGCCCTCTACAATCACTGTTCTGCTGCCTTAAGAACCTTTCCATCAGGGGCACCTGGGTGGCTCAGTTGGTTATGTGGCTGCCTTCGGCTCAGGTCATGATCTCAGGGTCCCGGGATCAAGCCCTGCACCGGGCTCCCTACTCAGCAGGGAGTCTGCTTTCCCCTTTCCCTCTGCCTCCTTCCCCTGCTCATGCTCTGTCCCTTGTCTCTCTCTCTCAAATAAATTAAAAATTTTATTATTTTTATATATTTTTAAACATTTTATTTGGGGCACCTGGGTGGCTCAGTGGGTTAAAGCCTCTGCCTTCGGCTCAGGTCATGATCTCAGGGTCCTGGGATCGAGCCCTGCATCAGGGTCTCTGCTCAGCGGGGAGCCTGCTTCCCCCTCTCTCTCTACCTGCCTCTGCTTCCCCCTCTCTCTCTACCTGCCTCTCTGCCTGCTTGTGATTTCTCTGTCAAATGAATAAATAAAATCCTTAAAAAAATTTTAAAAAATTTTATTTATTTATTTGACAGACAAAGACACAGCAAGAGAGGGAACACAAGCAGGGGAAGTGGGAGAGGAAGAAGCAGGCTTCCTGAGCCCGATGTGGGGCTCGATCCCAGGACCCTGGGATCACGACCTGAGCCGAAGACAGACACTTAATGACTAAGCCACCCAGGAACCCCAAAAATATATGTATTTTTAAAAAAAGAACCTTTGCACTCAGATATTCCACAACTTCATCTCTCATCACACTGAAATATCCTTCACCTCCTTACAACTCTCTTTCCTTACTATCAATACCACCTCCATCCTTATTTTACCAGCTTAGGACTTTTAAGTCTCCTGTCTCCTTCATCAATCTCTTACCCCAACACACCTTTCCAATCAATCATTAATAGTAGTCATAGCATACTTCCATTTACTTAGCTGCCATTTTACGCCAAGTATTTGTAGTTATTTTATCTATAATCCTCCCAAGAATGTTGGCAAAGTAGGAATTATTCTAGACAGTGAAATGACTTACTTACTCAGGGTCACACAGTTTTTTATGACAAAGTCAGAATTCAAGGCTGGCTGAACAACAAAGCCTATACTCATTTTGATGTGCTTCCTTACTTACCTAGTCCTATTGATGTTTTATCAGCAAATCTCAAGTTTAATTCTGCTTAGCATTTTCCACAACTGTCACCCTACTCGAGACCTTGAGGACTTTATATATAGCCTGCAAGAACAGTTTCTAAGTTAGTCTGCTACTTTACCCCTTTTCTAATCAAAACCCCAAAGCAACAAGTATCACTTCTCATTTTCATTTAGGAAGAAAAGGCAACCAACATTTACAGAGCATCTACCATGACACGGTACTATGTAAGTGCCTTCATACCCAGTGATAATGACTTTAAATTCCCACATAAGACCCATTAATGAGGTATTATCACCTTTATTGCAGATAAGAAAACTGAGGCATTATTACAAATCCAAGCCTCAAAGACTGAGCAACTTTCCCCAGGATCAAACTAAATATGGAGCTGGGACTTGAACCTATTATTCTAACTCCAAAGTCCATTTTCTTTTCATTATACCACCCTGCCCTTTATTCAACAATCAGTTTGGTTTGCAATCCTTTATGACATCAAATCCCAAGTAAGGCACACATACAAGTGCTGTCAAACAACTCTATCCTTGGTCCTTGCTATCTAGTGTTATGTTTTCCACTCCTTTCAAGAAAACCTGCTGACCAATTCCCCCTCCGCTATTCACTTATTTCTATCTCCAAACCTTTAGACAAGCCTTGTTTTCAAATCAAAATGCCCTGCTGCTTCCTCTCCATGAAACGCTGTCTTTCAAACTTTTGCTCAAAATTCACCTCCGTGACATCTCTTCTTGACCTGAGCTGAAGGCAGAGGCTTTAAACCACCGAGCCACCCAGGCACCCCTCCATGACATCTTGGACCTCCAAGGTCCAAGGTGTGACATCAATGTGACTCCAAGGTGTGACATCAATGTGACTCCAAGGTCATGACATCAATGACCTCCACCCACTTCCGATTATTCCAAAGAAGAATCCTAGTAAATCAAGCCATATGAAGGGGCCAATGCCAGAGGAGGAGGAAATTAGGACATAGGTGAAGGCACTCTCACTGAATAAGAGAACTTGGAAATGAGCATCCCAGAGTAAGACTACCAAATGCAGCATCCTCCTTTTCTAGGAGGTCAGCTCATAAAACCCAACTAGGACACCTCCACTTGTCCTCTTCCTTAACGTCCCTATCTAAGACAACAAACCCAAACCTGAAAATTCCAAAATTCCCTGAAAATCAGAGCTGTTACCACTTCCCCCTTAGTCTAAGTCAGGGTGCTCAAAAATAATAGTTACAATATTTGTCTTAGATATTCTGTCAACCTGTTGAAATGAAATACAATACTCTATACAGAAACATGAGCTTATAGCTGGCTTATGTCTTTTTATTGTGAATAATTATACTTCATGTTTGTTTATCCCATCTTCCCCAAATGATAATAATAACCCAGAGAGTAAGACTTGTATCTTCTATTTTTCTGGATTACCTCCTGTGTATGTGGCACAATTAATTCTCCCTCTGTAACAAGCACTCAAATCCATTAACTGGTCCTGAAATCTAATTCAAAGAGGTGGACAATGAACTAACAATGAGCAACCTCATACAAAAGTATCAAGCAATGAGAGATAGTATAAGGAAGTGGAAACAATGAATTATGTATGTGTCAATTATACCTCAATTAAAGTTGTAAAAAATTACAAGTCAGAAAAAAGGAACTATGATCAGTAGCTCTAGGTTCCAGACCACAGAACTAAGCTTCTCAAGATCAGAAAATGGATTTTATTATCTTCGTACCATACTATCATAGTTTTTAGCCCATAATAGCTCAACAAATGTCTAATATCCTGAATTACTGAATTAGTCAAGGTCTGCCACCACCTAGCTTATATAACTTTTAATAAAGTCCCACATCTTATTAAAGTCCAAGTTTTCTTTATCTATGATGAGGTTAATAATAAATAATAACTAGGACCCCTTCCAGGTCTGATTCTGATTCTACATGTAGCAACTCATACCAGGGAGAGAAACCTATATTGTGAGACAGTTTTAAGTGCATTCTGTCAGTATTTAGATGGTGAGTGATTAACAGATGTTAAGCCAATAAATATGTGTGCTTGTTTATCTATGACACTGTATATACTTAATCCTCCTTGAACTACCAAGTCCATAAGAGCAAAGACTGAGTTCAAATAATACCTAAAATGGTATGAACCCTGTAGGTCCTCAAATACTAGATAAGAAAAACATTATCCTTACTTGGCACTCACCAAGAAGTTGGGAACAACCAGTATGAGGAATTAACACCTGAGTATAACACTGCCCTGGAACACAAAAAAAGACAGGAGCTACATGGAACTGAGCTGACAAAGAGAGAAGCAAAGGACGGAGAGCAGGAACAATGGCAGAAAGCATACACAGAAACAAAATGGACTACACAGCAAGAAAATGAACTGGATTGCTCTACTGATGACACTAAGGAATCACCTGCGTGGCAAAGGGGCTGCAAGCTCCCCATTGTCTGCTGATATCTTCGGCTTTCATCTTCTGCTACCTCATTGATGTCTGAATAGTCCACAGCATCTTCTGTACTCCTGATCCACCCTATAAATAAAAGGGCAGGGGCAGGTATATCTCAACAAAGTGCAAGTAACTCTCACTCCCTTAGATAATCCCCATTGAAAAGTGCATACACAGTAAGTGGCTAGCCTCCTCCCTCCTTACTCCCCATGACCCACACTTCACCTTCATCATTTACCAGGGCACCATCAGTCCCAGTCAATTCTTCATTTGCGGTGAGTTCAGTGATCAGGCTGCCCAGACCCAAAGCCCCCAAGCCTGCCAAGTGCTTCTTACACTCCTGAAAAAGGGACAGCACCAGAGTCGAAGATAACAACTAAACCTAAGCTTCCCACACCACAAGGCTTATTTCCCTGGTCCAGCACAAAGCTATAAATCCCTATTAAATATAACTCTGCAGTGTGCTAAAAGGAGCATCACATTCCAGAACTGTAAAGTAACTCCTTCACTAAACTCCACGTTGATCAGCTCTTTATCAACAATATCAAGTCCAATTTCATCGCCATACTTTAATAAGAAAAGATGAGTCAAAGAACCATCACCAAGACTAAACAAATGGAACAGCAGTTCTCTGAATAAAGGCTAAGGCAACTGAGGTCTGGGATTAGAGAAGGGATGACAAGAACTTTCTTTTGCTACCTTTTGTGTGTTTGTATGTGATGTAGAGGAGGAATATTGCTCAGTATTTTCTCCTTGAGACAATGAATCTAAATGAAAGTAGGTAAGGCTCATTTGGACACAGGAAACAATTTCATCAATGTCCGTGAAAACTGGGAAAACTACCCAAGAAGTGCACTGGACCAGAAGGGGTCTGCCCCAGATATAGTCTGAACAATCGCTTTTTAAATTTTATTTATTTTTTTTTTATTAAGCACTGAGGCCTGAACCACACGATTTGTCACAGGTTTTGTCCAGTCCTCCTGCTCTAGAGCCACCTCAAGTCAACGATGTCAGACAGGCAGTTTCAAGAATCTCCAAAGTCCTCATAGCAACGGCTTAAAAGTAAGGTCACTAGGTTACGCTACTTTGCGGCTGCCTTGTTAGGATGCCTATTAGCCCCAAAGCCACCCACATCAGCGCCCCTGACCTACGAGAGCTTGCCTACAGTTCCCTCTTGCTCCCACCCTCCTCCCACAGAACTGAGCCTCCACAGTCTACGATCTGCACGCTCTACCAGGAGAGCGTCCGCTTCTCATTTCCTCTCCTCCCACGTTAACCGCGCCCTCTCACAAGGGCTCGGTTCTAAGCACCCTCTACTCTCCTTACTCAGCCGGACCACCCCCAACCCTATACCCACGCCCGCCCCCTCACATCATCCAAGACGCTTTCCCCCTCCAGCTGTCCGGCTCCATTGATGTTGCCGAAAAGGAAACCGGTTAAAGAAAATGGGCCGCCTCCAGCAGAATCTTCATCGCTGTCCGTGTCTGACATGATGGCGGTTGTGGTGTCAGCAGAGGCTGCGGGCAGCAGCAAATCCCAGCCTGGTCCCATGGACCGGAAATAAAAACATTAGTCGCCCAGAAGTGACTTACAGGGCTCCTTGACCCCACCAGGCCCTACCGGAAGCGGAATGAAGGGGTGGGAGGGGGAAGTAACCGGAAAGACCGGGCGTCCTACGAAAATGGAGAACTACTTTACTAACGGCTTTTGATTCGACCGTACGCGATCAGGAGGTTGGGTATGTGGAAAGCGGTTGGTCAAAGAAAATGTTTGGTCCCGCCCCCTTCCGCTAATCTGCGCATGAGCATTCCCAGCACAGGGTGTCACGGCGGCTCCTCCAATCAGAAGGAGCTCCCTGGGTCACGTAGCCTACGTCCTAGTAACCGCCGGTCACCACGCTGTGGTACGCGGAAGTAAAGATTAGAAGCAGTTCTCCGCGCGGTCTTCCGCTTTACTGCTGCTTCTGAAGGAGAGGCTGGCGGTAAATTGCACTGTGCCAGAGGTACCTATCCAAGTTGTTTTGAATTGACATTTTCCCAGGGAAATGGAGTCCCCTCCCCCTCGGTTTCTTGCGGGAAGTGTGAAAAAGATGAGTAAAAGGAACGGCCGACCCTTCACCTAGGTTCACAACTGTTAACATTTTTACAGGTCTTTTTTTTTTTTTTTCTGAACCATTTGAAAGTAGCTTACAAATGTATGATTTTCCAGCCCTAAAAATGGACGTTTTTCTACATAACCACAAAGTCGTTACTTCATCTTTAAAAATTAACATTAGATCATTATCATTTAACATACAGTTTTTATTTAGTATTTAGATTTCCCCAGTTGTCCTAGTTGGAGCATTTTACACTTCAATCCAGGATCTGCTGACGGTTTTTGCACTGCACTTGGTAATCTCCCTTCAGTCTTAATCCAGAAACACCAGTCTTTTCTTTGTATTGCATGACACTACATATTTTTTTGGAAGAATCCTGGAAAATTCTCTTGAAAATATTCCATATTCTGAATTCGTCTGATTGTTTCTTCAAATTGATTTACGTTAAATATTTTACCGGCCATCAGAAGGCGCAAACATCAGGTTGTCACTCTACTGGTGATGCTATATTTGGGCACCAGATCTCCATCTCAAAGGCACATTTTTCCTTTTGTAATTAGTAAATGGGGTTGAGATTGTGTGAATATTCGCCCAATGGTTTTAGCATCTTTTAATGATTCTTGCCTGAATCAGTTATGTTGGGAGAGTGCAGAAGGGTGACTTTTCTAATTCTTAAATTCATTTTACACTTATTAAGTGAATTTATTTAGTAAAGAACTTGGTCTTACCACCCTTCTCCCATTTTATTTTAATGTGTCATAATCTAGCACCATCATTATCCTTTTTGATGCTCAAACTGTTCCAAATTTGTCCAGTGGGACCCACTTCACTCTGGCTCCTGTGTTATTAGTCTTGAAGTACTTTCTGGCTTTTTGGCACAAGATGTTCTAGGCTTACTCTATACATTCCCTTTTCCAGACCTGATATAAGCCATTTCTCCAAGGAACCCTGATATCTTTTAGTGGGGAATGGTATTTAGAAACTGGGGCATCGGGACGCCTGGGTGGCTCAGTTGGTTAAGCAGCTGCCTTCGGCTCGGGTCATGATCCCGGCGTCCTGGGATTGAGTCCCACATCGGGCTCCTTGCTTGGCGGGGAGCCTGCTCCTCTCTCTGCCTCTGCCTGCCTCTCTGCCTGCTTGTGTTCTCTCTCTGTTAAAATAAATAAAATAAAATCTTAAAAAAAAAAAAAAAACTGGGGCATCATTGCTTATAGGCCCTTTCAGTGGAGAGAGCTAAAAAAAATAATAATGAGTTTAAAGGGCACCTGGCTGGCTTAGTCGGTAGAGCATTCAACTCTTGGTCTTGGGGCTGTGAGTTCAAGCCCCACGTTGGGTATAGAGCTTACATTTAAAAAAATAGAAATGAGTAATAAAAAAATGAGTTTATACTAATACCTCCAATTCAAGTCTGACACCATAGGGTTCTCCTTCACTTTTCCCCATTTCATATTTCTATCTTGCTTCTCTTAAAATTCTGGTTCCCAACATCCATATATTGACTCTTTTCAGAACTGCAAGGTGGATACCACTACCAGCAATAAACCTAAGTTCAGAATTCCTTTGCAGTTTTTTTGTCCTTAGAATATATCCTATTAAGGATATATAGTGTAAAAAAAAAAAAAAAAAAGGATATATAGTGTGCTGTGTGTAAAAATTACTTGAATCATTTCTTTCCTCTGTGGAGTTGTTTCTGTTTCTGGTCAACTTTATGATTTGCTTTTATTATCCTTTTTAAATACAATTTAATTTTTAAAATATGTAAATTTTTACATGGTTAAAAGTAAAAAGTATGTAAAAAGCTATTTCCAGAGAAGTCTTGCTCCTGTGCCTATGTCCTCTACAACCCAGTACCCAGCCACTCCCTATAAGTAACCATTCATTAATTTCTGGTTTATCCTTCCTGTGTTTATTTTTTCATTGAGGTGTAATTGACATATGACATTCTATTAGTTCCAGGTGTACAATATAATGACTTGATATTTGTACTTCCTATGTTTCTTTTTGCAAAAATAAGTTTGCCAATGCCACACTCATTTGCCAATGAGTATACATATTCTTTTTCGTTACACAAAAGGTAGCATATACTCTTTTACCTTGCTCTTTTTCACTTAATAATTTAGCCTGGAAATCACAGTGTACCACTTCGTAGCATGCTCCCTCATTCATTTTTATGGCTCCTTGATACTTCATTGCATGGATGTCCCTGGGAATGTTAGCAGTAGTTACATTTCTAGGCTAGATGACAAACATCTGCCCAAACCTGCACAGTAGCTGAGATGCTGCACTTTGGTAATGAAAAGTCAGGAGAATACTATTGCTATACTAATATTTAAAACAAAAAAGCAAAATGGAATATGTTTTTAAATGTACTTTTCTTAAAGATTTAAATTTATTTATTTGACAGAGAGAGCGCGCCAGAGAGCACAAGCAGGGGGAACAGCAGAGGGTGAGGGAGAAGCAGGCTCCTGGGATCATGACCTGAGCCGAAGGCAGACGCCTAACTGACTGAGCCACCCAGGCACCCTAAATGTACTTTATACTGCTACTTAGATGCTTGTGCTTAAGGAAAAGCAGATCCATCGAGAAGTAGATAGAGGCTTATAGAATGGAGAAGGGGCAGGGACATGCCTCGTGGCTTAGTCGGTTAAGCATCTGCCTTCAGCTCAGGTCATAATCCCAGGGTCCTGGGATCGAGCCTCATTTCAGGCTCCTGGCTCAGTGGGGAGTCTTCTTCCTCTCCCCCTCCCCCTGCTTGTGCTCTCTCTGTCAAATAAATAAAATCTTTAAAAAAAACCCTATTTTTTAAAAAGATTTTATTTATTTGACAGACAGAAAGAGATCACAAGCAGGCAGAGAGGCAGGCAGAGGGAGAGGGGGAAGCAGGCTCCCCGCTGAGCATAGAGCCCGATGTGGGGCTCAATCCCAGAACCCTGAGATCATGACCTGAGCTGAAGGCAGAGGCTTAACCCACTGAGCCACCCAGGTACCCCTAAAAAAAAATTTAAAAAAAATGGGGAAGGGGACTTCACATACTATAAATACTTAAGATGCTATTCTTGACTGAAAACGTAGTTTTGTATAAATTTGCCACATGACCCAGCAATTTCTAGCACTCCAGCATATACCCAAGAAAACTGAAAACATGTCCACACAAAACCTTGTACACAGGGGTGCCTGGGTGGTTCAGTTGGTTAAGCAACTGCCTTTGGCTCAGGTCATGATCCCAGGGTCTTGGGATGGAGCACCATGTCGGGCTCCCTGCTTGGTGGGGAGTCTGCACCTCCCTCTCCCTCTGCCTGCCTCTCCCCCTGCTTGTGCGTGCTCTCTCTCTCTCTCTCTGTCAGATAAATAAATTAAAATAAAATCTTAAGCTTTCTCTGTCAGATAAATAAAAATCTTTAAAAAAAACCCTTGTTCACAAAAGTTTACAATAGCAGTATTCATAATAGCTAAAAGGTAGAAACAATCCAAATTCCTCCCAATTATAAGTAGATAAACAATGGTATATCCATACAGTGGATTATTCAGCAATAAAAAGAAATGAAGTAGGGGCGCCTGCCTGACTCAGTTGGTGGAGCACGTGACTCTTGATCTCTGTGTTATGAGTTCAAGCCCCATGTTGGGTGTAGAGATTATAAATAAACTTTAAAATCCCTGCCCCCCCAGGGACGCCTGGGTGGCTCAGTTAGTTGGGCAGCTGCCTTCGGCTCAGGTCATGATCCCAGGGTACTGGGATCCGCATTGGGCTCCTTGCTCAGCGGGGAGCCTCTGCCTGCCTCTCTGCCTGCTTGTGCTCTCTCTCTCTCTGACAGGTGAATAAATAAGGTCTTTAAAAAAAAAATCCGCCCCCCCCCCAAATTATTAGTAAAGAAAGCACCGTTTTAGGCAAGGTCGCTCTCTAAAGGGGAACAGAGGGGTCTATGAGTAAATTTCCTAGTGCTGACCAGGAAAATGAGTGTTGACTGGTTAAAGGTTATATTCCTGGTGGAACTGAAACACTGGTGAAGTTAGGTGTTAAGTCTAGGTTTTACTGATCTCGGGCTCCTAACCTTAGTGAATCCATCTGGGCCTGTGGTTTTTGTTTCTGACACTATGTACTATAGAAGATAAAAGATACATAGAACTATGGGAATTTAAAGAACACTTTAGATTACTTTCAAATGACCGAGGTTCTTTGAGGGAATAGAGCAATTCTTTTAAAGATATAGTCAGGGAGGGGCACCTGGGTGGCTCAGTGGGTTAAAGCCTCTGCCTTCGGCTCAGGTCATGATCTCAGTGGTCCTGGGATCAAGCCCCGCATCGGGCTCTCTGCTCAGCGGGGAGCCTCCTTCTCCCTCTCTCTCTGCCTGACTCACTGCCTGACTGCCTACTTGTGATTGCTCTCTCTCTGTCAAATAAATAAAATCTTTAAAAAAAAAAAAAAGATATAGTCAGGGATGCGTGGGTGGCTCCGTTCATTAAGCAGCTGCCTTTGGCTAAGGTCATGATCCCAGGGTCCTGGAATCAAGTCTTGCATCTGGCTCCAGCAGAGTCTGCTTCTCCCTGTCACTCTGCCTGCTGCTCTCCCTGCTTATTCTCTCTCTCTCTCTGTCAAATGAATAAATAAAATCTTAAAAAAAAAGATATAGTCAAACTAGTATGTACTGAGGGGCAAAATAGGAGGCAAAAAATATAATTAGGGAGGTAGAGTGGAGGAGAAAGCCTTTCTTGATCTTCCCTGCAAGATAAAGTTTTGTTAAAAAAAAAAAAAAGAAAGTACCAATATGTGCTGCAAAATAGATGAACCTTGATGACATTATGCTGAATAGAGGAAGTTAGTTCCAAATAACCACATATTGGGTGAGCCTGACTGGCTCAGCTGCAACTCTTATTCCCAGGGTCATGAGTTTTAAGCCCCATGGTGGGTGCAGATCTTACTTGATTAAAAAAAAAAAAAAAGACCACATTTTATTTGATTCTATGTACATGAGATGTTCAGAAAAGACAAAGTAGATTACTAGTTGCCTAGGGCTGGGGGCGGGAACACGGATTCACTGCATGAGGGATCTCTTTGAGGTGACAGAAATGTTCTAAAACTGGATTTTCGTTGGGGCGCCCAGCTGGCTCTGTCAGTAGAGCATGCGACTCTGGATCTCAGGGTTGAGTTTGAGCCCCACCTTTGGTGCAGAGATTACTTAAAAATAAAATCTTGGGGAAAAAAAATAAAATCTTGGGGCGCCTGGGGGCTCAGTCAGTTAAGCGTCTGCCTTTGGCTCAGGTCATGATCCCGACGTCCTGGGATTGAGTCCTACACTGGGCTGCCTCCTTGAAGGGGAACCTGCTTCTCCGTTTCCCTACCTTGTGCTCTCTCTCACGCTCATTCGCTCACTCTCTCAAGTAAATAAAATCTTTAAAAAAATAATAAAATCTTAAAAAAAGAAAACTGGATTTTGGTGACAGCTGTGTAAGTAAATTTACCAAAAGTCGTTAAACTGTACACCTGAAATGGGTGAATTTTTTGGTATGTAAATTATATTTCAATAAAGCCGTTTGCAAAGCAAAACAAAACACAACATGGTTTTGCTCTTCCTCACTAGTCACTTAATAGTGCACCAGCGCTACATACAATTAACAGTATCAGTGCATTTTTATAACAGAAGGAGATTTTCCTGAAATAACTGGAAGAGGCAAAGGACGTTAAATGTTATGTCCTATATTTACAACCCTAGACCCTACTACTGTAATGCCTGTAACACCATAGGAGTGTGATCATTGTTTACTGAATGTAGTGTACTAAGTGAGAAAAATCGCCCACAGGGAACTAACTGGTCTGTTATTAGTGAAAACCAGCAGGAACGAGAGAATCAATGTTAGCAGGGAAGACAGTTCCCCACCCTGATTGTCTGAGGTAGAAAAATAAGTACAGTTATACATAGGTGTGATGTGGAATACAATTATAGTTATTCCGTCCTTTGCAAGTTGAAAGGGATTTAGAAACCACTCAAAGGAGGAGGGTTGAGGAATTGCTTTGATTTTTAGAAAGCAACAGACCCAGTAAAATCAGAAAAGTTTATTGCCATTCATTATGAACAATTTAAAAGTGATATTAGCATGTTAGTCATCATACAAACTCTTTTTAAGTATAAAAATCAAGATGTCAGTGTACGTTTAGGACCATCAACTCAGCCCAATACAAAACCATACTCTCAGACTTGTGGATCACGCCTCCCTTCGTTAGAGGACACGAGTTTGACCAAACCAAGCCCAGGCTTACATTCGAGATCTTGCCAGGCAAAGCGGGAGCAGGAGGCACTATTTAATTAAAAGCCAGTTAAAAAGATTTCAGTAGCTAAATGGAAAGTTCCCAGAGACACAGGTGACAGCCATGTCTCTAGCCCCTTTCAACCGTGAAGTCCATAAGGACCTCAGGCAACATCAGTCTGAACATCCTGAGACCGGAACACGCTTGAGCAATAGGTGCTTCATCTGGCTGCCCGTGGGAAAACTCAGGGACTACACAGAGCAGTTGGCACACGTGCCCACAGGCCAGTTGACTCCTACAGTCCCCCCCCAACGGACCCCCACTTTCTAAAGTGCTACTGGGTCTTAGTTAAGGAGGGCCACCGTCACCCTCTTCCAGTTAACACGCTGTTCATACAGAGCCCCGACAGCCCCCACAACAGGAGGCCCTGGGTCACACACCAGAAATAGATACAGTACATTGAAACTGAGAAGACATCTACCAGACAGTTCTACCCATCCTGGATCCTCCACAGCTTTAGACAATGGTGCGGAAATACACACCAATGAATTACTGTATGAAGAGGAGAGTGCAGTGATACAGGAAAAGCAAAACAGAACACTTTAGTCCATGGTGAGGGAAAGGAAAACCAGAAGAAAAGGAGGAGGAATAGTGAGCTTACATAACCTTTTACTTTCTAACAATACTTGGTATCTGCTTGACCTCCCGCTTTCCCATTCTCCGGGAATAGGGGTGCCAGACTTAGCAAAAGAAAAAAAAAAAAATACAGGATGTCCCATGAAATTCGAATCTCAGACAAAGAGCAAATATTTTTTTTTTTTACTCTATTCCCAAATACTGCATACTTACACTAAAAAATTATTTGTAAAAACAAACAAACAAAAAACCCCCAAAACAAAAACTACTCTCTTTTATCTGGCAACCCTGTCCAGGAGGCTAAGAACCCGAGGACTGATCTGATCATATACTGTCAAAGAGCGACAGCAAGACCCCGCCAGAGCAAAGCGCAGCCGCTTTATTCGCTACAGAAGGGGCTAGGTGATTCTTTTAACTCCATTTCCCAAACTCTCAAAGATCCACTGCTTATTTTGACAGGGTAGGGAGGGTGTGTGCCCAGTGGAGTAGTCAACCGCTGTCTGCCAGATGGAGAAGGACGTTTTCCTTCCATATCAAAGAAGGAAGGTAAAAAAATACAAGCAGGGAGAAGAAGGAGAAACAGGCTTACTAGGGTAAGGAATGTGACCCCTACTGCCACAGGGCAGGCTGAGCACCTCTGGCAAAATCCCTACTGATGCTGACAGCCCCAGGGTCTGGAAATCCAATGTACTCTAGCTTTCTTTGAGCAACTAAAAGACCTCAAAAGGCAACCAGGACTGAAAACACACACACACACACACACACACACACGTACAAAGGAGGGAGGAACAGGAAGAGAACAAGGTAGGACACTGAGAAGAATCACACAACTCCCTGATAATGACTGGCAGAATATTTGGGTTGGTTAGTTGGTTGGTTGATTTATGGGGTTAACCTTCAGTGGTCTTTCCCTAAAGCAGAAGCTGGCAGAAAAAAAAGGGGCCTCACAGAGGCCTCAGGGACACAGCTTTATGGGGGATTAATTCCACATCACCAGGCCCACAGTGCTATCATAATCTAATAGCAGATCTGACCATAAGACCCCATATCCAATGTACTAGGGTGACTAAGTGCCAAACCCATCTCCTAAGGGTGGAAGAGGAACCCGTAACAAGTCCATGGCTGATAAATATTCCTCTCAAAGGCATAAAGAGGGAAACAACAAAAAGAACAGGACCACATTATGCTTTTTTTTTTCCCCCACAGCCTCTTTGGGCATTTCTAGTTCGTCTTAATCCAGCAGCTCTGAAACTGTGTTTCCAGAGATGCTAACAGGTGTTGCGTGGGAGGGGAAAAAAAA
>CM052801.1:47981509-48029815 GCA_028533885.1 Nasua narica | reverse complement strand
CCCAAACTTCCTCCAAAAGGTTCAGACTAAACTTCAAAGCAGCCATGTACAAACGAGGCTGTCTTTGTTCCTCCAAAAGCCCAATAACCTGGAGGCTAGGGTTTCTAGGAAAAGAGACCAATGGCTCATGCTGGCATTGTTCAATGCTATCAAAGGAATCCCTCTTATTCCCCCTTCAGTGCAGTCCCCAAGTAGCACCCCAAAAGCTATAAAAGGACACACTTCTTGGTGTTCTTCTTTGTGGCAGGGTAAAGCACAGCCCGGACAGCTTCTGAAAATACCTCGTGCACCCCATCCTGCATCAGGGCTGAACATTCTAGATACTTCACAGCCCCCACCTGCTTAGCCAGGGAAGTGCCTTGCTGAGGCGTTGTGGGCACTAGGCTCTGTTCCTTCAGCTTCTTCACCGTCTCAATGTCATCCCGCAGGTCTCTCTTGGTACCTACCAGCAGAACAGGCACATTGGGGCAATGATGGGAGACCTCGGGGTGCCACTTATGCCTCACATTGGCATACGAGGATGGGTTGCCAATGGAAAAACAAATGACAAAGATATTGGTCTGGGGGTAGGACAGTGTTCGCAGTCGGTCATACTCCTCTTGGCCAGCTGTGTCCCACAGGTTCAGGCTGACGATCTGGCCATCCACAGACGTCTGGGCACTATAGTTGTCAAAGACCGTGGGGATATACTCCTCAGGAAAGGCATTCGTCGTGTAACTGATGAGGAGGCAGGTCTTACCTACAGCCCCATCTCCTACAACCACACATTTGATTGTCTGCATTCTTCCCTTGGAGTCCTAAGTGCAAGAAAGAAAGAAAGAACGTTCACAGATGCTTGGTTCATTCGGGGAGTCTAAGCTTTATAAACATTTCTCTCTGAGGAGAAAGAGAGGAGGTAAGACCTTCCCCCACTGCCCATCCCGTTAACACCATAGAAGAGTCAGCTGGGAAAGACTATATAGGGCAAGAGTTCTTACCGTGGAATCCATGGACTGCTAGAGGATAAACTTCAGTAGGTCCTAGAAGCCGCCTCTGAAGTAGGCAATATTACATGTAGGTACATAAGTGAATTTTTCTGGAAGGAAGATCCAAAACTATCATCAGATTGTCAAAAAGGGCTGTGAGCGCAAAAAGATTAAAAACCATTCACATACATAGGAATTTATGTTACATTTTTGCCAGGAGGTCTGGCGATACTCTATCAAAGCTGCTAAAACATAGTGGGTGCCCAATAAATGGAAATCAATTTTTAAAATATCATTGATGGGGACGCCTGGGTGGCTCAGTGGGTTAAAGCCTCTGCCTTTGGCTCGGGTCATGATCCCGGCGTCCTGGGATCGAGTCCCACATCGGGCTCCTTGCTCGGCGGGGAGCCTGCTCCTCTCTCTGCCTCTGCCTACCTCTCTGCCTGCTTGTGTTCTCTCTCTGTTAAAATGAATGAATAAAATCTTTAAAAATAAATAAATAAAAATAAATAAATAAAATATCATTGATGTTGGGGTGCCTGGATGGTACAATCAGTTAGGCATCCGACTCCTGGTTTTGGCTCAGCTTGTGATCTCAGAGTCATGGGATGGAGCCCTGCATTGGGCTCCAGGCTCAGCACAGAGTCTGCTTGAGATTCTCTCTCCCTCTTCCTCTGCCCCTCCCGCTCATGCGTGCACATGTTCTCTCTCTCACTCCATCTCAAATAAATACATCTTTAAAAAAACACACTGAGGGACGCCTGGGTGGCTCAGTTGGTTGAGCAGCTGCCTTTGGCTCAGGTCATGATCCCAGTGTCTTGGGATCGAGTCCCGTATCGGGCTCCTTGCTCCGCGGGGAGCCTGCTCCTCTCTGCGCCTCTGTCTGCCTCTCTGCCTGCTTGTGTTCTCTCTCTGTTAAATAAAGAAATAAAATCTTTTTTTAAAAAAAAATAAATAATAAAAAAATTAAAAAACACACTGATATAGAAAGGAGGTTCTAAAGGTTGAAACAAAAGAAATATGGCTCTTACTTTGGGTCTGTGGCCATAGACCCAACAAAGAAATCTGTTCTTGACAGTGACGTCACGAAATTGGAGCAAGGTAGGCTAGTCAGACTTAGCCACCTGGAGTCCAAAACCAGTTCTTTCTTTTTCTAAGCTTTGTCGACTTAGGCAACTTTTCACCCACGGCTTACCTGAAAGAATGTTCCTGTAGTACTTCTTAGTGCCTGCCACACAGGAAGTACTCATTAAGTATTAGAAACTACTATGACTTCATAATTCTTCTACTGTTCTGGGGAAGGCAAAAGTTCTGTGATTACAGTGCTAGACAAACCTTGGATCTCATCCCTTCCTGCCTTATCTGAGTAAAACCATTGGTCATACCGCCACCATACTTTCTCATCCACTTCTTCATGAATCAAGTATTTGAGAGTTAACGGTAAGGCACAGATGACCTCCAAGAAGCATGTTTACTATGAGCTCCCACATTTATACCCCCATATTAAAACCCTATCAATGCCCTACCCCATCAGTGCTCTCAAATAAATAAATAAAATCTTTTTTAAAAATTGAGAATCAATTAGTATCTCACCTTAGTAATTTGGGGGAATAGATACATCCCTCATCCTGTTGTCTTTTTTTTTTTTAAGATTTTATTTATTTATTTGAGAGAGAGAGAGAGAGATAGAGAAAGAGCACTAGCAGTGTGAAGGGCAGAAGGAGAAACAGACTCCCCACTGAGCAGGGAGCCCGATGCGGGGCTCGATCCTGGGACCCTGGGATCATGACCTGAGCCAAAGGCAGATGCTTAACTGACAGAGCTACCCAGGTGCCCTAAAGGCAACTTCTCTTTACTCTGACTGAAAATAAGATGTTTTGTTTTGTCTATGATATGGGCCTAATGTAGACCTTAGCTAATAAGACAACAGAGGGACGCCTGGGTGGTTCACTTGGTTAAGTGTCTGCCTTTGGCTCAGGTTGTGATCCCGGGAGTCTCAGGACTGAGTCCCACATCGGGCTCCCTGCTCAGCAGGGAGCCTGCTTCTCGCTCTCCCTCTGCCCCTCCCCTCTGCTTGCACTTGCGCTCGCTCTCTCTCTCTCTCTCAAAGAAATAAATTAAATTAAATCTTTGAAAACAAAGAAAAGAAAGAAAAGTTGGCCTTCTGAGTATGCTTCACACAGGCCCACTAGAGGTAGCTCTCTTCCCACACAGCCAATTCTGACTTGCAAGGCAATCCACCTAGAAGCCTTCATTAGCACAGGTCCCACAGCTAAAAGTCCAGAGTGTAACTCAGCTCTAGTATTCACTGACCATCAGCCCTATCTTTTTCCATCAAGGAATAAGATCAAACATACAAGGTCAATGGAAAAAGGGTAAAGTCACCACCATATTCTTTGAGAATAGTCTTTCTTGATTTTCCCAGTCTGGATTAATTTCCTTCTCCTCTGAATTCCTATAGCAATTCCTACATGAACAACTCTTCTTCCCAGCCTGCTATCCGTTATCATCCAGTAGCCAACGTCTCTGTCCAAAGTGACTGCTTTCAGGACAACTGTGCATCTGAGAGGGTTGCTGAACCAGAGCAAACTCTTAGGCCCAAAGACCACTTGGCACCCCAAGCTCAGCTCCTCATCTCGTAACTAGGAAAAGGCATCTACACTCATTTCTGCTTGTTTATATCTACTAACCCTCCTGGTATATATGGTCTGCAGATGGGCATTCAAGCCACACTGATGGCTGAGGGCCTAGATGATGAAGGGCAGCTAGAACATCCCAGGTCTGAAACAAAACCCAGGACATCCTCACCCATAGCAAACTCTATGAAAGGGAGGGTTCAGGAAAAGTCCCAGGTATTTTGGGGGGCTACTTTGTACAGTTAATCAACTCATTTATCCAGCCCACATGTTCGTCATGTTATTTACTTATGTGTATATTTGGAATTATCCATGGTTAAAAAGTTTAAAAATACTAAAAATATATATCGAAAAGAATTAAAAACAGGATCTCAAAGTGATACTTGTATACCAATGTTCATTGCAACAGTGAACACATATAAAGAAAATGTGATATATATATATATATATATATATATATATATATATATATATATATAAAGGTTGTATATTATTCAACCTTAAAAAGAAGGAAATCTTGGAGCGCCTGGCTGGCTCAATTGGTAGAGCATGCGACTCTTGATCTCAGAGTCATGAGTTCAAGCCCCACATTGGGCATGGAGCCTACTTAAAAAAAAGAGAGAGAGAGAAGTCCTAAGCCACCCAGGCACCCCAACAGGGAGTTGTTTATTGGCGACAAAGTTGCAGTTTTGCAGGGTGCCTGGGTGACTCAGTTGATTAAGCGTCTGACTCTTGATTTCTGCTCAGGTCATGATCTCAAGGTCCTGGGATTGAGCTTCATGTTTGGGGCGGGGGAATGCTCAGCGAGGAGTCTGCTTGTCCCTCTGCCCCTCCCCCCACTCATGCTCACGTACTGTCTCAAATAAATAAAATCTTCAAAAAAGAAGAAAGTTTCAGTTTTGCGAGATGAAAAATTCTAGAGATCTTCTGCACAGCAATACACATCTAGTTAACACTACTGTACTGTATATTTAAAAATGGTTTAAAATTCTAAAAATAAAAATATTTTTAAAGGGTTTGGAGCTCTGAGAGAAGGCAAGGAGTAATAAGAGAAAGGCACATGAGAAAAGCTTGTTTACCTCAGCCTCAGGATCTAGCACAATGCTGTCCTGTCACGGATCGCCTATAGCTTTGCCCTCCTCATCACCACCACTATCTACATTCTCCCTACTCCTATGGGCAAGGCACTGCTAGAAGGGACTTAAAAAAGAGTAAAAAGAAAGACTGCTAGAAGCTTACAATATTGTGGGAAACGCAGGACTCATACGAAAAGGCAAACAATAATACAAAGTAATGCATGGCTCACAGGGGGAAAAAAGTTGCTATGGGGAAGCAAAGGGAAACTAAAAAACGAGAGCTTATTATAGGCATTGTGCCCAACACTTTTTTAAGTATAAGGCCAAATCTTACTTAAGCCTCACAGTAGCACTGGGAAGCAGACATCAGAGGAACTCCGAGATCTTTGGGTATGCTTCTAGGATTGTAAATTGGGAGAGGGCTGGTCCTGCAGAAACCCAGAAAGTTCCCTTCCCAACCAGTCATTCACAGTGAACTGGAATTACAGTTTCTTCTAAATCTTCCCATCTTGTCTGACAAAGTATCCTTCTTCACATGTAGTCTGCGTAGGAGTCAATTTTCTCCTAGGTTGGACACAATGTAAAGGTCCCAGTAACAACAGTCAAGACAAGAATGCAGCTCAAAGGATTACTGTTTCTAGCACATTCTCCTCCAGGTCTCACCCTCTCCGTTAAGTCTAAGTCTAATGCACTTGAAATCACGCTGTAACTCTCCGAAACCAAAACAATTCGGCAGAAGGACTCCCACCCCCCATCTGTATTTACTACTCTCCACAACTTAGTTCCTTTACTAAACACCGGCAGCTTTCCCACACCGAAGACTGCCTTCTTTGGTTCTAGTCCAGCACAAGGCGGCTTTGGGGCTCTCGAGGCCGAAGGAAGCCATGGGAACACTCCCCAAACCGGAGCCCGGGGAAGACTACCCAGCGGCTGGAAACTTAACCAGAGAGGCAGGGGCAGTGACCCAGCGATAGCCCCACAAGCCCGCTCGGCAATTCCCTCGCATCCTTCTCCACCAAGCCTACTTGGTTCCGGGACTTCCTAGGGACTCGTGAGCCCGGGACAGAGCGCTGCCCCACATGGGATTCGCAAGTAACAAGAGCGGGCTCAGTGTCCCCCGGAGGCATACAGCTCATCCCACCCTCCAATGCCTTCCATCTCAGGAATGGCTCACAGACTCACGCAAGCGTCCGGGGCTGGGGAGACTCCCGAAAAGTGTGAGGGATGAAGGGGGGTGCGGAGGTGCTGGGGGCGAGGGGGGGGGTCTCCGTAAAGATTACCTGGAAAAGCGAAGCCGTCGTCCTCCTCAGCTGTGCGTCGCAGCGGGAAGAGCCTCCCAGCGCGACTCTGGCCGGGCTGGGCAGGCGGGGCCGGGCTCGGCGCAACATCCGGGCACCTACCGAGTCCCACCCCCGCCGTCAGACGCAGCCTCGGCTGGGTGCCCCGACACCTCCTGGGAAGTGGAGTCCTAGCGCCAGCCTCACTGTCTACGACTCACAGGCTTCTAGACTGACTAACCTTTGGGGTAACCGAGGGTTACTTGGATCCGGCCCCCAGGTGCGGACCCCCCAAGACGAGTCACTCGGTTCAGAGGTCCCCAAGGCTCCTCTTTCCCTTGGCAAAGTGAGACCGCCCTCTCCTCCCCAGACCCTGGTTTCCTCCTCCAGACTAGCCCTGACCTAAGGAGGCAGACAGGAAACCGAAGTATTAGGAAAAAACGGAGGCGATAAAAGAAAATGAGGTAGTAAGCGAATTACGGTCATTTTCAGTCACCATATTAATTTGCATTTTCTGGAGTTTTCTGTAAGTGGGATCACACAGTATGCACCCCATTTTTAGCGGCTTTACTGAGATATAAATTCACATACCACACAATTCACTCATTTAAATCGTACAGTTGAGGGGTCCCTGGCTACCTCAGTCAGTAGAGCCTGTGACTCCTGATCTCGGGGTTGTAATTTCCACCTCTGCCTTGGGTGTCGAGATTGCTTAAAAATAAAAAATCTTAAAAATTTGTGTACAATTCAATGTGTTTTTGTGTTACATTAATTTTTTAATTGTGGTAACTATGCATAACAAAATTTGCCCTTTTACCCATCCATTTTCAGGTGTCAAATTCAGGGACATTAAGTACATTCACAATGTTGTGCAAAAGCATCACCACTGATATTACTAGAACTTTATTATCATCCCAAACAGAAAACTCTGTAACCATTAAGCAATAACTCCTCATTCCCCCCCTGCCTCCAGCCCCTGGAAACCAACTTTCTGTCTCCCTGAATTCGACTTTTCTAGTTACCATTCATTCATTGATGGACATTTTGGTTTTTTCCAACTTTTGACTATTGTCAGTAATGGTGTTATGAACACTGGCTTACAAGAATCTGGTTTTCTTGTCTTTCTCTATTTCTGTTTTACTGGTTTTCACTCTGATCTTCATTTTTTTTTGTTCCTTTACTTTGAGTTTTATTTGCTTTTCTTTTTACTGAAGTGAAAGCTGAAGTCACTGTTTTGAGATGTTTCTTCTGTTCTAATACAGGTTTTTACTGCATAAATACTACTCGCTAAGGGGCACCTGGGTGGCTCAGTGGATTAAGCAACCGACTCTTGATTGTGGCTCAGGTCGTGATCTCAGGGCCACCAGATCAAGGCCTGCGTCAAGCCTGCTTAAGATTCTCTCTCCCTCTCTCTCTGCCCCTCCCTCCCGCTCTTGCATGCTCTCTCTCTCTCAAAATAAATAAATAAAATGTATTTTAAAAAATTACCCCCTAAATACTTTGTTAGCAGAATGCCATAAATTATATGTGTGGTTTCATCTTTACTCAGTTCAAAATATTTTCTAATTTCTCTTTTGATTTCTTCTTTGACCCATGGGATATCTAGAAGTGGATTGTTTCATTTTCAAATATTTGAGGATTTTCCAGAGATCTTTTCGTTGTTGATGTGTAATTTAATTCCATTTCTTTAGAGAATATATTTTGTATGACTTGACCCTTTTGAATTCATTGAGACTTTTTTTGTGGCCTAGAATATGGTCTATCCTGGTAAATACTCCACGTGCACTTGAAAAGAATGTGTATTTTGTTGTTATTGGATGGAGTGTTCTAAAAAATGTCAACTGGGTCGATTTGGTTGATAGTGTTGTTCACTTCTTCTGCATCCTCACTAATTTTACACTCCCTCGTTCTATTGATTACTGAGAGAAGGCTGTTGAAATCTCTGGCTAGAACTGTGGATTTGTCTAGTTTTCCTTGCAGTTTGTCAGTTTTTGATTCATGTATTCTGAAGCTCTTATATTATGCACACACATATGTAGAATTGTTATGTTCTCTTGTTTTCCATTTGTCCCATCTCTTCTTGGTTCTTTTTTCCCTCTTTTTCTACCTTCTTTTGGATTAATCAGTATTTTTTAATTTCATTTTTATCTCCTTATTGGCTTATTAGCTTTACATCTCTGTTTTGTTATTCTAGTGGTTGCTTATAGGTTTATTATGTACAGCCATAACTTACCAGTCTACCTTCAAGTGGTATTATACCACTTCGTGTAGAGTTATATGTTGTTATGTACATACATTACTGTGCTTCCATTTCTCTCTTCTTGGACTTTACATTGTTGTTATGCATTTTACTTTTACCCCAAAATACATTGTTATTATTTTGGTTTAAGCAGTTAAATTTTTTTAAAGATTTATTTATTTTAGAAAAAGAGAGAGAACGTGCATGAGTGGGGGGAGGGGCAGAGGGAGAGAATCTTCACTCAGACTCCCCACTGAGCATGGAGCCAGGTGCAGGGCTCGATTCCATGACCCAGGAGATCATGACCTGAGGCGAAACCAAGAGTCAGATGCTCAACTGACTGAGCCTCCCAAGGGCCCCATAAACAGTTCATTTTAAAAGGTTTTATGTATTTATTTGACAGAGAGAGAGCACAAGCAGGGAGTTGGCAGGCAGAGGGAGAAGCAGGCACCCTGCTCAGCAGGGAGCCCCATTCGGGACTAAACCCCAGGCCCCAGGATTATGACCTGAGCCGAAGGCAGACGCTTAACCGACTGAACCATCCAGGTGCCCCAACAGTTAATTTTTACTAGACTTTGTTTTATTTTAATTTTTTTTTAAAGTACCCCCAGTGTGGAACTCGAACTCATGACCCCAAGATCAAGAGTCACATGCTCTACCAACTGAGCCAGCCAGGTACCCCAATAGACTTTAGTTTTTAGAGAAGTTTTAGGTATGGCAAATTGAGCAAGAATTACAGAGAATTTCCATATATCTCCTACCCTCACGCAGGCAGAGCCTACCCGGCTATCTCAACATCCCACACCACAAGAGTAGCACATTTGTTATAACTGATGAACCTACGTTGACACATCATTACTATCCAAAGTTCACGGTTTACATTCGAGTTCACTCTTGGTGTTGTATATCCAATGAGTTTCGACAAATATACAATGACATATATCCACTGTTATAATAGCATACAGAATAGTTTCACTATCCTAAAAACCCTCTGCGGTCTGCCTATTCATTCTCCTCTCCCCATAATCCCTGGCAACTTGGGATCTTCTTACTGTCTCCATAGTTTTGCCTTTTCCAGAACGCCATATATTTGAAATCATACAATATGTAGGCTTTTCAGATTGGCTCTATCTCTTCGGTAATGTGCATTTGAAGTTCTTCAGTGTCTTTTCATGGTTTGATGGCTCATTTCTTTTTAGTGAATAATATTCTATTGTCTGGATGTACCACAGTTTGTTTATGTGTTCACCTTCTGAAGGACGTCTTGGTTGCTTCCAAGATTTGGCAATTATGAGTAAAGCACTATAAACATCTAAGTGCAGGTTTTTGTGTGGTCATGAGTTTTCAATTCATTTGGGGAAATATGAATGTGATTGCTGGCCCAAATGGGTAATTATCTTTTTATTTTTTATTTTTAAATATTTTTATTTATTTAACACAGAGAGAGAAAGATAGTGAGAGAAGGAACACAAGCAGGGGGAGTGGGAGAAAGGAGAAGCAGGCTTCCCTCCGAGCAGCAAAGCCCGATGTGGGGCTCGATCCCAGCACCCTGGGATCACGACCTGAGCCGAAGGCAGATGCTTAACAGCTGAGCCACCCAGGCGCCCCGGTAATTATCTTTTTAAAACAGCTTTACTAGGGTAAAAATTTACACATCATAAATTCACCCATTTTAAATGTACAACTAAATGATTTTTAGTATATTGACAATGTTGGGGTGCCTGGGTGGCTCAGTTGGTTAAGCATCTGCCTTCGGCTCAGGTCCTGATTCCAGGGTTCTGGGGTCGAGTCCCTCATCGGGAAAAAAATCCCTGCTCAGCAGGAAGTCTGCTTCTCCCTCTCCTTCTACCCCTACCCCCTGCTCATGCTCTCTCTTTCTCTGAGATAAATAAATAAATAAATCTTTAAAAAACTCCTTTGTCAGACATATGTCTTGTGATACTTTCTTCCACTCTGTGGCTTGTGTATCATTTTCTGAAATAGCAGAAGTTTTTAATTTTGATATGTTCAAGTTTTTCTTTTATGCTTAGTGCTTTTTTTTGGTCCTCTCCTGTGTGAGAGATCGTTGCCTATATTTTTCTGTATTTTATAGCTTTTGTCGCCAATATTTATATCTCTTATTTTGATTTCTCATTTCACTGCATTGGTTAGGACTTCTAGCATAATCCTGAATGGTAGCTAATTTACCTATGAAATCTGTGATTAGGTTTTAGGCAATAACAGTGAGACTGGAGAGAAGCTAGAGACATTACAAAGGAAGACTCAATAGAACTTGGTAACTAACTGAATAAGGGGGATGAAAGAGAATTAAATAACTTGGATGTTAAGATTAGGAACAAGGAAGGGCGCCTTGGTGGGTTAAAGTGGGTCAAAGCCTCTGCCTTGGGCTCGGGTGGTGGATCGAGCCCCACATCGGGCTCTCTGCTCGGTGGGGGGCCTGCTTCCCCCCCCCCTCTGCCTGCCTCTCTGCCAACTTGTGATCTCTCTCCCTCTGTCAAATAAATAAATAAAAATCTTAAAAAAAAAAAAGATTAGGAACAGGGAGAATGAAGTTGCCATTATCAGAAATGAAACAATGAAGAAAGTTATTTGAAGAGAAAGATAAGTTCCATTTTAGATATTTTCATTTTGAGTTTACAATGGGGCTTTTATTCAGAGGTGTCCTCTAGGGAGTTAGAGAACTGGCATTTGGATGAGAGGCTTGGGCTGGAGACAAAGACTTCAGAGTCATCAGCAAAGGTGATAACTGAAATAATAATATGTATTGTTACTTGAAAGAAGAGAAGTTAGGGGCGCCCAGGTGGCTCAGTTGATTAAGTATCTGACTTTTGCTCAGGTCATGATCTCAGTGTCCTGGGATCAACCCTGCAACAGGCTCAGTGTTCAGTGGAGAGTCCGCTTGTCCCTCTCCCACTCTCTCTCCTCTGCCTCTCCCCCTGCTCATGGTCTCTTTCTCTCTCTCAAATAAATAAACAAAATCTTTTAAAAAAAGCGGAGGAGGAGGAGGAGAGCAGGAGGAGGAGGAAGGAGAAGGAGGAGAGGGAGGGAAGGGGTGCCTGGGTGGCTCAGTGGGTTAAGCCTCTGCCTTCGGCTCAGGTCATGATCTCCTGGTCCTGGGATCGAGCCCCACATCGGGCTCTCTGCTCGCAAGGGAGCCTGCTTCCCCCTCTCTCTCTGCCTGCCTCTCTGCCTGCTTGTGTTCTCTCTCTGTTAAATGAATAAATAAAATCTTTAAAAAAAAAGTTATAAGGAATAGTTAACAGGGTCAAATAGGAAAAAGAACCTAAGGGAAACAAGGAGTGGAAGTGGCAGATCTTCTGAAATTGTCAATAAAAATATCCTTAGATTGACAACTGTGAAACAAAACATTTTTTAGATACTAACAGAAAACTAAACACAGACTAAGTATTTGATGATGTTGAGAAATTATATATTTTCCCGAGTATGACAATGTAATGGTATTATGGTTGTATTTTTTAAAGTCTTCATCTTCTAAGCCCAAAATGAGCCCAAATACTTAAAAGTGAAATGAGATGATGCCTAGAATATGCTTTAAAATACTCCAGCAAAAAAAAATAATAAAATTAATTAAAATAAAATACTCCAGCAAAATCTTAATAAGTGAGAAGGATATATAAAACAATAATAACAGGGTGTTAATTATTATTGAAATGGGTGATGGGTACATGGGGGTTCATTATACTATTCTTTTCCCTTTCTATATGTTTGAAAATTTGCACAGTAAAAGGCTTAAAAGTGCATAGTTTGGAATGATGTACAAGATACATTGTTAAGATAAAAGTAAGATTCAGAACATGTGGATGGTATGCTATCATTTGAATAAGAAAAAAAAATAAAAAGAAAGGCTAGGAATACTTGTCTGTATATGCAAAGAATATATATTTTTAAAGATTTTATTTATTTATTTGACACAAAGAGAGAGAGATCACAAGGAGGCAGAGAGGCAGGCAGAGAGAGAGGGGGAAGCAGGCTCCCTGCCGAGCAGAGAGCCGATGCAGGGCTCGATCCCAGGATCCTGAAACCATGACCCGAGCTGAAGGCAGAGGCCTCAACCCACTGAGCCACCCAGGCGCCCCTGCAAAGAATATTTTTGATAAGATATGTAAGAAACTGGTAACTTTAGTTGTTTCCTAGAAAAAGAATCTGTATGGCTTGGTAGTAGGAGTGAGAGGGAAAAAAAATTTTTTTTTTAAGATTTTATTTCTTTATTTGACAGGGAAAGAGAGATCACAAGTAGGCAGAGAGGCAGGTGGTGAGAGAGGAGGAAGCAGGCCTCCCGCTGAGCAGAGAGCCCGATGCAGGGCTCAATCCCAGGACCCTGAGATCATGACCTGAGCCGAAGGCAGAGGCTTTAACCCACGGAGCCACCCAGGCGCCCTGAGAGGAAAATTTTTAATTTGTATATTCTCTCACACCTTTTGAAACTTTGCAACAACCAAAGAACAAATAATCCAATCGAGAAATGGGCAGAAGACATGAACAGACATTTCTCCAAAGAAGACATACAATTGGCCAACAGACACATGAAAAAATGCTCAACATCACTCAGCATCAGGGAAATACAAATCAAAACCACAATGAGATACCACCTCACATCAGTCAGAATGGCTAAAATTAACAAGACAGGGAACAACAGGTGTTGGGGAGGATGCAAGGAAAGGGGAACCCTCCTACGTGGTTGGTGGGAATGCAATCTGGTGCAGCCGCTCTGGAAAACAGTATGGAGGTGCCTCAAAAAGTTAAAAATAGAGCTACCTTATGACTTAGCAATTGCACTACTATGTATTTAGCCCAAAGATACAAATGTAGTGATCTGAAGGGGCACCTGCACCCCAATGTTTATAGCAGCAATGTGCACAATAGCCAAACTATGGAAAGAGCCCAGCTGTCCAGTCCATCAACCCATCAACAGATGAATAAAGGCAATGTGGTATATATATATATATATATATATATATATATATATATATAGGAATACTACTCATTCAACAAAAACAAATGAAATCATGCCATTTGCAATGATGTGGATGGAACTAGAGGGTATTATCCTAAGCGAAATAAGTCAATCAGAGAAAGACAATTATCATATGATCTTACTCATATGTGGAATTTAAGAAACAAAACAAAGGATCATAGGGAAAGGGAGGGAAAAATAAAGCAAGATGAAATCAGAGAGGGAGAAAAATCATAAGAGACTCTTAACTATAGGAAACAAACTGCGGGTTGCTGGAGGGGAGGGGATTGGAGGCAGGGGTAACTGGATGATGGACATCAAGGAGGGCATGTGATATAATGAGCACTGTGGATTATATAAGACTGATGAATCACTGAACTCTACCCCTGAAACCAGTAGTACACTCTATGTTAATTACCTGAATTTAAATAAATAAAAAAAAAGTCGGCCACTTAACCCATTGAGCCACACAGGTGCCCCTGAAAACTGAATTTAAAAAAAATCCAGTGACGGGGCGCCTGGGTGGCTCAGTGGGTTAAGGCCTCTGCCTTCGGCTCCGGTCCTGATCTCAGGTTCCTGGAATCGAGCCCCGCATCGGGCTCTCTGCTTGGAGGGCAGCCTGCTTCCTCCTCTCTCTCTGCCTGCCTCTCTGCCTGCTTGTGATCTCTCTCTGTCAAATAAATAAAATCTTTTTTTTTTTAAAGATGGCTTCAACACGGGTCTCAATCCCAGGGTCCTGGGATTGAGCCCTGTGTCAGGCCTCTCCCTCTCCCTCTGCCCTTCCCCCCACCCCGGGCTCCTGCTCCTGCTCTCTCTCTCTCTCTCTCTCTCTCAAATAAATGAATAGAATCTCTAAAAAAAATAATAAAATTTTTAAAAATCCAATTATATATTATTTACAGGATGTAGACCTAAAACAAAGTGACACAGAAGTGTTGAAAATAAAGGGATAAAAACTCATCAGGCAAATATGATTTTTTTTTAAAGATTTTATTTATTTATTTGTCAGAGAGAGAGAGAGAGAGAGATCACAAGCAGGCAGAGTGGCAGGCAGAGGCAGAGGGAGAAGCAGGCTCCCTGCTGAGCAAGGAGCCCAATGTGGGACTCGATCCCAGGACCCTGGGATCATGACCCGAGCCAAAGGCAGCAGCTTAACCAACTGAACCACCCAGGCGTCCCAGGCAAATATGATTTTTAAAAGGGCAGAAATGGAGGCTCACTTAGTCAGAAGACTCCTGATCTCAGGGTCCTGAGTTCAAGCTCCCTGTTGGGTGTAGAGATTAATAAATAAAATAAATAAACTTTCAAAGAGCAGAAATGGTAATATTAATATAGGAAAAGTAGAATTCAAGACAAAGGGTGTTAAGTCATACAAGAAAGGTACCATTGTTTAAACTGGCCAAAGGGCGGGGGTGCCTGGGTGGGTCAGTGGATTAAAGCCTCTGCTTTCAGCTCAGGTCATGATCTCAGGGTCATGGGATTGAGCCCCACATCGGGCTCTCTGCTTGGTGGGGATCCTGCTTCCCTCTGTCTCTCTGCCTGCCTCTCTGCCTAATTGTGATCTCTCTCTCTCTCTCTGTCAAATAAATACATAATCTCAAAAAAAAATAATAAGAAACTGCCCAAAGGGCACAATTGACCAACAAGGAAGATATAGCTGTCATTGAACTTTTCATATAGAACAAAATAGTAGCGAAACATAAAGCAATAACTATTTAGAAATACAAAACAATAACAAAGACAAAATCATGGCCGGAGACAGCAGTACTCAGACTGACGGATACAAAGAGCCAAAACAAAGGTAAGGATATAGAAGATTTGAATACTACAAATAACTTGTTGGATTTCATAGATTTGTGTAGAAATTTGCACCCCCAAATAGACTACACATTCTTTTCAAAGGCCGTAGAACAGTTGCCAAATCGGTCATGTACTAGGCTACAAGAAAATAGTAATAAATTCCAAGGAGTTAAATAATACCAGCCAGATGTGGAAGATGAAGGAGCAGGAAGCTCTCGGAATCCATCCATCCTCCTAAATAATTATTTAGGAGGAACTGGCTGAAAGTAACAATTTTGGCACTAGGGACTCTAGTTAAATTCCTGCAGGGTCCAGGGGAAAGCTTGATAAAGAGGCTTACAAATTTTGATAAATTTCTTGAAATGTTGGCCTTTTACCCAGTAGTTGCCATCCCCCAGCACTGAGGCAGGTGCATAAGGGGACAATTCCCAGTGCAGCTTCCTGAAGCTTGAGTGGGCAATAAAGACACTCCAAATATCAGAATTATGTGGTTTGATTGCTGATTGCTGTTTTTGAGGGCTGAGAGGCTGGCACAGAGGCTGACCATTGTTTCAGTCCCCATGGGCTGAAGCAGCTTACGGGGGATTTAAAGAAACAGTACTGGGATCTTTGCGGGGGGGCGGGGGGTTGCTTCTTTTACCTCTTAGGAACAGAGACATTGAAAGAAATCTTTGTCAGGTTACTGGCTGAACACAGAGATAACAGAACAGGAACATCAATGCCCATGTACAACAAATAATACACGCTTTCCAAAAAAAGTTCACAAAAGTCATAAATAAATGGCTCTAACCCTCAACAAGCAAGATTCATCAGTCCCAGGGGAGTGGGAGAATCAGATGTCCAGAGTTACCACAATAGTAATACTCAAAGTGTCCAGTTTTTAAAAAACATACAAAATAGGGGGCACCTGGGTGGCTCAGTGGGTTAAAGCCTCTGCCTTCGGCTCAGGTCATGATCTCAGGGTCCTGGGATCGAGTCCCGCATCGGGCTCTCTGCTCAGCAAGGAGCCTGCTTCCCCCTCTCTCTCTGCCTGCCTCTCTGCCTACCTGTGATCTCTCTCTCTCTGTCAAGTAAATAAAAATAAAAATCTTTTAAAAAATTTACAAAATATACATTAAACATGGAAGTATGGCCCAGTCACAGGGAAAAGAAGATTTGAAAGAGGACGCCCAGACATTGGAATTACTAGTCAACGATATTAAATAAACAGTCTTAAATATGTCCAATAAGCTCAAAGAAACCATGGGTAAGAATTAAATGAAATCAAGTAAACAATACATTTTTTAAAATGAGGGCGTCAATAAAAGAAATTACAAAAAGGAACCAAACTGAAATTCTGGAACTGAAAAGTGCAATAACTGAAATGAAAAAACTCACCAGGGGTCAACAGTAGATGTGAAAAGGCAAAAGAGATCAACAAACTTTAAGATGAAACCACTGGGGCGCCTAGGTGGCTCAGTCAGTTAAGTGTCTGTCTTCGGCTCAGGTCATGATCCCAGAGTCCTGGGATCGAATCCCATGTTGGGTTCCCTGCTCAGTGGGGAGCCTGCTTCTCCCTCTCCCTCTGCCTACCGCTTCCCCTGCTTGTGTGCGCCCTCTCTCTCTTTCTGTCAAATAAATAAATAAAAATAAGATGAGACCGCTGAAATCATCCATTCTAAGGAAAAGGAAAAGAGAATGATGAAAAATGAGCAGAGCCCGAGGGACCTGTGGGACATCATCAAATGTACCACAATATACATAGGAGTCCCAGAAGGGAAAAAGAGAGAGAAAACAGAAAAAAAATATTTAAAAAATAACCAAATTTGTCCCAAATTTGAGTAAATACATGAATATATATGTCTAAGAAGCTCAACGAATGCCACACAGGACAAATTCAAAGTTCAATATCAAGACACATTATTGTCAAGTCGTCGAAACCCAAAGACAAAGAAAGAATTTTTTTTTAAAGATTTTATTTACTTATTTGACACAGAGAGAGAGAGATCACAAGGAGGCAGAGAGGCAGGCAGAGAGGGGGAAGCAGGCTCCCTGCCGAGCAGAGAGCCCGATGTGGGGCTTGATTCCAGGACCCTGAGATCATGACCTGAGCTGAAGGCAGAGGTTTTAACCCACTGAGCCATCCAGGTGCCCCTTAAATAATTTTTTTTAAAAGACACTAAGCTGTTATTTTTCAAACTAGATTGTTATAAATTTAAGATGTTAACTGTGATCCCCAAGGTAACTAGTAAGAAAATAACTTTGAAATATTCCAGAAAGGAAAGAAGGAAATCACAATGGCACTCTACCAACAAAGGCAGCAAATAAGACATATAATAAGGCATATAATAAGGCATAAGCAAATAAGGCATAAAGATAATAAATAGACTCCAAAAAACAGAAGAGGAAGGAAAACTTCAAAAATTCATTCTACAAGTCATACATAACCCAGACACCAAAACAAGATAAAAACACCACAAAAAAAGAGAATTACAGACCAATATCTCTGATGAACACAGATGCAAAAATCCTCAAAAAATATTAGCCAACTGAATCCAACAATACATTAAAAGCTTATTCATTCATAGGGCACCTGCTGGCTCAGTCAGAAGAGTATGAGACTTCTAATCTTGGGGTCATGAGTTCCAGCCCCACATTGGGTGTAGAGATTACTAAAAAAAAAAAAAAAATTTTTTATTATTCACCACGATCAAGTGGGATTTACTCCAGGATGCAAGGGTAGTTCCCCTTAAGATCACAACATTTGTATCCTTTGGGTAAATACCTACTAGTGAAATTGCTGGGTATAGGGTAGCTCTATTTTTAGCTTTTTGAGGAACCTCCATACTGATTTCCAGAATGGCTATACCAACAATGTAAGAGGGTTCCACCTTCTCTGCATCCTCGCCATTATTTGTTGTTTCCTGACTTGTTAATTTTAGCCATTCTTACTGCTGTGAGGAGATAACTCATTGTGTGTGTGTGTTTTTTTAAGATTTTATTTATTTATTTAACAGAGAGAGAACACAAGCAGGCAGAGAGGCAGGCAGAGGCAGAGAGAGGAGCAGGCTCCCTGCCAAGCGAGGAGCCCGATGTGGGACTCGATCCCAGGACACCGGAATCATGACCTGAGCCGAAGGCAGCTGCCCAACCAACTGAGCCACCCAGGCGTCCCTCATTGTGGTTTTGATTTGTATTTATTTCCCTGATGCCGAGTGACGTTGATTGAGCATTTTTTCATGTGTCTGTTGGCTATTTGTATGTCTTCTTTGGAGAAGTGTCTGTTCATGTCTTCTGCCCACTTCTTGACTGGATTGTTTTTTGGGTGTTGAGTTTGATAAGTTCTTTATAGATCTTGGATACTAGCTCTTTATCTGATATATCACTTGCAAATATCTTCTCCCATTCTTTAGGTTGCATTTTACTTTTCTTGACTGCTTCCTTTGCTGTTTAGAAGATTTTATCTTTTTTTTTTTTTAAGATTTTATTTATTTGACAGAGAGAAATCACAAGTAGACAGAGGGACAGAGAGAGAGGAGGAAGCAGGCTCCCTGCTGAGCAGAGCACCAGATTCGGGGCTCCATCCCAGGACCCTGAGATCATGATCTGAGCCAAAGGCAGAGGCTTTAACCCACTGAACCACCCAGGCGCCCTGATCTTATTAATTCTTTCAGAGAAGCAGCTTCTAGTTTCATTGATCTGTTCTACATTCTTTTAGTTTCTATTTCATTGATCTCTGCTCTAATCTTTATTATTTCTCTTCTCCTGATTGGCTTGGGTTTTATTTGCACTACTTTCTCCAGCTCCTTTAGGTGTAAGGTTAGGTAGTGTGTTTAAGACTTTTCTAATTTCTCATACTTACCTGGCAGGGGAGATACCATGATCACGAAGGTGGTTTTCCCAGGGCGAGGCTTATCCATTGCACTCCGGATGTGCTGACCCCTGCGATTTCCCCAAATGTGGGAAACTCGACTGCATAATTTGTGGTAGTGGGGGACTGCGTTCGCGCTTTCCCCTGGAAAAAAAAAAAAAAAAAGACTTTTCTAATTTCTTTTTTTTTTTTTAAGATTTTATTTACTTATTTGACAGAGAGGAGAGAGATGACAAGTAGGCAGAGAGGCAGGCAGAGAGAGAGGAGGAAGCAGGCTCCCTGATGAGCAGAGAGCCCAATGCGGGGCTCAATCCCAGGACCCTGAGATCATGACCTGAGCTGAAGGCAGAGGCTTTAACCCACTGAGCCACACAGGCACCCCAATAAATAAAATCTTAAAAAAATGATTTTATTTATTTGAGAGAGTGAGCGCGAGCACGAGTGGAGAGAGGGAGAAGCAGATTCCCCACTGAGCAGGGAGCTGGACACAGGGCCCGTTCCCAGGACCTCAGGACCACAACCTGAGTGGGCCACCCACATACCCCTGGGACCCCAATAATTCTAATACTCTTTTGCTGTATGGTATTGCTGATTTCTCAAAGCCTCCCCTCATGGTCCATTAGTTGTTTTTCTCTCTTTTCCTCAGCTTCCTTCCTTTCCATCATTTTGTCTTCTACGTCACTGACTCTTCTGCCTCACTTACCCTACCTGTTAGAGCACCCAGTTTAGACTGCATCTCAGTTAAGCATTTTTTATTACAGCCTGATTAGATTTTATTTCTGCACTAAGTGATTCTCTAGTCTTTTATGCTTTTTTCAAGCCCAGCTAGTAACTTTATAATCATTATTCTGAATTCAATTTCTGACATTTCACTTATATCCATATTGATTAGATCTATGGCAGGGAGTATTACCTCTGGTTCTTTCTTTTGCTGTGATTTTCTTCTAGTCATTTTGTCCAGAGAAGAGTAGATGAACAAAAGAATAAAATAAAAAATGTCTACTATGATACCAGTGAAATACACAGTAGACAAATCTGAAAAGGTCAGAAACCAACACAGAAAAGAAAGAAAAAGGGAAAAAGAGAGACTATAATCTCACAGGTGGACAAAACAGGGTGATCCACTTGGTCCTGGGTGTATTTTGGTCTGTTTGTTAGAAGACACTAAATCCCAAAGTTGTAAAGAAAGAAAAAGTATATATGTTTATAGTTAAAGGAAGATAAAATGAAGAATATATCTATTAAATGTAAATGTAAAAATGAAAATTAAAAAAGACTTAAAGACAAAGAATTGATAAAATGAGAAACTAGGGGCACCTGGGTGGCTCAGTCAGTTAAGTGGCTGCCTTTGGCTCAGGTCATGATCCCAGGGTCCTGGGATTGAGCCCCACATTGGGCTCCTTGCTCAGTGGAGAACCTGTTTCTTCCTCTGCCTGCTGCTCTGCCTAGTTGTGCTCTCTCTCTGTGTCAAATAAATAAATAAATAAATAAAATCTTAAAAAAGGAAATAATTTAAAAAAGGAGAAACTAGGGCACCTGGGTGGCTCAGTTGGTTGAGCAACTGCCTTCGGCTCAGGTCATGATCCTTGAGTTCTGGGATCGAGTCCCACATCGGGCTCCCAGCTCCACGGGGAGTCTGCTTCTTCCTCTAACCTTCTCTCCTCTCATGCTCTCTCTCACTTTCTCTGTCTCTCAAGTAGATAAATTAAATCTTTAAAAAAAAAAAGTGGAAACTATTTGCAAAGAAAAAAAAAGGAAAAAGAAAAAGAAAATTTTAAACTGAAAGACTATAGATTCATGAGAAAAAAACCCCAAATTGTATATACTATTTTCCTCTAGGGCAGAAGTGTTTCAGTTCTGAGTGATCCATAAACTTGATATTTGACTGATGTTCATGCTAGTCTTCTGGGCTAGGGGGCTGTTGCACTGATTCTCAGTTGTCTTTGCCTGGGTGGAGATGCACCACCGCTTGCCGGGGGGCCAGGTTTAGTGTAAGCTGCTTTGGGTTGCTCTATGTGGCCTTTGCTCCTTTCACCACTCTTGCAAAAAGTGGTCACTTTTCTATCTGCAGAATTGCAGCAATTCTTTTTTTAGATCTCAGGTTGAATTCACAGGTGTACAGAATGATTTCATAGATAACCAACTGAATTCAAGGGACAGATGAAATGCAGGTCACCTATTCTTTCGCCAGCTTCCCTCCTTTTATAACAGTGGAATATTATTCAGCCATAAGAAAGGATGAAATCTTGCCATTTGCAACAACAGGGATGGAGCTAAAAAATATAATGCTAAGTGAAATAAGTCAGAGAAAGACAAATACCATACAATCTCACTCATATGTGGAATTTAAGAAACAAACCAAATTAGCAAAGGAAAAAAAAAAAAGGAGAGAGACAAACCAAGAAACAGACTCTTAACTATAGAGAACAAACTTACAGTTACCAAAGTGGTGGGGGGGGGTGGTGGGGAAAAAAGAAAGCAAATAGATAAATGGCAGATTTATCTATTTTTCTTTATCAGTACTCACATTAAATGTAGATGGTTTAAACTCTTCTGGTAGGGTGCCTGGGTGGCTCAGTGGGTTAAAGCCTCATGCCTTCAGCTCAGGTCATGATCTCAGGGTCCTGGGATCGAGCCCCGCATCGGGCCCTCTGCTCAGCAGGGAGCCTGCTTCCCCCTCTCTCTCTGCCTGCCTCTCCACCTACTTGTGATCTCTCTCTCTGTCAAATAAATAAATAAAGTCTTAAAAATAAATAAATAAATAAATAAACTCTCCTGGTAAAAGGCAGAGCTTGGCAGATTGGATTTTAAAAAGAGGATCAGAATATGCTGTCTATAAGAAACTCACTTTAAATATAAGAAAATAAAGAGGTTGAAACTAAAAAGATTTAAAAATATGTTCCATGAAAATAGTAACCAAAACAGCACAGGGGTAACATATTACTGTGAGACAATTAGGCTTTAAATATAAAATGTTACAAGAGGGGCTCCTGAGTGGCTCAGTGGGTTGGGCGTCTGCCTTTGGCTCGGGTTGTGGTCCTAGGGTCATGGGATCGAGCCCGGCATCAGGCTCTCTGCTCAGTGGGAAGCCTGCTTCTCTTCCTCTGCTTGCAGCTCCTCCTGCTTGTGTGCTCTCTGTCAAATAAATAAATGAAATCTTTCAAAATAAATAAATATAAAATGTTATGAGACAAAAAATTACATTACATATTGACAAAATGTTTAATATATTATATAATTGATAAAATATAACATAATTGATAAAATATAACAATTTTAAACGTAAGAACAAAGCCCTAAAATATATAAAGCAAATATTAACAAAGCTGAAGGAGAAATAGACAGTTCTATAATAAGTTGAAGACTTCAATACTCCGTTTTCAATAATGGATAGTACAACCAGACTGATCATTGCAGTACAGAAAACTTGAACAAAACCATAAACCATAAGACTGGTAACTGAGGGCTTCTGGATAACCTCAGGATGAGGGATGGTAGCCAGGAGAACCAACTATGTGTATAGAAAATATGGAAGGGAGAGAGGCTGGAGACGTACCAATGACCAATTATGTAATCAATCATGTCTATGTAATGAAGCCTCCATAAAAATCGGAATTGAAGAGGTTCAGAGAGCTCCCAGGCTGGTGAACACGTGGAGGTGTTGAGAGGGAAACATACCCAAAGAAAGCATGTAAGCTCCACACTCCTTCCCCTACACATTTCTGTATCTTTTCCATCTTGCTCTTACTGAGTTTCATCCTTTTATAATAAACTGGTAATCTAGTAAGTCAACTGTTTTTTGGGTTTTGTGAGCTATTCCAGCAAATTCTCAAAGATAAGGAGGTGGTTAAGGGGACCCCCGATATGTAGCTAGTCATTCAGGAGCACGAATGACAACCTGAACTTGCAATTGGCATCTGAAGTGGGGGAAGACCTGTGGGACTGAGCCCTTAACATGTGGGATATCCCCAGGAGACAGTGTCAGAATTGAGTTAAATTACAGAACACTCTTCTGGCGTCTGCAGAGATGCGGATAATTGCGTGGTGTGGGAAAAACACCCACACAGTTGGAATACAGAAGTATTCACTTGGTACAGGAAACATGTATGTCCCTTTCACACACAATCTACCAAAACCAACCCAGGAAAAAATAGAATATCTGTAAAGACCTATGAGTAGTAAGGACTTGAAACAGTAAAGACTTCCCGACAAAGAAAAGCTCAGGACCACATGGCTTCACTGGTGAAGTCAACCAAATATTTTTTTTTTAAGATTTTATTTATTTATTTATTAGAGAAACAGAGAGAGTGAGAGAGAGCATGAGAAGGGAGAAGGTCAGAGTGAGAAGCGGACTCCCCGTGAAGCTGGGAGCCCGATGTGGGACTCGATCCCGGGTCTCCGGGATCATGACCTGAGCCGAAGGCAGTTGCTCAACCAACTGAGCCACCCAGGCGCCCGTCAACCAAATATTTAAAGAAGAATTAACACCAGTCTTTCTCGGATTCTTCCAAAAAAATTGAAGAGGAGGAAACACTTCCTAATTCACTCTATGAGGCCAGCATTACTCTGATACCAAATCCAGACAAAGACACCATGAGAAAAGGAAACTACAGGCCAATATCCCTGATGAACATGGATATAAAAATTCTCAACAAAATACTAGGAAACTTATTTCAACAGCACACTAAAAGGATCATGTACCATGTCTGAGTGGGATTTATCCCTGGAATGCAAGAATGGTTCAACATATGCAAATCAATCAATGTGATACACCACATTAACAAATAATAAAGAATAAAAATCACGCAGTCATGGGGCGCCTGGGTGGCTCAGTCAGTTAAGCATCTGCCTTCTGCTCAGGTCATGATCCCAGAGTCCTGGGATCAGCCCTGCATGGGGCTTCCTGTTCAGCAAGGCGTCTTTTCACTTACCTTCAGCCTCTCCCCCAACCCCTGATCCCTACCCTCGCTTATGTTCTCTTTCTCTCTCTCTTTCCCAAATGAATAAATCTTTAAAGAAAACTTAAAAAATAAAATGGTAAATTTCATGTTATACATATTTGGCCATTAAAAAATATAAAAACAGGCCTGAGTGCCTCAGTCGTTAAGCATCTGCCTTCAGTTCAGGTCATGATCCCAGGGTCCTGGGATCGAGCCCCGCATCGGGCTCCCTGCTCAGCAGGAGGCCTGCATCTCCCTCTACCATTCCCCCATTCCCCCTGCTTGTATTCCCTCACTTGCTGTCTCTCTCTCTCCCTCAAATAAATAAATAAAATATTTTAAAAAAATGAAAATAGGACATCGAGTTCTCATGAACTCGCCCAGGAGCCACTGCTCTTCCTCTTCCCCTAAGCAGCCTGAGGTGACCTCTGAAAATGGTTCGCTATTCGCTTGACACAGAAAACCCTACGAAATCATGCAACTCAAGAGGTTCAACTCTTTGTGTTCACTTTAATAACACACGTGAAACTGCCTGGGCCAGCACGTGTATACGTATCAGAAAAGCCACCAAGTATCTGAAAGACGTCACTTTGCAGAAGTAGTGTGTGCCATTCCCTCACTACAATGGTGGAGTTGGTAGGTGTGACCAGGCAAAACAGTGGGCTGGGCATAGGGTCAGTGGCCCAAGAAGAGTACCGAGTTTTTACCACACATGCTTAAAAATGAGAGAGTAATGCTGAACTTAAGGGTTTAGATGTAGATTCTCTGGTCATTGAGCGCATCCAGGTGAACAAAGCCCCCAAGATGCGGCATAGAATTTACAGGGCTCATGGGCAGATTAACCCGTACATGAGCTCTTGTGGCCACATCGAGATGACCGTTACCGAAAAAGAACAGATTGCTCCTAAACCAGAAGACGAGGTTGCACAGAAGAAACTAAAAAAAAAAAAAAAAAAAAAAATTATGGCCCAAGAATAAAATTCTGCATAGAATAAATGCAAATTAAAAAAAATACAAAATAGGGGCCCCTGGGTGGCTCAGTGGGTTAGAGCCTCTGCCTTTGGCTCAGGTCATGATCTCAGGGTCCTGGGATCGAGCCCCGCATTGGGCTCTCCACTCAGCAGGGAGCCTGCTACCCCCCCCCACCTCTCTGCCTTCTTGTGATCTCTCTGTCTCTCTGTCAAATAAATAAATAAAATCATAAAAAAGAGTCTATTTAAAAAAAATACAAAATAAAGGTAAAGTCAAAAGCCAAAGGAGAAACTCTGAAAATATATTACAACCCATTTGACAAAGGCCTGATTTTCTTAGTATATAAAAGCTTCTACAAAGCAATAAGAAAAAGAGAAAGAGAAAACTAGGCAAAGGACATGAGCAATATACACATATATTCACACACACACACAAAGGAAATACATGCAACTTTGAAACATATTAGAAGCTTAACCTTACTCATGATAAAAAGACTGTGTTTTTTTTTTTAAAAGATTTTATTTATTTGTCAGAGAGAGAGAGATACACAGAGAAAGCACAAGCAGGCAGAGTGGCAGGCAGAGGCAGAGAGAGAGGAGGAAGCAGGCTCCCCACCAAGCAAGGAGCCCGATGCGGGACTCGATCCCAGGACCCTGGGATCATGACCTGAGCCGAAGGCAGAGGCTTTAACCCACTGAGCCACCCAGGCACCCCAAAAGACTGTGTTAAAAACACAATGAGATAACACTCATTTCCAGGAAAAATGGCAATATCAGAAAGTTTGACAGTACATTGTTTTGGCAAGGGTGGGGCAAAACAGACACTCTTGTATTTTGTTGTTGGCATTGTAAATTGGTATAACCTTTGGAAGGCAACTTATCAAAACCTTTTTTTTAAAGTACATATGCCTTTTTATTGGTAACAGAAAACCCAGCTCCAATAGACTTAACCGAAGGCAGTTGCTCAACCAACTGAGCCACCCAGGCGCCCCACTCCAATAGACTTAAACAATAAAGAGTATTTATTGGTTCATACAAATGCAAATTCCAGGGGATGAGAGAACTTTGCAGTTGATTTGATTCCATGGATCAACAATATGACCAAGGACCTAATTTCTTTCTGTCAGAGCTGTCTTCCAAAGTGTGAGCTTCATCATAAATTTGACTTCCTTCTTGGCAGCAAAAGGGTTGTAGCATTCAAAGGCTTTATATCAGCCACACCACTGTCCAAGAGAAGAGACAAAGTTGGCTTCTGTTATCTGTCTCAGAAGAGCGAAGAACAAAACCAAAACCAAAAATCTTCTCCCAAATACTTCAACAAACATCCTCTACCATTTCGTTAACTTGAATTGGGTCAATGGCCCATTACTGAACAATATCTTTGACAGGACAACGTTTTGCATTAATTGGCTATGGCCTGGGTAGTCAGAACCAATCATTAAGGCATGGGGGATGGGCTTACCCCAATTGGGTTAGGAGAATCATGCACCCCAGCCAGAAGCTGGGGCTGAGATCAATCCCACCCCTTCGAACTTTATGACCACTAAATGATGGGAAAAATGCAGAATGGATGTTGGGCAGGGAATCACATTGGCCACTAATCACTTTGATGCAGGAACCATACTTCTAGGAATTTATCCTATAAATATACTGGCAGATGTATACAAATAAGTGTGTTCAAGGAGACCGTTTGTAATAGCAGAATATTGAAAACAATGAAAATGCCTGGAACTGGTCAAGTAAATGATATAATCAGAAAAAAGAAAACACAGCTGTAAATGTATTACTATGACACAATCTCAAAGATACGTTAAATGAAAAAAGCAGAGTGAATAGCCTGCTGCCATTTGTGGAAAAAAGGGAGAAGAAATGGATATATAGATATAGATATAGATATAGATAGATCTTTAAGGGGAAGGGGGAATGTAAATTTGTTTTCATTAAAATATCTGCCAGACAGAGATATCCAAACACATGTACACACACATACACCCATTTATACTTGCAAATACACGATTTGCATAGAATGTGTCTGGAAGATTCACGAGAAACCGACAATAGTTGTAGTCTCTGGAAAGGGAACCAGGGGAAGTAGGGACTAGGAGTAGGTGTAATATATAACTTTCACTGTATATCCTTTTATATTGCTTGAATTTTCTTACCATGTGCTTGCATTTTTAGTTAAAATATGTATTAACCACATGTTTCTATGTGTTACCTGTCAGATTGGCAAAGATAAAAATATTCGTTAATAGTTGGCAAAGATGTTGGGAAACGGGCCCTCATGTATATTGTTATTTAATATAATACATCCTCTTTGCAGGCAATTTGGCATTATTTATTAAAACTAATAATGCACGGGGCACCTGGGTGGCTCAGTCAGTTAAGGGCCCGACTCTTGATTTTGGCTCAGGTCATGATCTCAGGGTTGTGGGATCAAGCCCCATGTCAGGCTTCACACTCAGTGCGGAGTCTGCTTGTCCTTCTCCCTCTGCTCCTCCCCCTAATCATGCACACACACACACACACACTCTCTCTCTCTCTCAAGTAAATAAATAAAATCTTAAGAAACCCTAATAATGCACACAATCTTTCACCTACCACTCACAACACATCTAAGATTTTATCCTACTGATACACTTATACTACTGGCAAAGATACATGAATAAACATGCAGTGTTTATAGTAAAAAAAAAAAAAAAAGACTGAAAAAAACACTTAAATGTCCATCAATAGAGGATTGGTTAACTAAACTATGATATATCCATAAAATGGAAGTTAACTTTAAGAAGGTAGAATTCTACACAGCAATGAAAAAGAACTAGTAGTATATTCAACAACATAGATGAAGCTCACAGAAAATGCTGAATGAAGGAAGTTAGAAGCAAAAAGAGTACATACCATTTATATGAAATTCAAATATAGGCAAAACTAATCTATGACCACAGAAGTCAGAATGTAGTTAATCTTGGGAGTGGGTAACGACAAAGAGGAAGCAGAGGAGCCAGCCTTCTGTGGTGCTGGAAATGTTCTGTATTTAGACCTGGGGGGATAACATAAATGTATACACATATAAAAATATATACTTAAGGGGCGCCTGGGTGGCTCAGTTGGTTAAGCAACTGCCTTTGGCTCAGGTCATGATCCCGGAGTCCCAGGATCGAGTCCCATATCGGACTCCCGGCTCTGCGGGAAGTCTGCTTCTCCCTCTGACCTTCTCCCCTCTCATTCTCAGTCTCTCGCTCTCTAATAAATAATTAAAAAAAATAAAAATCTTTAAAAAAAATAATATATATATATACTTAAGATACATGCATTTCACTAAAATATAAGTTATATACCTCAATACATGAAAAAAAGGAATGAGATAGATTATACAGTGATATGGAATAAATTTCAAGCTATGTTTTTAAGTGTGTATAGTGATATCTATCTATCTATCTATCTATCTATCTCCATCCATACACATATATATGGTACACTGGGAGTAAAGTAGAGGAAACAATGAATAACCACAACTCTGCTGGGTAAATGCTGGAATAGACTTTTGCTCTGAAGTCATCTGATCTCTGGTGGCCTACAGCTTAAGTCTATTTATTTATTTACTTAGATTTATTTATTTACTTACTTATTTGAGAGAGAGAGAGAGTAAGCAGGACAGAGAGAAAGAGAGTCTGAAGCAGAACCTCCCTTTCTCCCGCGCTGAGCGCAGAGCCCAATGTGGGCTCGATCCTACCACTGTGAGATCATGACCTGAGCCAAAACCAACAGTCAGATGCTTAACCAACTGAGCCACCCAACTGTCCCCCCTACAGCTCAAGTTTGAAAGTCTCCATGCATACAGGTGATGTCCAACTGGAGTACAGGTGAAGAAGAGAGAAAACAGTGGAACAGCAGGATTTGAAGGAAAAAATAGCTGAGAACTGATGAAAGATGCCAATCTCTAAGATTTGGAATCCCAAACAGGAAAAAGAAACAATGAAAGAAATCCGCACCCAGACACATCGTAGTGAAACTTCAGAACATGAAAGAGAATATCTTAAAAGGAGGAAGAGACTTGGTATCTACTTATAAAAGTATACAACACTACCTATGACACATTCTTGCCCCCCCAAAAAGAGGAAAAAAATAGAACCTGAATCTAAATCTAATCAAACTTTCGATTTAATCAATATTAGGAAATAGAAAGAACAGGGGAACACCACCACAGGGATGCAATCACTAAAATCCATTCTATAGGAAGCACTACAGGATGAAAAACCCAGTTTCCTCCACAAATAAATCCCATGGGAGCAATAAAGGAGGGGGAGAAGGAAGGGGCACCTTTAGATTAAGAGATTTAAGAAACATCAACCAATTGCAATGTATAGTCCTCATTTGGAGCCTGACAATCCTTGACAACAAACTCAAAATAAACACATAAATGTTTATGAGACAATCAGGAAAACGTAAACAGTGACTGTAACATTGGATGATAATTAAAGAATTGTGATGGTTTTATTGCAATGTTTAATGAAAGTCCTTATATTTTAGAGATACATACCAAAATGTTTATGGATAAAAGGAAGTAATACGATGTCTGATATTTGCTTCAGAATAACCTTGGTGTGCAGGTGGGGGAGCAGGGGTCAGGGGATATAGATGAAACAAGACTGGCCATGAGTTAATCACTGAAGCTCAGTATCAGGTACATGGGGATTCAGTATACTATTCTCTTTACTCTTGTATGTTTGAAATTTTCCATAATGAAAGGAGGAAAAAAAAAGAGCTAAAAAGAAGATAGATTACCTACGAAGAAATGACTGACAACAAAAACCGCCCCATAGTATTTAGAAGGCGTTTATAGTACGACACTCTTTGAGTAAAAAATAACAGTCACATATCTATTTTTTCACGTATATTCTTAGATCTGCATTGATTTATTTCTGGTAGTTTACATAAAAATTGTTAATAGGAATTGCTTCTCAGTAAGGGAACCGGGAAACTGGGGAATAGAGATGGGCAACTCTTCACACACGCTTTTGTACTATTTAAATTTTTTAGCTTGTGTTTGTAGTACCTTAAAAATATTTTCTCAGTAGGCTAGGAACAGAAGCATTTATAACTTGATAAAGAGTACAGATAACAACTACAATCATCACACTCAGTAGCGAGATATTAGTGACATTCACCTTAAAGTCAGAACAAATCAAGAATATTCACCTCTTGGGTGCCTGGGTGGCTCAGTTGGTTAAGCGACTGCCTTCAGCTCAGGTCATGATCCCAGAGTCCTGGGATCGAGCCCTGCATCGGGCTCCATGCTCACTGGGGAGCCTGCTTCTCCCTCCTCCTCTGCTGCTCTGCCTGCTTGTGCTCTCTTGCTCTGTCAAATAAATAAATGAAATCTTAAAAAAAAAAAAAGAATATTCACCTCTTTACTCAACATTTACATCACCTCTTTACTCAACAACTACTCAACATTGCTCTGCAGGTTCTAGCGAACACACTAAGACAAAAGAAGATAAAAGTTATAAATATTGTAAAGGAAGAGTCATAAAATGTCCTTGTTTACATAGGATATATAATCTAAGAAAACCAACTGAGAAATAATTAAAATTAAACAGGAAAAGAGTTTGCTTGAAATCAATAATTTCTCTATACAAAAACTTCTCTATATAAAAATAACCAATTTGAAAACATAATGGGGAGGGCCACCTAGGTGGCTCAGTTGTTAGGCGTTTGCCTTAGGCTCAGGTCATGATCCCAGGGTCCTGGGATCGAGCCCTGCATTGGGCTCCCTGCTCAGTGGGGAGTCTGCTTCTCTCTCTCCCACTCCCCCTGCTTGTGTTCCCTTTCTCACTCTCTGTCAAATGAATAAATAAAACCTTTAAAAATAAAAAAATAATAAAAAAAGAAAATATAATGGGGAAAACGATCCCATTCATAGTAGTGGAAAAAAATGACAGAAGTAAATCGAACAAGAAATGTACAAAAAGGGGTGCCTGTCTGGCTCAGTCAGTAGAGCATCTGACTCTTATCTTAGGGTTTCAAGTTCAAGGCCCATGTTGGATGCAGAGATTACTTAAAAATAAAATCACCCAAAAAAGATATGTATAAAACATTTACATGAGTAAAACTACAAAATACTGCTGAAGGCTCTATGTATGAAGATCTGAAAAATAGATGTGCAATATTGCTAAATGAGAGGTTTCATAATTGAAAAAAATTTCAAAAAACTATAAATTTCTATAACAATCTCATTGGGATTGGGGTGGGGGGCTAGGGTGGGAATACCAGACAAGCTGGTTCTGAAGTTTATCTGAAAGAATATACAGAAAAAGCCAAGAAACTTTTAAAAGGTAGAAAAAAGAAATAAGGGAAGACTTGCCTACCCGATATAATATTATTATATAAAGGTGTGCTATGCTTCAAGAATAGACAAATGGGGTGCCTGGCTGGTTCACTTGGTAGAGCATGAGACTCTTCATCTCGGGGTTGTGAACTGGAGCCCCATGTTGGGTGTACAGATTATTTAAAAAAAAAGAGTAGACAAACGGATAAGTAGAACTGAATAGAGAGGCAGTTACATGTGGGAATTTATTTATTTTTTAAAGTAATCTCTACGCCCAAGATAGGGCTCAAACTTACAACCCCAAGACCGAGTTGGATGCCGGTCTTGCAACTGAACTAGTCAGGCACCCCTTATGTGGGAATTTAGTATGAAAAATATAGCATTGCAAAACCCTTCTGAGATACCACTAGAAGTATGCTAATATATAAAATATGTACAAACCCAAAGGACAAAAATTTCCAGGTGTTCTCTAGAAGCAGGAAAGCCATTTGAGAAATGGCACCTGAAATAGTAGCTAGGAAGAAATTCTGGTCTAGTGCAAAGAATACAGAGCCACCCAGGGGCATGAGTCAGTTAAGTGTCCATTTCTTGATCTCAGCTCAGGTCTTGATCTTAGGGTTGTGAGTTCAAGCCCCATGTTGGGCTCCACACTGGGCATGGAGCCTACTTAAAAAAAAAAGGATACAGATGAGAAGGGTTAATTTTACCAGTAAAACTATGGAAAGGCTCCAGGATCCAAGACAAGAGCATGACACACGGGACTGAAAACTAAGTTAGTTAATTTATTAATTATTATTATTATTGTTATTTTTTAGAGAAGCAGGCTCCCTGCTGAGCAGGGAACCCAATGTGGGACTCGATCCCAAGACCCCGGGATCACAAACCAAGCAGAAAGCAGACACTTAACCAACTAAGCCACCCAGGTGCCCCTGAAAACTAAGTTTAACTGAAAGTCTATATATGAATATTCAGTAAAAAAAAAAAAATGCTCATCATTTGTTTTCTTTCAAAGATTTTATTTATTTATTTGAGAAAGTGCAAGTGGGGTATGGGGAAAGGGAAAGAGAATCTCAAGTAGACTTCCTGCTGAGCACGAAGCCCCACTTGGGGCTTGACCCTGAGAGGACCCTAGATCATGACCTGAGCCGAAATCAAGAGTTGCACACTTAACCAACTGAGCCGCCCAGCCACCCCTCACCCTTTCTTGTAATCAGAGGAAATGCAAAATAAAAATGAGATACTATCATTGGCACATCTGACTGGTGAATATTTTTTAACTGATAACAAAGTATTGATGAGGGTATTGGGGAAATTGATACCTCATATATTGTGGGTGGCCATGTAAACTGGAATAGTTTTTATGGAGATAAATAGTTTTATCTCCATAAAAAAATAGTTTTTATGGGAAATTGAATAATACAGACTAACATTTTCTTAAAACTTATTTTTTAAGTGATCTCTATGCCAATGTGGGGCTTGAAGTCATGATCCTGAGATCAAGAGTCACATGCTCCTCTGACTGAGCCAGCCAGGTGTGTATGCCTTCTTTCCAGCAATCCCACTTTTGGGAATCTATCTTTAAGAAATACTAGCACAGTAATGCCTGGGTGGCTCAGTGGGTTAAAGCCTCTGCCTTCGGCTCAGGTCATGATCCCAGGGTCCTGGGATCGAGCCCTGCATCGGGCTCTCTGCTCAGCGGGAGCCTGCTTCCCTCTCTCTCTGCCTGCCTCTCTGCCTGCTTGTGATCTCTCTCTCTGTCAAACAAACAAACAAACAAACAAACAAACAAACTTAAAAAAAAAGATGAAAGTTGAATGTCTAAGTGTCACATTGATGAAGATGATACTCAAATCTATTTTCAGTGCTGATTTTTCTCATGAATTCCAATTTTGCATTTATAATTAACTTCCTGCTAGCATTTCTACTCATATTTTGCCATAATTTCAAACTCACATCTAAAACAAAATTATCAGGGACGCCTGGGTGGCTCAGTTGGTTGAGCAGCTGCCTTCGGCTCAGGTCATGATCCCAGCGTCCTGGGATCGAGTCCCGCATCGGGACTCCCTGCTCGGCAGGGAGCCTGCGCCTCTCTCTGCCTCTGCCTGCCTCTCTGCCTGCTTGTGTTCTCTCTCTGTTAGATAAATAAATAAAAATAAATAAATAAAATAAAATAATCAGAATATTAGAATATTATCAAATATTAGTTCTAGTTCCCGCTTCTCCTATTTTTGTTAAAAGCACTAGCCTTCTACCTGTTACTCAAACCTGAAGCCTTGGAATAGTCATCTTATACCATTCCATCCCATATCAGAAAAAAAAAAATCACCAAGTCCACGGTTTGTTTCTTTTTAAATAATATTTTATGTGTCTCTTTCATGTCTATTCTTTGCTACTCTAATTCAGGCCCTTCATTCAACAAATATTTATTGAGCATGTATTATATATGTGCTAGGCAGTTTTAGGTTCTGGGAACAGTACATAAATACAGACTTATATTCTAGTGAAAGAATAATGTACACATAAAAAACCAATTATGCATTAATAGTGTTAACATTTTTATAATGCTTACCCTATACCACTGTACTAAGCTCTTTAGATATGTTAACTCATTTAATACTACTAATGACCTTATGATCATTAATCACTGTTATTAATCCCATTTTACAGTTGGGGAAACCGAGGCACATAGCTCTTAAGTAGTCTAAGGTCATATAGCTAGTAAGTGGAGGAGTCACAATTTGAACTCAGGCAGCCTGATAGTATAGTCTCTCCTCTTAACTGTTAATGCTATACTGTTTCTCATGTAAAGAAACCTGTCGATGATAAAGGCTATGGGGAAAATTAAACGGGGTAATGTGATAGTAACGTGGACAGAAGGTGCTAATTTAGAGGCGATGGTCAAGAAAGGCCTCTCTGAGAAGTGATTTTTTTTGTGGAAGAACTTGAACAGTTTGACCTGTAAAGCTCCTCACCGTGGATTTTGCTGATTACACAGGCATTGTGCAGTTCCTCTATTTCCTACAAACCGGAAGCTGGATCCAAAGACTAAATCAAACTTGGGTTCTATCTCTTTGGTATGACTACAGGATGGACACAATGTCGGATGTCTCCTTATAATCTTAAAGCACTAATCTTTTTTTTAAGATTTTATTTATTTATTTATTTATTTATTTGACAGAGAGAGAGAGTACAAGTAGGCAGAGAGAGAGGGGGAAGGAGGCTCCCTGCTGAGCAGAGAGTCCGATGCGGGGCCCGATCCCGGGACCCTGAGATCATGACCTGAGCCGAAGGCAGAAGCTTTAACCCACTGAGCCACCCAGGCACCCCTGATTTTATTATTTCTTTTCATTCACTGGAATAGTTTTGTAAGAAGACATATCACCCCATCTGTTTTGTTAGCCAATTCAGATAGGAAAGGCAGGATAAATGCTTCTTTCCCTTTATTAATTAATTTTCAAGATAATGAATTGGTTACCTATCATGAGCTGCGATATGAATGACAAGAAGGAGCCAGCTATTCAAAAACCTGGAAGGAGACTATTCCAGGCAGGGGGATCAGATATTACAGAAGCACCGAGGAAGGAGTGAGTTGCGTAAGTTTAAGAAACACAGAACGGCACGGCCACATTACTTTGATTCTTACCTGGGCACTAGCTTGTTACAGACTGATTATGTCCCCTTACAATTCATATACTGAAATCCTATCCCCCAATATGATTGTATTTGGAGGTAGGGCCTTTGGGTAGCAATTAGGATTAGATGAGGACATAAATAAGATTAGTACCCTTTTAAGAGTCACGAGAGAGGGACGCCTGGGTGGCTCAGTTGGTTGGGCAGCTGCCTTCGGCTCAGGTCATGATCCTGGCGTCCTGGGATCGAGTACCGCATCGGGCTCCTTGCTCGGCGGGGAGCCTGCTCCTCTCTCCTCTGCCTCTCTCTGCCTCTGCCTGCCTCTCTGCCTGCTTGTGTTCTCTCTCTGTTAAATAAATAAATAAAATCTTTAAAAAAAAAAAAAAAAAGAGTCACGAGAGAGCTTGCTTCCTCTCTCTGCTCTCCACCGGGTAGAGGGCCCTCATCAGAACTCAACTGCAGAGAAATAAATTTCTGTTGTTTATAAATGACCCAGCCTATCATGCTTTGTCATAGCAGCCTGAATTAAGACATATCTCTTACATCTATGACTCTGTCCTCCATTCTTACTCCCATGCCCACTTAGTCTGGGGTCTTACCTTTCTCCCCTGGACCACTGCCAATTATCTTCAATTAGTTTCACTGCCTCCAACTATCTCAATTAACTCCTTACTCATCAAAAGTTTTCAATCTGGTGTATAACTATTTTTGGTGACAATGCATCTATAATTTTATAACAGATGTCACTGGCAAAATAGGATTTATGTAGTGGAGGGAGGTATTGCTGGAAAGTACTGCTGGAACACCAAAGAACATGGGCTTTGTAGTCAAGACCTAGATTTGTGTCCCAGACTCTGATACCTGATAGCTCTGTGACCTAGGGAAAATTATGTAACCCCCCTGAAGCTCAATTTCCTCATGTTTTACAAAAATGATAATAAAATGGTAATAAGGGCACCTGAGTGGCTCAGTCAGTTAAGTGTCTGTCTTCAGCTCAGGTCACATCCTGCTGGGCCTGCTTCTCCCTCTCCTCCCAGCTTGTGCTCTATCTCTATCCCGTCTGTCTCTCTCAAATAAATAAAATCTTCAAGAGATTGGGCCCCTGGGTGGCGCAGTTGGTTGAGCGACTGCCTTCAGCTCAGGTCATGGTCCCGGAGTCCCGGGATCGAGTCCCGCATCGGGCTCCCAGCTCCATGGGGAGTCCGCTTCTCACTCTGACCTTCTCCCTTCTCATGCTCTCTCTCACTCTCTCTTTCCTAATAAATAAATAAATAAATAAATAAAATCTTTAAAAAAAAATCTTCAAGAGATTATAATAATAATAATGCTTTTAATACACCGTTCTGAGAATTAAATATATATTCTCATTTGAGATACATGGATATATTATATAGAGACAGAAAAAAACCCAGAATAGACAGATTTATTATGGTGCTTAGATCACAGTAAAGGCTCAATAAAGAGTAGTTTAATTTTTTGCCACTCCTCCCACCATGCCTCTTGCAGAAGCTCCAAGTTCAGTGATGAATTCCTCCTTAAAACCCCAGTCATTGCTAAGGGTTGTTCTAAAGCCATTTGAGAATATCTAAAACTTAAGGACCCCAGTGGAGTTCTAGAAGAGTCCCTTTGTCAAGCCTGTCTGGGAACCAATGAGGCCCTTGGTTAATCACTCATATCTCACATTGATGTAACACTTCTCCAAACAACTTTTATGTCTCTGATCTCCTCAACTCTAACCTCAGGGGAACTCCTAGGTACTCTACCTCTCACTTTATCCAGATCAGTTATTATCTCCTAGTTACACCAGATTCAGTGTTATGGTCTTTGGGATCCCTGCTTCCACTCTCCCCTTTCTCCCTTTCTGCTCCCCAAATCCCAGAACACTCGCTACAGGGAGAACCGAGCAGACCAATATAAATTCATGCTGTCCAATTTCAAATTGGCCCTTGCAGCTGCTCGGCAACTCCTTTATTTGTCTCATACGTTCCCTGGCACTCTCCCCACAGAGGCTGTTCCAGACCCTCCTCATTCTACTCAATCTCCCTGCTTCTACTTCTACCCAATTCATAGTAGACCCTTTCATCAAATTAACTGTCCCTCCTGCAACAAGTCAGTAATATCTTTCTCCCTTCCAGCCCTGTCCTCTAGCCATCCAATTCCCTTCCTGGAAAAGCAATCAATATTTTTTCTTTTTTTCTTTAGGTTTTACTTATTTTTTTAGAGAGAGAATCTCAAGCATTGTGTGCCCGATGCAGGGTCAATCCCTATGACCCTGAGATCACGACCTGAGCCTCAACCAAGAGTCAGATGCCTAGCTGACCGAGCCACCCAGGTGCTCCAAGCAATCAATATTCTTGATCTCTTATTTATCCTTTTAGAGATATTTTGTGATTCTACGAGCAAAAGTATGGAAAACAAAGAGCTTGCACTGGCCACTAAAGATAAATGGCATTTGGATATGTGGAGACAAAGGAGATGATATTCTAAGCAGAGGAAACATCCTGGGCAAAGGCACAGAGGTGGGAACGAATGGATAAGATATATTTAGAAAACAGGGTATAGTAAGTAGAGTAATCCCCTGAGAAATAATCCCAACTGCTGCCTCAAGTAGTACATCTCCTTTTCCAGTTCTGACTTCAGCCTGATCACCACTTCCTTGCCTGCCCTGCTCTGCATACCAGCAGAGTGGAAATTTGACACTGCACGGCCCCTCACCCATCCTATCTCGCCTGGACCTCCGTTACTATTTATTGAGCTCTGACCCCAACCATCTGTTTCAGTACTGCTAAAGAGTCCTAGCTCTTTCCTGAGTCACTTGCCAAGCCAGACACCTTCCACTTCTTTGGTCACATGGAGAATTTCCCCATCCCACTGAAAAGAGGACAATGAATATAGAAGATGCTTGGTACAGACACTGATTTTACCAATATATACAACAGAGGTCAAGGAAACATGTTAAACTATACAGCAGAGATGCAATCAGCAAAACTCAGACTGTGTGAAACTCTACTGAAAATAATCTGATTTCCTCAAAAAACATTATAAGAAAAAAAGGGATGAAAGGGAATCTTTAGTTTTAAAGTGATATATGGGGTGCCTGGCTGGCTCCGTGGGTGGAGCATGTGACTCGATCTCTGGGTTATGAGTTCAAGTCCCACAGTGGGTGCAGAGCTTACCTAAAAAAATAGATAAAAGTGACATACAATACATATCCGCTAATCACAACTGATTCAAACAAAAAAGCTGTTAAAAATTCTTTTTTTTGAAAAAGAATTTTCTTCATAAAGAATTCTTCTTTATGAAACTATTGGAAATTTAAATACTGATTGGCATTTAATGATATTAAAGGAAATATTGCTTGTTTTTGTGTGTTAATGGTATTATAATTGTGATTTTTTTTTAAAAAAAGGATACTTACCTCTTAAAGATACATGCTGAAATATTAAAGTATGGAATGATATCATGTCTGGGATATGCTCCAAAGTAACGTGGAAAGAAGGAAATAGATGAAATGAGTGTGTGAGTTGATACTAGTTGAAGCTGAGTGTTTGGTAAATGGGGATTCATTATACTATTCTGTCTACTTTTGTATGTTTTAAATTCTCTACCAAAAAAAAAGCTTTAAAATAATGTTATTGAATTGTCAAGCATCTCATGAAAGTGTGTGTATTAGTCTGAAGGAGTGGAACAGGAGGAGCTGGAATCTGAGAAGAGGAAGATCTGTTAAGAGCCTCTGTGGGGAGAGTGCCAGGGAATGTATGAGACAAATAAAAGGGTTGCTGAGCAGCTGCCAGGGCCAAGCTGAAATTGGACAGCATGAATTTATATTGGTCTGCTCGGTTCTCCCTGTAGCAAGTGTTTTGGGGTTTGGGGAGCAGAAAGGGAGAAAGGGGACCGTGGAGGCAAGGATCCCAGAAATACTAACTCTGAATCTGGTGTAAAAGTTGTTTGGAAGGTGTGTGGTCTCAGTGTGAGCTATCACCGATCCACCAAGTGCTTCGTTGTTTCCTAGATAGGCTTGGCAAAGGGACTCGGCTAGGCTAGAGTGGCTTGGTGTTACGCTTCTCTTCTAAGACCCTGTCGGGTCCCTAGGTTTTGCATATTCTCAAATGGCTCTAGGACAGCTCTCAGCAACGACTGGGTTTTAATCAGTAGCTATATTACTTCAAGCAAGCCATTTCCTGCCCTGAGTCTTGGTTTCCTCATCTATAAAAATTTGGGATAATAATACCTACCTCACAGAGCAGGTGTGAGGATTAAGTAAAATAATGTGGGTAGAAGTGGTTAGCACAGTGGCATTCTATACATGATGCTTTATTCCTTCAGCAGGTGAATACAATCTCCCTTAATCCTAGAGCTGAGGCAATGGTATGTTAAACATGTTATCACTTTGTGGACTAGCAAAACCTGACTGTCAAGAAAATTCTATTTTCTCATCGAAACATTATAAAATTGGATATTGAAGATGTGTCCCTCCTCTCTAAGAGAAAAAAAAAAAAAAACCAACCTAATAGTCTGAAGTGAAAGCTTTTGGTGAAGAGAAAGAGAAGTAATAGTAGTACTAATAATAACAAACACTTACATAGTACTTACTATATATGCCAAACACTGTTCTAAATATGTGTTAGCTATTATTACTGTAATATACAAATCTGGACCTCACAGGAAAGCTATGACCTAGAGATAAAAATGTGTGAGTCATCTGGATGTGGGTGGTATTTGAAGTCACGGGCATAACTGAGAATGTCTAGAAGAGTTATATATAAGAAGAGAGCAGGACTAGGGCTAAGTCCTGAGGAACTGCATCATTTGATGGCCAGGTAGAAAATGAAGAGCCTACAAAAGAGACTGAAAGGAATGGCTAGAGAAGTAGGAGGACAACCAAGAGGAGCCAGTGGCTCATAGAAGCCAATGTATCGAATGTATTTCAAGAACGTAGCCATTATGAGTGTCAACTTATGCTTGTGAGATCAAGTAAGATAAGGACTAAAAAGTATCCACTGGATTTAGTGACTTGATGGCCCAAAGTGACCTTATCACCACAGATTGAGCAGATTGGAAGTCAGATTAAAGTGTGTTTTGAAGAGAATAGGAAAGCGGAAATAGAAAATGACTAGTTATTTCAAGAAGTTCACAAATAAAGCAGAGAAAGGAGTTAAGTAGCAGTTGGAAACGGTTATGTAGTCAAGGGAAATTGTTTTTGTAAAATGGGAGACTTGAGCATGTTTAAATGTCAATGAAAATAACCAATGAGAGGGAAAGGTTGAATAAACAGGAGAAGGAAGGATAATTAATAGTGTCAAGTTTCTGGGAAGGTGTGAGGGAACAGGATACAAAGCACAATGGGAAGAAATGAGAAGTGTAGAGGAGGTAAGGAGAGGATTTGTGCTAATGTGAACAGATATGTACATTTGATGGTAGGAAGTAGGGAAGTAAATGAGAGAATGCATGCAAAGCACTTAGCATAGTGCCGGGCAGGTCAGTTTGCATGACAAACAAGAACTATGGTTATTGCTGTTGTTATTGTTATTAATGTTATGCACCTGCTTGAAACTTTCTTATATTTTAGGCTTTGGACTATGTAAAATAAATACACTACATTATTCATTCTGTAAACTCGAAATTTTATAGATCAAGTTTATATACAAGGGTTACTTGAACTTTTCGATTCCTCACCTTCATCCTCTCCAGGAATTCTGGGTAGTGCTGGTCCCCTGATTTTAATAAGATAGAAAAAAGTTGTGCATTTAAGATTAGTGCACTTTATGCACTTTTTTTTAATGCAGTTTTCTATATGCATTCTACACCTCTAAATTTCTTAAATGTCCATCAAAGCCCTTATTGTTGTCAACTCACCCGTAGAAAAATGACATTAAAAGTAAACTGCTGGGGCGCCTGGGTGGCTCAGTGGGTTAAAGCCTCTGCCTTTGGCTCAGGTCATGATCTCAGGGTCCCCCGCATCGGGCTCTCTGCTCGGCGGAGAGCCGGCTTCCCCCTCTCTCTCTGCCTGCCTCTCTGCCTACTTGTGATCTCTCTCTCGTCAAATAAATAAATAAAATCTTTAAAAATAAATAAATAAAAGTAAACTGCTGCCAGGGTTTGAAAGGACCTGAAAGGTTCAGGTCAAGGGGGAAACTTTATTTGCATTTCAAATCCGTAGAATGAGAGCACAGAACTGAGCCAGAAATGCTGAATATCCTGGAAGTCCAGGAAGCCCCTTTAACTCCGATCAAACTCCTCTGTGAGATAGAGATGCATTCCTTGGATGCATTCTCCAATATCCCCTAATCTTGCCCCAATCTCCAAATCCTCAGCCGTGCTGTCCTGTGACCCCTGTCCTTTGTTGTTCCATTCTCCCACCTCCATCTTACTTCTAGCTCCCAATGAGACTGTATGTTCCACGAGTCTGAACTGAGAGAAAAGGCTGCCTTGAAAAGAATCTGAGATCATTTTGAGGCATGGTGAAGCTTCCTAGTGTGAAGTTTCTTAGAGTGTGAATCTCCCAGATTCCTGGCCACCCCTGTTGAGGAAGTAAATCTGACTCAAGGGAGACTCAAGAGATTATCATTCCTCTGATTAAATATCTACATTTTAATGAGGCACCTGGGTGGCTCACTTAAGCGGCTCCCTTTGGCTCAGTTCATGATCCCAGGGTCCTGGGATGGAGCCCTGTGTTGGACTCCCTGATCAGCAGGGAGTTTGATTCTCCCTCTCTCTGTGCCTCCCCCCGCTCGTGCTATTGCTTACACTCTCTTTCTCAAATGAATAAATTAAAAAATCGTTTAAAAAAAGAATCTACATTTTTAAAAGGCTTATAGTGCCTTTCTCTTTTTAAAATTTTATTTTATTTAAATTCAATATAGTGTGCTATGAGTTTCAGAGATAGAGTTTAATTCTCTCTTTTAAATCATGTTCAAAATCCTTCATCTTGATTTTTGCCTCCTCCCAATCCAGCTAAACTCAACTCACTTTGTTGTTCCCTCCTTTAAACACATCCTCTGTCTGAATGTTAGCAGTGGTTACAAACAGCAAAGGGACTAAGCTTGGAAAGTCTAGAACATTTACTTTTTAGTCTACATATTCCTGCACTGAGTATTTTACAGTGACAATGTATTACTTCAGGAATTTAAAATAAAACACAAAAAGTAAAAACACCTTCCAGCCTCGGTTTGGCTCTTCCCACTCTTCCATACCCATCAAAATTTCTCATTCCTACAAATTTCCATTCAAAACGTGTTTCTTACCCCTTACATTTTTGGTCAATTGATTTTCAACTAGGGTGCCAAGACAATCCAATGGGAACAGAATAGCCTTCTCAACAAATGGTGCTGGGACAACTAGATATCCATATGCAAAAACATAAAGTTGGACCCCTACCTCATGCCATATACAAAAAATAACTCAAAGTGGATCAAAGACCTAAACGTAAAACTATAAAACCCTTCGAAAACATAGGAGCGAATCTTCTTCATGACCTTGAATTAAGTGATTTTTTTTTGGCTACATCAAAAATATAAGCAACCAAAGAAAAGATAAATTAGACTTCATAGAAGTTAAAGACTTTTGTGTATCAAAGGACACCATCAAGGAAGCAGAAAAACAAAACAGAGAATGGGAGAAAATATTTCCAAGTCATATATCTGACAAGAGACTTGTCTCCAGAGTATATTAAAAAAAATTCTTACAACGCCATAAAAAGACAACCTAGGTTAACAAATGGGCAAAGGATTTGAACAGACATTTTTCCAAATGGCCAATAAACACATGAAAAGATGCTCAACATCATTAGCATTGGGGAAACGCAGTTAAAACCGTAATGAAATTCCACTTCACACCCATAAAAAAAAGGACAAATAACAAGTGTTATTGAAGATGTGGAGAAACTGGAACCCTTCCACTGCTGATGGGAATGTAAAATGGTATAGCCTCTTTGGAAAACAGTCTGGTAGTTTCTTAAAAGGTTACAGTTACCATTTGACCCAGAAATTATATATCTAGGAGAAGTGAAAACAAAAGTCCACATAAAAACTTGTATATAAATGTTCATAGGAGCATTATTCAGAATAATGAAAACAAACCAAATGTACCTCAATCGATGAAATAAACATAATGTGGTATAGCCACACAATGGAATATTATTCAGCCATAAAAGGAATAAGGTACTGGCGATACATGTGGAGGAACAACATGGAGGAACCGTGAAAACATTATGCTAAGTGAAAGAAGCCTCTTCCAAAAGACCACATATTATATGATTCCAGTCATATGAAATATCCAAAACAGGAAAATCCATAGAGTCAGAAAGTAGATTAGTGGTTGCCCACCGCTATGAGTTTGGGGGACACTGGTAGTGACTGCTAGTGGGTACAGGTTTTCTTTTTGCAGTGATGAAAATTGATTGTGGTTGCACAACTAAAAAAAAACACTGAATTTTACACTTTAAGTGGGTGAATTGCATGGTATGTGAATTGTATCCCAACAAAGCTGTTAAAAAATGTTCTTCAATGGAGCTTTCCCTTTCTACTATAGTCCACATTAATCGCTCACTCTCTCTCGACAACTGTAGCTCTTAATAACTGTACTGCACAATTTAACACTCAGTTAAGCCACCTGATAATGTTTATTATTATTTCATCTAGATGAGTCTGTCAGCCAGACTATAATTTTCCTGAGGGGAACAAATAAGTCTTCTGTTTCTCAGATAGCTCTAAACTGACTGATGAATTGCTGGAAAAAAATAAAAAATAAATTTAAAAAAAGTAAAAAAAAAAAAGTGTTATGGCTCTTATGGAATATTAAAAAAAAAAAAAAAAAGATAGCTCTAAACCACCTAACACTGGTTACACTGTGCACACAGTAAGTATTCAGTAGATTACCTGGGGATTGTAAAGAACAGATTGAATGTACATGTGCTTGTTTTCACACGTGTGTTAAAGACACACAGCAGTTGGGGGAATGAATACAATCTTAGTGAGGTGAGAGAACGACACTATGTGAAACTGCAGAACACAAGATTTATTTAAGGGAAAAAACAGCATGGTTTGGACACTTTTGTTCTCCCCTCCTTCAGCCTGCTGCTGCTCAATGACACCACATGGCCTGAGAGACCATATCCTGGTCTCTGAGATTCTAAGGGAACCACTGAGGTCTTATCTAGATACTTGACTGGTGTCACTATTCCCCCATTGCTTCCCCCTCTTCCTCCTCCTCTGTCCAGCTCAGATCATCATCTGAATCCTCAGATTCTTCCTCATCCATCTCTAACCCAAGCCCTGCCTTAGCCTTCTCAGCTAGTGCATCGGGGTGCTCCAGCTGGGCCCAGGATCCTGGGTCAGCCTTGACCAAGGAGATTTCAACCCGAGATGGCGTCAAGGAGACAGAGCTCTGCTCCACGTTTATGACCTGAGGAGGAGGAAAAGATAGAGGAACACAGAAGAAGAAGAAAATGAGGAAATCAAAAGGATTAGGGTGAGGGTGGGGTAGTAATGAATGACAAAGAAAAATAAACAAATGTAAGGTGGGCAAAACAAGATAAGGGAGGAATAAAAGATATAATAAGAAAGAGGAAAGAAGGAGGGGAGAGAAAAAAGGGAGAGAAGGGGGAGAAAGAATATCTAAGCAAACGAGAAAATCTCTACTTTCCCACTATAATTCCTTCCCTCAAGACACCCTCTATTCATTCCAATCTGGCCCTTCTTTTTATCCCATCTTCCTCCCCCTCCTGTGCCCCTTATCTTCACTTACCCCCCAGAGCTTCATCTGTGCCTGGAACACACGGTTACCATCAAAGACAATGTGGACATGAAGCTGAGAGAAAAGAATTACAGGGGTAGTAACAATCCCAGAAGGTCAGAACAAGTTATTATCATGGAGAACCAGGCCAGGGGTGTGCGCCCTACATCCACAGGTCAGCCAGATAGCCCTGACCTACTAGCTCTACCTTCCTCTCAGGGGACTATGGAGCCCACATGTTTGGTGCATACAGCAACTCTGCCTGTAAATTGTAGTATCACCCAATTCACCAGCCTCCCACCCAGGATCAGACATTCCTCACCTCAGTTTGACTGGCCTTCACCCAGTTGAACGCGGGAAGTGGAATCTGGCCATATACAGTCACCACTACTAAAGAATCTGTCTGATGCCAATCATGACGGCAAGACGCTGGCAGCTAAAGAGAAGATGTGAAATGTGTGTGGTAAGAACGAACTCTTAACCCAAGGGAAGTTCTCAGGTGTGTCTAGAGAAGAGACACAGAATCTCAGAAAGATTAATACTACTTCATATTGGGGCACCTGGGTGGCTCAGTGGGTTAAAGCCTCTGCCTTCAGCTCAGGTCATGATCTCAAGGGCCTGGGGTCAAGCCCTGCATCGGGCTCTCTCCTCAGTGGGGAGTCTGCTTCCCTCTCTCTCTCTCTCTCTCTCTCTCTCTCTGCCTGCCTCTCTGCCTACTTGTGATCTCTCTCTTTCTGTCAAATTAAATACATACATACATACTACTTCATATTGCAAAGCCCCTGGGCTGCTGAGGATAAGGAGGAGAATCTTATTTGGTCTGTACAAAAGGGAGGAGATAGAGAGCTTTGACCATGGGGTAGAGAGCTTTGGCCATGGGGTACAAGGAGGGGAAATTATTTCTGGAATTGGGTTCTAATCCAAAGTTCGGGAAAGCTGGGGCTTACCTGCTTCCCCCAGTCATGCCTACCAACTCTGCATCCTGGCTGTGCGAGGAATGCCCCAAAATCCAGGGTCTGGATACCACAACAGCTCCAAGACTTCATCCTGAGGTAGGAGGATAATTCAACTGAATCTCCTTTCCCCTCCCCAGGAGCCCCCACTCCCACCTTATCATCCACGGTGGGAGAAACTGGTCCTATAGACCCTACCCAGTCCCCTCTCTCACCCCTCATGGAATCGAGGTGCTCCTGGGTGGTAGGTACATGGAGTAGCATCACTCTCAGGGCCTTGGTAAATCTAAGATGGGTAAAGGAGAATCAGAAGAAGAATCAGGTCATGCTAAAGTATAGCCCACGCAGCCTCATATCTACACCGTCATCCCGGGTATAGCATCTCTCAGCCACGTGCTTGCACCCCCTGTAAGCTCTCACTCACAGCATCACATCCTGGATTCTGGCAGCTGGAACCAGTCCGGATCAGACTACTGTCAAGTCCTGGGCAAAGGAAACAGAGTCAGGAACCTATCTATTCCCTCCACCTAATCGCCACTTGCACTAAATTCCAGTCTGCAAAGCCTGTCCTACTAAGAACTCACTTACCTGCTCCAGGTTCCTGGTCTAATTCCTTCTGTTCCAATGCCATTTCCAGGGCTTGGGATATATTTAGTGGGAGCAGCTTTGGAGGCAACTCTGACCTAGGGGGTATTGGTGGGGTGATTTAGTTCTGACCCATTAACCATGACCATCAGCTCCAACACTCCCACCAGTGGTAATGGTGTCAAAGAGATCTGGTGAAAGTGGGGGCAGGGTTGGAAAAGTTGAGTAGCAACTCCATTGCCAATTATCTCCTTTGTGGACATCCCAAGTCCCTGAACCCTGGGGAAATCCCTAAGGCTTTTCTGCCCGTCTACTCAGTTGCTCTCAATCTAACATTTCTCTACAGAACTGCATCGGATCCTCATCCTCTTCTAATTGTGGACCTAACGTGACTCTCTTCTGTTCATGCTACTTCCGCCAAATTAATTTATTCTCTGCGGCCTCTTGGTTGCCAATACTGCATCTTTTTCTTGATGTAAAACTCATTTTAAAGCTTTTTTTCCATAATGAAAAAAAATCAGGTCATTCTCAACCATCTCTCTTGTATTATAACTAAGTATGCGTTTATGAGGGGCCATCTACTCTATTGACTCTGAACACTGTCCCATCACCCCCATACCAACCTTAAGGCAAAGACATTATTTCTGGATACAAATTTCCCCTAAGGTATAAAATACACACAACACCCTGACTTGGCCCTCCTCATATCCCTAGTCCCCAAGCCCCAGTGACCCATTAATCACTTCTAGGAAGCTCCATGAATGTAGGAAAAACCCAGGGACTTTCTCCTCTTTACTTGGGCCTCTCCCGACGCAAAGTCTCTGCTGACTTTGGAATCGTATTCAGAGGTTTTTGCTCCTGAAGTGAACTGCTTGTGGCAGGCACCTCAGGTTGAGGGGCCTCAGGGAGCTTCTCAGCACAGTGTGGTCCCACAGTACAGCCCTAGTACAGATAAGGAAAGAAGGATTAGGGATAGAATCCTTCTATTAGGGATAGAATCCAAGGAAGTAAATAATTTACCTTGATGTTTAAGAACTCAGAGAAATCTACAGTTCGCTTCCGGCAGCAGGACCAACCCTGATAACAAAAGACCCGGCTCCACTTAGATTCCTGGGTATATTTCCATTGGGAAATGCTCTTGCTATCCCCCTCTTGCCTACTCCTCACCTTAAGTGCGTCGTGGAAGATTGGGACCCCAGGGTGATGGCAACAGGAATCTGTGGATACCAGCACAAGGATCAAAGAAAGGCAACTGTACCCACCATCACTTCTCTTACTTCTTCCCCAGATTTATATGCTCATGGTTTTTCACCACCCAGACCAATTAAACTAGGGCAGAGAGACTAAATTTCTCTGCCTCTTTTTTAACATTCTGCCCGCAGTTGACCACTCCCCCAGCACTCACAGAGCCCCCTGGCAAAGTCAGAATCAGTTACTCACCAGGAAGGTTGGCATTGGGGTCAAAGTGCTGCCCACAGCCTTTGTTACGGCAGAGTAGAGACATGGAGGCCGTTGGTAGAATTACCGAAAGGGTATTTCAAGGAGTCTGGCTGCCGAGTGGGGAACACCTCTTAGTCCGGAGGCTTTTAGCTGCCTGCAAGGGCCAGCTGTTTCTATCTTTAGTTCAGGAGGCGTACACCTCCTAACATGGGCAAGGGAACTTCAGTTGGTCTTCTCAACCAATAGAAGAGCGCTCAGGAGCATTTTAGCTCTGGGGCTCAAGAAAAAAGGATCAGGCACAGTCGGGCTTGGAACTTGGGTGAGGTCAGCTAACCACTGCTGAGACAGTTTTAGATTTACCAGGCCAATTCCAAGCCTCTGACATACCAGCAGCTGCTCAGAAATGAATCTCAAACTTTGAGACCCCTCCCAGCTCAATGAAGGTACCCCAGTTCCTCCAGCTCATTTTCTTCCTTTCAGAGCAGCAGCTTTCCGCTTGTCCTCATTGCTTCTGTGTACCGCCAGTAGCACCAATCTTTGTCAACCACGCAAGCCATAGTATGCATCCGACCTCCCCAAGTTGGCCCAACCGGATGATCCATACTTTTGAGCAAAAGGTAATAAATGATTATCCTTATTGAACCTACGATTATCTCTTGAGACAGAACTCCCCTCCCTCCGTTCCCTTTCAAAAATAGCACAGAAAATTAAAAGGCTTAAAACGTATTTTAATAAGTTGATGCTGTATTACTGCTCCATTTCTCAGAAAAACTCCAAAGATAACAGGGACAAATCAAACATGGTACACCAATAAAAAAAAAATGCACAGCATAACTACCTAAGATAGGCAAGGCTAAGAGCTACTGTCCGACCTTCAGCATACAGCAACCCTGTTCCCAAGATTGT
>CM052801.1:47890664-47981409 GCA_028533885.1 Nasua narica | reverse complement strand
GGGATTTGTTTTTGTGGTGTATGTGGCAGTGTCTCTGGGGTTGGAGGGTATAATGAGAAACCAAATAGAACAGGATGGACAAAGAATGGAATGATCAAGATTAATGGGGGCTCTAACTGGATCCAGTTTGCCATGGTTCCCACCCCCCCCAGGCCCTCAACGATCACATGAGACTTCAGGAATGCACCACACAGAATCGATTAGTTAACGATATACCACACTGAACTGATTTGTTAAATATCACCCCTCCCTTGCCCTCAGCCTCCAGCAAACTCCCTCAGAGTAGTACAGGCAAGGAAGACCTAACTATCGGGAGGAATCCCTAACACTTTTCCAGGGCAGAATTCTGGCTAGTCCAAAAAGGGTCCTTCTTTTAAGGGTTTTTGGGAAACTAGACATCAAAATTTTTATTAGTATCGGCGACGTTTGTTTGGAGCAAATTCAGCTCCAGGAGCTGCACGGTTGAACGCAGGAGGGGTTCCACCAATGGCCCCAATTCCTTCCATTGTAGCAGCTTGGCCAAAGCGTTCAGTCGTTGGTGGGGTCTTAGAAGAGAAAAAGAGAGCAATGTTAAAATAGAACCTATGTTCCAAGCTTCCCATCCATTTGTAATCCTTCCCTTGGAAGCCATTCCCACCCAACTACTCAAACCTCTTGATGTGCTAGGGGCGACTAAGCCTGTGTAGAACTCTAGCGGACATCCCTGAAAAGAAGGCTGTCGGAATTACAGAACCACCCAACTAGCCTACCTTTCTTTTTGTCCCAATTCCTATTGACTAAACAATATTACACAGTAAATTCGCAGACTAAGTTCTACTTAATTCCCTTTTCTTGAACTGGACAAGGACAAACCATCACTCTTCAGCAACCTTAAGCCCATCCAGTTTTAAAATTTTGACTCTAGAACTCCATCTCAGGGTGAGCCATAAAGCCTTTCGGGTTCCTAATCTATTTTATGTGAGAATACCTAACCTTCTTCATTGCTTTCCCTCCAAAACAACAACTGTTACCCTCATTTACCCGGGGTAGCAACTGAACAGTCAGATAGGCCAGTCAAAGGCATTTACTTAAACTCCTAGACAAAGTATAGTTTGAGACTGGGTTCGTTCAAAATTCAAAACTCAAGACCTTAAGGTTACATTTAATGGAAACCAGTGGCCCTAAAACTCGATTATCTATAGTAAAATTGTGGCAGGCACAGGGACCGACAGCAAAGTCCTTTCTCCCACCACCATTTAGAATTACTGTAAGGCTCTGCAGTGTATTACCAATCCCAAGGTTCCATCTGGCATCATAGTGGCAGGTCCTGGAGGAGCCGGGGTACCAGCTGGCACTGGAGCAGGGGGCATGGCACCTCTGTTGTTTATGCCCATAGCACCTAAAGCAGAATAGTGTGATCAGTACAGGAGACAGACACTGTCGGTCTCTTTCTGTGCAAGAAAAAGAACAATTCAATAAGACCTCTGAGCTAAGGACATGTTACCCGCCTCCCCCAAAACGATGCTCCCTGACAGAAATGTCAGCCCCCTTAAATCTGGACTCTGTCTGAGAAACCACACAGTTCACCAGAAATGATACGAAAAAGGAAATCGGAGCCATTAACCTCCTTAAGTCCTTACCTCCCATAGCCATCTGGCCCATCCGTATCTCCTGTTCTCTCTGAAAAATAAAAAATACTCAAGACAGTCCAAGACAGTATTGCATTCCACCATTCACAATACACTGAGGACCACACACTAAGGGAAGCAAATGGAGTGGTAACACATTCCAAGTACACTGAGGTCAAGCTGAGGAAAACCAACATCTCCTTGCTAGTTGTGCAGTTGAGTTCAAGGTTAGATTTACAAGGACACAAGTCAGTCTCCTAGTAGGAACAGAAGAGATAAGGCAAGGGGAGAGATAGCAGACTTCTAGGACCTCAATCTGCGTAGTAACTCCACAGGCATGAGAGAATTAGTTAAGGCTGCTGTATGACTGGAGATGTCTCATCATGCAGTCACTTGATTCTAAACAGTGTAACACTGGCCCTGGCTCTTCATCCTAAATTGCCTGTGAGGCAAGAACTCCCCTTCAAACCTTACCTTTCCTTCCTATGAATTCTTCTTTCTAAAAGGAGTTTCACAGAATACAAAAACTGGTCATAACCTGATATGTTTTACAGTCCTAGCAGACAACTTATGGTGGGTTTGTCGTTATCACGACTGGCCTGGTGCATCATGGGCACATGGGAGCTATACCGCATCAGGGAACGTTCCCTTGAATCCTTCCTGCTGTCGCCGCATCATTTCTTCCTGTTGCCGCCGCATCTCTTCCTCACGGCGCCTACGCTCCTCCTCCTGCCTGCAGAGAGTCACCAAGGTATTTAGCAGAGACATTCCAGAACTTGAGCAGACTATCTTAACAGAGGAGATCAAGAGCCTACTAAAAACTATCATAGCTTCCCAAGAAACTAACTGCTAAATGTGTCCAGCCCTCAAGCAAGCCAAATGAGCCAAACGTGTCAGTCAGGGGAAAAAAGTTCCCCTTTTGGAAAGGAGCCCCCCGACACCAGCACTCAGCTCCTTTCCCTTTAGCGCAGCCCTGGGTAATTCCTAGTATCATGGGCCTCTAAAATGTTTCCCATCCAAAGGGAGAACTTGAGAAGCATTCAGGAAATATTTACAAACACATGAGATAGCATGGTAGTTGGAAAGAAGAGGGAGACATTTCCTCTGGCGTTGTCAGAGAAAAAGGGTTTATTTGAGAATTACCTGAGCTCCAGTTGCTTTCGTTTCTGCACTTCTTGGTTGTGCAGCTCTTCCATCCTCCGAAGTTCTTCCTGACGCCTCATCAAATCTAGAAAAACAACAGACTGATTCAGAGCATTCTTCATCCTCCTCATACAGACCCAGTGATTTTCCGTAAATAAAGATCCAGAAAGCAAAGGGCATATAGAATCCCTGAGTGGCCATCTGAGCCATCCAGACTCCAAAAATGAAGTCAAACCTATTATTTCCTTCCCCACAGAGTCCAGTATTCTCTGTCACATCTCCAAGCTCATTTGCCTACCAAGATCAACAAAATATTTCAGAGAATAAAAGATATTTAGGCCTCTCTCTACCAATTGATACAAAAAATGCCCGAAAAAAGACATTTTGTTCTTGTTCTACGTTGAAGACCTATAAGCCTACACTCACCCTGCCTCATTAGCATGACCTGGTGCTCATGGCGAGCAGCTTCCATCTCCATCTCCAGCTTCTCACGAGCTTCCTTGATGTTGCGGTCCACTTGGTCCTGCTGCTGCTTCTCCATCTCAATGAGTGCCTTCCAGCGCATGGCATACTCATACTCAAAGGAGCCGGGCTGTGCAAATCGGGGTGGCTGCTCTCGTTCCCTATAGACAAGGGTCCTGGATTATTCAAAATGTGTCCAGGGGCGCCTGGGTGGCTCAGTCGTTAAGCGTCGTCTGCCTTCGGCTCAGGTCATGATCCCAGGGTCCTGGGATCAAGCCCCACATCGGGCTCCCTGCTCGGCAGGGAGCCTGCTTCTCCCTCTCCCACTCCCCCCTGCTTGTGTTCCATCTCTTGCTGTTTCTCTCTCTGTCAAATAAATAAATAAACTCCTAAAAAATAAATAAAATAAAACTGTGTCCAAGATTCCCCCAACTAAGCACTGCATTCCTCCCGAGGGCCAAGATTATGACTGCCAGTGAATACCTACAGGAAAGACCTGCCTCTTTCACACATCCCTTTACAAGTTTTCTTAAGAACAGACAAGCACCTAACAGGGTATCTATTAACCACATACTTGTGAAATTGCTGGTTCTTTATAACCAACTTCTCTGGAAGTCCCTCTTCATCATCCAACTGGTCCATGGGCTCCACAGTCACAGGCCGAGGAAATCTAGGAGAAAGAAGCTCGGTGTCAAATTATACCCTACAGCAGGCTTCTTTTCTATGCCTGCCACTGGCATAATAAAGTAGGGATCAGGACTGGACAATTAAACATATTTCTGAAGCAGGTTTTATACCCAGCCCCAAGTAACCAAGTTCTTTTAATGGCATCATGTAGAATCTGGGGTTAACAGGATGGAATAAGGCTTTAAATCTCAGAATACAGCTTTAAAGATGTTCAAAGTAAGTAGATAGGATACTTAAGTACAGTTTAAATATCCAATATCTATAAAACTCCAGACAACGACTTGAAGTAAACACGAGAGATGCTACATGCACAAAACAACTTTTCAGAGTTCTAAGACTTCAAAGGGGAGATTCAACACCGATTAAACAACCTACTAGAAAACTGAAAAGTTTATTTCTTAATCCTCATACTATTTCCATTAATTTGAGATTACACTGAAAACCATACTAGAAAGCTGAATTAGTATCCAAAGTCTTTAAGTGAACCCAAAAACATGGTTCCTAGAGGCCACCTTCCCACGCCACTGAAGGAAATAGCAATCTAAGGTCTATTTCTAAAAGCACCCCTTCACTTACGTGGTTAGCAGGAAGGAGCCTTCACTGCACCTGTCCAGAGCTTTCCGAGCAGCTGGCTTCCCTGAGAATTCAACAATGCCTTTTCCTGAGGGCCTTCCTCGATCATCCACGATGACCACAGCCCTTTCCACCTGGCCAAACACCGAAAAGGCTTCCTCCAGAAGTTCATTGGAAACATACTGAGGAAGGTTTCGGACTGTAAGGGATGCACTATGGCAGGCAAAGCGCACACGCAGCTGCTTTCCACGGAGCGGCATGTTGTCCAGTTCTACTTTGGCAATCTCCGCTAGGGTTCGTGTTTCCTAAAAAGCAGAGGAAAGTTAAAATAACTTGAGTTTGACAAAGACCACATGCATAGCCATCAAGAGTGGAAAGTAGCATAGCCCAATATAAAATGTCTGCCTGCCCCCAAACCCTGACAACACACAAAGAAACCCTGACAGTACTGAAATAATAGAAATTACATGTTTCAGATAACTCTTCTGGATAATCTAATTGCTCTGATAGCCTTGCAATAAATCAACTGGAAACTCTAGAGGTTAAGACCACTTAACATGGTATGGTCATCAGTATCATAGGTTATTCTTCCAAGTGGTAACAGATCTTTGGGACAATGACCGGCCTAAAACCTACCCTTACAATACAGCAGCCAGAATATTTTAATTTCAGCTAGCTACATACAAGTTTAATGAGAATCATGTATGCCCTTCATGAGACCTCTTCAGAACCATAGACCCTAATGGGAATCCCTTCTCATATTACTAAAGAGGAACCCTGAACCCCAGAAAAAATGACCTGCTCATGTAATCTTGAGTTAGTGGTACATCTGGAATGAAAACTAGCTCTGCCCACCATCTAGTGAACTTGCTAACACATTACATTCTTTATGTAGAGAATGCCTAGAAAAGTTCCTCCCTCATATACTTAAACATGTTTCCTAATCAAATCAGTTTTTATGAAAAAGATCTACACTTAAAAATGGTCAAGGGGGTGGGGGGGTGGGTGAGCCTCGTGGTGGGTATCGAGAAGGGCACGTACTGCATGGAGCACTGGGTGTGGTGCATGAACAATCAATCTTGTAACACTGAAAAATTAAAATAAACATATTTGGGGAGAAAAAAAATAAAGAAATAAAAAGATAAAAATATTTTGCTAAAAAAAATATGGTCAAATAAATTTTGTGTATTTTAGCACAACTTAAAAATTTTTAAAAAACAGGTATGCGAAAACTGTCCCTTCGTGGTTTTAAAAAGTCTTACGTGAGATAATACATAGGCAAGAACTTAGGAAATAAATTATATAGACTTTAATCATTACTAAGATAAAATAAAATTGAGTTGATAATTATTGAAGCTGGGCATGCATCAAGTATATATAGGTTCATTATACTATTATGTCTACCTCTGTATGTTTGAAATTTACCAATTAAAAGTTCCAAAGGGCATACTTTAGTCTCAGTGTCCTAGACAAATAAACTTTACGTTGTCCTTGAAACAAAACAAAAAACTATGAGGAAAAATAAAAATTAAAACCTGTATCTTCTGTCCTGTTTTACCAACTATACTATTAAACATTTAACACACACACCACTTGAGAATTATTTCCACTGCCTAATTTTCCATATCCATCATTCCCCAACTTCCCCACCTTTTAGAGCACATATTCTAAAAGCCCATGGTTGCTCACCAAGCGGATAAAGCCAAAGCCCTTATCCTTATGAATGAAGACTTCGCCTGCCTTCCCATATTTCTCAAATAGTTTCCTCATCTCCTCCTCGGTGATGTCAGGAGGAAGATTGCCCACAAAGAGCCGGCTACGTTGGGTGAAGGTCTTCTCTCCTGGTTTCCTAAAATTCTTCAGGTCAATAGTCAAGCCTTCATCTGAGAGAATACACACAGTCACTCAAAAGATTGGGGAAAGAGATCTATAGTCACATTTTCAAAGAGCTACAATTGCTGCTAGATTAGGAAACCTAATTACTGTTAAAAAGTCAAACACCATTTCCCAATATAATCTATGCACTAACCACTTATCAGTAAATTGCACCTTAAAATGTGAAAGCAGTATGCAGACATCTGGGAGTACTTCTCAATAGCTCTACTATGGGTCAGGAGCCACCCGGACTAAGAGACAGAAAGACAATACAGAAGCTATTGGTCAAAGAGAAAATTAAGCAAGTCAAGAAGACTTATGTCAGAGATCAGTTTTTTAAATTTGAAACATAGGGGTGCCTGAATGGGTCAGTCAGTTAAGTGTCTGCCTTTGGCTCAGGTCATGATCCCAGGGTTCTGGGATCAAGCCCCGCATTGGGTTTCCCTGCTAGCAGTGGGCTTCCCTGCTTGGTGAGGAGTCTCCTTCTCCCTCTCCCTTTGCCCCTCCTCCTACTTGTATACTTTCACTTGCTCTCAAATATTAAAAAAAAAATAAAATTGAAACATAACTGCCCCATTTTCCCAATCTCTCGCCAATCTTCAAAACCTTAACAGTTCCCATTCTTTCATGCTTGGGTTAATGAAATGAAAGGAAATGAATTAGGAAACAGTATTCTTTGTAGGGATCTCTGGAAATAAAAGAGGGTTGAGGTTGGTTCTAGTTTAGAGGCACACAATAGGTACTCAAAGTTTGCTGAATGAATGGAACATGCCTTTCAAGAATGTTTACTCTGATTAAAAACGGGCTGGCACAGAACCCAGGCTGAAAGCATAACACTCAGTACCAGACTTCTTTTCCCTTAAAGACTCGTTCTGTATTTTCTAACTACCAGTCATCTGATGATTACCTCTAAGAACCAAGCTCTGAGGTAAAACACACAGACATCTGTTTAGCAGAATATGCTAACACAGCACAGCAACTTGTACTCATCTGCTACCCAACATGTCTGCTCCTTGTTTTCAGTGAATCACCCTTTTTCTATTCTAAGAAGTATCAAGAGGTAAATAGGGAAAAAAGAGCAAAAGGCGTGCCATGAAGGCTTATTCTTTTATAAGCCCAAGAGACTAATCTAAAAACCAAGAAACCTTTCCCAAGAGGGAACCTATTCTTAACCCCCGACAAACGTGTACTCACTCTGGCTGCTGGCCTGTTGCCCATTTGCAGGTATTGGTGGTGGTGGAGGCTGCTGCTGTTGCTGCTGGTGGTGCTGCTGGTGGTGATGCTGATGATGCTTCCTTGGAGTATGGTTTTGCTTCTCCAAGTTAAAGGTTTTATTGCTCTGCATTTTTGCACCCTAAAAGGAAAATGTGGACTGTCAAATACATTCAGGGCTAATCAGTTACCTTCCTGATGATTTATATGTCACTAATCATCTCTGATATCCTGGCTTTTCCCAGATTCAAACAACTGGTTATTGTAAACAGGTATGACAAAGTTGTACCACTCAAAAACCTAAAAACCACTAGACATTAGCAGTTATGTTGCACACAGAAACTAGACAAGTACTAAATGAGAACAGCTTGCATGAGAGTAGCTTGAAGAAACTTCCGGTTCACTAATTCTATACATTAATTGGAAACTACTTTCCCCAAAGAAGCTATTGCCTAAAAATTGGCCCTATTGTAAAACTAAAACATAATGAGGGAAATAGATTCTACTTATCACAAGGACAAGGACTATTAAATCTTGTTATCTGGCACTCTGCAGTCCTAACCCACAGTAGATACTGTGGAATGAACAGTAGAAAAAGTATGGGCTGTGTAATTAGACGTACTCAGATTGGAAGCATGGTCCTAGTACTCACTAGCTATGTACTACTTAGTAAATCACTTCTGCACAAATTTAAGCTGTTATAAAGGGGATAATATAAATACCTACCTCTCAAGATGCTATGAGGACTCATAAACATGTGAAAACACTAGCTCAGTACTGAAATATAGTAAGCATTCAGTAAATATAGTTATTAATCACAATGAAGATTAATGACTACTAAAGCAACGAAAGCATCAAACAAAAAAGATGAATATATAATCATAATGTTAAATCTCATCTAAAAACTAATATAAGATTAAAACAAAATGAAAATTCCTGGTACAATCCAGAGTGAATTCAAAAGCTGATAGCTTTAAAATGGAAATTTTCTAATTGATCTAGTTAACAAGTTGAGGACCATCCTCCTCATTTAAGGACAGTTCGCCAGCAATAAAAGGGCCAAGCCAATCCTAAATCCTTTCCCCTAAACACAAGTCCTAGTCAGAATTTAGCTCAAGGAAAAATGCAGAGAAGGACCTTTTCATGAACATTTATTGGTAACACTGTATCATTGCTCTAAAATAAACTGACTTAACACATGAAGAAAATGTGACAATGACTTGATAACTACTGATTCTGGATGATGGGTATATGAGAATACTTTCATGTATATAAAAGCTTTCCTAATACATTTCTTATCATATCCCTCCAAAACTAAAACAACATAATTACCAAATTCTTGTTACATAAAACAAGTAATAACAAGAGCTATCAAATTGTTCATATTCTGTAACTCAGGAAATTCTACTTCTAGAAATTTACCCTAAGGATGTAATTTTAGGGGCGCCTGAGTAGCTTAGTAGGTTAAGCATCTGATTCTTGATTTTGGCTCATGCCATGATCTCAGGGCTATTGAGATCCAATCCCAGGTAAGGCTCTGCGCTAGGCATGGAGCCTGCTTAGGATTTCTCTCTCCCGCTCCCTCTCCCCCACCCCAAAGAATATAATTTTATTTATTTAAAAACCGCATCCATGAAATAGTCACTGTGATGACCTTTACGGTAACAAAGTAATGACTTAAAATACCCCAAATTAGAGGTATGGTTTTTAAATAAATTATGGTACATCTATTCAGTGGAGTGTTACACAGCATTAAAAATTATGAAGACCATGTAAATGTGAAAATGTTTGATGTTTTGGTGTGCCTGGATGGCTCAGGTTATGATCCCAGAGTCCTGGCTCCCTGCTTAGTGGGGCACCTGCTTTTCCCTGTCCCTCCCCTTACTCATGTTCTCTCTTATAAATAAATAAAATGTTAAAAAAAAACAAAGAAAAATGTTTGATGTTTTCAAAGAGAAGGGTTTAAGAAACAGGAAATGGTTTTTTCTCAAAAATGCATGAATGTAGACTAGGAACAGAAGGCAGGCAAAAATGAAAACTGCCCTGTTTGTAGGTTATTGAAAATTATTTATTAATTTTATTTTTTTACTAATTGACCCAACAAATATTCACTGAATGCTTACTATTTGCTAGGCACTATTATAGGTGCTTGGGATGCATCAATGAACAAAGCAGATTCTTGCCTTCAGCTGTGCTTACCTTCTAGTAAGACAAAAATACACATAATAATTACATAATACTTAATAAGAGGAAAGTGCTACTAGAAAATAAAAAATGGGATGAAGTTGATAGGGAGTGAAAGGGGTAAGACTGCAATTTTTAAAAAGATTTATTTGAGAGAGAGAGAAAAAAACGTGAGAGATCAGGAGGGGGGGAGGGGTAGAGGAAGAAACAGACTCCCTGCTCAGCAGGGAGCCCCATGCAGGACTCCATCCCAGGACCAGAATCATGACTTGAGCTGAAGACAGCAGCTTAACGAACTGAGCAACTGGGCCACACAGGCACCCGGTAAGACTGCAATTTTTTTTAAATTTATTTGACAGATCACAAGCTGGCAGAGAGGCAGGCAGAGAGAGAGGAGGAAGCAGGCTCCTTGCTGAACAGAGAGCCCAACGCGGGGCTCGATCCCAGGACCCTGAGATCATGATCTGAGCCTAAGGCAAAGGCTTTGACCCACTGAGCCACCCAGGTGCCCCAAGACTGCAATTTTAAACAGAGCTGAGGTAAACCTCATTGGAAAGTTGACATTTAAGCCAAGACTTGAATCTTATTTGTATCATTTCACCAAACTTATGTTTCTCATTAACAAGGTACCTACTATAAAATGTATCTTTAATATGGAAAACTTAGAAACAAAAATATTAACTAAAAATCCACCACCAGAAGTCAGTTTTTTACCCTTCCAGTCATTGATTTATTTGCATGTACTCTAAATGAAATATCATAAAGACTATTTTGCAACCTGCCTTTTCTACTTTATTACATGATGAAGAGCTTTTATGTCACTCAATCTTCTACATTATTTTTTCTTCTTCTACGGTAATTTTTAACAGACACAGTATTCGACTGTCAACCAAGCACCTATTGTGTTTGACACCTGGGTTGTTCCTATTTTCACCATTATTTATAAAAAAAATTCATAGCTAAATCTTGGGCACATCCATGAGTAAATATTCCTCCCATAATTTCCATTTTTACTTATTTACCTTCCAAAACATACATTATCATTTCAATACAATGCAGTTATACTGCAGCACTGTCATGTTCAGTTTTTCTTCACTTCTATGTCAACATAATTACAATTTTTTTTTAAAGATTTTTATTTATTTCTTTGGCAGAGAAAGAGCACAAGTAGGGGGAGCAGCAGTCAGAGGGAGGAGAGGCAGGCTCCTTGTTGAGCAGAGAGCCCGATGTGGGGCTCGATCCCAGGACTCTGAGATCATGACCTGAGTCAAAGGCAGACGCTTAACCGCCTGAGCCACCCAGGCGCCCCAACATAATTACAATTTTTAACAGCTACACAAAGTCCATGTAGATATATACTAACTTACTAAACTACTCCCTACTATGAGACATTCGTTTTCATCTTTTTCTTATTAGAATGATGCAGTAAATATCTTTTTGCTTATAGCTCTTTTTGACTACTTCCTTATAATAAATTCTTAAAATAAGAGTAATTGCATCTATCTTTGTTATTCTTACCCACAGTGCAGCATTTTTTCCTCTAAAAAAAGGTAATCATGTTTCTAAAAATAAGACATAAAAATAGGAAATTAAAACATACAAAATTTATGAAGTCTACCCCAGCAACAGTTGGGGATGAGGTTAGGTTGGCATTAGATTCAGATCTTTAACTATTTTAGTCCCAGCTATTAAACACCTCCCTTCCCCTGACTCCAAATTGGCCTACAGCAGAAACTTGAGTTATCTTCACAGCCATTTCTTACCTTCTTACCCCTGGCTAGAATCCAAGGAACCTTTTTTTTTCTCCAGCCTTTAATTTGGGAATCAGTGGCCCCAGTCTCCATTATCTTGCATCCCATTTAGGAATCCACAATTTATATTTACACATTAATAAAAGTCCTCATAGAGATCCACTCAAAACTGAAATATTAAAAACTCTGTATATACATCGTAACCAAACTTCACCACTCCTTTTCAAAAAGGTCATTTTACAACTTCTTAGTAGAAATGATCTACCTCCTTGAAGAAAAAGTGCTAGAATGTTCTATACCGTGTAAGGTAACTTCAAAGGAGATTATTTTTGGTTTTAGAAAGTGTAGCCTGGTAGTTAAGATGGTAATATCAGCTATTTACCAATCATTATATGCCAGGCACTGTGCTAAGTCTGCGCTATTTCACTTAGAGCTCAAAACTATTATTCTCCTTGATAAGAAAACTGATGCCCATCTAAGGTTACCCAACTGTGATGGAGCAAGGAGTGGAACTCACATCTATTGAACTCTAAAGCTCATTCTCATCACTATGCTACAAGCTTAGTAATCAAACTCACCTTGATTTCAAAGTTCATAGAGTCCAACAAACTGACTAGCCATGTCACCTAACTTCTGAGCCTCAGTTTCTTCACCTGTAAGGAGAGGCTAACAACAGCAACTTCACAGGGCTAGTGATTTTAAGGACTAAATGAGACTGTGTACACAGAACTTGTTCCTGCTGGCAACCACTATCTGTATTTCTGCATTCAGCTGGTACTGTAGTTAGACAAATATCATTAATTACATTCTTCCTCCTCTCTTTTGGATTCTAGCAAAAATCATTTTTTTATAGCCAAATTGCCTACCTTTGTGTTTTTGAATAAATGTCTCCACAATGCTAACCTTTACAATCCTTCCTTCCAGTTTACTCTTTCCCAAGAAGGCATTCAATGGTGAAGACTAAATAATATTGTATAAATCACTTAAAACAGTACCCAGAAAGGAGCAAGTACTCAGAAAGTACTGTCCCTATCATTTATTTCTGATGATGACCACCAACATAATATGGAAATATGTGCAGAAACCTCTGGTGAGCAATAAATTCACTCTACTCTAACCGTAACCACTTAGAGGCCCTCTAACCACTGGGCCTCTAAGAACTAAGCACAAAGATCAGCATCAAGGATCTGTGCACTTATCTGTCCAAAGACTAACCCTGATGAAGGACTTTTCTTGAAAGAAAATATGTACTGCTGGTTTAGAAAGACTGGGGCTACTGGACACAGTACAACTGCATAAATGTGGTTTAGGTACAAGACCAAACACTACATCACATATTTGAAATCGGTTTTCAGGAAAAGGATCTACTTTTTAAGTGGAAGCTGGGGGTGGGGGGTGGGGGGAAATCTGGTAAAAAAATCTACCGGCCTAGATGGCTGCATGGATATGGACCTGCCTGAAAGCTGTAGAATGCACTGATATGGTAAGGTACTTTTCCAGGAGCTTAAGACCTTTCATTTAATAACAAAGAAGTTGAACAGACACAGCATAGATCTAGCCAGTGCCCCCCCCACGGGAGTTGCCAGATTTATCAAATGAAAACACACAGCGTACAGTTCAATTTGAATTTCAAACTTTAACAATGATCTTTTAGTAATTAAGTCCCCGGCAACGGATACTAAAAATAATTTGCTGTCTATGTGAAATCCAAATTTAACGAGGTGTCCAGTATTTTATCTGGCAACCCTACCCCCCTACACCTACCCCAACTTGGGCTGAAGATAGCAAAGTACCTCCAAGTCGCCTCTAACCTCAACTTCCCCGTTAAGCACACGAAGAAAGGTTTCAGTTGACAACAGTTTCCCCGAAACGAAAATACCCAATAGGAAATCCATAAAATTAATTTTCGTTTTAAAAAGTGATGCTATAAATGGGTCGAGTAGCTAGGCAACAAGACTATTAAAAAAAAAAAAAAAAAGGCATACAGGAACCTGACTAGGGAAGCCGCGGGGGTCTGGACTAGCAGATGAACTTCCCAGCTTAGAGTTTTGACAAAGAAACATTGCATGGGGGCGGGGGGGGGCATTTCTCATTCTGAACTAATAGCCTCGCGAGGCTGAGAGGAGGAGCGCCGACAAAGCGCCTCCTCCTCCAGGCGCGACTTCAGGGCTCTCGGATAATAGACCCCACACCCTCAGGCCCAGGGCGGCTGAAGGGCCGGGGAACTTACTGACAGGGATCAGAATCGAAGATGAGTCGCACAAAGAAACGGGGCGGGAAAGGCAACGGGAGCCGGGCTGAAGCAGAAAGCAAGGCGAGCGGAGAGCGATGGGCCCCCGCGGGTGGGCTGAGGAGGCCGTGTGGCGGCGGGGACAAGGCCTCAAGGGGCCTTGGAACGAACGGCCAACCTCCCTCCAAACCTGGCCTCGCCCTAGCCTCCTGTCGCAAAAAATCCTGCTCTCCTCTCAAACGAGAACTAAGTCGTCCCCAAACTCACCCTCTACCGACTGTTCTCTCCTCAGAGTAACGGCGACGCTACACGGCCTCTACCGTCCCGAGAAAAGAGCGCGCGACCGCCGGAAACGAGACGACGGAGCTCGGTGCCTCCCAAGGGGCACAAACTGGCGTCCTTGATTGGTTATCTACCTTGCCAATCAAGGTTTATCTCCAGAGGCGGAATCCTTTTTCCGCCATTTCTTCGATCCCATTGGCTACCGAACGCGAAAGGTTTGAGTTCGTGTGAACGACAGATGGGGACAAAGAGCGAGGCGTTCTATCTAACGCGCAAGCGCACATTGTCGTCTGCTCGAGACGGCAAAGGAAGGGGGAGGGGGATAAAGAGATAGGGAGGGGGATGGAGGGTCGGAAGGAGAGCATAATCGGGCTAACGGAAAGACTGAAAAACCAAGGGATGGTAGAGGCAAAGGAGAGGGCAAAAAAGGAGAGAGGAAAGAGAAGAGAAGGGAAGGGACGAAAGCGTGCGCGTAGGCGTGCTCTGAGAACTCCTCCACTGCGCCTGTGCAAGAAGCAAGAGTAACAATGTCATTGTATTCCGTGTGTTAGATCTAGCCTTTTCCTTCTGAAAAAAATGCCCCGCCATGTTTCTTTTTTCACACTTCCTCATTAGGGCTTGCCCTCTGACACTCCATACTTAGATTTCTAGTTGCTTCTGCCGCCAGGTCTACTCTTGAAGCCCGACTGAAACAGTCATCACTATGACTGTGGTTATGGTTATGGTTATAGGAAGGGGTGGAGGAGAGGATGGAGGTTGATAACTTAGTTTCTATGATTAAATACAATTGTAACCACCTATTTCCTTGGTAACCGGGGAACCCAGCAGTCCAAACACCACTATTGTTCCTGTGACTCACAAAGAGATTCAACAGGTGTCATTATTGCCATGGATACATTGTAGGCCTCCAGATCAGACTGATTCTACATTCTGTAGGATGCCAATCAGGTAGGTGCCTTCATTTTTCAGTAATGTCAAACTAGCCCTGTGGTTTTTAATCAAGAGCTAAAAGGCTCAAGTGATCGGTGTTTATAGTTTGTTCCCACTAAGTAATTCACACTCAGGGTTTCAGGGTGGTCCCAACTGGCGCCTCAGTATGTAGGGGACACGGTGATCTATACCTGCACTATCCAGTAGGAACTTTTGCAAGGATAAAAATGCTATTTGCGGGGCACCTGGGTGGCTGAGATGGTTAAACGTCTGCCTTCCGCTGGGGCCATGATCTCGGGGTCCTGCGATCAAGCCTTGCTAGGGCTCCCTGCTCGTCTTGGGGAGTCTCTCCCTTCTTGTACTCTGTGTCAAATAACTAAATAAAATCTTTTTTAAAAAAAGAAGAAATGGGGCGCCTGGGTGGCTCCGCGGGTTGGGCCTCAGCCTTCCGCTCAGGTCGCAATCTTGGGGTCCCACATTGGGCTCCCTGCTCGGTGAGGAGCCTGCTTCCACCCCCGCCCCCCGCCTGCCTCTCTGCCTACTTGTGATCTCTCTCTCTCTGTGTCAAATAAATAAATAAAATCTTTTAAAAAAATAAAATAAAAAGGTCTTTGCTGAGGGTCACATTGAGCTGCGAAGTGCTGCTGTGGTGTGTTTAGAGTCAGCACCATGGCAGAAGACATCAAGACCAAAATCAAGAACTACAAGACTGCCCCTTTTGACAGCTGCTTCCCCAACCAAAACCAGACCAGGAACTGCTGGCAGAACTACCTGGACTTCCACCGCTGTGAGAAGGCAATGACTGCTAAAGGGGGCGATGTCTCCGTGTGCGAATGGTATCGGCGTGTGTACAAGTCTCTTTGCCCCATATCCTGGGTGTCGGCCTGGGACAACCGCCGGGAAGAAGGCACATTTCCTGGGAAGATCTGAACTGGTTCTGCCCACCTCTCCTCTGTCCTCCATCCTTCTCCCAGGGTGGTGAAGGGGGACCTGGGTGCATGGTGATACCCACCCTGGGATTCTGAATCATGGTTTAACTAATAATAAATACTCGTTGGAAAAGTGAAAAAAAAAAAATAAAATAAAATAAAAAAAGAAGGAAATGTTATTTGCTCCGTTCAGTACAGTAACTACTGGCTATACATATGTGACCATTGAGGGCTTGAAATATGATTAGTGCAACTGAGTTACTAAATTGTGAATTCTATTTAATTTTAATCAGCTAAAATTTAAATAGTAACGTATGCCTAGTGGCTACCATATTGGACATTTCTAGGCCAATTGTTCCCAAACTTTTTGAGAATAAGTAACGCCTCTATTATGACAACAGAAATATTACCTCTATTCTTTTTTTTTTTTTGAAGATTTTATTTATTTGACACAGAGAAAGAGATCAAAAGTGGGCAGAAAGGCAGACAGATAGAGAGGGGGAAGCAGGCTCCCCACTGAGCAGAGAGCCCGATGCAGAGCTCCATCCCAGGACCCTGAGATCATGACCTGAGCCGAAGGCAGAGGCTTTAACCCACTGAGCCACCCAGGCGCCCCTATTACCTCTATTCTTGAAAAACATTTATTTTGGGTGCCTGGGTGGCTCAGTGGGTTAAGCCACTGCCTTTGGCTCAAGTCATGATCCTGGAGTCCCTGGATGGAGTCCCACATCTGGTTCCCAGCTCCATGGGGAGTCTGCTTCTCTTTCTGACCTTCTCCCCTCTCATGCTCTCACTTTCTCTCTCAAATAAATAAATGAAATCTTTTTTAAAAAAGAAAAACATTTATTTCCCTGCTCAGGGGGAAAAAATTAAACAATACCCAAGAGTATAAAGAGAAAAATCTCTCCCTCTGGTTACAATTATGACCACTTTCTTGCATTTCTATTTTCTATGTCTGTATTTACCCAGTCAAGAAGAAATGTTTATACTTTTTTTATACACATAGGATTAAGCTAAGCTATACACACTTTTCTAAGCCATGACTTTCTCACTTTAAAAACTACTTTAGCTCTCTTTCCATATAAATGCATAAAGATTTATAAGGACTTCTTAATATAAAATATTTTATAGACACCCACATGATGGTTTTAGCCTCTTGAGTGAAAAAATATAAATTATAGAAAAGCTACTATGGATTTGGTAACCTTTCTTTTAAAGATTTTATTTTTTTGATACAGAGAGAGAGCACACAAGCAGGGGGAAAGACAGAGGGAGAAGGAGAGGGAAAAGCAGGCTCCAGGCAAGGAGATTCCTGCTGGACTGGATGTTACCCCGGATTCAATAACATTTTAATGAATGTATGCTTTGTTAAAAATCACAACAGCTGTTTATATTGGAAAATATTCGGTAACAAAATAAAAGGAAGATTGTTGTACTTGCATGTATCTCCTCAAGACAATCACAACATAAACAGAAATGTTGCTGTAAACAAATAATTGCAATACTCTAGGCAAATAAAATAATAGCACCAGGGGCACCTAGGTGGGGCTCTCTGCTCGGGCGGAGCATGCTTCTCCCTCTCCCTCTGTCAAATAAATAAATAAAATCTTAAAAAAATAATAGCACCATATTAGAGGTAAAGCGGTAACTCGAAGGTAGCAGGGTTCTTCTCCGTGAGTCGATCAGGAATGGCTTCACAAGAAAGAACGCTTATGAATTGGGTCCTAAGCAAGAGGTTGAAGTCAGACCAATTTGCAATGGATCAGAAGTAGAATGACCTATGTTTTAGGTAATTTGGCCTGGCTGAAGAAAAATGGGGAGGCTAAGGGATAGGAAATTAGGCTAGAGAGATAGGCATAGGCCAAATAATTGAGGGTCTATGTTGTGCTTAGAAGTTTGTACTTTACTCAAAGTAATTTATGGGTTTCTTTTTAGAGATTTTATTTATTTGTCTGTTTGTTTGTCTGTTAATTATTTGAGAGAGAGCATGAGCAGGGTGAAAGGCAGAGGGAGAAGCAGACTCCCTGTTGGGCAGGGAGCCCCATGCAGGGGCTTGATCACAGGACCCCGAGATCATGACCTGAGCTGAAGGCAGATGCTTAACCAACTGAGCCACCCAGGTACCCCAATAATTTATGTTTTTTAAAAAGTTATGTATGTATGTATGTATGTATGTATGTCAGAGAGAAAGAGAGAGAGAGAGCACAAGCAGAGGAAGCAGCAGGCAGAAGGAGAAGCAGGCTCCCCAATGAGCGAGAAGCCTGATGCAGGACTTGATCTCAGGATGCTAGGATCATGACCTGAGCCGAAGGCAGACGTTTAACAGGTTGAGCCACCAGGTGTTTCTATGTTGTCTTTTTACTGATTATAAAAGTAATACATGCTTTTTTTTTTAAAGATTTTTTTTTATTTATTAGACAGAGAGAAAGAGAGATCACAAGTAGGCAGAGAGGCAGGCAGAGAGAGAGGGAGAAGCAAGCTCCCTGCTGAGCAGAGAGCCTGTTGTGGGGCTGGATCCCAGGACCCTGAGATCATGACCTGAGCCGAAGGCAGAGGCTTTAACCCACTGAGCCACTCAGGCGACCCAGTAATAATGCTTATTGAGGGCAAAACTCAAAAACAAGAGTATAAAAGAAACCATCATAATCCCATTATGGAGAAATCACTGTTAACATTTTAGTATATTTTCTTCCAGACTATCACAGATAGGCAGACACATGTGCATGAGCGCCTCTGTGTGTGTGTGTATTTATGTATTTATTTATTTCTAGAGAGCGATAGACAAAGAGAATAAATTTTTTCTATGTGTGATAGGTTTGAACTTCAGAAAGATCACTGTGGTACTATCCTGAAGTTGTTGTAAAAAAAAATTACCACAGAGTTGGTGGCTTGAAATAACAGAAATGTATTCTGTCACAGTTCTGGAAGGCAGAGTCTGAAATCAGTGTCACTGGGATGAAATCAAAGTGTGGGCAAGGCCGTGTTCCCTCAGGATCTCTTAGGAGGCTCTAGGAGAGACTGAGTCTTGTGTCTTCCAGTTCTTGGTGGCTACCAGAATTCCTTGGCTTGGTGCCCCATCACTCTAATTTTTGTATACAAATGTTTATAGCAGTATTATTCATAATAGCCACAAGGTACATCAACTGATAAATAATCAAAATATTGTATATCCATACAGTGGAATATTTTTCAGCCATGAAAGGAATACATTCTGATACATGCTACAACATGGATGGACCTTGAAAACATTACGCTAAGTGAAAAACCAGTCACAAAAGATCACATATGATGCCACTTATATGACATGTCCAGAATAGGTGAATCTATGGAGACAGAAAGTAGAATGGTGCTTACATAAGGCTACAGGGGGTGGGGGGATGGGAGAATATAGCTTAAAAATAGACTTTCTTGGGTACCAGGGTGGCTCAGATGGTTGGGTGTCTCTGTTTGGCTCAGGTCATGATCCCAGGGTCCTGGGATCGAGACCCACATCTGGCCCCCTGCTCAGTGGGGAGCCTGCCTCTCCCTCTGCCCTTCCCTCCCTAGTCACTCTCTCTCTTGCAAAAATAAATAAAATCCTTAAAAAAAAAATACAGACTTTCTTTTTTTAAAATGATGAAAATGGGTGGGAATGCAAACCAGTGCAGCCACGGTGGAAAATAGTATGGAGGTTCCTCAAAAAATTAAAAATAGGGGTGCTTGGGTGGCTCAGTGGGTTGAAGCCTCTGCCTTTGGCTGAGGTCATGATCTCAGGGTCCTGGGATCGAGCCCCGCATTGGGCTCTCTGCTCAGCAGAGAGCCTGCTTCCTCCTCTCTCTCTGCCTGCCTCTCTGCCGGCTTGTGATCTCTCTCTCTCTCTCTCTCTCTCTCTCTCTGTCAAATAAATAAATAAATAAATCTTAAAAAAATTAAAAATAGAACTACCCTATGACCTGGCAATCGCACTACTGTGTGTTTACCCCAAAGATACAAAGGTAGTGATCTGAAGGGGCACCTGCACCCCAATGTTATAGCAGCAATGTCCACAAAAGCCAAACTATGGAAAGAACCCAGATGTCCATCGACGGATGAATGGATGAAGACAATATGATACACGCACACTGGAATATTATTCAGCCATAAAAAAGAATGGAATTTTACCATTTGCAACAACACGGATGGATCCAGATAATTTGCTTATAATGCTAAGCAAAATAAGCCAGTCAGAGAAAGACAAATACCATATGATTTTACTCATATGTGGAATTTAAGAAACAAATGAACAAAGGCAAAAAAAAGAGAGAGAGAGACAAACCAAAAAAGACTCTTAGCTATAGAGAACAAACTGATGGGGGGGCGGGGCAGAGACAGGTGAAATAGGTGAAGGGGATTAAGAGTGCACTTATTGGGGTGCCTGGGTGGCTCAGCCAGTTAAGCATCTGCCTCTTGATTTCGGCTCAGGTCCTGACCTCATGGTTGTGAGATGGAGCCCTATGTAAGGTTCCATGCTGGACGCGGAATCTGCTTGAGATTCTCTCTCTTGGGGCACCTGGGTAGCTCAGCAGTTTGAATGTCCATCTCTTGATTTTGGCTTGGGTCACGGTCTTGGGGTCATGCGATCAAGCCCCTCATCAGGCTCTATGCTCAGCAAGGAGTCTGCTTGGGGTTCTCTCTCTCCCTCTCCCCCTCTCAAAATCTTTTTTTTTTTAAATTTTATTTATTTATTTATTTATTAGGAAAGAGAGAGAGTGAGAGAGAGAAGGTCAGAGTGAGAAGCGGACTCCCCATGGAGCTGGGAGCCCAATGCGGGACTCGATCCTGGGACTCCGGGATCATGACCTGAGCCGAAGGCAGTCGCTCAACCAACTGCGCCACCCAGGGGCCCCCCTCTCAAAATCTTTAAAAAATATTTTTTCTCTCTCCCTCTGCCCCTCCCCCCTCTCTATGAAAAAAGAGTACACTTATCACGATGAGTTCTGAATAATGTATAGAATTGTTGAATCGTTATATTGTACACCTGAAACAACTAACAACACTGTATGTTGATTACACTGGAATTAAAATAATAAAAAATAAAATGATGACAATGTTGTAAAATTGTGGTAATTGTTGCACAGATCCATGAATATACTAAAATCCATTGAATTATACACTGTAAATGGGCAAATATTATAATATATGAATTCTACCTCAATATTTAAAAAAAAAGTGGGGGCACCTGGGTGGCTCAGTCATGAAGCTTCTGCCTTAGGCTCAGGTCATGATCCCAGGGTCCTGGGATCAAGCCCTGCATCGGGCTCCCTGCTCAGCGGGAACCCTGCTTCTCCCTCTCCCTGTCCCCCTGCTTGTGTTCCCTCTTTTGCTGTGTCTCCCTCTGTCAAATAAATAAATAAAAATCTTTTTAAAAAAAGTGTAAGTGGAACTCCAAGAAATATTATTAACCTGAGTTGATTTCCCGAGGGATAGTGCCATAGCAGAAAGTCTGTAGGGACCTTGGGACCCACATAGATCCTAGGGTGTGTCTCATAAAATCAGTTGATCTTAGGTGGAGGAAATTGGGATATGTTGCCTCCAAAGTTGGCGGAGACGTTTTTGGACAGGACAAAGGGAATATTAAAGAGGAGAGTATAGTCAGAAGCACACTGGTAGGTCAGACTGCTGCAATTAGACTTGCTGGTAAGGAGGAAGAGGTATCTTTTCACTGATCCCTCTCTTTTTATTATTTTTTTTAAAGATTTTATTTATTTGTCAGAGACAGAGAGCACACAAGCAGGGGAGAGACAGGCAGAGGGAGAAGCAGGCTTCAGGAACCTGGGATCATGACCTGACGCGAAGGCAGGCGCTTAACAGACTGAGCCACCCAGGCGTCCCAATTCATCTCTTTTTAAAATTTTACTTGCAGTTAGTTAACATACAGTGTTATATTCGTTTCAGGTGTACGGTATGGTGATTCAACGAGTCCACACATCACCCCGTGCTCATCACCACAAGGGACTCCTTAATCCCCATCACCTTTTCCACCCAATCCCCACCCACGTCTCCTCGGGTAATCATCAGTTTGTTTTCTATAACCAAAAGTGTGTTTCTTGGTTTGTCTCTCTCTCTCTTTTTTCCTTTGCTCATTTGTTTTGTTTCTTAAATTCCACATATGAGGGAAATGATATGGTATTTGTCTTTCTCTGACTAACTTATTTTTTTAAAGATTCTTAAAAAATGTATTTACTTGACAGAGCACAAGAAGGCAGAGCAGCAGGCAGAGGGAGAGGGAGAAGCAGGCTCCCGCTGAGCAGGGAGCCCAATTCGGGGCTCCATCCCAGGACTCCAGGATCATGACCCGAGCTGAAGGCAGACGCTTAACTGACTGAGCCACCCAGGTGTCCCCACTACCAAATCTTCTTTACCCACTCATCAGTGGTTGGACACTTGGGCTGCTTCCATATCTTGGCTCCTGTAAATAATGTTACTATAAACATAGGGTGCACGTGTCCCTTCGAATTAGTGTTTTTGTATTCTTTGTGTGAATACCCAGTACTGTGATTATTAGATCATAGGTTAGTTCTATTTTTAATTTTCATAGGTTAGTTCTGTTTTTTTAAAAAAATATTTTATTTATTTATTTGACAGAGAGATCACAAGTAGGCAGAGAGGGAGGCAGAGAGAGAGAGAGGGGGAAGCAGGCTCCCCACTGAGCAGAGAGCCCGAGGCGGGGCTCGATCTCAGGACCCCGAGACCATGATCCGAACCGAAGGCAGAGGCTCTAACCCACTGAGCCACCCAGGTGCCCCTAGTTCCATTTTTTTTTTCCATTTTTTTTCCATTTTTTTTTTTTAAGCAAGTTCTATGCCTAGCGTGGGGCTTGAACTCACAACCTCAAGCAAAAGTCGAATGCTAAGGTAGTTCTATTTTTAACTTCTTAAGGAACCTCTATGCTGCTTATGCACTCTGGCTGCACCAATTTGCATTCCCACCAACACTGCACTCCATGTCCTCGATAATACCTGTTGTTTCTTGTGTTGTTGATCTTAGGCATTCTGACAGGTGTGGGGTGACATCTCACTGTAGTTTTGATTTGCATTTCCCTGAACATCTTTTCACGTGTCTGTCGGCCATCTACATATCTTCTGTCCATTTTTAAATTGAATGAAGTTTTTTGGGTGTTGAGTTTTAGAAGTTCTTTGTATATTCTGGATACTAGGCCCCCCCCCTTCTTTTGGATACTAGCCCTTTATCATATATGTCATGCTCTCATTCTGTAGGTTGCCTTTTAGTTTTGTTGATGGCTACCTTTGCTGTGCAAAAGCTTTTTGTTTTGATGTAGTTCCAATAGTTTATTTTTGCTTTTGTTTCCTTTGCCTCAGGAGACATATCTAGGAAAAAGTTGCCTTAGTCTATATCAAAAAGGTTAGTGCCCATGCTGTCTTCAGGATTTTTATGGTTTTGGGTCTTACATTTAGGTCTTCCATCCATTTTTAATTTATCTTTGTGCATAATGTAAGACAGTGGTCCAGTTTCCCCAACACCATTTGTTGAAGAGACTGTCCTTTTCTCATTGGATATTCTTTCCTGCTTTATTGAAGATTAATTGACCATATAGTCATAGGTTTATACTAATCCTTTTTAAAGAGAAAGATGAAAATTCCTTATTTTTGTCTTCCCGCCTTTTCTCCTCTCTTGTTTCACTTTTATCTTTGCCCTTGTTAACCCTTACATCATGGAAGTATTGCTGCAATTTGAGTTCGTTGGGGCTTCCCCACCCCCCTGTTCATCAATTCATCCAATAAACATTTATTGAGTATCAAGGACTATGCTAGATGCTGGAGATAGAGATAAGTAAAAACTGGTCTCTGTGGTTGAAGAGCTCACAGTCTAGCATTTCTCCAATGTCTCCTTAAATACCTATTTCCTTTTCTTCACTCCAGGGTACTTCAGAGTGGTATAAACATTAAATAAGAAGCCGTGTGTTTCCACAGTTGTTGTATTTTTTTTTTTTAAAGATTTGATTTATTTATTTGACAGAGAGAAAAAGATTACAAGTAGGCAGAGAGGCAGGCAGAGAGAGAGAGGGGGAAGCAGGCTCCCCGCTGAGCAGAGAGCCTGATGTGGGGATCGATCCCAGGATCCTGAGATCATGACCCGAGTGGAAGGCAGAGGCTTTAACCCACTGAGCCACCCAGGCGCCCCTGTATTTTTTTTTTTTAGGTTTTATTCATTTATTTGAGAAGGAGAGAGAGAGCATGAGAGGGGAGAGGGTCAGAGGGAGAAGCAGACTCCCCGCCGAGCAGGGAGCCCGATGCGAGACTCGACCCCAGGACTCCAGGATCATGACCCCATGACCTGAGCAGAAGGCAGTCGCCCACCCAACTAAGCCACCCTCCACAGCTGTTTCTAAAGGGTGAACCTGACTCTAATCAAATGATTGCCAAGCAGTACATCCATTTCTTTGACCAAGTTATATGTAGGCTTGCCTCTGGTACAAAAAGAAAAGTTTGACATCCAGCAGTAATTAAATAAAGCATGGCACAATCCAAATGATGAAATAATACATGGTTACTATAATTATGTTGTAGAACGTGTCGTACAAGAGAATCCCAGTTTTGTAAAAAAAAAAAAAAAAAAAAAAATGTATGCCAAAAAAGGACTAGAAAGATATACATCAAAGAGAACAGTGGTCATCTCCAGGTTTAATAGGTAGGATATCTTTATATTAATTAATTCTTAATTAATTGATGCTTTTTTCTTTAGACTTTTTATGTTTTACAAAATTTTTACAGTGAACATTTATTATATTTTTGTAATCAGAAAACATATATATGGGGGCACCTGGGTGGCTCAGTGGGTTAAGCCTCTCTGCCTTTGGCTCGGGTCATGATCTCAGGGTCCTGGGATTGAGCCCTGCATCGGGCTCCCTGCTCAGCGGGGAGCCTGCTTCCCCCTCTCTCTCTGCCTGCCTCTCTGCTTACTTGTGATCTCTCTCTGTCATATAAATAAATAAAATCTTTAAAAAACATATATATGTATATATATGAGTGCTCTTTCATTTAAATTATGTTTACATACACACGTATGTATACACATATGTATTGTGTGTGTATTACAATACATAATACATATATGTATTATGTCCTTGAGAGCTCTTTCATTTTAATTATGTATATACACATACATGTATATACACACATATACACATATATGTACATATATGTACGTGTGCATACACATATGTATATGTATATATACACATAATTAAAATGAAAGAGCTCTCATGAGGACAGAGATTGAGTTTTTACCTGTCTTACAGTGCTTCTAGCACTTGAGTGCTTTATAAATGATGAATAACAAGTAACAGAATTGAGTACTATGTGATAACCAGCAAGGCTAAAAATGAGAGCATTGAATTGCAGGCCACACTCTTAACCAACTCCCCCTCCGCCGGCCCCGTGCTACATTACAGCCTTTCATCTGTGGCAGATACATACTCAAACCTATCAACTGTGGGCACTCTTGGCTTAGTCAAAGACCAGAAGAAATGCATTTGTTCTAAGGACACGAAGGTTTCAGGGTGCAAAGTCCCAGACCATGCTTGAAGTTAGATATATTTCTTTTATACTGATAATAGTAACGTATGAAGCAGTATCTGTTCAACATCAATCAGATGTACATCTCCCTTAATAGCAGTCCTATGAGGTATTATCGCTAGTGTTTCCTCCTAGTCTTTTTCTATGTAAACCTGTACAGTTGACCCTCGAATAATGTGAGGATAGGGGCACAGCTGAAAATCCAAGTTTGACCCCCCTGCAACTTAACTACTACTGATGACCAGGAAGCCTTACCAATAACGTAAATCATAGATTAACACGTATTTTGTATGTTATATGTATTGTATACTGTACGCTTACAATAAGGCAAGCTGGAGAAAAGAAAATGTTATGAGGAAAATCAGGAAGTAAGGAAAGTAAGGAAAGAAGGAAGTAAGGAAAAGAAAATACGCTTATAGTACTGTACTGTATTGAAAAAAATCCACGTGTAAGTGAACCCACGCAGTACACAGGTCAAACCCATGTTGTTCAAGGTCAACTCTATATAGAATTTCTCTTCAAAGTTAGCATCATGGTTTAACCTCTTTTTAGAAAATGTAACCGGGGGGGGGGGGTGCATCGGGCTGACTCAGTCAGTAAAACATGGGTCTCTTGATCTCAGGGTTGTAAGTTCAAGCCCCACATTGGGTATAGAGATGTCTTAAAAACAAAAATAAAAAACGTAAGATAACAGGAACGTTTTTGTGTGTCATTAATTCTTTTAATAGACTCAAGTGTATTTTTAGAACAGTTTTAGGTTTAGGGCACAAGTGAGCTGAAAGTACAGAGAGTTCCCATGTCTCTCGGTGTACCTTCCTGGCACCGGATCAAGATCCCTTACCAGACTGCTACGTTTGTTACAATCAAGGCGATTGTTATCACTCAAAGCTCATGGTTTACTAAGAGTTCACTTTCCGGGTCCTCCGTTCTGTGAGTTTTCATAACGTGTGACATGTATCCACTGCCATGAAAATGGTCTGTGCTGTGCTGTCATTGGTTCTTTTTTTCTAATGCAACCACATTTTAATGAGTACATCCACTGAATGAATATAGACAAAACCGATTTAGCCAGTCCCCTGTTACTGGATATTTAGATGGCTTTCTTTGTGTCAAAGACGAGAAAACTAAGACCCGGTGACTTGACAAATGACTTGTCCAAAGTCAACTGGCTAAGGAGTGAGCAGAGTTGAGATTAGAATCCCGGTCCGTCTCCAGGGCCCACACACTTCTATGCCACCACACTGCCTCTGAATTAGTAATACACCATTAATCCCTCCTTAGACTGTCTCCCTTCAACTTGAAACCAGGTGTTCTCTGCAGCCAGGGGAGCCAAGGATCCAAGCATGTGTTGAGAAGGGCAGGCAATACAAAAGAACGAGGTGGACCAACCCAGACGGAACAAATTGAAAATGGCAAAGGGAGGTACGGGGACATGGAAATAAGCAGAAGGTAGGGGATAGGTGCACAGAATACCGGTTAAGATTCAGAAGAGGCTGGGTTTGGGAAACCTGAAGGGGAAAAGTCTTGCTTTTATCTCTGTGTATGGGAGAGAGCAAAGATAATCTCAAGGCCATGTGGGGAGCCAGGAAGGATTAAGGTTTCTGGGAATGTGAGTGCCACAAGGGAGGCTAAAACTCCCTAGGACTAGAAGGCTAGGAGAGGCTTAGTGTGGGAAAGCAGGCCCAGAGCAAAGAGGCAAGCTAGAGCAGGCACTGGACACCAAGCCTACACGTTCCTAAATCTGTGGCTGGACTCCCCTCCGGCCCGAGCCTCCTCCAGGATCTCAGATACTAAAAGCTCTCCAGCCCTCAGGGGTTGGAGGAGGAAAGTAGGGGGCGGGGACTGCAAAGTGCTCTAACTATAATGGGGACTGAGCAAGGATCCTGGCACACAGATTTTTTTGAAAACCGGTAGGCCTAACGCTGGAGCCCCCTCCCCCTACCCCACTTCTCAAGCTTCAACCTCAGCCACACCCACATGCTAAGGACCATCCGGGAGCGGAGAGGGGGGGGTGCGGAGCGGGGGTGGGGGGGAAGCGTGTGTGTGCGCGCGTGCGTGCTCGTGCATACGAGAGGCAGAGACAGAGACAGAGACTGAGACAAAAAGAGACCAGCGGAGAGGAGAGAGAGAGAGGGAGAAAGAGTGCGCGCCGGAGGGAGGGAGGGAGAGAGAGAGAGAGAGAGAGAGAAGAAGGAAAGAGACAAGGACAGAAAAAGGGAGGGAGGGAGGAAGAGAGGCACAGAGAGAGAAAGGAGGAAACGGAGCTATCGGCCTCGGTGAGGAAAACTACTGAAGAGATAACGCAGGGAGCTCCTGCAGGAAGACTCAGGGAGAAGATCCCAGAACTTACCCTAAGACCGTTGAGGGAGTGGGGGAGTGTCTTTGCAGGGCCTGGTTTTGGGGTCAGCAGGCAGTAACGGTTACTGCATAGGCGTTGTCACTGAGCCAGAGCCATTTAACCCGCCCCGGGTGGCTGGAGACCAGGCTTAAGACACCCCACAACTATGACATTCAGAATGGTTAGGGGAGCCCAAGGCTGCAGACAAGGGAAGGAGGGGCACGTGAGGGCTGGGTCCCTGCCTCCCCTCCGCCCCACTCGGCTGTCACTCATTACCCCAACAGTCGCCCAGGGGGCGGGCCCCGGAGAGGTGGGGTTGGGGGGAGGGTAATCTTGGCAGGCGCCTGCTGCATGGCGTAGGTAGGGACTGTTGAGGGGGGGCGGGCGCTGGGGGGTTGAACACGAGTGGGAAGCGAAGAGAGACACGGGGAGGGGGAGGGGACCGGGAACCATTTGAATGAGAGGAGGGGATCACGGGTAGAGTGGGCTCCAGGAGGTAGGGCGGGCACGGGTGTGACGGGGGGATGGTGGGAAGGGGGAGAAGACTCTTGAGCCAGGTAAGAGAAGCAGGTGCGTAGATCTATTTTTTGTGGGTTAGTGTACTCGGCCATTCCGTGGAGAGGGGGTGCCGCCTTTCCCGAGGGCGGGCTTCAAAGCTCCAGAGGCTATCTTTTCCTTCTCAACTAACGGGGCCCCGGGCGGGGGCTCAAGCTCCATCTCCAGCGACTAGACTCCACTCCGCAATTTCCAGGCGGCCACTGGGCTGGGAGTCTCGCGCCGGGGGCCGGCGCTGTCTCGCGAGCCCCCTCCAAGAGCCAGCCAATGGGGTTGGTTGCTGGCGCCGCCCGCCCGCCTGGTGCAGAGCGCTGGGCGCTGTGAGCGGCGCTGCCATTTAAAGGGGCCGCGACCCCTGTCCCGGCTGCTAGGGAGGGAGGTGGAGAAGGAGCGCGGGGCCGTCGCTGTCTGCAGTTCTAGGCTTGTAGCCGTTACACTAACCCTGCCGCAGGTAGGGGTCGGGCCTGATCAAGCCGAACCGAACCTGCAGGAGGGATCTCGCAGTAGCCTGGAGCGGGAGGGGGGGGTCTAAGGAGAGATCGTAGCTCCAAAATGTCTTCCTGTAAATGCCTGAGGTGGGGGGTGGGCAACAGGAGAAGGAGGACTAGGGGAGCAATAGGAAGGGGGGACGGGGCTGAGGAAGTGGGCGACCCTGAAAGGTAACTGGGGGGGAGGGGTTAGGCAGGGCAGTTTGTGGGGGCGAAGGAAGGGCTGAGGGAGGACCTTGCAACGCGGGGAGGGGGGGTGGGGCCAGACAGGGTGGGTAAAGACTGGGGAGCTGGGGGGGCTCCAGGAGAGAAGGGAGGGGATAGGAACTGAGACCGCGGGGGTGGGAAAGGATCTTGGTGGCAGCGGCCCTAGGAGACTCTCAGGGGGCGTCCAGCCCGAGTTGGGGGGGGGGAGTGAAAGGTAAGGGGGGAGGGGAACTGGGAGTTGCAGTGGGGTGGCGGGGGCAGGCGGGAGGGTGGAACGACGGACTGCCTGGCGAGTGTGGGCACAGGGCCAGGGCGGGGAACGCCTCTCCCCACAGGGGGCGCTGTATGGGGGGGAGTGGTCATTCGGACTAAAGCCGGTGGAAATGCTTGTCGGTTGTGGTGGGGGCTGTTCAAGAGAAATCCAAGTGGATGATGGGGTGTGTCCCAGAACCTATATAAGAAGGCATTCTGGCGAAGACCACCTCTTCTGCCCCCTCTTCTACCCCTAATCTACAGCCCATATCCAGTCATCCTCATGGACCCCAGTGATTTCCCCAGTCCGTTTGACCCATTGACCCTGCCAGAGAAGCCCCTGGCTGGAGACCTTCCAGTAGACATGGAATTTGGAGAGGACCTACTGGAATCCCAGACTGCCCCAACTCGAGGATGGGCACCCCCTGGCCCTTCTCCATCCTCAGGAGCCCTGGACCTGCTTGATACCCCTGCTGGCCTGGAAAAAGACCCTGGAGTCCTGGATGGAGCCACTGAGCTGCTGGGGCTGGGGGGGCTGCTCTATAAAGCCCCCTCCCCCCCAGAGGTGGACCATGGTCCTGAGGGGACCCTTGCATGGGATGCAGGAGATCAGACCCTAGAGCCTGGACCAGGGGGCCAGACCCCTGAGGTGGTACCACCTGAGGCAGGGGCTGGGGCAAATCCCTCTTCACCAGAGGGGCTACTAGAGCCGTTGGCTCCAGATTCGCCAATAACACTGCAGTCCCCCCATATTGAAGAGGAGGAGACTACCAACATAGCTACAGGGAGAAGGGGCTCCCCTGGGCAGGAGGAGGAGCTTCCCCAAGGGCAGCCACAGAGCCCAAATGGTCCCCCCAGCCCTTCAGTGGGAGAGACTCTGGGGGATGGAATCAACAGTTCTCAGACCAAACCTGGGGGCCCTAGCCCTCCTGCACACCCTTCCTTGCCAGGTAGGTTGTCTGATCAGCTGGAGAATCCAGGATGCTGAGAGGGCAGGGGTAAGGAGGGGTGGTTGTGTGTTTGGAGAAGAAGACGGAGGGGAGAGGGAGGAGGAGGAGGGTGGAGAGATGAGAGTAGGGAGATGTATAGAGAAGGAGTTGGGAGTTTGGAAGGGAGGAGTTGGGGGGTGTGGCAAAGATGAAGGAAAGTAGGGGTGGGGAGGCAGCTCAGTGGCTGTGGGAGAGGAATAGGGGTGAGGTTTCAGGGGGTGGGCTGGGAAGAGTGGGTTCGTTGGGAGAGGTTCCCTTTCTCTTACCCCAGTGGGCTGTTGGTGCCAGGGTCCTTCCTTCAGAATTTGGAGAGGACGCCAGGCTTCTTGGCGCTAAGGTCTTTCCAGCTATTTTGTCCCAGAAGAGAGTGGGGTTTCTGGGTTTGATGAATGATAACTGGGTCCTGGAGCCACCAACAGCATAGTGATTTCGGGGGCATGGTAGAAATGCAGGGCCTGGAATTGTGCCTCTGATTGGGGAGGCACAGCCTTCCTCCCCTGTTCTGCCTCTCCTAGCTTGTGACCAGGGGCTTGGGGCTTATAGAACCACCGGAGTCCAGGGGGATCTACCCACATGTCAGTGCTTCCTTTTCCCCTTGCTACCTTTGGGTGGTTGCCTTTGGTTTTGTTAGTGAGCTAGAAGTCCTCTGATGGAAGGCATGTGTTACCTGCGTTTCCTTAACTCCCAGTGATTGGGACAGAAGGCGGGTGGGAAGGGTAGGATTTTTTTTTTTTTAATGGAGAATAGCTGCCCCCCTTAGTGCAGAGCTCAAGGTAACCCTGAGAGGGGCCCCAAGAAGCCACAGGCACTTGAGTTTTCCCTTTCAGTTTTGAGTAAGCCCTTCCCCAGGAATGGAGGCGGAGGTTGGGCCAGGGAGGGGGCGGTGAGGGCAAGCTCGAGATTTAGGCTGTTTTCTGCTTCCTTTGCAGGAGATGGCCTGACTGGGAAGGCGAGTGAGAAGCCGCCTGAGCGGGTGAGGGGGGGGAGGGGATTGGAAGGAGTCTGGTTCCCCCTATAGCTCTGGGAAGGACAGACCCTTCATTTTCCCTCCCAGATGTTGTTCTGTGGAGGGTGTGTGTGAGGAGAGTTAGGAGGAGGGAGGGAGCTCTTGTGTCTCCTGCTTCTTAAGGAGAAAGTCCAGCCCCCTTTTCTTCCCTCCTCCTAAGGGCTGGGCCAAGGGTCCCTACTCTCCCTTCCCCCTCCCATCTCTGTACCCCCCCCCAACCCTGCACTAGTACAGCAGGCCCTTCAGCCTGCCCCTGGTGTCAGCTTTCCTCCCTCCCCTGTTTCCAAGGTACAGAAGAGAAGCGAGCGCGTTAGAAGAGTAGAACCTCCCAAACCTGAGGTTGTGGATTCCACTGAGAGCAGTGAGTAGGACTTGAGGAAGTGTGACCGAGTGGGATGTGGCGGCCACGGCTCTCCTGCGCCCCGCAGAGTGTGAAGTGCTTGTCTCTGCTGTGGGTTGGCATGGGAACCAGGGGCAGTGGGGGAAACTGAAAACAACAGCAGTGAGAATGGAGTTTCCTGTTTCAGCTGTGCCATCTCGGCCCTGAGTCTCCTCACTCGGAGCCCTCCCGCGCCCTCCCTAGGAGATTATGGAGTGACTAAGGGAGAGTGACACCAGTGGCTTAAGATACCAGTGTACCGGGGGTGGGGGTGGAAAGGCAGGAACCAGGGGGATGGGGATTCCCCCCGCTCGGGGGGTCCAGTATCCGCTGAGCTTACCTGTCGGGTTCGGAGGATGGCCGGAGATGCGGTGCCATCCGGTCCAGTCACCTCTGCTCACTGCCCCTCTCCCCCACTTCCTCAGTTCCAGTGTCAGATGAGGATTCTGATGCCATGGTAGATGACCCCAACGATGAGGACTTTGTGCCATTCCGGCCCCGGCGGTCCCCTCGCATGTCCCTCCGCTCGAGCGTGGCCCAAAGGGCCGGGCGCTCTGCGGTGGGCACCAAGATGACCTGTGCGCACTGCCGGACGCCACTGCAGAAGGGGCAGACTGCCTACCAGCGCAAGGGGCTGCCCCAGCTCTTCTGCTCTTCATCCTGTCTCACCACTTTCTCTAAGAAGCCTTCGGGCAAAAAGACCTGTACCTTCTGCAAGAAGTACGTGAAGGTCCCCAGGTGCGGGGAGGGCAGGGAGCAGGCCGGGAATAATGGCCGAGACAGAGACAGTGTTGGCAAGCACCTAGCCGAGGGGAACGGGGAGCCAGGCAGGTGGGGGAGGGGGCCCGAGGAGAATAAGAGTAGTTGCACCCCCCCCCCCCCCCGTCGTGGTCACCGGTCCCCAAGGAGGGTGGGGAGGGGGCGGTGGGAGCTGGTGAGAGGACAGGGTAGTGCCGAGTGAATATCTGAACCCATTCTCCTCCCCCCACCCCCTCCAGGGAGATCTGGAACACCAAGGACTCGGTTGTGGCCCAGACTGGTTCAGGAGGCTCCTTCCACGAGTTCTGCACGTCCGTCTGTCTGTCGCTGTACGAGGCCCAGCAGCAGCGCCCAATCCCCCAGTCCGGGGATCCCGCCGATGCCACGCGCTGCAGCATATGCCAGAAGACTGGAGAGGTGAGGAAGCTCCTTGGGGGTCGGATTTGCAGAGCCTGGCCACGGCCCTGGGCTGCCCCTGCACTCCTGGGGCTGCAGGGGCCAGGCCCTGTGGAAGAGGGGATTTGGGGGCGGGGCGGGGGAGAGGCAGCCCCCATGAGGGAGCGTATTCAAGGATAGAGCTTCTCCAGGATGTGCGCAGCCGGCCTTCCTTGCCTCCCGGGACCTCACCATCAAGTCGGCAGCCCGAAGTGCAGGTTGGGGGGTCCCTGGGCCCACTGTCCCGCTGCGAAGGTCTAGGGTGAGGCGGGGCGGGCCGTCCTTGCTCCGGGGTGGGTGGTGGTGCCCAGGCCCCGGCTCAGGGTGTGTGCGTGTGTGCACGGCAGGTCCTGCACGAGGTCAGCAACGGCAGCGTGGTGCACCGGCTCTGCAGCGATTCGTGCTTCTCCAAATTCCGGGCCAACAAGGGACTGAAAACCAACTGCTGCGACCAGTGCGGGGCTTACATCTACACCAAGACCGGGAGCCCTGGCCCTGAGCTCCTCTTCCACGAGGGCCAACAAAAGCGGTTCTGCAACACAACCTGCTTGGGGGCGTACAAGAAGGTGGGGCCGAGGGAGTAGTGCGTTAGAGGGCTGTGGAAGGGGGTGCGGTGCCCGGGTGACGAATAAAGGTGCCTGACGGGGTCGAGGGTCGGGAGGAATAAAACGAATAAAGGGGGTTTCAATTGTATCTGTTACGTTTTATTTTTGAAGCTGGCTGGTGGATTCACAGGTCTTTGTTATATCACCATCTCTACTTTTTTTGTATGCCTGAAATCTTTCATGTTTTAAACAATTTAACAAATAAAAGCGAAGGGACAAATCCAGCCTCAGCCTCTCCTTCCCCATCCTCACAGAAAAACACACGTGTGTACCCCTGTGTCTGGTGCAAGACCCTGTGTAAGAACTTTGAGATGCTATCACATGTGGATCGTAATGGCAAGACCAGCTTGTTCTGTTCTCTCTGCTGTACCACCTCTTACAAAGTGAAGCAGGCAGGGCTCACTGGTAGGTGCAAAGCCCTCTTCTCTGAGACCCCTGCTGGCCTTCCTTCTACCTCCCGTGCTCCCCTCTTCCAAAGCAACCCCTGCCGCCCGACCTCAGCCCCGGCCACGTCTTCCCATCTTCCCATGGGTTTCTTGTTCCGTCTCTGCACTGCCTTACACCTTCCGTGTGCTCTCTCTCTCTCTCTCTCTCTCTCTCTGTCTCTCGCGCACTCCCTGTCTCTCTCTCTGTCTCTCTGTCTCTTTCTCTCTCTCTCCCTTTCTCTCTGTGCCCCAGGCCCTCCCCGACCCTGCAGCTTCTGCCGCCGCAGCCTCTCTGACCCCTGTTACTACAACAAGGTTGATCGCACAGTCTACCAGTTCTGCAGCCCCAGCTGCTGGACCAAGTTCCAGGTACTCCCAACCCTGGACCAGGGATTAACGAAGGGTGTGGTGACAGAGAGAGGGTACGAGAGTTGGGGGTAGGTAGGCCCCGGGCCCAAGCCGAGAGTGAACCCAACTCCCCCCCCCACCCCCGGAACCCCCCACCGCCGCCGCCACGCACCTCCCTTACTTGTCTTCCTTCCCTCCAGCGCGCAAGCCCCGAGGGGGGCATTCACCTGAGCTGTCACTACTGCCACAGCCTCTTCAGTGGCAAGCCTGAGGTCTTGGACTGGCAGGTAAGACCCCCGCCCCCACCGCTGTCCAGCCGCACGACCGAGCGGGCGGCCGGCTGGACAGACGGACGTCCGCCTGAGGCGGCCACCGCTGGGTGTCACGTCTCTGTCCTCCCCGCCCTGTGCCCTCACCTCAGGACCAGGTGTTCCAGTTCTGCTGTCGGGACTGCTGCGAGGACTTCAAGCGGCTTCGGGGGGTGGTGTCCCAGTGCGAGCACTGCCGGCAGGAGAAGCTCCTGCACGAGAAGCTTCGATTCAGTGGGGTGGAGAAGAGCTTCTGCAGCGAAGGTAAGAAGGTGGCTGGGGGGGAGGGGGGTGCCCAGGAGGCCCGGGACCACACGGCCCCCGGGGGCCTGCAGGGGAGGGAGGGCTCGCGGTGCGCCCTGCGGGGCAAGGCCCTTGGGCTCCTCCGACGGCTTCGGGCCCCAGAGGCTGTTGGGGCTTCTCCCCGGACCCCGTGGAAGAGGCCGGCTCTCATGGGCCCCCGTGGCCATCTCCGCGTCTCCGGACTCCTCCCTCCTGGCCTCTCCCCAGGCTGCGTGCTGCTGTACAAACAGGACTTCACCAAGAAGCTGGGTTTGTGCTGCATCACCTGTACCTACTGCTCCCAGACCTGCCAGCGCGGGGTCACCGAGCAGCTGGACGGCAGCACCTGGGACTTCTGCAGCGAGGACTGCAAGAGCAAGTACTTGCTGTGGTACTGTAAGGTGAGGGGTGCAGCGCGGCGCGTGGCGGGGGGGTGCGGAGTGCGGCGGCCGATCTCCAGGGAAGGGGCTCCGGCTGGCCCAGGCTCCCGCGGGGAGCAGCGCTGGGGGGCTTGTTCCCAGGGGCAGAGGGCCCAGCACATCTTAGGGAGGCGCTGCTGACCAGCCTGTGGACCCCCTCAGGCTGCCCGGTGCCACGCCTGTAAGCGCCAGGGGAAGCTGCTGGAGACTATCCACTGGCGCGGGCAAATCCGCCATTTCTGCAACCAGCAGTGTTTGCTGCGCTTTTATAGTCAGCAGAACCAACCCAACCTGGACACCCAGAGCGGGCCTGAGAGCCTCCTGAACAGTGAGTCCCGGGCCGGGCGGCGGGGGCGGGGGGGGGGGCACTCAATTAGAACCGGCCCCACTCTTCTAACCCCGGGCCCAGCCCCACTCTTCTCCCACTCTGGCTTTCACCTCCTCCTTGGCCAGAGCTCCTGGCACCATGCTCCCCTGCAGCCTCCCGGCCGTGCAGGGACTAGGGGCAGCCTTGTTAGAGGTTCTCCCGGTTCGAGTCTCCTGTGACTCTATCGAGGGTGTATTTTTAGGGAAGGGACACCTACTCAGGTGGGACGGGGCATGTGGGGGCTGTGGTTAGTTTTCCGGGAGAAGGAAGCGTCCGCGTGAGCTCTGCCTTTAGTGACACTGAAGACTAGAATGTTACTTCAGCCCCTTCACTGCTGCAGGCGCCCCAGGCTTCTGAGGGCCTTATGCATGGAAGGTCTCAAAGTGTGGGTTCTTGGGGAAACTATTTTTTGATCTTCTTGGCAGCTGGGAGCAAAGAATCTTCTTGGCCCCCATCGCAGGGTCTAGAGAAGATGAGATTTAGAGTGGTGAGGAGGGGATAGGCTAGATAGTCCATTTGCATTTAGCGCCCCTCTTAACAGAGCTCTCCTGGGACGGGGATGAGGAAAACGGAGAGCAGGTTCCTCAGATGAGAGCATTCATTTGTTTTGATCTCTAGGTCAGTCTCCTGAGTCAAAGCCCCAGATGCCGTCTCAAACCAAAGTGGAGAACAGCAATACAGTGAAGACCCCAGAGGAAAATGGGAATCTGGGCAAGGTCAGGGCCGAAGCTGAAGGGGGAAATGGCCTCAGAAGGGAGGGTCTGGTGCGTTGGCGGCACGAACGTCCCTTTGTCTCTGCAGATCCCTGCGAAGACCCGATCAGCTCCCACGGCTTCCACCCCTCCTCCGCCCCCGCCCCCAGCAACGCCCCGCAAAAACAAAGCTGCCATGTGTAAACCACTGATGCAGAATCGGGGGGTCTCCTGCAAGGTGGAGATGAAGTCCAAAGGAAGTCAAACAGGTGAGCCGGGGTTACCTAGACATCCCGGGCTCCACTCCATAGTCCCAGGCCTCCAGCCGTGCGCTTGGGAGCCGCACCGGGGGGGGGGGGGGGTCTTGAGGCCGCTCAGGTAGCACGAGTGCAATTGTCCTGGAACCAGAGACTTGTCTCTCAGCCTTTGGTGCAGGGGCGGGTTTGTGACACGGAGCGTGCATCAGAGCCTTTCCGGGGTGACGAGCAAGCTTCCAGCCCTGGGCCGGACTTAACCGATCTCAGAGCAGGGCCTCTGAGAAGACCCCTTTCTTGTTGGCAGAAGAGTGGAAGCCACAGGTGATCGTGCTGCCCATCCCAGTGCCCATCTTTGTGCCAGTGCCTATGCATCTGTATTGCCAGAAAGTCCCGGTGCCTTTCTCCATGCCCATCCCGGTGAGTTCCGCGGCCCTTCCTGCCGCAGCCCCCTCTACCCTCGCAGGACTGAGACCTGGCCTCCCCCTCACTCTCGTCAGCCATCCCTCTCCCTGGCCGCTCCGCTTCCTGGTGTCTAGTAGGGCCTTGTGCCTCCAGGTGCCTGTGCCCATGTTCCTGCCCACCACCTTGGAGAGCACAGACAAGATTGTGGAGACCATCGAGGAGCTGAAGGTGAAGATCCCTTCCAACCCCTTGGAGGCCGACATCCTGGCTATGGCCGAAATGATTGCCGAGGCTGAGGAGTTAGACAAGGCCTCGTCCGACCTTTGTGGTATGCTACGGACAGCGGTGATGGGGGACACAGGGTGCGACCCATCTGTCGCGGCTCCGGGTGGGGGGTGGGGCGGAGTGTGGTGATCTTGGTGCCTCAGCAGGACCGGGGAATAGTTGGGGTCGGGCCCCAGGCGGGAGCTGCAGTGAGCAAACCATCTTCTCTGCCTCCCAGATCTCGTGAGCAACCAGAGCGCAGAGGGGCTTCTGGAAGACTGTGACCTGTTCGGGCCAGCTCGAGATGACGTCCTGGCCATGGCCGTCAAGATGGCCAATGTCCTGGATGAGCCTGGGCAAGATTTGGAGGCTGACTTCCCCAAGAGTGAGTAGGACGTGAAGCGCGTCCAGGGAGTCCAGGAGCCTCTGTGCCATCAGGCGAGGAGTGACCCTCGTGGCCTGAGTGTGACCTTAAAGAGTGCTGCTCGGGACCCTATGACGGGAGGCTCACACAGGGACCAGCGCTGGAGATACCAGGACAGGCGCATTATTTTACAGCTGTGTCTTGCTTGTTTTTTTTTTTTTTTTTCCACTCGTGGCAAAAAAGCATGACCTGAGATTTACCATCTTACCCACATTTAAGTACGCAGTTCTGTAGTGTCACGAACGTGCGCGTTGTTGGGAGCTTTGGTGTCTGTGTGCCTCTGAGTGTGTTCTCGGGATCACTTGGCCGGTTCCTATTGCGAACAGCGAAGCTGTGTGGGAGGCTCACCCCCGCGCGAGTGGGCAAGAAGGAGGGGTAGGGTGGGAGTGTTGCCGGGTCGAGATCTGCAAACCTTGATTTCTTCTTCCTTTCCGCTCTTAACAGATCCTTTGGACATTAACCCCAGCGTAGACTTCCTCTTTGATTGCGGCCTGGTAGGGCCCGAGGACGTGTCTACTGAACAAGACCTTCCCCGCACCATGAGGAAGGTGAGGGCTAGCGGCGCTGAACCCACAGCTGAGGGAGGGGGACCCAAACAAAGAACTCGGGGGAGGGGCTCGTAGCCAAGCCAGTAGCCTTAGTTTGACTTCCCTGCCCTCCTTTCTCTACCATGGTGAGTCCCGAGACACAGTCCAACTTTCTCGCTCCTCCGTTCCCAAGGGCGTCAGGGCTGTTTCTGGGGCTCTGCGCTCCGGCCACTGGCCGCATTCTGACGTCAGTCCCCTGGTTCGGCGGTGGTCAGCGCTGTCCCGCCTGGCTTCTGTGGTGCCCCCCGCCCCCCCCCGGCCTTGCCCCAGCTACGCCTCGCCTTTCTCACCCCCTCCAGGGTCAAAAGCGGCTGGTGCTTTCAGAGAGCTGTTCCCGGGACTCCATGAGCAGTCAGCCCAGCTGTACGGGGCTCAACTACTCGTATGGTGTCAATGCTTGGAAATGCTGGGTGCAGTCAAAATACGCCAATGGAGAAACGAGCAAGGGGGATGAGCTACGTTTTGGCCGTAAGTTGGGGGTGGGGGGAGGAGAATGGCGAGAGGGAGAGAAGGAGGAAGAGGGCCAGGGCTGTGATTCAGCCGCGGCCCGAGAGGGTGTCGGAGAGTGATAAGGCTATGATCGCCGAAGGGTGTCCTGTGAAGATGGGGAGGGCCTGCCTAGGTTTCAAGGCTGAGGGACTTTTTATTTATTTGTTTTTTTGGGGCGATGGGTGGGTTTGTGCTGGAGCTGGACGCGACTGAGGGATGCAGGGATTAACAAGGGAGCGAAATGAGATTCTCCGCACGGAGCGTTCTTAATCCCGTCCGCCTCTGCTGCGCGTCCCTGCAGCGAAACCGATGCGCATCAAAGAAGATATTCTGGCCTGCTCGGCGGCCGAGCTCAACTACGGCCTGGCCCAGTTTGTGAGAGAAATCACTCGACCCAACGGCGAACGATACGAACCCGACAGCATCTACTATCTGTGTCTTGGCATCCAACAGGTACCCCTCACACGCCGCCTCTCTGGCCGTCACCCTCGACAGAGCAGGCCGGGCCCCACCAGAAATGGGCCTGACCCGCTCCCTGGTCCCCCACCCTGTCTCCTACCTGAGCAGGTCCCCTCGGCAATCCTCAGACCCGTTAGGGAAGGGAAGGGCGGGTGGAGCTGGGTTCCTTGAGTGCTGGGGGATGGTTAGTTCCCACGGGGAGAGGTCGGCCCTGCGTCATGTGACGAGGGGGGCTGGGCTGATGAGGAACCAGCTGTGACACATCTCCTCCAAAATGCCCTCCTCTTCTAGCAAGGCCCCAGCACTGCGGAGTGGTGGGCGTCCCTGGGGAAGAGCACCCTGGGTCCCGTGACCCAGCAGCTGTTTCCCACCGCCTCCTCGTTACCAAGGTCGCCATGCCTGGGGCCTTCGGCATCATGTCTCTCCTCTAGAATCTAAAGTCTAGCTTCTTTTTTTTTTAAGATTTTATTTATTTATTCGATAGAGGGAGAGAGAGTATACAAGCGAGGGAGCAGCAGAGGGAGAGGGAAAGGCAGACTCCCTGCTGAGCAGGGACCACCCCCCCACACGCAAGGCTTGATCCCAGGACCCTGGGATCATGACCTGAGTTGAAGGCAGATGCTTAACCGACTGAGCCACCCAGGCGCCCCAGAGTCTAGCTTTTTTATGTGCGTTTGGTTTTCTTTCTTCAGTACTTGCTGGAAAATAACCGAATGGTGAACATCTTCACGGACCTTTACTACCTGACTTTTGTTCAAGAACTCAACAAGTCTCTGAGTACCTGGCAGCCCACGCTTCTCCCCAACAGTAAGGGACAGGGACTCAGCAATCCCTCTGCCCTTTCCTCTGGTCTTTCAATACGCCGCTCCAAGAGTCCTGGGCTCTTTGGTCTGCCGCTCTTCACCAAGTCTCGGAGGGCAGGAGTTATGGACCTGGGGGCCCCTGTCCTTGAACCTGACTTAGGTCTGAGGAGGTATCTCTAGGTCTGAGGAAGGTGGCCTGGGTTTGGTCGGTAAGTGCAGAAAGAAAAGAAGATATTGTGGGACTCCCTGAGGTTTATGTCTGCCTGCCTGAAACTTGAGGGGGGCGAGAGAAGCTCCAAATGCAGGTGGAAACCATAAAAAAAAAAAAAATCGAGTTCGGGGCGTCTGGATAGCTCAGTTGATTAGGTGTCTGACCCTTTATTTATTTATTTATTTATAAGATTTTACTTATTTATTTAGGGAAGGGAAGAGGATGGGGAGAGGGAGAGACAGAGAAGCAGACTCCCCGCTGAGCAGGCAGCCCGCTGCGGGGCTCGATCCCAGGACCCCGGGATCGTGACCCGATGCTTAACTGACTGAGCCACCCCGACACCTCCCCCTGGTGTCCGACTCTTAATCTCAGCTCAGGTCCTACCTCAGGGTCGTGAGTTCAAGCCCTCCACGTCGGGCTCCACGCTGGGCGTGCAGCCTACTTAAAACCCAAACCAAACGACAACCCAATCCCACCGTCCACTCGAGCAGAGCGCCGCGGCTTCATCTGTGGTGGCCGCTTCCCTGAACGGGGTCGGTGCGGGACATGCTTGTGAGCCGGACATCCGGGGATCAGAGGCGGTCGGCCACGGGCGGGCAATCCCCTCTGACTGGCGTCTCCCCCCTGACCGTTGCAGATACGGTGTTCTCCCGGGTGGAGGAAGAGCACCTCTGGGAGTGTAAGCAGCTGGGGGTCTACTCGCCCTTCGTCCTCCTCAACACCCTCATGTTCTTCAACACTAAGTTTTTTGGGCTACAGACGGCTGAGGAGCACATGCAGCTCTCCTTCACCAACGTGGTGCGGCAGTCCCGCAAGTGTACCACCCCTCGGGGCACCACCAAGGTGGTGAGCATCCGCTACTATGCCCCAGTCCGCCAGAGAAAAGGGCGAGGTACGAGGCTGCCCTCCTCCCTTTATCTTTCCCCCTCTCTGCTTGCCTCACCACCGGCCTGGCCCTCTCCCCCGCTTCCCTGCCCTTCCGTGCCCATGCTGGCAGAGCAGGCCGGCCAGTGGCTCTCGCATCCGTGGGAGGTCACCCGGCTGCCTCTGTCCCGACTCTGCTCATTTCCAGGCAGTTTCCTTTTCTTAGGGGCTGGCGGACAGGTAGGAAGCCGTTGGGTGTGCTTTGCTACGGGGGAGAGTTGACGCCCGTGAACGGGAGGCTCTCCCTGGCTCTTTGCTCTCGGGCGTGACAGAAAGCACACCTTGCTCTCCGCTCTGGCCCTGGAGTCCCAGCCCCTCTGCATGCAGTCGCCGAGGTCGCTGCCCCAGACCCGAGCCTCCCCCTGGACTCATGTCCCAGGGGCCGGGACCATGGCCTTTTGCTTTTCTCTGTCCCGGAAGGCCAGCCCAGCCTTGCAGATTCGGGCCTGTTTTGGGGGCATGTGCGCATCACTTCTGAGATTACTTCTTCGGGAAATCAGTTTGGGGGAGATTTTATTATAAAGAGAGGCTTCGGCGGTGAGAACCAGGGAGGCCTGCAGAGCGACTGCCCACGCACGCACAGGACATTTGCTTGGTGTAGGGAGACTCACTGACTCTCCATCTGCCTTTATTTCCCTCTGAGACTGTATTGGGCGTCCCGAAGCCTTCTGTGCCCTGGACCACACTCTTGGAAGGTGGTCCATCTGCAGGGCGCTTTTAACGACTTTGGGTCATTTGCCTCCTCCGCAGACACGGGGCCTGGGAAACGGAAGAGAGAAGACGAAGCCCCTATCTTAGAGCAGCGTGAGAACCGCATGAACCCCCTCCGCTGCCCAGTCAAGTTCTATGAGTTCTATCTCTCCAAATGGTGAGTTGGAGGCTGTGCAGGAATGACATTAGCATGGGGACCCCAGCGGTCTACTTCGCCCGGGTACTGATCTCTGTCCTCCCCCCCTACACGCACCTTCCCTCTTCCCCTCCCTCCTCCCCTTCCCCGCCATCGCAGTCCCGAAAGCCTCCGGACTCGCAACGATGTCTTCTACCTGCAACCCGAGCGGTCCTGCATCGCGGAGTCCCCTCTCTGGTATTCCGTCATCCCCATGGACCGCAGCATGTTGGAGAGTATGCTCAATCGCATTCTGGCTGTGCGTGAGATTTATGAGGAGCTGGGTCGTCCCGGGGAGGAAGATCTGGACTGAGCCTGCGCGCCGGCCGTGTCCATCTCTCACCCTGACACCCAGCCTGGGGCCGCGGCCCGCAGCGCGCCTGGCCCGGGAACCAATGCTACTCATTCGAAAGGGCCCTGACTGCCCTCTTCCGTCCCCTGCCTTCCCTAGGAACCCCTGGCTTTTACCTTCTTCCATTACCACTTGACTACCCCAGGGTCCCAGCCCTCCCAGCCCAGGGGCTGGGCTCCCAGTGATGGGCAAAACCCAGCGAGGCCACTGTCTTTACGCTTCGGAGTAAACCCCGTTCTCCCGGGGCCAGACTCTGGATGGAGTGTTCCTAGCTCTGGTGATCCTGTTGGCTTTGGGTTTCCCGACCCATCCCGTGTAGGTAAAGCTCCCCATTCCTAGGTTCGGCCAAGGGAAGAAACCCAGCTGCCTTCTCTGCCCTGCGCCCACTCCCGTCTCTGCTCTTCCCCGGTACCGCGCTAGAGGGTCTTCTACGAAAGATCTGAAAGTAACGAGGGGACCCCCTGCCCACAACACAGAGCTTAGATGCTCTTCTCCTCCTGTGAGATAACTGGTGGTTGGAAGCCCCTCGCCACCGTATCCCCCCCTCCCCACCCCTGCAGGCACCAACCCCTGGTGCTGCACGTTTAAAACCCCCCAAATGCTTTCTTCCCCTCAAAGGCAGAGAATGACTCTTAAGTATGGGGAGCCGACTCCTGTCCCCCTGGTTTATGTGTTTGTCTCTCTCTGCCATCTTAGGTCGGCATGAGCCCCCTTCTGTAACTGCCTCCCTTTAGTTCAATGGACAGAGTTTCCCAAGGCAAAAAAAAAAACTACCTTCTGACTTGGACTGGGGCTGGGTTCCCCGCTCTTGTTCTCGCCCCATCGTAAGAGCCAGGCCAAGCCTGTGGGGGCCCTGGGTCGTGCAGGATGGGGTCTGTGGTCAAAGGACAGGCGAGGAGCTGGGGGCAGGGGTCCCGCGCCCGCTGCCGACAGCTCTCTTCCCCATCTTGCCTTTGTAGTTCCAGAAAACTTCTAGTGTCCAGCAAAGGGGGTACCCAGTTCTTTCCCTGTTGGCTTTGCTGTTCCCCAGCCTCCTTTTTGTGTTTTTATAACTGTCACCAGTTTAGCCACTGTTTAAATTGTATATATTGTTCCGAGGCGCCTGGCCTGTCCCTTCTGTGAGCCACGCCCGCCCTTGTGTTGTAGTGAGAAGTTGTTGTCACGACTAACCTTCTGTCTCTGGAATTGTTTGTTTCAAATAAAGAGTCAAAATTGTCTTTTGCCTTCTCCGGGGGAGGGAGAGCGGCGTCTGGAGCGGCAAGGGATTCAGAGGACCAGTGCTGAACAGCTTCGATGCTCTCAAGGGGTGAAGAAGTGGAGGTCTCCTGCTCCAGTCTAAGAATCATTTCTGCCCGCCTCGCTGAAGGAATCCACCAGGAATACGGTCCTCTTTATAACGAGTTCCCGAATACTTCCGGGGGGGGGGAGCGGAATATCACTTCAGCAGCTCACCGTCAAGGACCTACTATGTCAAGGACCTCAGATTATATGCTTCAGAGAAGACAAAGATTAATTAGACCCGGATCCCATCCCCAACGGGCTCCCAGGCTGCAAGGGGAGATAGACCGGTGCACAGTTCTAAGACCGGCAGAGGGAAATAAATACATCCAGTACCATATATGGGAGAGCAGAGAAATAAGGAACTCATTTCCTATTTATGGGGAGGTGTGTGTGGTGAGTTCACTGAGAGCAATGGCTTTTGACCTGGGCCTCAGTAAATGGGGGGATTGGGGGTCCCGACCAATCAAAGCCACAGGGAGGGAAGTGCGAGGCTGAGGTTTTCGAGTCAGGGAATGACAGGATCCTATCTGTCGATTTAGGGAGGAGACCCCCCCCCCCAATGGTATAAAGGATTGAGGGAGCAGGGGCAGGTAAGAACGGGGGCTGATGGAGTCTGTGGGCCTTGACGGGGGCCATGGGGATAAAGAAGGAAGAGAGAGGCTGGATTCAGATATTTCGAAGTTACATCGCAGGATCTGGGGGAGAGGGATAAAGTGAGCGTGAATCCCAGGTTTCTAGCCTTGCGGGTCAGAGTGATGGTTCTGGTTTTGTTTCTTTGCTGGATAGTAGGAGTAGGACGGGGTTGGTAACAAGTGGAGGTTTTGGTCACGTTGGGTTTGAGACTCTCCTGAGACACCTCTGTGCCAGAGAACGCCCAAACTGGACTTTTTACTCACAGCTCTGCCTCTCAGACCTGGGCAGTCCTGCGTTTTTGAGCCTCACCTTAAAAATGCATTCATATCCTTGCCCCAGCTTTCTCACAGAACCGTTGCAAAGGCCACATGGGAAGATGGGCACGAAAGCGCATTATCAGGGCGCCTGGGTGGCTCAGTCGGTGAAGCATCCCACTCGATTTTGGCTCAGGTCACGATCTCGGGGACGTGGGATCGAGCCCCGTGTTGGGCTCCATGCTGGGCATGGAGCCTGCTTCAGCTTCTCTCCCTCTCCTCTGCCCATTCCCACGCCCGCAAAGAAAAGAAAAAGAGCAGTATATCCATATTACCATACCCACTAGGCAGTTGGAAATGTGGGTCTGAGGCTTAGAAGAGAGGTGTTTATTTTTATTTTTTGGCTTAATTGAGGTAAACTTGACATATAGTATAGGTTTAGGGCTTATGACTATGCTGATTTGATACATTTATATATTTATATATTGCATATATTATATATATGCAATATATTTATATATTGCTAATACCTCCAGCCTGTCACAAATTACCATCTCTTTTCTGGGGGGGGGGGTGAGAACATTTAAGATCTACTCTTAGCAACTTTCTTTTTTTTTTTTTAAAGACTTTATTTATTTCTTTGACAGAGACACAGTGAGAGAGGGAACACAAGCAGGGGGAGTGGGAGAGGAGGGAGAAGCAGGCTCCCTGCCGAGCAGGGAGCCCGATGTGGGGCTCGATCCCAGGACCCTTGGGATCATGACCTGAGCTGAAGGTGGACACTTAACGACTGAGCCACCCAGGCGCCTGCAACTTTCAAGTGTATAATATAATGTTGTTAACTCTGGTCACCATGCTGTACATTAGATCCCCCAAGAGCTTATTCATCTTATAATTGGAAATTTAGAGCCTTTGACCAATGCCTCCTCGTTTCCCCCACCACCAGCCCCTGGAAACCACCATTTCACTCTGTTTCTTTGAGTTTAGCTGTTTTAGGTTCCACATCTAAGTGGGATCTTACAGGATTTGTCTTTCTCTCTGACCTCTGTTACTTAGCATCACACAGGAGATGTCAATTTAGAAGTCAACTGCAAAGAGCTAGTCAGCTGAAGCTCTGGGATTGGACAAGATCACTAAGGCAGAAACTGAATGAAGAGAGAAGAGGACCAAAAAAAAAAAAAAAAAAATGGTACCTTGGAGAGTATCTCCAATTACCCAGCTAAAGGAACAGAGAGGGAAAGACCAGAGACATAGGAGGACTCCTAATCTGCCAGATGCCATAACTGTCCTTATCCTCAGGCTAACACGAGGTCTGTCAAATTTTTCTACTCTGTGCCTAGCCTCGGGTTAGTCGTTAGGGTTACAAAGCCGAGTAAAAACTTGGGGTCTGCCTTTTTTTTTTAAAGATTTTATTTATTTATTTGACACAGAGAGTGATCACAAGTAGGCAGAGAGGCCGGCAGAGAGAGAGGGGGAAGCAGGCTCCCTGCTGAGCAGAGAGCCCGATGCGGGGCTCGATCCCAGGACCCTGAGATCATGACCTGAGCAAAGGCACAGGCTTTAACCCACTGAGCCACCCAGGTGCCCCCGGGGTCTGTTCTTGAGAAGTCCTTTGTCCGATAGGGAGGGAGGACCAGGGCTGAGACTAGGGTGAGGCAATCAAGGTATCTAGCGGGTAAAATGCAAAGGGGCCCTCACTGTCAGGGTCATGCAAGTACAGGGTAGACGTCTGCAAAACCCTGGGAGTGAGCACCTCCTTAAACTTTGCACTCTAGCTGCCTCCATTATCTTAGCTTAGTCATGACCCTGGAGAAGTTTCATTGGAAAGAACAACCAGGGTTACAATGTAACCGTTGCTCCTTCTTTCCCAGGAGATCAAGCAAGCCCATGGAGGTGGCTTGGAAGCTGGGTTTCCCTGAAGAGTGAGCATAGTTTGTCAGGCAGAGTGGAGGTTTGGGGATTAGCATGCCCAAAAGGCATGGAGGAATTGGGGTGCCTGAGTGGCACAGTCTGTTAAGTGTCGGATTCTTGGTTTCGGCTCAGGTCATGATCTCAGGGCTCACGAGATCGAGCTCTGCGTCGGGCTCCATGCCCAGCTCAGAATCTGCTCCAGACTTTCTCTCTCTCTCTGCCCCTCCCTCCTGCTCTCTCTCTCTCTACCTCTCTTTCAAAATAAATCTTCAAAAAAAAGGCGTGGAGGTATAAGAGAACACACTGTCTTTAGGGAGGGGTGACTGGGCTGCAGGAAAGGTGGAGGACAGAGTGAAAAGGGTGAGCAGTCGGGGCAGGTGTTGCTGGGAAAATGGGGATCAGGCTGTGAAAGGCATTGAATGCCGTGCCACGCTCTGCTAGGGTGACCAACCGTCTTACTTTGCCTGGGACATTCCCAGTTTTTTTTTTTCTTCTTCAAAATTTTTTTAGGGGCGCCTGGGTGGCTCAGTGGGTTAAGCCTCTGCCTTCGGCTCAGGTCATGATCTCAGGGTTCTGGGATCGAGCCCCGCATCGGGCTCTCTGCTCAGCGGGGAGCCTGCTTCCCCCTCTCTCTCTGCCTGCCTCTCTGCCTACTTGTGATCGCTCTCTGTCAAATAAATAAATAAAATTAAAAAAAATTTTTTTAGAAGTAATCTCTAAGCCCGATGTGACGCTCGAACTCAGGACCCTGAGATCAAGAGTCACGTGCTCTACCAACTGAGCCAGCCAGAGGACCCCAGGACTTTGCCAGTTTTAGCAATGAAAAGCCAGCATCCCAGAAAACCCTTCCGTCCTGGCAAAGCGGACCCGTCATATTGTATCCTTGAAGTAGTAGAAAGCCGTTGATGGATTTTCACACAGAATCAGCAAGATTCATGCTTTAAGGGGACCCTCACATGTCTGGATGAGGGGGAGGAGGACTGGGTCTGAGGAAGCCTGGGGGCCCAGTTTCAGGGATGCAGTGTTACAGAAACGGCTAAGCGCTTCGCCTTTGGCATCCGGTGGACATGAGTTCCAGTTCCCGGCACGACCCTTTCTTTCCGAGCTGTGGGGTCTGGGCAAGTTACTTAACCTGTGTAGGCCTCAGTTTCCTTATCTGTAAAATGAGGATAATAATGACATTAACTCGGCAGGTGATGAAGATTCAAGGAGATACTGTTGGCATGGCGCCCAGCACACAGGAAACACTTAATAAATGTCAGCTTTTTTTTTTTTAAGATTTTATTTATTTGTCAGAGAGAGAGAGAGAGCACAAGCAGGGGGAGCGGCAGGCAGAAGGAGAGGGAGAAGCGGGCTCTCTGCTGAGTGAGGAGCCCAATGTGGGGCTTGATCCCAGGGGCCTGGGATCATGACCTGAGCCAAAAGCAGATGTTTAACCGTCTAAGCCACCCAGATGCCCCAATAAATGTTAGCTTTTTTTTTTTTAAAGATTATTTATTTGTCAGAAAGAGAGAGAGATACAGAGTACATACGGGGGAGCAGCAGGCAGAGGGAGAAGCAGGTTCCCCATTGAGCAGGGAGCCCGACACGGGGCTCGATCCCACGACCCTGGGATCATGACCTGGGCTGAAGGCAGCCACTTAATGGATGAACCACCCAGGCATCTCTCAATGTTAGCTTTTATCATCCAGATGATTAGTTCGGAATCACCACAAGGCCCAAGGAAAGTAGGAGTGCAATGGAAACGCTGAGGGGGAGAGAGGGGCTTGAGAAAGATTTGGGACGCGGAATTTCCAACACCTTGTTTGTTGGCTAACTGATTGTATTTTCACGTCAATGATTTTTAGTTGGCATGAATTCTCCAGGGAATCTGCATTTTTAGACTAACTGTAGAATGAGAGGCTTTGTCTCTTGGAGGGAAGCTGGAGGGGAGATGGAAAGGGCCAGGAGGGCACCGCTGGAAAACAAAGTGTGCCTTTGAGATCCCTAAGGTTAAGGCAGAGAAACGATGGCAGTTTCAAAAGTTGATCTTAGGGGTGCCTGGATGGCTCAGTGGCCTCTGTCTTTGGCTCAGGTCATGATCCCAGGGTCCTGGGATCGAGCCCTGCATCGGGCTCTCCACTCAGTGGGAGGCCTGCTTCCTCCTGCCTCTCTGCCTACTTGTGATCTCTCTCTCTCTTTGTCAAATAAATAAAATCTTTAAAAAAAAAAGTTGATCTTGATTTAACGATTGGGAGAGTAGGGTTTTTTTGGGTTTATTTTTTTTAAACAGTCCCTACATCCAATGTGGGGTTCGAAGTCATAACCTCGAGATCAAGAGTCACATGCTTGGGGTGCCTGGGTGGCTCAGTGGGTTAAAGCCTCTGCCTTTGGCTCAGGTCATGATCTCAGGGTCCCAGGATCAAGCCCCGCATTGAGCCCCGCATCGGGCTCTCTGCTCAGCAGGGAGTCTGCTTCCCTCTCTCTGCCTGCCTCTCTGCCTACTCATGATCTCTCTCCTCTCCATCAAATAAATAAATAAAATGTTAGAAAAAAAGAGTCACATGCTCTACTGACTGAGCCAGCCAGGAGACCCTTTTTCAATTTTATTCTATTTTTTAAAAGACTTTTTTAAAATTCATTTATTTGAGAGCAAAAGTAAGAGAGATCACAAAGACAGAGGGAGAAGCAGACTCCCCGCTGAGCAGGGAGCCCAATGCGGGGCTCGATCCCAGGACCCTGGGATCATGACCCAAGCCGAAGGCAGATGCTTAAGGACTGAGCCACCCAGGCGCCCCTATTCTATTTTATTTTATTCAGGTAGGGGTTCTGAATAATGGTTTCTCCTCGTCTTCCCTGCACTCTACAAAGCACCTTGCTTCCTGTGAATGGACAATTTCTGAACCCTGCTCCAGGAAGAGATCCCTAGAAAAACCCTCTCCCTCTAAACTGCCCTTCCCCATCTGAGCACAGGACAGCCTCTTCCTCAACCTTCACCATTTCTCTTTCTTAACCTTAGGGATCCCCCAATGCACATTTTGTTTTCCAGGGGCTTAACATTTAGAGCTATCTTTGTATCTAACTGAGGTCCTCCCCCCCCCCCCCATCCTGAAACACTTCCTAAGCAGAAGAGAGTGGTTACTTTGCTGTAGAGGAGACAGAACAAAACAAGAGTTTGGATCAGGACAGGCCTGTTTTCTTTCTTGTTTTGCAGTTTTAGCTTGTGCAACCTTTAGACGTATTACTTACTTTCTCTGAGCCTCCGTTTCACATCTACAGGTAGAGGTACTGGAGTAGCTATCATGCCATTATTGAAATTATGTATGCTTAATGTAGTTCCAAATTGGTCCGCACTGGGTGCTCCATAAAAACAGGCTTTTGATCTGCCTTTTTTTTTTTTTTAAAGATTTTATTTATTTATTTGACAGAGAGAGAGAGAGCATGAGCAGGAGGGAAGAGCAGGAGAGGGAGAAGCAGGCTTCCCGCTGAGAAGGAAGTCTGATGTGGGACTCGATCCCAGGACCCTGGGATCAGGACCTGAGCCAAAGGCAGATGCTTAACCGACTGAGCCACCCAGGTGCCCCTGTTCTGCTTCCTTGCTTTCGCTTCCTTCCTTCCTTCCTTCCTTCCTTCCTTCCTTCCTTCCTTCCTTCCTTCCTTCCTTCCTAGCAGGCTCCATGCCCAATGTGGGGCTTGAACTCATGACCCTGAGATCAAGAGTCACATGCTCTACCGACGGAGCCAGCCAGGTGCCCCTACTTACATTACTTCTAAGTCTGGTAATAAAGTTTAAAGTTTCAGACTATGAATGAGACACATCCTTTTCACTGAAGCGACATTAAGAATTGAGACGCTCCCCTCACAGCCATCCTCCCACATATATGTAAATATGGTCATGTGTAGTGTGATATTGTATGAAAACATACAGATTTCCTTACTGAAGCACAGGCACATGGCCATTGACAACTAGCCAGTCAAGAAAGCACGTTATCGCTTTCTTTGGGTAAATATCGCATAATGGAATTACTGGATCATATGGTAATTCTGTTTTTAATTACTTTATTTATTTTTTGAGGAACCTCCATAGTGTTTTCCACAGTGGCTGTACGAATTTTTATTACCACCAACAGTGCACGAAGGTTCCCTTTTCTCCACATCCTCCCCCAAGACGCATTATTTCTTGTGTTTTTTATTTTGCCCATTCTGACAGGTGTAAGGTGATATCTTGTGGTGGTTTTGATTTGTATTTCCCTGAGGATTAGTGATGTTGAGCATCTTTTCATGTGTCTGTTGGCCATCTGGATGTCTTCTTTGGAAAGATGTCCATTCGGGTCCCTTACCCAGTTTTACTCAGATTATTTGGAGTTTTCCTGGTATTGAGTTTTATAAGTTCTTTGTATATTTTGGTTATTAAGCCCTTATTGGATGTATCGTTTCAAAACAAAAAGATTTATGCACTCCTATGTTTATTGCAGCATTATTTATAATAGTCAAGATATAAAAGCAACCCCAATGTTCATCAAAAGATGAATGGATAAAGATGATGTCACACACACACACAGGAATATTACTCAACCGTAAAAACAACTGAGATCTTACATTTGCGACAGCATGAACAAACCTAGAAGGTATAATGCTAAGTGATATATATCAGTCAGAGAAAGACAAACACCTTATGATTTCACTTGCATGTAGAATTTAAGAAAGAAAACAAATGAACAGAGACAAAGGAGACAAACAGAAAAATAGACTCTTAAATATAGAGAACAAACTGGTGGTTTCCAGAAGGGGGGTTTGTAGGAGGGGGGGCGGGTGAAGAAACAGATAAAAGGGATTAAGAGTACATTTGTCTTTTTAAAAAAAAGACATTTATTTATTTGAGAGAGAATACACGCACAGGGAGGGGAAGAGGGAGAAGCAGGCTTTCTGCTTTGAGTCCTATGTGGAACTCGATCCCAGGACCCTGGGATCGTGACCTGAGCTGAAGGCAGACGCTTAACCAACTGAGCCACCCAAGTGTCCCCAAGAGTACCTTTATCTTGATGAGCATTGAGAAATGTATAGAATTGTTGAATCGCTATATTGTGTACCCGAGACGGATATAACACAGTATGTTAATTATACTTCAGTAAATACACAGATGCGTGCACATGCGCACAAACACAAACACACATATAAAACCCCAGGGAGGATAAAATAATAAAGTTGAATGTAAAAGTAAAAAAAAAAAAAAAATGAAGCATATTCCTTTGGTGAGACAGAACTTTGCTCAATATATGAGAGAGTCAGTGAGTACACCCGACCCTTGAACAGTGTAGTTCTGAACTTCATGCATGGGTCCACTTACATGTGGATTTATTTCAATAAATACAGCACAGTACTGTAATGTATTTTCTCTTCCTTATGATTTTCTTAACAACATTCTCTTTTCTCTAGCTTACTTTATTATAAGAATGCAGTATATAATATATATAAAATACAAAATATGTTTTTTTTTTTTTTATTAGGAAAGAGAGAGAGTGAGAGAGAGCACGAGAAGGGAGAAGGTCAGAGTGAGACGCGGACTCCTCATGGAGCTGGGAGCCCGATGTGGGACTTGATCCCGGGACTCCGGGATCATGACCTGAGCCGAAGGCAGTTGCTTAACCAACTGCACCACCCAGGCGCCCCAAAATATGTTTTAATGCACTATGTTATGGGTAAGGTCTCCAGTTCACGGTAGGCTAAGTTTTGGGGGAGTCAAAAGTTATATATACATGGATGTGCGACTGTGCAGGGGGTCAGTGTCCCTACTCCCGTGTCATTCAAGAGTCAACTGTAGTTGAAGGATGGCACGGGTTACTGAGGTGAAATAACAATGTGAGACGCTTGGATAGAACTTACTATCGGGCGCCTGGGGGGCTCAGTCCGCTAAGCGTCCGACTCTTGGTTTCAGTTCAGGTCATGATCTCAGGGTTGTGGGATCGAGCCCCAGGTAGTGTTCTGTGTTCTGCGTTCAGTGTGGAGTCTGCTTGTCCCTCTCCCTTTGTTCTTCCCCCGCTCGTGCTCTCCTCTCTCTCTCTCTCGCTTAAAAAATATATATTTATTTTAAGAACTTACTATCGCACTAGTAAGTTCTTAAACTTACTAGGCACTGTTCTAAGTGCTTTACATATAATTATGACATCTAATCCCCACTCCAGCCCTTTGATACAGGTACTATTACTATCCCTGTTTTATCGGTAAGGAAACCGAGCTGCAGAGAGGCCAAGCAACTTGGTTAAAGTCACACAGGTTAGAAGTGGAGCATGCTCTTAAGTCACTGTGCTATACTGACTTTCCAGAGGGGTTCAAGTTGAGATGGTGGGCCATCCTGGAGCATCTGGCTGGCTCAGTCGGAGGAGCATGTGACTCTTATTCTCGGGGTCGTGAGTTCAATCCCCATGTCGGGTGCAGAGACTACTTAAAATAAATAAACTTAAGGGAAAAAAAAAAAAAAACAAGTGGAGAACCATCCTGTGTAAATTACCCTTTCTCCGTGAGGTCCACTGTCAGATCGCTCTGCTCTTCCTTCCATAGGTCATCATCGCCCTTAATGCATCTATTTGTGCCAAGGGTTGCCCCGACCTGGATCTCCTTGAGATCTTCACGGTCTGTCTATATGAGTACCAAATTGCCAATCAGTCGAAGTTGAGAAACCCAAGTTAAGGTCCCTACATGTGATAGCGCAGAGTCTAAGCACCTGTGCACACTTCTAGGTGTGCTATATGAGACCCCTCATGGACGGGCCCCAACCTACTTTGCCAATCTCACCTCCAACTATGACCCCCCCCCACCCCTTCCCATGCATTCTCTGCTCTAGTCACACTGAACCCACCCTACTTTTTCTAGACTCTGAACATTTGCGCATGCCTGTCTCCACTTCCCTACTGCCCTTGATTGCACAGGCTAAGCACCCACTGTGTGTTAAGGTTCTAGAAACTTTGTGCGTGTCTATCTCCACTTCCCTACTGCCCTTAATTCAACAGGCTAAGCCCCTACTACGTGTTGCGGTTACATAAGCAATTTCCATACAGTTCGAGAAGTACTCTAATCGATAGATACTGCAGCGTACGGCGGGAATCCGAATGAGGGAAGGTCTCAATCTCTCTAAGGGACTTGGTGGGGGACACAGGGAGGGGAGGAGAGAGGTGAAGCCTTCACACAGAAGACGACATTGGAGCTGAGTCTTGTATGGTCAGGAGTCTGCCAGTCAAGGAAGGAGAAGGAAACCTCCAAGTCATCCTTGGCTCCTCCATCCCCCCACGCTCAGACGTTAGGTCCTACGGAGATTCTGGATCCAAAGTGTGTCTCACGTCTGTCTCCTCTCATTCCTTCTGCCACTGTCCTAGTCGCACAGGCCCCACTTGGGCCATTGCAACAACTCTGTAACTGGTCATTCTGCTCTCGTCTTTCCCATCCCCGGTCTGCGCTCCATGTGGCTGCCAGACTAAGCTCCCAAGCCACAAATCTGAAGGCGGCACTCTTCTACTCAAAACCCTTAGTGGTTTCTGCTGCTGGTAGGACAGTCTTAACCCCCTGCAGGGACACCCAAAGCTGGTCATAGTTTCTCTTTCCCGTCTCCTCTCTAGCCGTTCCGCTCCTCCAGCCCTCCACAGTGAATTATCCGTCTCACTCGAGACAGCACACATCCTATCCGTGTCCCGTGCCCATCTTACTCCCGCTGCCTAGAAGGCCACGATCCTTTCCCCCACCTGACGGGTTCGGCCTGGCTTCTTCCAGGAGTCGAAGGGGGTCCCGCTTGGTGGGCCTTTCCGGCCCCTTGTCCACCATAGGTCGTGTCTGGCGTTTCCACACTGTGGACTCAGGAAGCGGAGCAAGCATTCCCCTCTAGCCACCACCGTGTGCTTCCAGGCTCTCTGATTGGGCATCTGAATCAGTTCATTGTTGCCATGCCAATTCTCTGTGCAGACTGCAGCCTGCTTTGAAATCCCAACCCGGTTTCAGGGGGCCTTGACTATTCAAGGGAGCCACTCCCCTCATCCAGGAGCTGCCTCTTCTCCTTGCCGCCAGCTCCTAGTATCTCTGCATACAGGATGCCTCTAAAAGGCCACAAATGGGGAAGCCTGGGTGGCTCAGTTGGTTGAGTGGCTGCTTTTGGCTCAGGGTCATGATGGCAGGGTCCTGGATCAAGTCCTGCATCGGGCTCCTTGCTTGGCGGGCAGCCTGCTTCTCCCTCTGCCTCTGCCTGCCACTCTGCCTGCTGTGCTCTCTCTCTCTCTCTGACAAATAAATAAATAAAATCTTAAAAAAAATAAAATAAAAGGCCACAAACGTCCCTAAAAGCACCAGGACCCCGAGATAGAGTACGTAAGAAGTTCCCGTCATTCGGCCTTTCCTGCCCCCCCCCCCATCAGATCCCTTGAATATGCAATATCTCTCAGACCTTGCTGTTCAGACTGCTGACCGCTTCCCTGGGGGGAGCCAACCTTATTATCCCGAGTTTGGCCCCACGAGCCCCAGTCTCAAGGACCTAGCCTCACTCCTTTCTGGCTCACTGCGGGTTCCAGCGTGCCTTCAGGCTGTGCTGTGCTTCTGAGAGTATCTTACCTTACTTTGCAGCTTCTAACCCGCTTTGGAACACATCTGATTCGCTTCTCACAAAAGCTCTGGGAAAGGAGAGGTAGAGAGAGGGCGTTATCCACCTTATACTGCAGAGGAAGAAACTGAGACTCGGGGTAGGTATCATGCATCCTGGGGGTGGAGGTGGGGGTGGGGGTGGGGACAGAGCTCATCAAGGGCAACCCCGGTCTCTGGATCGCAAAGGCTTCTTGGCCACCGCCACCGAGGTCACTCCATAGTCACACTGTCTGTGCAGCAAGTGCTACGCCCGCTCGCCTCCCGCTTCTCCCTTATATACACTCTTGTGACAAGTCTCAGGTCAAAGAATCAGTCCTGGGTCAGCCCGACGGACCCTCCTCCCTCCCTGCAACACTGCGTACTCCAGCTCCCCTCAGGGTCCTTTGGCCTGCTCCCATCTGGTTCCCAGGACACAGGGGTAAGTGTCCTCCCTTCGGCTGCAGAGCCGGCTCATGGCTTTATTGTCCCACCACTGCCCCCTGGAGAGGAAAGCCTTGATCTGGAGTTGGAGCCTCTTTCCAAAGGGAGGTTCTTGTAGAATCGTTTGAAGAGAAACTAGATAGCTGAGGATGGATGTCGGGGTTCTCCACGTGGGGAGGGCAGGAGGCTCTTGTGTGGAACCAGGAGGACATTTTTAAAGAGAACATCTTTTTCCTGATGGCCTTTTGGACAGAGAAGAGATGCTCTGTGTCCCTTGTGCTCTGGTGTGTGTGTGTGTGGGGGGGGAGGCTTTTGATAAAAAAAGGAATCTCCCCCACCCGTGGGGGACCTGGGGAGGGGGACCTCTCTTCTCATGGGATATGGTGTCGCTTTCTAAAGAGAAAGGACATTTTTTTTTTCTTTTTCAGAAAAGTAATCTGTCTCTTTTAAGAAAGGGGGAAGCTGTCTCTCAGGGATTGCCAAGAGAATTCTCAGGGGGAAAAGGCTTACTGTCTCCTTTCTTTTCTAAAGGAGAAACCTCCTCGAATCAGGAAACCTTCTCTCTCTTTTTTTTTTTTTTTTTTTTTTTTAGATTTTATTTATTTATTTGACAGAGAGGAGAGAGATCACAAATAGGCAGAGAGAGAGGGGGAAGCAGGCTCCCTGCTGAGCAGAGAGCCCTACGCGGGGCTCCATCCCGGGACCCTGAGATCATGACCTGAGCTGAAGGTAGAGGCTTTAACCCACTGAGCCACTCAGGCGCCCCAGGAAACCTTCTTTCTGTCTGAAGGGGAAAGACTGTTTCTAGAGGAGAACAATTCTGATGAGAGAAAATGCCGGATTCTCTCTTCCTCTCTGAAGCACTTGTCACAGAGTCACCATACTCTGACAGGGAGTGGCAAACCATTTTTTTCTGTTAAGAGGTAGGGGAACTGGGGCAAGAAACTTGCTGGGGGTGGGGGGTGGGGAATCTTTTACTCTGAAGTCTCCCTGGTGAGGACAGTGACTCTGAGAGGGGAAAACCCCTGTGAGTCTGGGGAAGCCTCTTAGGAATCCCAGAAGCCCAGAGCGCTAAAGGGAGCTCAGCCATGTGCTGGGCCTGCCTTTGTTTGCTCACAGGGAAACTGAGGCTTGGGGAAGGGAATGTCTTACTCCTAAGTAAGGGAACTAGGAGTCGAAACCCAGCTTGGCCAAGTCCCAGCTTTTCCCAGCATTGCTGGAGAGGGTGGGGAGGCTACCTGTCGCTTTGGAGTGAGGAGAGGGGGTGAGGAGAGATGGCCCCCCAGTGAAAGGTCTGACCTGCCTTTGGAGACATCTCTGGGATGCGACGCATTGATTTCTGAGGGAAGGCAACTGGGGATGAGAGTAGAATTGGGAATTAGGGGCTGTGTCCAATCCAGGTAGAGGGGTCAGAGTCATGGTGCAGTCCAGCAGGTGGCTTATGGGGGCAGTGAGTACCCGAGTTTCAAGGGAGGAAGGGGGCTATTTCTCCCAGGAGCACGGGGGGAGGGGCCTTCGCCCAGGGAAAGCATGCTACCCTCTCCAACTTGCGAAATCTCTCTATCATTTCCTGTCTCTCCGGATGGAGTTACCACTTTAATGGTTTTTCAAATCAGAGGAAGGGGCCCAAGGAAACTTCTTGAGGTCATGTAAATGTTTTATAATATATTGCGGCCATGTTTACAAGAGTGCGCGCAATTATTAAAACTCCATAAACTATACTTAGAATGAATGAAAAAAAATAAAAGGAAAGGACGGGGGTCAGGGCATTGATCCCCATAAAGCTGTGATTAAAAAAAATTTTAAGCCCCCCCCCGCCAAAACCAAACCAAACCAAACCCCCACTCCCAGCAAAAAAAAAAAAAAAAAAAAAAAAAAAATGAGGCAAGAATGGCTCAGGGTTTCGCTACTTCTGTTCCCCATTGCTTTCTAGATCAGCAAAAAAAAAAAAAAAAAACAAGGCCAGCTCATCCAGGGGGAGGTCAGAGGTTGCAGGAGAAAGAATTCGACAAACACACAAGCCACCTCTTCGTTTACTGTAAAATCCTGTTTAATGTGTAACATTTCAGGCACAGAGAGGCCTTGGGAAGGAGAGGCAAAGGCGGCCCTAACCAACCCCCACTCCAACTTATCTGCCTGCTCCTCCCTCCCTAATTCCTCCACTCAGGACATGTCCCCCTTCTCCTTGTGGCCGGCAAAGTGCTGTTCCTCCTTTCCTTGCCTGGACTACCCTCCCTGCTCCACCCACACGTCCAGAGAGCACCCTCCTTCCATTCCACTTGCCTGCGTCCCTCCCCGCTGCTGTGACTCCAGAAATAGGGTATCTGACAACGCGGGGTTAAGATTAGTTTCATAATTGGAGATGCTGTCAGAGCATCCTATCTCTTGAACCCCAGTGGCCCCAGGGAGAGGGAGAGGGAAGGGGAAAGGGGGTACAGACAAGAAGAGCCTCGAGCACGCGTGCGCACGCACACACACACACACACAGACACACACACGCACCCCAACCTTGAGCACTGGCCTGGCTGGCCTCTGGTTCCCCACCCCTCCGGCCCTCCTGGGAGGAAGGGAAACCAGGGAGGGAAGGGAGATTTCCATCGATCAGGCAGGCGGTCCCTAGCAGGCAGAGGCCCGCAGCCTGGCAGGGGAGAAGGAGGGGCAGGTGGGTGGGGGGGCTGGGGGGGGCTGGGGGGCGGGGGGGGGTGGGGGGGGCGGGAGGGGAGGTTGCCTGGTGAGCGGCATCAGCAGGCGGAGCAGCGGTCGCTCTTCTCAGCCAGCCCGGCCCCGGTGCCGGGGCTGCGGCGCAGTATGTCTTTCAGGGAGCCGTCCTGCTCGCTCAGTAGCTTGTTGATCTCATTCTGCTTGTACTCAGGTGACAGGCGGTGGCCGAAGCCCGAGCCCTTGCGGGAGGGCGGATTGGAGCGGCGCTGGGCTCGCCGGGCGCAGGCCCGGATGATGAGGTACACCACCTCGGCCACGTTGAGGATGATGCAGATGCCCGAGGCGGCCAGCATGAAGACCGTGAAGACGGTTTTCTCGGTGGGCCGGGACACGAAGCAGTCCACGGTGTTGGGGCACGGGTAGGCCTCACACTTGACCAGCCGCACCATGGCGTAGCCGGGGTAGAGCAGGTAGAAGACGTACATGAAGGCGGCCTCAAACAGCAGCCGGAAGACCACGCTGATGACATAGGTCCACCACAGCGTCCCTGAGATGTGGACCTTGTGCCTCTTGACCTCCTCCAGGTGCATCGGGTCGGCGTGACCCTCGAGCCGCAGCATCTTCTTTTCTATGTGCTGCTGGTGGGCCACGTGCATGGCCACGAGGAGAGCCGGCGTGGACACCAAGATGAGCTGCAGGGACCACAGGCGCACGTGGGAAATGGGGAAGAAGTGGTCATAGCAGACGCTGTTGCAACCTGGCTGCAGGGTGTTGCAGATGAAGGAGGACTTCTCGTCACCCCACACGCTCTCGGCGGCCACCACCAGCACCATGATCCTGAAGATGAAGATCACCGACAGCCATACGCGACCGATGGCCGTAGAATGCCGATTCACACCACTGAGTAACGTGTACAGACCGGTCCAGTTCATCCTGCCTCATCCACACCTGCAAAACATGAGCCACAGAGCGAGCTGGTGGAAAGCTGGGCACCATGACATGGCCTGACACACACACACCCTCCCCACCCCCCGTCACCCCTTCCAAGAGCCAGTGACAGCAAGGGAAGAAGGATGGTCATCACTTTCCTCGTCACCCCACATCCCTTGCCAGCCTCTCCTCCTCCTCTTCCTCTTCCTCCTCCTCCTCCTCCTCCTCCTCCTCGCTTGACTTGACCTCTCTGAGCCGCATCTCCCTTCTTCGCTTTCGTCCACCATTCTTTCCTCTCCAGAGCCCCTTTCTTTACCAGGCCCATTTTGTTCTGCCCTCGGCCATCCTCTTTAGCTCCCCATCCCCCAGCTCCGCAGCTCCGGACCTGGGGCGAGCCCAACGAAGCCCGTTACCTTGGGGAGCGCCTATCCCTGAGGCCACCCAGACAGGTCCCCTATGGTCTCATGTCTGTGCAGGGGGAGTGGTCCCTGGGTCCGCGCCTGCGTTCCAATTCATCGCCGCCCGGTGCTGGGGAGTCATATGCTGCTTTATACCCAGTGTCCGCACAATGGGACCTTTGTGGGGCTCTGAACAACGCCCTTTAGAATTCAGATCAAACGCCCTGACTTCCGCCCACCCAACACACAGAGCACTTGTGTCCCAGCGCCGGACACCCAGCCTGCACCCACCTGTTCTGTGCCCGCCCGGTCCATCGCCGCACCCGCCCCACAGCCCCACCAGAAGAATGGCCATGGCGGGGGTTGGGGGGAGATGGAACAAAGACAGGTGCATGTAAGAGGGGACCCGAGGGGACCAGGAAGCTCTGGGCCGAGGCCGTCGCCCAGGACTCTACTAGAAACTTAGCGTCGGCGGGATTTTTCTGTGGTTGAGATCTCCTGCGCAGTAGGTATCGGTGAACTCACTTACACGTCTCAAGCCAGGAACCTTATTAAGCTTTTTTTCTTTGAACCCACTCAGCAAGCCTCCAAGGACTTTACCCCAGTCTTTCCAGATGAGGAGGCCGAAGCTCAGATACATAAAGTAACTTACTCAAGGTCACACAGCTAAGAAGTGTTCGAAGGGGATGAAACACACAAGCACCTGAAGCTGAGGGGTAGGTTCTTTCCCCGGTTGACCCTTCATCCTTTTCACAGCGGGTGTTGGCCAAAGCCAGCCATTAAGAACAACGAAACTGGGTGTTATACACGAACAATGAATCATGGAACACTACATCAAAAGCTAATGATGTATGGTGACTAACATAACAGAAAAAAAAAAAAGAACAACGACAACAAGAGCAAGGGTTAAATGCTCCCCATGATAGCACAAGAAACATGGCAGCTAGAGATCCCTGAGTACTTTCCAACCCTGCCCGTCCCTCCTTGAGCTTCAGGTGACAGGTGGGCACGCGGTGAGGACAAACCAGGGCGAGAAAGGAAAAGTTAACAAGCAGACAGAAGGTTGGAAGACGGGACAGGGAAGAGTCATATGCTTTTGGGTTTGCATCGGGGCTCTTCGCCTAACACGACCGCGGGCTAGCTCCTGACCTCCTCCGAGCCTGCTCACTCACTTATAAATGGGTTGTTAGTATTCAGGGTTAGGGGCGCCTGGGTGGCTCAGTCGTTAAGCGTCTGCCTTCGGCTCGGGTCATGATCCCAGGGTCCTGGGATCGAGCCCCACATCCGGCTCCCTGCTCAGCGGGGAGCCGGCGTCTCCCTCTCCCACTCGCCCTGCTTGTGTTCCCTCTCTCGCTATCTCTCTCTCTCTCTGTCAAATAAATAAATGAAAAATCTTTAATACCCAGGGTCATTGTGAGCTTCAGCGAAGCCCCCTGCAACAAGTTCCCAGCCCAGCTCCGGTTTCATAGCTGGTGATCAAGGGAGGTAAGCACCTTATCAGGAAGAGAAGACACACTGCTTCGGGGGACTGGGTGGTCTGCCAAACCCGAGGTCCCGCTATTTGTTTCCCACTGCTGCCCTTGACGTCCGGCGTCAAGAGATAGAACAGCTGTTCGGCCCTGCCCCCGACATCAAATGTACACTGTAACCTCCCGGTTTCCGGAACCTGCCAGTAGCCCTGGGGAAGAAACTCCCCTCTGCGCTTTGGGCGGGCGGGCAAAGGTAGGGGGGAGGAAGGCCTCCCCCCTACCTCCCGCCACTTCTGCCACTAAGTTACAAGTAGATGATTCTGGAAGCAGGGAACCGGGTGTGAGGAGAGCACACAGGCCTGGACCTGTGGGAAATGTGGGGCATTTCCTGCCCCCACGCAGGGGCAGTGGTGGTGGTAGAAGCCCGGTATCGAGGTTGGGGGGGCTCCTCTCTGTGGTAGGGGGAGGGGGAGGATATCAGCCACGGAAAAGTTGGGAAATGGGATGAAAGAACCCGGGGGGACGAAGGGATGGTCCACGGGACACAGAGTATTTATCCGAACAAGGTTTTCTTTTCTCATTTAACTTAAAATAATAATAATAAAAAAGCTTCAGTGAGTTCATGTTGGGGCCTAAACCAGCATGGGGAAACAGGAACGTGGGTGCCCTTTCTCCTCAGCCCCGGGTTGTGAAGGCAGGGCTGCCGCAGGAGGCCCAGTGGTTAACCGTCAAGAAATGTCCCATCTGGTGACACACGTTAGCTTCACAAACTGGTGGTCAAGGGACATTGTGAAGAGTAACCATTTGCTGAGCACCTGTGAGGCCAGGCCTTGCATGTGCACGACCTACTGCGAACCTCAGAACAACCCCGTGAGGGGGGTGTTGCTTTTAATCCTCATGTCACCCAAGAGGAAACTGGGGTAAGGAAAGGTGAAGGGACTTGTCCAAGGGTCACATGGGTCAATGCAGTTAGTGTGTGACGGAAATGGGACTGGAGTCGGGCCGAGCTGACTCCAGAGCCCATGCTTTTGCCCATAAGCTCGACCACCTTGACTGGAATTATAATTTTTCTTTCTATGAGTGTTCTTATTTTTTTTTTAATTTGTTTTTTGAGAGCGAGAGAGAGAGTGCAGGCCAGCGGGTGGCAGGGTAGACAGAGGGAGAGGGAGAGAGAAAGAATCTCGAGCAGGCTCCACCCCCAGCAAGAAGCGCAATGCGGGGCTTGATCTCACGACCCCGAGATCATGACCTGAGCCGAAATCCGAGTCTGACGCTTCACCAACTGAGCCCCCCAGGCGCCTATCTGTGAGTGTTTTTAGAAACAAAGAGATTCAAACTGGCCTGGCTTGTATTCTCCTCTACCCCTTCTCCCGTTTCCTATGGACTGGTAACTCTTCCTGTCCTTCTTTTCCAGGGCTTTCCGCTGCCTCCTGATCTGCTCTGATTTCCCTGCCTTACCTTTCTCGGGCTGCTCCCTCAGACCCCAAAGCACGCTTGCACTGTTCTCTCTGCTGCTCAGGGGGTGCTCCTCGGTGAGCCTGGTCACTCCTGAATTTCTAGGTTCTCGCAGCTCTCCACCTCTCATTTGGCACCCTCTGGGACATAGCCAGCGAGCTCCCTTTGGGGCCCCTAAGCACCCTCGTGTGGGCACTGGGATCTCGGTTTTTGCTCTCTCCTCGAGATGGAGAGCTTATCCCTATGTCAACATGACTACTCTCAAGGGTTTCATTCTAAAAACATCCAGGGGGAGGGACCTGATTTTGAAATCCGAACTGTGTTTGTGACTTTGGGTTAAAGTTCAAGTATTGATATGCTCTGCGTTGCCGTAGACCTGTTTTTGCTCTCATGTTTAATTAGACAAGACTCTGCCAGGCCCTGGCCTTGTCCTCGGACTCCAATTTGCCCAGGCACCCAAACACAGCTCGAGATCTGGAGATCGCGGCGCGCCTGGGTGGTTCAGTGGGTTAAAGCCTCTGCCTTCGGCTCAGGTCATGATCTCAGGGTCCTGGGATCGAGCCCTGCATTGGGCTCTCTGCTCAGCGGGGAGCCTACCTCCCCCTTCTCTCTCTGCCTGCCTCTCTGCCTACTTGTGATCTCTTTCTCTCTGTCAAATAAATAAAAATAATCCTTAAAAAATAAAACACCGGGGCACCTGGGTGGCTCAGTGGGTTAAAGCCTCTGCCTTCGGCTCAGGTCGTGATCTCAGGGTCCTGGGATCGAGCCCCGCATTGGGCTCTCTGCTCAGCGGGGAGCCTGCTTCCCCCTCTCTCTCTGCCTGCCTCTCTGCCTACTTGTGATCTCTCTCTCTCTCTCTCTGTCAAATAAATAAATAAATAAAATCTTAAAGAAAAAAAAAGATCAGGAGATCACACTTAGTTCACACAACCATCTTGTAATGCTATCCCCATTTTTCAGACAAGGAAGTTGAGGCTCAAGAGAAGTTAAATAACTTGACTCAATGGCAACTCTGCGGAATGGTAGAGTTAGTTTTCTGATTTCTTTTCTTCTCACCTCAAAGCCTGAGTACCTCGCAGCGCCTTGGACAGTCTCTCTTACTCTGCATTCTCACCAAGACTGGGCCCACAGCTCAGAACTTCGACTCTTTTCCACGTGTGCTCGCGTGCAAGGGCATGCGCACACACGCAGATGCGCGCACAAAGCCATTCATCAGCTCTCTCACGCTCTCTCTCTTTCTGCCCCCACCTCTTCCCTGTCCTTCCTTCCGACTACAGAAAATCCTGGTGATTTTTTGGTTCAGGAGGAGGACCCTAGGTGGACTGGATGAGGTTCTGTTCAGCTTCACACTCCACGTCGTGTACCCCCCACCCCCCGCCCCGGCTTCAAAGCGGTCTCTGGCCAGGAAAGGACAAGGGGCTTTCTTTGGGCTTGCTTCTGGAATTTCAGGCCGCCTTCCTCAGTTTGGTGTGGCCCAGGCCAAACTTCTCCAGCCCTCTCCCTCTCCCCCCACCCTGCCTCCACCCTGTGACCCCAGGACGCCTCAGGCACTTTGCTTGTCCTCTCCGCCCAGCCACATATACTGTGACCAGCCTGGGGTCAAGGTCACCCTAGCTTTTTCCACCTTTCTCCTTCCCTCCCTCTGCCATGGTCTTTTCCTAGGAACTATTAGTGACAAGCTCCTTTACTCACCCTGTGGACTATACCCTCTTACTCCTCAACTCTCTGACTTCTTGTCGCTCCCTGCTAGGGTTTGCTTTATTTATTTATTTATTTTAAAGATTTTATTTATTTATTTGACAGAGAGAGAGATCACAAGGAGGCAGAGAGGCAGGCAGAGAGAGAGGGGGAAGCAGGCTCCCCTCTGAGCAGCGAGCCCGATGTGGGACTCGATCCCACGACCCTGGAATCATGGCCCGAGCCGAAGGCAGAGGCTTTAACGCACTGAACCACCCAGGCGCCCTCCTGCTTGGCCTTTATTATAACAAAACAACCACCATTTATGGAATGCCTATAGTGTTCCAGGCGCTGGATACTCATTAACTCCCATCCTCGCAACAAGCCTGTGAGCTGTGGCTTGCTGTCTCCAATTCCCAGATGGGGCCATGGAGGCTCAGGGTAACTTATCACACAGCTGGTCAGCAAGTCCTGGAGCCCAACTTTGGACTCATGTTGACCCTCACCAACGCACGTGTCCCTTGCCCATCGCTCTGCTGCGTCCTCATCTGGAAGTCTCTCCATCTGAACCCCTCTTATCTAGTGCCTCCTCTCCCCACCCCTTTTTCTAAGTTCGTGCGCTCTGCCATGCGGTCCCCAACAGCTGGAACGACTTCCAGACAGGGGTGAGGCCACCCCTACCTTTAGATCTCTAGATCATCCTGTTACTCCCGGCTCAGCCTGAGTCTGCCTACCCCCCTTGAGAAAACGAGAGAACGGCAAGCCACGCGCTCCCAAATCCCAGCCCCATCGGCCTTTCCTCTGCACCTGCCGAGTGCCTTGTGTTCAACCGTCCGCAACCCCAGGTTGGTTGCGTGCCTGGTTCACCTTCGAATCAGAGAAGGAGCCCAGCACCTGGCAGTGCCCAACGATCCTACTGAACCCTAACCCTCTTTGGCAGGAAGCGTCTTAAAGAGATGAACTTGGCCACCTTGGGCCTGGGGTGGGGGTGGGGCTCAAGTCTTCCTTGGAATTCAGCCCTGTGAGGATGAAGGGAATCCACAGCTGGGGGGAAAAAAAAAGCGGGGGAGGGAGAAAGGAGAAGCCACTCTGAGCTCGGAAAGAGGATAACAGTTGAAGGCTGCAGAGGGAGGCTAAGCAAGCCTGGAACTTAGCAGGAGGGGCCTCACTCTACCCAGAGGGAAGCACAGAAGGGACCTGAGTGGCTTAATGCTGAGGCCAAGAGAAGGCGAAGCCCAGGCCTCCCCCCAGCCCCCATTTCTGCCCCCTGTGCGCCCTGCCCATGCCGCACCAGCTCCCACTTCCCAGCCCACCTTCCCCTGTCTCCAGCTTCCTCACCTGGCCGCCGCTGCCCTTTCCCAGGGAATGTCTGCAGGCGTGTCTGCACTGTGCCACTAGGTACTGTCAGCCCAGTCCAGGGGAGGGACAAAGAGCCCAGGGCCAGAGCCAGATATGGCCCACAGCCCAAGAGGAACCAGACAAACATTAACCAGCCCCGCCCTCCTCCCACATACAATCATTAAATAGGATTGATCCCCTGAGCTCCCAATGGGTTTGGCGAGGCTGGTCACATAGCCTGGAGTTGCTGCCCCGTCCCAGAGGGAGAGAGCCGTCACTGTCACCCACATGCCCATGATTAGCCCATCTGGGAGGCTAGCCTGGACCCGGGCTCCTTACCAGCCCTCGGGCTGCCCCCCTCCCCTGGCCATAGGTAGATCCCGCGTGTGGGCGAGCTGCAGAGAGGGCTGCTGCCCTGGGTGCCATCCCTTCTATCCCTTCCAGGTCCCAGCCTCTAGAGCTATAATGACCATGGGGAGAAAAAAAGACGTGGGCGGTGCCTCTTGTCACCTTGGAGTCAAGGCGAGGGGGATGGGAGTGCTTCCCCTCAGACAGCAGGCAGGACCGCGATGCTCTGTGTCCCGAGTGGCTGGGAATGGACCAACGCATTTCCAATCCCATGCCAGCACCCACTGCCTTCTACCCTCAGGCCCAAGGCAGTTGAGCCGCAAAGCATGTGAGGTGCGGCAACAGTTCTTGGCAATCCTTAAGGTAAACAGAGAGTGTCAGCCATTAACTGAAGGGTCAGTCTGGTTTGAAGGAGGGTTTACTCGAAGACCCTGCAAAGTCTGTGGCCTGAGTGGCCACGGAGAAAGAAGTGAAGTCAACAGAGACGGGTCCCCTGGCTTCTGCCCTTCACCTGCTGGAAAGAGCGCCAGGGCCTCGGCTTCCCTTGGCCAGCCCCAGGCACATGAAAGTATCGGCCAGTAGGTCTTACTGGACACCCACTGGGCACCCAGGTCGAGAAAAGTAAGGAAAGGGTAGGTGGTAGAAGAGGGGAAAACCTCCCAGCTGTTTTTTTTTTTTTTTAAGATTTTATTTATTTATTTGACAAACAGAGAGATCACAAGTAGGTTGAGGCAAGCAGAGAGAGAGGCGGAAGCAGGCTCCCTGCTGAGCAGAGAGCCCGATGTGGGGCTCGATCCAGGGACCCTGAGATCATGGCCTGAGCCGAAGGCAGAGGCTTTAACCCACTGAGCCACCCAGGCGCCCCTCTCCCAGCTGTTTTTAAGGAAATTATCAACTTGCCGAGGAGACAAGACCCAGACCCAAGAAGTCACCATGAAAACTCTCCGGGTACGTTAGGTTATGTGGTTCTGACGTTCGCTGCCGAGGAATTTGGGAAGGGTGGGGGGATGAGAGGCGTCAACTGACGTCATCGGGGAAGGCTTTCTAGAGGAGGTGAGGCTTGAGTGGAGCGAGAAAGGGCGAGTGGGAGTTTGAAAGGGGAAGGGCAGGCCTAGCCCTGCAGGGAGGAGGAAGAGTATGAGCAAAGGCAGAGCAGTAGGAATGGGCAGGGCGTGTCTGGGGACAGGAAGGAGGCAGGGTGGTGGTGGGTGGCTGTGGAAGATGCCATCAGTCGGCTGAGGGGATTGGAGTAGGAAGGACAGTTAAAGCCAAGTAGGGAATTCCTTTAGGGAGCATCTGGTAAACCAGGTATAAGGCAAAACTGAGCTCAACACCATGGGGAGGGGGTTGAGGCTGCCTGCCATCCGTGGCGCCCAGGGATTCCTGCTGAGTATACAGTTGTGCCGAGTGCATAAAGGGTAGTGCTTCCTGAGTACGCCATGCGTGAAAGGCAACATTCAAGGCGCTTCGCAAGTATTACTTTGATTCTCAAAGTAACTCCGTGCCCTAGGCATTGTTAATATTCCCACATTCCAGGGGATCGAGGCACACAGATGTTAGGTGATATAACTGAGGTCATTCAGCTAGCAGCAAGGCTGGATTTGAACCCAGGCGGTCCGGCTCCGGAATGTGTTCGTTTAGCCGCTACATCGCAGTTCGAGGAGCGCTACGGGTCCCGCTGCAAATCAGAGTGAGGACCTGTTCCTGATTCTAGAAGGTTCTCGGCTAGCAGGAGAGAGGGGTACCTACGACAATGGAGTATGCCCTAAATGCCATATGTATAGATATGAGGTGCCAGAAGGCGATCCGAGGTAGAAGAAGAGGGTAGGTTTCATGGAAGAGGCAGAGTTGAACTTGGGTCATGAAGGAGTCCAAGCATTCCAGGCGACGGCAAGCAGTGAGATGTGTTTAGGGACTGGTGGGCAGACCTGTTTGACCAGAAGAGACAGCTCCTTTAAGCAGAGCTCCTAGGAAGGGAAACTGTGGGTCAATATCAGTGTGTACTCACTGTTCCCTGGAGCGCTGGCAGGATTTCTCTAGGGTGAGTCTTGCTCTGTGTGTCGTTCTAGGCTACAGGAAGTCTATTTGAATAGACTTTTATTCAAATGCTTGCTAGAATCGACTTGTCCTCTTCCTATTTACTGCGACTTGCACACGTCTTCTGGATGGGGTCCTGCCACTGCCAGAGAGGAAAAGAGAGAGGAAAAGCGAGGAGTGAGAAGGGAGGGCATGGGGGCATGGGGGGGCAGGCGGGAGGAAAACTGTACTACAGTGAGCAATGTAAATCCATTTACTCCCGGGAAGCAGCTAAAATCAGCTTCTGCCTTGAATCCTAAGCACGCTTTCTTCCTACAATGGGTGTTTGGGGAGAATATTTTAAAATTTTACATCTGCCTGCTTACTTCCTCAGATTCGCTCGGGGGGAGTTTCTTTAGGTCTCGAAACATGCTGTCTCCGGCATGGCTCAAACGTCAGCCCAAACGAGGGCTTTCCCCATTCCTGCGCCCCCCCCCCCCCGCCCACCAGGGTCAGGACAAACGATGGAGGGAACCGATCCCCATTATCTAGGAGCACATTTCACCAGCCACGTCGTCCGAGTTCAGAGCTTCCGAATCAGCGGGCTGGGGGAGGCTCTGATCATTCCATCACGGAGTGGGGCTGTTTGCCTCGGAGTAGAAATTCGGAGACTTCCTCCATTGCCTCGCATGTGGAGTCCATCAGCCAGCCCGTCCCTGGGCCTCATTACCAAACAAAATGTGGCATTTTGTGTGGCTTTGATCAATGAGACAGCGTTGCGGTATGGCTCGGAAATCAAAGGGACCAGCTTCCAACATAAAGGTTGCTTAAGACACACAGGCTGAAACCCTTCCCAAATGGGTCCATAGGATTAAGGAAACGGCTAACCCTGAAAATTTCCAGTAAGGGCCCTTCGGCTCAGGTCCTGATCTCAGGGTCCTGGGATCGAGCCCCGCATCGGGCTCCCTGCTGAGAGGGGAGTCTGCTTGTCCTTCTACCCCTCCCCCTGCTCATGCTCTCTCTCTCTCTCTCTCAAGTAAATAAATAAATAAGATCTTTAAAAAAAATTAAAAAGGAGGTCAAGTCGAGGGAGTTATCTGTATTTTTTCGAGGGGGTTTCTGAAGAACTATACCTAGATGCCGCATCAATTCACTTGACAGGCGTATACCTTTTGCTCTAAGGACAGTTTGGAGTGGAGAAAAAAGCAAAATTGTTTTAATTCCCCCCACAAAGCACCTAATTGAATGAACTATCCTACAACCAGCTCCACATAGGATGGCACACTCATTCTACCAACAGTAAAGCCTGAAGGTGAGAGGGTACTTCTTGGAGCTCATAGATTTCCTGGGAACACAGCCTGAGCCGACACCATATCCACTCCCTGCAATTTGGAATTCATTTTTTTGTGTGTTTTATGAAGACCCTAATTCCTGGGGTTTGAGGAATGGTACTATGGCTCACTGATGTCTGATCAGTGCACCAACAGAAGGTATGCTTGTGAAAGATTCCAGAAAGTTCCATGTCCTTTCACCAGACCAGGTAACCAAGTGAAGAAAATGAAATGGATAGTTGGAACTTTGGGGCTCTTGTGCTCGTGTTGCTTGTTTCAGCCACTACAGCTTGATGTCTGTTTCCTGATCCTTCTGCTCTCCGCGGGGGGAGGGTAGAGAGTGTGCACTGTAGGACCCAGGGAGTTCTGGAGGAGTAGAAACTTCCCAGGTTGAATCCGGTCTTGGATTTTGACCCAAGGAGACTAGAGGTAGCGTGGTAGGGGTGAAGAATCAGAGAGAAGTCCAAGTCCCGGTGAGAAACATAGGGCCAAGTGTCAGGTTTGAAGGGAGAAGTGAAAAGGACCCAGAAGAATTTAGCTCCTTCTGCTGATTATCCAAGTTTGGATAATGCCCTGCCCATTAAGTGGTTAGTGGCTTAGTCCTTTCTTTCCAGTTTTCTGTTCTTATATACACATGCCCATCATTGAAATCATATTGTATATACAGGAGATCTTGCTTTTTCATAGGAATCGTTCCCAGGTCTTCTGAACAGGAATCTACTGGTCTCTCGCCCACACCCTCAAACCGATGATCCAATAAAACATGTAAACCTAGCCCCAAATAGAAGCCTTGGTGTTCACCATTTCTGCTTACTCTTTGGACTCCTCTGCCCTTCCCTCCTTGGACCTCAGCCAAGTTTGCCAACAATAACGCCACGAATGCCTGCCTCATCCAGAATCCCCCTGCCTCGGTCATCACCACCACGATCCCTGCTACTTCCCCGAACCACCCGGCACCACCCAGGCAATTACTAGGGAAGTGCCAGGCTGCCGACGACACCCTAGATGCCCAGGCTTCTGCTGAGAAGCGCTGCTCGTAGGAGGGATGGTGGGCTAGCCAGGTAGGAAAATCCAAGCGGTTTTGTTCCTACTCCACCTACCCCCACCGACCCTGCTACAGATTAGAGGACTGATTCCTAGGCCCATCTAGATCTCTGAAATCCCTTGCCTTCAGCCCGAAGCCCCCTACCTCCCTGGCCACAGACATCCAGCCATCCTGGGGGGGATAGGGAGCCAGATTATGTGTCAGATGGATTCCTGGACAGCTCTCCACCAGCGTGGATTCCAGCACCTGGTTCAGGGAGAAAACTGTGCGCCCGAGGGGCACCCATAAGAGCTTGAGTCCAAAGCTGATTCCCATGATGCTTTGTGTCTCCCAAGGAGCCAACCCAGTCGCAGCCTCAGCCAATTCAGCTCGGGGTGGTGGTGGGGGGGAACGTCTCAAGCGGAAGATAGGATCTAGTCCCATACACCTGCTTTAGGAGCGCCGTATAAAACAGTAAGCCCTAATACATCTTCATCTTGAAAAGCCTCTGTTCTAACTCACCTACTTCCCTTTATCTGTTCCTTGCGCCTGAATAGAACCATCCCATGCCCAAGCCTCCTTTTGAAAGATTTTGTTTATTTGACAGAGACAGAGAGATCACAAGTCGGCAGAGAGGCAGGCGGGGGGTGGGGTGGGGGTAGGGGGAAGCAGGCTCCTGCTGAGCAGAGAGCCCAATGCGGGGCTCCATCTCAGGACCCTGAGATCATGACCTGAGCCGAAGGCAGAGGCTTTCACCCACTGAGCCACCCAGGCGCCCCAAGCCAAGATTTTTGTCCTCCTTCGATTTCCATCCCCTCCTCGCCTTTTGTTCAGAGCTCATGGTTCTCCTCCAAGCCTTCGCTGCCCTAGGCCTCCTCGAGCGAAACCCTCTTCTAGTTGGACACCCCTAGGATTCTCCTCCCTCGGCTTCAGAAGCAGAACCATCCAGATCCGGGATTCTAGAATCCGTGGGGGCATCTGCTTCAGACGTAGAGCAAGAGTTTCCGATCCTCTGCCTAGGCCTCCATTTTGGCCGTTTTCTTCCTGCGGAAGACAAGGATGATTGAGCTACTTCATTGTCTCCTAGGAAATCGGTGCTCAGTGGCACTGGATTTGCCAGCGTGAGGGTGCTTTTCAGAATGTCAAGCGCTTATTGATTTCTGAATACGAGCTAGTGCTTTACAATAAACACCAACGGCTCTTTCTCGCTGTTGACATCTCACCTCACAGATCCGGGGCTGGGTTGAGCCCTAGAATGCACTGAGGTCTGGCATTATTCCGACAGAACAATATTGTCTACAGAACCGAGCTCCACACCTCGCTGAAGAAGCCCTGATTCTTAACAAGTGAGTCACGAGAACTTCCCAGGATTATTTCATACTCATCCCAAGCTTTTTTTTGTGGGGGAGGAGGGAGCCGGGGGGAGCTCTTTTCCAAACACCAACCCGCATTCTAAATTACCTAGCCACAGTGCTTGCGTCGCCCTGGAGTGTTCTGCTCAGTTGATGAAAAGTTTGCCTCTGAGCCATGAAGAGCAATTTCTGATGTTGATTCCCTGAGGGGCTGCTGCTTCCAGTTCTACTTTCAGAGATCCCCAACCCCCGCCCCTCCCGCCCCGGAAATCTGAATGTCAGAAGACTTGCGCAACCTACCTCTCTTCAGGGCGCTCAAAGCCACTAAAACGGTGTGGGATTCTCAAACTGGATGGTATCTTCAACGGGGCTCTTGCCCTATCTCTTTCCCTTCTTTACCGAATTTTTTGAAAGATGCTTCTGTACTTGCTGTCTCCACTTCACCTCCTATTCGTGGTTTGGTTCCACTCCCATCTGGCTTCTGCCCTCACTCTCTACTCCATTGAAACAGTCTTCACCGCAGTCACTTTGTGGCTAAGACCAATGGACCGCCCTCAGAACAAATCTTACTGCCTCTGACGTGTCCGATTCAGTTGACCACTCCCACCTTGACATTTTCTTCTCCTTTGAGTTTTTCCCTTTTTATATTGATTTTTATGTTTGCCGATTACACATGGAACACATGTTCTATATGGAAAAACTGGACAATCCCTCCCCCAAAATAGTAAGAATGAAAATTACAATAGTCTGTAACCACCACCCAGAGATAACAACCTTCACCAACAGGTGCGAAACCTCACAGTCATTTTTCTTTTTTTTAAAGGATTTTATTTATTTATTTATTTATTGAGAGAGAGAGAGAGAGAGTGAGCAAGAGAGAGCACAAGCTGGCAAAGGGGCAGAGGTAGAGGTAGAGGGAGAAGCAGGCTCCTTGCCGAGCAGGGAGCCCAATGTGGGACTCGATCCCAGGACCCTGGGATCATGACCTGAGCCGAAGGCAGTCGCTTAATCCACTGAGCCACCCAGGAACCCTATTACAGTCATTTTTCAATTAAAATATATACATGTATTTTTTGTAGTTCAAGCCCAATGAAGGGCTCGAACGCACGACTGTGAGGTCGAGACCTGAGCTGAGATGAAGAGTCAGATGTTTAACCAACTGAGCCAACCAGGCACCCCTACATGTACTCTTAAAATGCAATTGTCATCATACGATACATATTTTTATTGGATATAATTGACATATGACGTTATGTTAGTTTCAGGTATACAAGATAATGATTTGATTTTTTTTTAATTTATTCGACACAGAGAGAGAGAGATCTCAAGTAGGCAGAGAGGCAGGCAGAGAGAGAGGGGGAAGCAGGCTCCCTGCTGAGCAGAGAGCCTGATGTGGGGCTCGATCCCAGGACCCTGAGACCACGACCTGAACCGAAGGCAGAGGCTTTAACCCACTGAGCCACCCAGGCGCCCCTTTGATATTTGTATATACTGAGAAATGATCACCATGATAAGTCTAGTTAACGTCTGTCACCATTTATAGTTAGAAAAATTTTTTTCTTGTGATGAGAACTTTTAACATCTACTCTTTTTGATTTTTTAAAGATTTTACTTGTTTACTTGACAGAGAGAGAGAGAGAGAGAGAGAGCACAAGTAAGCAGAATGGCAGGCAGGAGAGGGAGAAGCAAGGAGCCTGATTTGGGGCTCGATCCCAGGACTCTAGGATTATGACCTGAGCTGAAGGCAGACGCTTAACTGACTGAGCCACCCAGATGCCCCTCAACATTTACTCTTGCAGCAACTTTCAAATACGTAATTGGCTACAGTTACTATGCTGTACATTATATCTCCATGACTTATTTATTTTATAACTGGAAGTTTGTATTTTTTAATCCCCTCTACCCATTTCATCCACCCTACATCTCTTTACCTTTGGCATCCACCAGTCTTTTTTTTGGAAACACGTATTATCTTATATCCTCTCTCATTTACCATGATAACATGACCATTTAAAAATGTCATTAAAGGCAGCTCTTTCTGCCCATGGGTCCTGTCCCCCATGCCTTAATAAAAACACCTTAAAAATAAAATAAATAAAATAAAAATGTCTTTCAAAGGATGCCTGGCTGGCTCAGTCAATGGAGCATGCGACTTTTGACCTCGGGGTTGTGAGTTCGAGCACCATGTAGGTGTAGAGAAAAACCTAAAAATAAATTCTTTTAAAAAATAAAAATGTCATTAAATATTTCTCTAAAACCTGATTTATGGCCACATAATGCCCTTTGACTTTTGTCACACTTTTCTCTAGTGATCTCTCCCCTACCTCTGACTGCTTCATGCTTTGCTCTGCTCTTACTCTACTCTTTAAAAATTTTTAAAAAGATTTTACTTATTTATTTGAGAAAGAGTGAAAGAATGAGCCAGGGGAGGGGCAGCGGGAGAAGGAGAAGCAGACTTCCCGCTGAACAAGGAGTCCAACTTGGGGCTCGATCCTAGGACCCCAAGATCATGACCTGAGCTGAAGGCAGATGCTTAACCGACTGAGCCACCCAAGCGTACACTCTCAATTTTTTTTTATTAAGTAAACCCAACATGGGGCTTGAACTCACAACCCCAAGATCAAGAGCCACATGCTCTACCGACTGAGCCAGCCAGGTGCCCATTATTCCCCTCCTTAAATGTTGGGCTAGTCCTCAGGGTTCCAATCTCTGTTCTCATCACTCTTGAACCTCTCTCCCTGAGCAATCTCATTCATTCCTGTGGCTTCAGTTACTAACAGTTGCAAATCTGTATCTTCAGGCCACACCTCATTTCTGGTCTCCAAATACGTGTATATTGAATGTCAATCTCACCTCTCCTGCTTTCAAACCTGCTGCTCCTCTAGTGTTCCCTAAGCCTATTGAACCCTGTTGTATCCACCCCATGCCCAAGCCAAGCATCTGGGGAGAAGCGTGAGCGTCCCCTTCCTGTTCACTCTCTTACACTCCAGATTCAATAAATAACTAAGCCCTGTAGGTTTTACCTCCTCATATCTTTTGACTTCTCTTCCTTTCATTTCACTTCCACTGCCCTAGTACAGATTCTGGGATGATGTTACAGTCAGATTGGCAAGCCAGTTTCCTGTCTCCCGACCTCCATTCGTGGCCTCTTCCAATCTACTCTCCAAACATTCTTCAGAGCGGTCTTTCTGAAATGTATATCTAATCATGTCACTCTCCTGCTCAAAACCCTCCATTGGCTCCTCATTGCCTTGGGAAGAAAATCTGCCCATAACACCTTTTTCCTTCCTTTCTTTCTTTCCTTCTTTCTTTCTTTCTTTCTTTCTTTCTTTCTTTCTTTCTTTCTCTTCCTTCCTTCCTTCCTTTTTTTTAAGATTTTATTTATCTATTAGAGAGAGAGAGAGAGAGCACAAGGAGGTAAATGGAACAGGAGGCAGAGGGAGAAGTAGGCTCCCCGCTGAGCAGGGAGCCCAAAGGGGGACTCGATCCTAGGACCCTGGGATCAGGACCTGAGCCAAAGGCAAACGCTTAGCCAACTGACTGAGCCACCCAGGCGCCCAGCTTTTCTCTGTTTCTTTACAAACTCTTCCTCGTTCTCTGAAACTCAGCTCAGATAGTCTACTCTTCACGGACAAAGGCTGAGGAGTGGTGAGAGGTGGCCAGTGGCTTTTTATGCTACATTCAGGAGTTTAGGTTTTATTCCCTCCACTTTCCCTATCCCCCTGTTTCTCCTCTGAACTGTATTTTTCTGTAATGGCACTTATGAGAGGCCCCCATATTGTCCGTTTCCCTGTCTGTCTCCTCCATTAGAATAATACTTGTTTAAGGGCAGGGGCCATTCATCTCTGTGTCAGAACCCATGTTCCTGGTACACAGTAGGTGTCTGATCAATGACAACTGAACGAATGAACGGAGGTGGCCAACAAGGCAGTGAACTTGAGGCCTGTCTTGAGGCTGTCGTCATGTGAAGGCAATCGTCTTTCATCTTGGGCATACCCCAGGCATCACTTCCAGAATTGAAAGAGCTGCACAGTAGCCTTAGCTAAAAGCTGTGTCCAGAATGACCTGGAGAAGATCCCACCACTGAGAGACCGTAAAGGCGTGTCACCCATGCCGAGCTACTTGGCCTGCATCACCCACCACGGTTACCCACTCTTCCAAGGGGAATTATCCAAGGACCTCAGTCAAGATTCCCTTTCCAGGGAAACATAAATTTCTGGGTGATGGTAGCCTCCTTTTATAAATGGCTCCAAAGAACTCCTGTTTTCCTCTCTTCAGCACAGGTCATTGCTTTTCACTTAATGGTAACCCACTCGCTGGCTTGGGGTGGTGGTGGTGGGGGTGACGGGGCTGCGTAAACTTCAGCTCACCTTAAAGAATGTGGGGGAGACGAAATTCACCTGGCAGGTTGAAAGTTACCGAGGCTGTTTCAAAGCACATTGTTGGAGACTTACCAACAAGCTCTCCCAGATTTCTCTGCTCTCAACGTGTTTCTCCATGTCGAGCAACAGGAATTGGTCTTGCTGAATTATTCATGAGGGGGCAGCTCAACACTTGGCTCCACAGTTTTTGTTTCATTTCATTAAATATTTGTTAAGTACCTGTTGTGTCCCAGGAGCTCTGTTAGGGGCTATGGAGGGTGCAAAGATGAATGAGAAGAGTCTGACTAGTTGTTTAAATAACCAGCCCTAATAGAAGGTAAGCAGAAGTATAAGCAATATGTTGTGGGAACACAGGTGAAAAAAAGGAAGAGGGAGATGGGAACTCACGTTTTCTACAAACCGATCTATGATGGTAATATATTGTCACGTATATCATCATAGAGGTTAACTCTGACTAGGGAAATCTGAGAAGTCTTCATGCCTTAGGACATTTGAGTTGGCCCTTAAGTAAGAATTCGACAGGAGAAAAATCAAAGCGAGGACACTCAAAGTTCAGAGAACAGTATGTAAAAAGGCAACAGGGCATGAAGGTACACGAACTGCTCAAGGAACACAGAGTATTGGGCACGGCTGGGCTATGGGGTATAAAAGATAGTGTGGGTAATGAAGCATGAACAGGTGGGCTGACCCCAGATTTGGGAAGAGTTATGATGCCTCGCTTGGACATTTGGATTTCATCTAGTAGGCAATGAGGAACCCCTAAAAGCTCTTCAGCGAGGGGAATGACAAGATGGAAATGATGCCAATTAACTTGGCAGGATGAATGGGGGATGGGGTAGACGAGAGGTTGGGAGAGTAGGTAGAGAGGACTGTGTCAATAATTCAGACACAAGGGAATAAGTATCTTATTTAGGGAGGTGGCCGTGGTGACAGATCCAATAGGTGACAGATCCAATAGAGTAGCGAGAGGCAATATTGGTGTAGTACGTTCCAGTCCTGACTCCTTTTGGCAGACTATGGGGATTTACTTTTCTGGGATTCACATTTCTTTTCTGAAAAAGGTGAAGTTTGAAGAAATATATATCTTTTTTTTAAAAAAATTATTTATTGGGGCACCTAGGTGGCTCAGTTGGTTAAACATCTGCCTTTGGCTCAGGTCATGATCCCAGGGACTTGGGATCAAGTCCCAAATAGGGCTTCTTGCTCAGCGGGGAGCCTGCTTCTCCCTCTCCCTCTTCCGCTCCCCCTGCTTGTGTGCTCTCGCTCTTTCTGTCAAAATAAATAAATAAAGGAATGCCTGGGTGGCTCAGTCAGTTAAGCGTCTGCCTTCAGCTCAGGTCAGGATCCCAGGGTCCTGGGATCGAGTCCCATGTCAGACTCATTGCTCAGTGGGGAGCCTGCTTCTCCCTTTGCCTGCTGCTCCCCCTGCTTGTGCTCTCTCTCCCTCCATCTCTGAGAAATAAATAAATAAATAAAATCTTTTAAAAACAAATAGATAAAATCTTTAAAAAATTTTTAAAGATCTTTTTAAAAAAGATTATTTATTTATTTGAGAGCGAGAGTGAGTGAGTGAGAGAGAGAGAGCAGGGGAAGGGGCAAAGGGAGAGGGAGAAACAGAACCCCAGGCAGACTCCATGCTGAGCACAGAGCCCGACTTGGGGCTTGATCTTGTGACCCTGAGATGATGACCTGAGTCCAAATCAAGAGGTGGATGCCTAAACAACAGAGCCACCCAGGCATCCCCAGAAATACGTATCTTTAAGTTCTCTTCTGGTTCTAATGGCCTCTGGTTCAGACTAAGTCACTTACCCAAGTCACAGTGATCAGGATTTGGTCCCAGGCAGTTCTGTTCCTTAATGGCAGTGTGCTTAGCCCCTACACTATGTGGACATTTATATAGGACTAACCCATCAGATCTGGTAAGGGATTAGCTGGCTAGGAGAACAGAAGTGTCATTAATAGGATGGTGGAGTCAAAGGAGGAAGCTAGCCTCGTGGAGAACGATCAGGATTCAGATATGCCGAGTGTGAGGTGTTCAGGGAACATCTAGCGCGCTGTTGGAAGGGTGGGAGAACAGCTCTGGAGAGGGGCAGGGCAGGAGATTTCAGTTTGGCAACCAAAGACCTGAAGGCAATCCTGAAAGCTATGGAAACAGATGAGCGTATAGAAGGAGGAAATGAGTATAAGAGAGCAGAGAGCAAAGGACTGTGGGAAGTGAGAAAGGGGGAAAAAACAGACAAGGAAGGAAAAATTGAGTGAGAACCTTGAATAAGCTACTTTCCATTTTCTGGGTCTTAGTCTCTTTCTTTGTAAAATGAAGGGATTGGAACCAGTAAGCTAGAGGGCTCGCGGCTGAGACATCCTAACCATAATCAGAGAAGGTAGAAAAGAACAGAATGCCATGGAAACTGAACAAGAGAGTTTCCAAAAGAAGGCCTTAAGAGGTCACTTGCGCCCAATGCTGCAGAAGTGTCAGGGACTTCACTTAGGTGAAGCTGCTGGCTGTGGCAATTTGCAGATCCTCTCCATGGTAAGGACTTCTCCCTCCCTCTTGCGCCTCTAATTTTCTGGACTCTTTCTTTTACCACTTCTCAATGCGAACGTTCTGCAAAATTCTGTTCTCTGCCCTTCACAGAGGCTCAGCCCCTCTCTGAGATCCACTGTTATCTCTATAAGGTGAATCAGAAACCTCTGGTTTAATTTTCCTTTTGCACTTTGATTCACATTTCCAACTGCCTGTTGGATATTTCTATCGGTTGCTGAGACTTAGCTTGCTGGAAAAATAATAATACTAAAAATGATAGCTGACGTTTCGTGAGTACTTACTTTGCTTAGTCCTTCCCATGTGGTAGGTATTTTCTGAGCCCCACTTCACAGTTGAAGAAACTGAGGCTCGGAGGTGTTCAATAATGTGTCCAAGGTCACACAACTGGGATGTTGCAGAACGAAGATTCTTCCTGATTCCAGAGCTCAAGAGCTTAATAATTTTGCCATAATCAGCCTAAAATCAAGTCATCATCCTTATTTCCTAAATTAGCTCAACTGCCTTACTTCCCTATTTCTGCCTCATTCTCCTCCAATATCTTGCCTCTCCCTTACCATGGGTTCTCATCCCCTTATGCTCAGACAATTATGGAACTTTCTTGGCTGATCTCCCCACTTGCAGTTTCCCCCCTTCCAATTCTGGACACGTGACTAGCTTTAAGAAGTTCAGAAGACTTCCCTTTATCTACGTTAAAGTCCCAACTTGTTAGTATGGCCGAAAGATTCCCTTCACAGTCCAGCCCTGCACTTTATCTGCACTGAACCCCTAGGCATCAACAAACATGACAGAAACATTTAGATCTGTAAGCCTTCGCTTAGGGGTCCCTCTACCTGGAATGCCCTCCCCACCCTTCACCAGCATTTCCACTAGTCTTTCAAATCCTGGCTCCAATGTCATTTCTTCTGTCACGACTTCTCAGATTCCCAACCCTTTCTTCTGACAGAAATTATGTTCCCTCCTCTGTGTTCCCAGACAGCGACCATTTGTGGATATAACGGTGCCCATCATTAACACATTAAGCTGAGGTGAATGAATTCAACTAAAGATTTATAGAGAGAGGGAAAAAGTATTTAAACATCCAGATCCCACCTCTGCTCCCCCCTCAACAGTTCCCCATTAATTAGCATGTACCCTCTGGGCACCTGGCTGGCTCAGTCCATAGAGCATCTGATGCTTGAACTCGGGGCTGTGAGTTCAAGCCCCGTGATAGGTGTAGAGATTATTTTTTTTTCTTTTCTTTTCTTTTCTCCCCCCCAAATATGTTTATTTTATTTTTTCAGTGTTATAAGATTGATTGTTTATGCACCACACCCAGTGCTCCATGCAATACGTGCCCTTCTCAATACCCACCACCAGGCTCGCCCAACCCCCCACCCCCTCCCCTCTAAAACCCTCAGTTTGTTGCTCAGAGTCCACAGTCTCTCCTGGTTCATCACCCCTTCCGATTTCCCCCCATTCACCCTTCCCTTCCTTCTCACAATGTCCTCCATGATTTTCCTTATGCTCCACACGTAAGTGAGACCATAAAGTAATTGACTCTCTCCGCTTGACTTATTTCACTCCACATAATGTAGAGATTACTTTTAAAAAATGTGCCCTGTAGTGAGGTACATAGGAAATGTTTTCTCCTATTTGATCTCCAGCCCCACGGGATTCTCATGATACCAATTGGGGCTCAAATTTATGGAATTTTCAACAACATCAGTCCTAACTGCATTTCCGTGACTCATCAAAGACTCAACTTGTGAGATAGCTATCTGTCATGACCTGATTATGTAGAATTTCTTGACAGAAAGTATGTTGTTCTCCAGCATGACATCTTCCTCATAGGTTTTTTTTTTGGCGGGGGGAGATGGGGTGAGGTAAACTATTGCTTCTTTTTTTTAAAGATTTTATTTATTTATTTATTTGACAAAGAGAGAGACAGAGAGAGAGAACGAGCACACGCATGAGCGGGGGGTGGGGGGGGGGAAGGAGCAGAGGCAAAGGGAGAAGCAGACTCCTTGCTGAGCAGGGAATCTGACACGGGGCTCGATCCCAGGACCCTGGGATCATGACCTGAGCCGAAGGCAGACACTTAACCAACTGAGCCACCCAAATAACCTATTGTTTCTTGGGAGGAAGTAAAAGCCTAAAAGGCAGGAGCAGTTGACTGAAAGGCAATTTAAAGAAAAATGTTGATTAACTAATAGTACAAGTGGTCATATGTATCTGGAAAAAATTGTGAAGATCATTCTTGGACGACTAAAATTTGAGAAATATTGTCACTCATGTGAGAACTGAGCTAAAGTGAGTCCTTGGAGAGTCTGGCAAGACACTCCTGCACTGGCTGGCAGAGAAAGTTACATTACAGGGAAGAGGAACCCCAAACTTGATAGCTCTAGACCCGTGTTTCCAACGGCCTTCTGAACATCTCATGGATGTTTCTCGGGCACCTCTATTGGTATGCTGGAGTCAGCTTGTACTGGCAGTGGATTGTTATTTTTTTAAAGGCTTAATTTTTTAAAAAGATTTTATTTATTTATTTATCAGAGAGAGAGAGAGAGAGAGAGTGCACACAAGCAGGGGGGACAGCAGGCAGAGCAGCCAGAGGGAGAAGCAGGCTCCCCACTGAGCGAGGAGCCCGATGTGGGACTCGATCCTAGGGCCCTAGGATCATGACCTGAGCTGAGGACAGCCACTTAACTGACTGAGCCACCCAGGCATCTCCTTAAATTTTTTTTTTTTTAGAGAAGTTTTAGGTTCACAGTTAAATTGAGAGGGAGGTAGAGAGATTTCCCATGTACCCCTGTCCTACTCCATTATCAATAATCCCCACAGGAGTGGTACATTTGTTATCATCGATGAACACACATTGACACACCGTAACCATCGAAAATCCATAGTTTACCGGGGCACCTGGGTAGCTCAGTGGGTTAAAGCCTCTGTCTTCGGCTCAAGTCATGATCTCAGGGTTCTGGGATCAAGCCCCGCATCGGACTCTCTGCTCAACAGGGAGCCTGCTTCCCCCTCTCTCTCTCTCTGCCTGCCTCTCTGCCTACTTGTGATCTCTCTCTCTGTCAAATGAATAAATAAAATCTTTAAAAAAAATCCATAGTTTCCCTTAGGATTCACTCTTGGCGTTACACATTCTATGGGTTTAGACAAATGTATAATGACATATATCCACCATTGTAGTATCATACTGAGTATTTTTACTGTCCTCCAAATCCTTTGTATTTTACCTATTCATCCGTTCCCCCAACCCCCAACTCCTGGCAACCACTGTTACTCTCTCCATACTTTCGCCTTTTCCAGAGTGTTATATAGTCAGAATCTTACAGTAGGTAGCCTTTTCAGATCGGCTTCTTTCACTGAATAATAAGCATTTACGTTTCCTCCTTGTCTTGATAGCTCACTTATTTTTTTTTTTTTAAGATTTTATTTATTTATTTGACAGAGAGAGAGAGTAAGCAAGCACACAAGCGGGCAGGGGGAGCAGCAGAGGGAGAGGGAGAATCAGGCTCTCCACTGAGCAGGGAGCCTGATGCAGAGCTCGATCCAGGATCCTGGGATCATGACCTGAGCCTAAGGCAGATGCTTCAGCATCTGAGCCACCCAGGCGCTCCTCGTTTCTTTTTAGCAATGAATACTATCCCATTATTTGGATGAACCACAGCTTATCCATTCACCTACTGAAGGACATCTTGGTTGCTTCCAAGTTTTGGCAATTCTGAATAAGCCACTGTAAATATATTTGTGCAGGTTTTTTAGTGTACATAAGTTCTCAACTCCTTTGGGTTGAAAGGAGTGCAATTTCTGGATAATATGGTAAGAATATGTTTAGTTTTATAAACAATCACCAGACCGTCTTCCAAAGCGTCTTCCATTTTGCGTGCCTGTCAGCAATGAACGACTATCCCTGTTGCCCCATATTCTCCCCACCATTTGGTGTTGTCAGTGGTCTGGATTTAGGGCAGTCTAATAAGTGCGTAGTGGTATCTCATTGCTGTTATAATTCACATTTTTCCGATAGCATATGATGTGGAGAGTATTTTCATGTGCTTCTTTGCCATTTGTGTATCTTCTTTGATGAGGCATCCATTAAGATCTTTGGCCCACTTTTAAATCAGGTCGCTTGTTTTCTAATTATTGAGTTTTAAGGGTTTTTTGTATACTTTGGATAATAGTTCTTGATCAGATGTGTCTTTTGTAAATATTTTCTCCTGTGGTTTGTGTTCTCATATTCTTGGCACTGTCACTGGGAAGTTTTTAATTTTAATTTTTAGCTTATCAACTCTTTCTTTCATGGATTGTGCTTTTGCTGTTGAATCTAAAAAGTCATTGCCTTACCCAAGGTCATCTAGGTTTTCTCCTATGCTATCTCCTAGGAGTTTGATAGTTTGGTGTTGTACATTTAGTTCTATGATCCATTATGAGTTAATTTTTGTGAAGGGTGTAAGATCTCTTCCTAGATTCTTTTTCTTTCTTTCTTTCTTTCTTTCTTTCTTTCTTTCTTTCTTTCTTTCTTTCTTTCTTTCTCTCTCTCTCTCTCTCTCTCTCTCTTTCTTTCTCATGTAGATGTTCACTTGTTCCAGCACCTTTTGTTGAAAACACTATCTCTTTGGGGAGCCTGGGTGGCTTTAACCCTCTGCCTTTGGCCCAGGTCATGATCTCAGGGTCCTGGGATCAGCCTCTCTGCTCAGTGGGGAGCCTGCTTCCCTCTCTCTCTCTGCCTGCTTGTGATCTCTCTTCTGTCAAATAAATAAATAAAATCTTTAAAGAAAAGAGAAGAAAACACTATCTCTGCTCCATTGTATTGCCTTTGTTCCTGTGTCAAAGGTCAGTTGACTATATTTATGTGGGTCTATTTCTGGGCTTCCTATTCTGTTCCACTGATCTCTTTGTCTGTTCTTTTGCCGGTGTCACAGGTCTTGATTACTGTAGTTTCATAGTAAGTATTGACATTTGGTGGTGTCAGTCCTCCAAATTAGTTCTTTTCCTTCAGTAATGTGTTAGCTATTCTGGGTCTTTTGCCTCTCCATTTAAACTCCATAAAATCAGTCCGCTGATAGCTACAAAATAACTTGCAGAAGTTTTTGAGTGGGGTTGCTTTGAATCTCTAGGTCAAGTGGGTAAGAACTGACACCTTGACAATATTGAGTCTTTCAGTCCATGAACATGGAATATCTCTCTATCTAATTCTTCTATGGTTTTGTTATCCTCATATAGATCTTGCACATATTTTGGCAGATTCATACCCAAGTATTCCATTTTGGGGCAGCGCTAATGTAAATTGGTATTGTGTTTTTCGTTTCAAATTTCACTTGTTCATTATTGGCAGTTAGGAAAACAATTGACTTTTGTATATTAACTTTATATTCTGCAATCTTACTATAATTGATTATTATTTCCAGGAGACTTCTGGTCAGTTCTTTCAGATTTTATAGATAATCATGTCATTTGTAAACAAAGACAGTTTTATTTATTCCTTCTCAATCTGTGTAACTTTTTTTCCCTTTCTTATGTCATTGTTCCCCTACAATGTTGAAAGGAGTGGTGTGAAGGGGACATCTTCACCTTGTTCCTGATCTTAATGGGAAAGCTTTGAGTTTGTCACCATTAAGCATGATGTTAGCTGTAGTTGGTTTTTTTTTTTTTTTTGAGATTATTTGTCAAGTAGAGGAAATTTCGTACTATTCCTAGTTTACCGAGAGTTTTTTTCATGAGTGAGTGTTGGATTTTTATCAAATGCTTTTTCTACATCCATTGATATGATCATGTGATTTTTCTTTGTCAGCCTATTGGTGTGATTGATTACATTAATTTATTTTTGAATGTTGCACCATCCTTGCTTATCTGGAATGAACCCCACTTGGTCAAAGCACATAATTCTTTTTATACATTGTTGGAGTTGATTTGCTAATATTTTGTTGAGGAATTTTGGATCTATGTTCATGAGAAATATTGGCCTTAGTTTTCTTTTAATGTCTTTGTCTGGTTTGGGTATTTTAAGGTAATGCTGGCCTCACAGAATGGGTTAGAAAGTATTCCTTTTGCCTCTATCCTCTGAAAGAGATGATAAAGAATTGATGTAATTTCTTCCTTAAATTTTTGGTAGAGTTCACCAATGAGTCCCTCTAGGTCCAGTGCTTTCTGTTTTGGAAAGGTGATCAATTCAACTTCATTAATAGATATAGGCCTATTCAGATTTTCTATTTCTTCTTTCAGCTACTTGAGAGTTTCAAAGAATTGGTCCATTTCATCTAGGTTATCAAATTTGTGAGCATAGAGTTGTCTGTGGTATTCCATTATTATCCTCTTAATGTTCATGGATCTATAGTGATTACCCCTCTTTTAATTTATGATATTAGTAATTTGTGTCCTCTTTCTTTCTTTCTTTTTTTTCTGTTAGCCTGGGTAGAGGCTTATCAATTTTACTGATCTTTTCAAAGACTCAGCTTCTGTTTCATTGATTTTTCTCCGTGGATTTCCTGTTTGTAATTTCTTTGATTTCTGCTCTAATTCTTTTTTTTTCTTCTGCTTACTTTGGATTTAATTTGGTCTTTTTTTTCTAGTTTCCTAAGGTGGAAACTTAGAGGATTGATTTTAGACCTTTTATTCTTTTCTACTACAGGCATTTAATGCTACACATTTTTCTCTAAGCACTGCTTTTGTTGCATCCCACACATTTTGAGAAATTTTTTATATTTAGTTTTTCTTTTAGTGCAAAATATTTAAAAGTGGAGGTTTCTTCTTTGACCTATGTGTTATTTAGAACTGTGTTGTTTAATCTCCATGTATTTTGTGATTTTTTTTCAGTTATTCAGTTATTCTTCTGTTATTAATTCCTATTTTAATTCAGTGGTCTGAGGGCAGACATTGTATGATTTCTATTTTTGAATTTGTTAAAATGTGGGAGGCAGGGTTGGCCCCAGAATGTGATCTCTCCTGGTGAATGTTCCATATAAGCTTGAGAAGAATGTGTGTTCTGCTATTGTTGGCCAAAGTAGTCTATGGATGTCGATTGTATCCAGTTGATTGATGGTGCTGGTGAGTTCAACTATGTTCTTACTGATTTTCTGCCTACTGGATCTGTTCATTTCTGACAGAGGGGTGTTGAAATCTCCAGCTGTAATAGTGGCTTCATCTATTTCTCCTTGAAGCTTTATCAAATTTTGCCTCACATAATGATAAGGAAGACGTTTTCAAGATAAGGGAGAGCGATCAGGCTTAACTCTAAATACAAAAAAAGACAAGTGTGGATTTATAGCCAGTGAGAAGAAGGAGGGGGTCAGTGGATGGAAAATTACCAAGGGGAGATGTCAAGGGTGGAGGAGTCTTGTAAACTGACCTAACAATCCTGCTAGAGGCAGGCCAAAGACTTAGACATCAAATGTGGTGACTGAAGTGCTTGAGTAGATACCAACAGTGGCGAGATAATTTAGCAGGAGTCTTTGCTAAGACTGGGCTGGACAGGCCAAAGACAGAATGAGGGCCACAGTTGAGGCCTACTGAAAAGAGGACTCACGGAAGCCTAAAATGTGGTCAAGGGGAGAGCCTTTGTCCATATCTCCTCCTGTTCAAAGGAAGAAGAGACTTTCTTCTTCCCTCTAAACAATTTAAGTCCCTCTGTCGCCTGATCACTCTTTTGCTCATTAAGGACCAATTGTTGAGACCTGGTAGTCAAAGATATTTGTTGGATGGTGTGAGCCATCAAGGCATTCAACAAAGGGAATTTTTATGAAAACAAAAGAAAAACAAAGATTAATGGTTAGAGGTTATAAATCCTGAGCCTGGAGGGCAGCTAGACAGAAAATGCCTATACACTGGGCTCGGAGCATCTGTCAGTGGTGGAATGAGAACAATAGCAGCAACCTGACATATTTCCTGATTTGCAGTTTGCATGGTTATTTCCTGGGGGAGAGCGTGGAAGGTGTAGGTCTCCCAATGAGCATCCTACGTGGCCCACACAGCAGCAGGCGTGGGTTGCCCATACGTGTTCTGCCGTGGTGATGACTTCTCTGAAGTTCATATTCAGTTGTCCAGCTTCTTTCAATTCTTTCGATTCTTTTCGATTCTTTCGATTCGGGGGGGAAATGTCAGCTACAAGAAAACCTGGCATCCCAGTAAAGTTCTCGGCAGTCAGGTTTTAGTTCTCAGTGGTACCAGGTCAGGAGAGTGGGAGAAAAATTGGAAACTCCATGTTGGAGAGTTGTAGCCAGATACTAAAGGAAACGAAAAGAATTAAGAGTTGGTAAGGACTGACGTAATGTGTAGGATGACAAAATCCAGTCCAATTTACAGAGATAACAAGGTAGTAGGTAAAATGAGTTTACCAAGGGTTGAAAAACAGCTCAAAGACAATGAATGGGAGGAGAATCCAATAACCCACAAGGCATGCTACAGTTTCTGATCGAGATATAAAATTTCTCTTTATAGTCACCCTGACCTTTTTGATTCTTGCTTACAAAATAAGTCTGATCTCATTAGATTTGGCCTGATTATTAACATAAATGTGGCCAGAATGGTAAGTGACCACACAGGTCTTTTTAAGTTTGCTTCACTGGAACTTTTTTTTGGTGGGGGGGAAGCTGCGGGAGCAGGCTCCATGCTCAGCGCAGAGCCCAAAGCAGAGCCCAATGTGGGGCTCGATCTCACAACCTTGATATCATGAACTGAGCTGAAATCCAGAGTCAGACGCTTAACCAACTGAGCCACTCAGCCACCCCAGCTGGAACTTCTCATAAGGAATCTCACATTAGACCTTTAAAAGCCTTCTGGAGTCAAGGCAAGAACTTGCCACCAGATTTCATCTGCAATACCTATAGATTTGGGTGAATTCCTCTCTTCTCGAGATCCCCCCCAACAGTCTAAGATTTCTAGGCCTGCCTGGAAGTGACCCTCCTTATTCACCCGTAATGCTAGGAACCCTGTAAGGCAGGTACCAGAAGACAGTTTTCTCAAGAGGGCTTTGCAAGCATTGGTTCCATAAAATCAACCTTAGTTCCTTAAAACTGGTCATATCTGATTCTGTGCACATCTTTCTCAAAACTTCCGATCAAAGTTTTCGTTATATGGGCAATGTTTCCAATTATGTCCTATTAAGAAGAAGACAGATTCTTATTGAACTTATGCAAACAGTTATATTGCCACGGAAATAAAAATACTCAGTAGGAGTTTTCAAAATCTGGAGAGATGAGTTAGGGAAAAAAAGATAAATGTTTTGTTTCTGTTCACAAAAGAATGATCTATGGGGCGCCTGGGTGGCTCAGTGGGTTAAGCCTCTGCTTTCGGCTCAGGTCATGATCTCAGGGTCCCCCGCATCAGGCTCTCTGCTCGGCGGAGAGCCGGCTTCCCCCTCTCTCTCTGCCTGCCTCTCTGCCTACTTGTGATCTCTCTCTGTCAAATAAATAAATAAAATCTTTAAAAAATATATTAAATAACAAAACAAGAATGATCTACCAGTTGTTACGAGTATAGATAACTTAGAAGAAAAAAGTGTTTCTTAAATCCAGCAGCAATATTCCAAACGAAAGCCATAATTATCCCTCATCAGTTCACTCAGTCCCATGAAATTCATTCTTTTTTTTTTTTAAAGATTTTATTTATTTATTTGACAGAGAGATCACAAGTAGGCAGAGAGGCAGAAGCAGGCTCCCCCCTGAGCAGCGAGCCTGATGTGGGGCTCGATCCCAGGACCCTGAGATCATGACCTGAGCCAAAGACAGAGGCTTAACTCACTGAGCCACCCAGGCGCCCCCTCCATGGAATTCATTCTTGATCTGCTTGATCTCAGATTGGCAGTTCTATGAACCCATTCGCTTCTCCACTGGAGTTCTGAAAGTCTTTTTTCTTGTTTAAAGTAATCTCTATACCTGGGGTGCCTGGGTGGCTCAGTAGGTTAAAGCCTCTGTCTTCAGCTCAGGTCATGATCTCAGGGTCCTGGGATGGAGCCCCGCATCTGGCTCTCTGCTCAGCAGGGAGCCTGCTTCCCCCTCTCTCTCTCTGCCTGCCTCTCTGCCTACTTGTGATCTCTCTCTGTCAAATAAATAAGTAAATAAATAAAATCTTAAAAAAAAAAGTAATCTCTATACCCAACACAGGGCTCGAACTTACAACCCTGAGATCCAGAGTCGTATGCTCCACCGACTGACCCAGCCTGGTACCCCAAGTTCTGAAAATCTTTTTTTTTAAAGATTTTATTTATTTATTTGACAAAGAGAGAGAGAGATCACAAGTAGGCAGAGAGGCAGGCAGAGAGAGAGGGGGAAGCAGGCTCCCCGCTGAGCAGAGAGCCTGATGGGGGGCTCGATCCCAGGACCCCGAGATCATGACCCGAGCTGAAGGCAGAGGCTTTAACCCACTGAGCCACCCAGGCATCCTCCAAGTTCTGAAAATCTTGACTCAGTCCAGTGGTGTGGTCCCAAAATCATTTAGGCAATGCCATCAGAAGCCCGTGTCCCAGACTACCTGGGACAGTACTTTCCATGGGTCTTTGAGACTATTAAATTTTCAGGAAATTTTGTGAGTGGGTGGCCAATCACATCGGTAAACCCGAAAAATGGCCGGGGGTAGTGGGGGGAGGCATAGCTACACCACAGGAATTAGCAAGTGAAGTCTCGCTTCACCACCCAGACCCGGGAGATAAACATTTACCAGGATACCACCAGCCACTTCCAACTTAGTTTGTCCCACACTGAGCTCCCTCTCTTCTCCCATAAAATCCACTTCTCATCCTAAACTCCCAGTCTCTTTGTGAATGATGTCACCACAGACCCAGTTGTCAAATGGGAAATCTCTGGAGTCATCCAAGGCTCCTTTCTCCTCCATAACTGAGTCTTGTCAACTCGCTCAGGAATGTTTTCCTGCGCTAATCCTCTCTGTCAGTATCTCAGTTCACACTCCCATCGTCTTTTGCCTTCACAACTGCAATAACCTCTTGAGAGATCTGCTTACCCTCAGTGCATCTGGACACTAATTCCCGTGTAATCTCCCTAAAACCCCAGTGCAACCCAGTCACTTGCCATCATAAAGACTACAGGTGGCTCTCCTTTCCCTGTGGGAGAATGTCTGGGATCTTCAGCAGCGCCCACAGAAGCCTGCGTAATGTGGCCACGAGTTTCCTCAGACTCACATTCGCACCCCTCCCTTCGATATACACCACGGTCCAGTATGAACTGCTTCTCGTTCCCCTAGTGTGGCCTACTCCTTCAACACTTTATGTTTTGGCCTATGTTATTCCTTCTATCTGGAATCCTCTGTACCACTCAGAGCCTGGGAAATTTCTCCTCTTCTTTAAAGATCCAGCTCAGAAGGATGCCTCGGTGGCTCGGTCGTTTAAGTGTCTGCCTTTGGTTCAGGTCATGATCCCAGGGTTCTGGGATCGACCCCCGCATCCAGCTCCCTGCCCAGTGGGGAGCCTTCTTTTCCCTCTCTCTCTGTCTGCCCCTCTCCCTGCTTGTGCTTGCGCGCGCTCTCTGTCAAATAAATAAAATGTTTTTTTAAAAAAAAAAAGATCCAGGGGTGCCTAGATGGCTCAGTGGGTTAAGCCTCTGCCTTTGCAGGGAACCTGCTTCCCCTCCCCTCCCTCTCGCCTGCCTCTCTGGCTACTTGTGATCTCTTTTTTTTTTTTCCTAAAGATTTTATTTATTTATTTGACACAGAGAGATCACAAGCAGGCAGAGAGGCAGGCAGAGAGAGAGAGAGAATTCCTTAGTGAATTCTCCCAAGAAAAGTCAGTCTCCTCCTCCCACCATCCACACAGTCTCTTTGTGCCTCTAATAGAGAATTAATCAGTGTTGTCGGTACTGGTTTCCTGTATAAAAGCCCCAACCTGGGGGCACCTGGGTGGCTTAGTCGTTAAGCATCTGACTTCGGCTCAGGTCATGATCCCAGGATCCTGAGATCGAGCCCTGCATCCGGCTTCCTGCTTGGCAGGAAGCCTGCTTCTTCCTCTCCCTCTTCCCCTGCTTGTGTTCCCTCTCTCGCTGTCAAATAAATAAATCTTAAAAAAAAAAAAAAAAGCCCCAACCTTAAAGCCCTACTCTGGTGCTCCCAGCTTCTCATTCCTACCTTGGTGCCCCAGGTGACACCCTAGTCTTCACAAGCATCCTGCTTTATCCAGCTCTTGCCAAAACTTTCGATGTCTGGCATCCCGCTCTGGAAGCCCAGGCCCCAAGGCAAAGCCTCCTTCACTGGCTGCGGACCACCTGCCTGCCTGGGGCTTCCTCCTAGTGTCTGCTGCATTCCAGATGCTGGCTCCACCTGCTCCTCTAAACAGCTGGCTGCGGCCTCTCCCGCTGCTCCTGGGATCTTCTGCTTTCCCCTTGATCTGCCCTCAAAGCTTTGGCCGTCTCTGTTTCGCTTCCCCTGCCTAAAAATGGAGTCCCCCCGACTTTTTTTTTTTTTT
>CM052801.1:47861834-47890164 GCA_028533885.1 Nasua narica | reverse complement strand
CCCTTGATCTGCCCTCAAAGCTTTGGCCGTCTCTGTTTCGCTTCCCCTGCCTAAAAATGGAGTCCCCCCGACGTTTTTTTTTTTTTTAAAGATTTTATTAATTTCTTTGACAGAGAGAAAGAGAGACCACAACTAGGCAGAGGGGCGGGGGGGGGGGGGGAAGCAGGCTCCCTGCTGAGTAGTGAGCTGAGTAGTGAGGCTCGATCCCAGGATCCTGAGATCATGACCTGAGCCGAAGGCAGAGGCTTTAACCCACTGAGCCACCCAGGCACCCATCCCATTTTTTTTTTTTTTATCACTGTCCAACTAGAAGATTAGGTAGGGCGGAGTGATTAAGTTCATGGGTTCCAGACTCTTTTTTTTTTTTTTTATAATGAGATACCATTTTTTTTTAAAGATTTTTATTTATTTATTAGGAAAGAGAGAGAGTGAGAGAGAGCAGGTCAGAGTGAGAAGCGGACTCCCCATGGAGCTGGGAGCCCGATGTGGGACTCGATCCCGGCACTCCGGGATCACGACCTGAGCCGAAGGCAGTCGCTCAACCAACTGCGCCACCCAGGCGCCCTGGGTTCCAGACTCTTAACTGCCTAGATTCAAATCTCACCTCTTCCACTTACAGCCAATTGCATCATCTCGGGGCAAGTCATTTCATTTCCTTGAACTACAGTGGACTCACCTGCAAAATGGACACAATAATGATAGCTACATCACAAGGTTAATGTGAGATTCTTTTTGAAAAGATTTTATTTATTTTAGAGAGAGAAGGAGGGAGAACGAATCGGAAGCCGACTCCGTACTGAGAGAACGCCACGCGGGACTCGATCCCACGACCGATCCATCGATCATGAGCTCACAACCCGAGCCCAAACCAAAACTCAGACCATTTAACCAACTGCACCCCACAGGTGCCCCAGGTCCATGTGAGATTTAAATAGGATGATGTCCTTAATACGGTACCTGGCACATAGTAAATACTCAATGACTATTTGCTATCATTATCATTTGTATGTTTCCAGTATCTGGGACAGAGCCTGCACTCAACCAACGCGTGTGGAGAGGGAAGGAGGAGAAAGAAAAACAATCACTCGCTCTTCAAGGTTTCCTGATCGAAGTCTGCCGATTCCACTCCCACCTCATGATGTAAATACATTACGGCCATCGGGTTCTGTCACTCAGCTAGTTCTGAAGTCCCCCCTTCCCCAGGAACCCTTTCCATTTGCGAGCCAACAGCTCTGTGCGTCCCCACCTGCCTCGCTCTAAAACTCTCACAATTGCCCACTCCCACTTTTCACTGCACTTACATGCATTTATCCTGATACTTGACCCCAAGGTGGATCACGGGCGGGAACCTCTCTGAACCATACAGTATACCACATCTTAGCCCACTCCCCCATGTGTATGTGCTTTCTGCATTCTCGCTGTCAGTCAGCCCTCGCTGCCTCTGGTTGTCAGGACGAAGACTGCGTGTAAACGGAGGAGAACAGCCAGAGCCTTGCACAGAGAAATGCTTCAGAATTGTCTCGTGATGGAGAGAAGGTGAAAGCAGAAGCTGGGGAGGGGATGGGATTTGTGTTATCCCCTTACTTTTCACCCCAGCAGGGCCAGAAAGCATGCTGCCTCTTTCCTGTTCATTGGCTACATTCCTCTCAGAGGCCAGAGGGGCAAGCCTGGACAATGCAAATGAGCTGTGGATGGGACTCTTAGCCAAGGGGCCTCCAAAGGGAGAGCAGCGGGGCTGGCTAGGAGGGACTAGAAAAGGAAGGTGCCTATGTATTTCTCAGCACCTTCTTGGTTTCCCCAAGCAGCAAGCTCCTCTTTTCTCCTAGAGACACAATACCAAAGTGCAAAAGCTCCCTTTGGAATAGAGCACTTTGCAGACTGGGTGGTCCCTGAGTGTCCGGCCTTTGGTATGAGACTCGGACTCCGGGGAATTTGCTGGGCACCCACTATGCACAAAGCCCTGTACAAGGCGGTGTAAAACCTAGGCGGAACTGGAAGCTTTCAATCACAGGCTCTCCCTGTGGCATAAGAGACACAGCAGAGAAGTGGTGATGATTGTGTGAGCATGAAAGAGCGATTGAGCCTACAAGCGCCCAAAGGGGACAAATTTAGCCAGTTCCTTGCCAACTTCCTGCTAGAGATCAACTGGCTTGACTTGACCTTATCCGGGAACGCATGCTGTGAGGACCAGCACGGGCACAGCATGGCTAGGGCCTCTTGCCCAGGTTAAAGTCCATTCATTCACCTATTTAAGTGGACTGGGTCCAGGACAGCTCCTTAGTTCAGTCGCAGCTCCCGCCTTCCCTCTCCCCACTCATTAAGGGTTCCTGGTCTGTTTCCTCTTTAGCGCTGTGGTCCCCAGCAAAGCTGTCACAGGTGCCCAGACCAGACGCCCAAGACCCCACAGAAATGCCTGAAAACTCCCCATCTTAATTGTGCCTCCCGAGACTACTCCCTCGGCGAGGCCGGCTTTTGGAGCCAGGCAGCTTGTCCTTTGCTAGGAACTCAAGAGCTGCCTGACGTTTGGAAATTGAATGGAAACAGAGGCAGAAGCCCTGCTGGCGTCACTCCCTCACCCACCCCCATCATGTGAAAGGAAGAGCTGAAAGAACAGCGACGGGTTAAGCTCCTTATAAGGAAGTGAACCTCCTCTCTCCTCCTGTACGGCAGTCGTTTGGGGCTCCTCTATGTTTTAAGGTACACTGCAGGAAGCGATCCCCGCCAGGATTCGCCAAAACCAGTCCCCCAGGGGTGGGGGCCAACTAGGAGCCAAGGGAGAAAGGACGGGCGGGGCGAGGAACAGGAAGGCAACTGAGCGAAGAAATTGAGGGATGAGTCATCAAAAAGAAACTGGGTAGGAGAGCGGAAGTAGTCGTCAGAGCTGGGAAGGAGCCGGACATTCATTAGTCCCAGGCGCTGTCAATCACAGCCGCTCCGCAAATGCCCTGGGAGTTTTCGGGGGGCGGGGCTCCCAGACCGGAAATCGGGTCTCGGTGGGCGGCCTAACAGCTTTGAAATCGGAAAAGACCGAACGCCGGCGGCCGTCAGGGGAGTCTGATGCGGCACCGGCAGGCTTCTTGGAAAGATGGCGTTTGCCATCAAGGTCACATGGCCGCCTTAGGGGACTAAAGGAAATACTAGCTGAGAAAAATAGGCAACGGGCCCCGGAGAATCCAGATTTTCAGAAGCAGTCGCAAATGCAGATTTTTCTCCTAGTCGACTCTGAGGCACGCTCGTGTTTGTCAGGACACATGTCCTAAAATACAGCATCGAAACGAGATGTGGGGGAGGGGTTCCCGGGGGCTTTCCTCTCTCTAGGAGCAGGAAACGGTGGGGGAGCCCGGGGCGACTACAGACCAGAAGGCAGCACCTACGCTTCCCGCCCCCCACCCCCATGACCGCCAGTCTCACCTGATATCTGTGTTAGGATAAAGGCTGAGCTGCTAGGGCTCACCTCTGACTTCTCACCTGTTTTTTTGAAAGGTTGCCTTGAACATTGCACCAGAGAAGTTCACCTGCAGTTTGGCTTTAGTTGATCCAGGATAGGATAAGAAATGGGAGTTAACCCATAAACTCATCTGTTTGTGTGCTCTTTTGTTCCTATTCTCCCTTAGTCTCCTAGCAGCTGTTACTTTGTAAAGATTGCAACCCTGTTGCAGCTACACCATAGGATAAGAAGGGCCTTAACTTCTGGGCCTGCTGGGATAGGGGGCCACCACTCCTGTCTGCCTGTTTTGTAGAGACTGGGGAAGAGCTGGGGCATATAAAAGGAGTGACCCAAACATAAGATCATTCTAGTCTGATTCCTTCCCTTTGCCCTTAGGCCCACAATCCTTGTCGCTCCCACCCACAATCCAAACTCCAAACTGAGAACTGGCCCAGGATTCATCAGCACTCAGAAGGGCCTCCAAAGGCAATGCCCAGAGATGGTAGCACACAACAGAAAATCAGACCTGGGGTGGGGGGCGAGATCTGAGAACGAATTGGCCATTTTACTAGCTCTGCCTTGTCCTTGCCCAGTTCTGGCTATCCCAATTCAAGCTGCCCCCTTGGTCTCCCCTCTGCTATTGTCCCACCGATGAGACATCATCAAACCAATCTGGTTTCAGTTTTATTGATGGCTTTGACTCTATTCCAGAGTGGGGTTTGAGGGGAAAAGGGGCTACCATCTCTTCTGTTGTCTGAGGCCCTGGTTCTCCCCTCCTTCCTCCTTCAGAAGGGCTGTAGGAAGCCTAAGTGTAGCCTCAGGGAGCGGATTTCTTTGGGAGGAGCTTGGACTCAGTCTTTCTAGAACAGTAGAGCCCACTTGGGGGGAACCAACAGGCAAACCTGAGCGCATGGAGGAACTGGCTCTTTTACTAGGATTCCCTTGGCCACCCTAGGGACACACAACCATTCCTCGTGGTCAGGTCTGAAAGAGAGCTTCTAGCATCTGTTACGGATATTCAAGCCATCATGAGAGTGTGTGTGAGTGGGCGGTGGGTGGAGAGAGTGGGGACATGGCAAAATACATATTCCCAGGGGTACTCTGAGGACAAGAGCAACTTTGGTGGCAGAGGAAAGACAGCCATGAGGCCCGGAGTAGCGCTTTCCCTTTCTCCCTCTTCTTTTCCCTTACCCAGACCCCCGAGTGCCCCCGAATGGCTGGGCGTACCCTGAGGGAAGGAAGCTAACCCTGTCTCTAGAATGCCGAGGTGCAGTACCGTGCTCTAAACTTAGGAAGGAAGCTGCTAGACCATATGCTATATTCTGTCTCTGACACCAGGTGGCACCAAATTATAACCATAACTCGGAAGAAACCGGCAGGAAATGGACCTTGAGAGCCCTTGAACTATTTTCTTCTCCCTCTCTGCTCCCCACAAGGAACTGAAGAAGAAGCAGCCTTTCGGATACGATGGCTAGCTCTGCTTCAGTGAAAACGCTTGCGTCCGTAAGCGAGAGCCACTGCCTGGTAAAGATTCCTAGAATTTAGATGTGGCCTTGGTCTCTGCCCTTCCTGGAAACCTATGTCTAAACTGCAGATAAGGCAAAAGGTAATTTTCCTGGAATCTTTCCAGACACCTCCACCCTTCTGCAGAAAAGCTGCTTTTCTGCAAGGAGGTTAGCTGAAGAATAACAGACGTGAGACCTAGAGGGCTCTGCTCAAATGCTGATCCCCCCTCTGGAGGACTACATGCTCTGTTGTGTGTACGCCAGGAATGACCGTATCTATCGAAGTTGCCGTGTTGCTGATCAGACCAGCCTCATTGCCTCTTACGGGCAAACAGAACTGCTTCTGGCGCCTCAGACACACTCCATACATTCTGACTCCTACGCTCCTCCACCTAATATGCTGTCCTCTTGCAGCCATTCCTGTGGGTCGGCTCCGTCCCACTTGTGGAGGTGCAGAGACCTCCAGGAAGCCTTCCTTGATTTCCTCCAGTCTGAAGGGACCTCCCGCTCTGCTAAGCTGCCCTAATGACTTGGGCCACTTGCCCTATTCTTCTACTTTATATTACAGACATCTGTGAACATATCTCCCCTACAAAATCGTGAGCTCCCCAAGGGCAAGGGCTGTATCTTGTCTTTCTTTTTTTTTTTAAACCCTGTACTGACGAACATGGTAGGCATCAATAAATAATAATAATAATAATAATAATAGCATCTTACATTCGTATGGTGCTTACAGTTTACAAAGCACATTTACATCCTTTTCCCATTTAATCCTCACAACTGCCCTGTGAGGTAGGTGTTTACCATCCCCATTTTACAGATGAACAAACAGACTCAGGGAAGTTAAACAACTTTCCCAAGGTCAAAGGCGCCTGGGTGACTCAGTTGGTTAAGTGACTGCCTTCCGCTCAGGTCATGATCCTGGGGTCCTGGGATCAAGCCCCACATCGGGCTCTATGCCCAGCGGAGAGCCTGCTTCTCTCTTTCTCCCTCTGCTTGCTGCTCTGCTTACTTGTGCTCTCTCTCTAGTTCTCTGTCAAATAAATAAATAAATAAATCTTAAAAAAAAAACAACCACAAAACTTTCCCAAGGTCACACAGCTAAGCAGAGGCAGAGATGGGTCTGAGTGCACGTTTTACTTTTCTTTTTCTTTTTTTTTCCCCAGATTTTATTGATTTATTTGTCAGAAAGAGAGAGCGAGAGCGAGAGAGAGAGAGAGAGAGAGAGAGCACCAGCAGGGGGAGCGACAGACTGAAGGAGAAGCAGGCTCCCCTCAGAGCAGAGAGCCCAATGCGGGACTCAATCCCAGGACCCTGAGATCATGACCTGAGCCGAAGGCAGATGCTTAACCCACTGAGCCACCAAGGCTTCCCCGAATGCACGTTTTGTGACCCTAAATTCAGTCTTCAACTTTCTATAGCTGAGCTGCTGGCAGGAAATTGTTTCCCGGAGACTGAAGCCACGGGGCTCATCATGGGGACTGGGGAAATAGGAGGAGATCTAAAGGTCAGACTCCTCTTATTTCCTTTCTGCTCCCTTCTCTCCTCACTCCCTTGCTTCCAAAGAGGATTTCAGAATGCGATCTTATTTTGTTTGAGGATGTCCTGGTGGGAGATGTCCTTGTGGAAAATGTGGGATGAATACAGGACTGTGAGGTGTATTCGCCGCCGGGGACTAATGGATCTTTGTCAGCCTGGAGGGAGGTTCCTGGTCTGTCTGATAATTTAATTAACAACTTGGATCAGGACATTGATGGCCTGCTGATCAAATTTGTAAATGACAGGAAGCTGGATTCCGGAAGATCCCAGGAGGCCATAATGAATGAGGAAAATGGAATGCGAAGTTTCACAGTCTAGTTTGTCACAACCAAATGCTTGAGGGCAAGGTAGGAGAGCCAAGCCTTAAGAACAATCTGTGAAAAGGTTTCAGGGGTTGGTGGTGCCTGTTAAGCTCCTGACTTTGGAAGCTAGCTGCCCCATGTGCTCAGAAGCATTGGTGGCCGGGATGCCGGGGGTCACAGCTGGGCTTTCTCTGCCGCTTCTCGGACCACAGTGGAATATTGTCTTATGCCTCAGATGCTACACACGACCAGGGGCATTAGCGGCCTGGAGCATGCACGCGAGATGGACAGACAGACACCAGGAGGGTGGGAGGATGGAAAATCGTCACATGGGAACTACTGGAGCTGTTTAACCTGGAGAAGGGATCCCTGGGATGATGGCGGTGGTTCAGGAGCCAGTTTTCAAATATTGGAAAGTTTGTGATACAGACGAGGGATTCGCCCTGTTTTGTTCCATAAGAAGGATGCCGTTAAGAAGGAAAGGGCGAGTGTTATGGAAAAACATATTCTGACTCACCCCAAGGAAGAACTTTATAAGGGTTTAAGATGCCCAAATATTGTGCAATGATCTGCTTTGAAAGAATAAGATTTTCGCATCACTGGAGGTATTTAAGCAGAGGCAAGATAACCATTTGGCAAGCAGGCTGCAGCAGGGAATCAAGCACCAGATCATAAGGGAGGGGAATTAGGCAACCATTAAGGCTGCCTTTGACACTGTAATTTTGAGATTGAGGGGTCGGTGCTGGAGGTGAAAATAGTCTCAGCCTTCAGAGTAGGTGCCTCTTAACCTGTTCTTATCTCTATTTCTAGTCTCTCCTCCTCCATCCTGCCCTGGACCTGGGCTCCAGAAATATTTTCCTGAATACCTTACCATGAGACCTACCCGCTCAAGTATCATAAAATCTCAGTAACCCTGGTCATCAGGTTTGAACCTTTATCAGATGCTTCCATTAACTTTGCATCATCCATATGGAGTGGTTGTCCAGGGGCTGCTTGGTTATCTCTGGAGGTGCCTACCTTTCGGGACAGCCCATTCCAATTCTAGAGAGTCCTACTAATCATTAAAAAGTTCTGACTAAAAACAGCAATGTGCTTATATTAGGATGCTGAGCTTAGGCTCTCCTTTTGCCTGTTTTTAAAACTGTTGGTAATAAATTCTACAAGGGGCAGGGGACGCCTGGGTGGCTCAGTTGGTTAAGTGTCTGCCTTCGGCTCAGGTCTTGATCTCAGGGTCCCGGGATCGAGTCCCACCTTGGGGCTCCTTGCTCAGGAGGGAGCCTGCTTCTCCCTCTGCCTGCCGCTCCCCCTGCTTGTGCTCTCTCTCTGACAAATAAATAATAAATAATTTTTAAAAATTCTATAAGGACTTCAAGAGGCTAGAGTCATAAGCTGAAACTTTTATTATCATTTTTTCATTATTAAAAAAAGAAAGAAAAAAAAAGCATCTTCCTTATGTTGAACCCAAATCTGCTTTCCTCTCACTTTTGCCCATTAGATCTCAGAGCCCTTGGAGTCATGCACAGAACATATCTACAGCTTCCTCTTTCCCATGAGCCCAGTCGTGATTTGCTGACGGTGGACACATCTCTCGGGATTTGCCAGTTCCCTCGCTGTTCTCACTACTTTTTCTCTGCGTGTACTTTCATTGACATCTCCTTTGGAGTTTGATGCATGAACAGAGAGGTCTTTAAGTGTGGTCTGACTGCTGCTGAGTAGCACCAGATGATCACCTCCTTCATTCTGGACATTATACCCTTATTAATACAGCCCAAGGTGATAATACTTTCTGTAGCAACCAAACAGTGCTTCTGACCCGTGGCTCACGATGAGCTTTCATTTACTCTAAAAACCCTTCAAGCCACATCCCTCACATCCTACATTTGCAATGTTAAATGTGGGATTTCAAATAAGTGATCTTATCTTCGTCCCTATGAACTTCCGTTTTCCTATAGTGAGTCCATCACACCAGCCTCTTTTTTTCCCCCTCTATCACACCAGCCTCTTGACGTCTCTCTGAATCCTGACTCTGTCATCTCATCTTTTGGCTCTCTCTCCCAGCTGTCTGTAATTTTCGAGTTTGATCTGGTGCCACGAAAACAGAACCCCATCGTGTGTCGTCGGGCAACGGGCTAATTACCCGCCTAGGTTTATCTTTACCCACCCCACATTTCTCCGTGTTGTCCTAAGGGTATCATGAGAAGATGTTTCGCTGAACTCCAGGTACGTTGTCGGCCATAGCGTTCCCCTCCTCTGCCCATGCAGGGAGGCACCTTAGCAAAGGAAATGAGCTGAGCCGGGAGTTACTTGCTTGTCCCGACCCCATGCAGGGGCCGAGAGATCTTCGCTTCCTTTTCTAAGTGCTTTTAATCATCTGCCTAGAATCTTGCCTTCAGTCGATATCAAACGTATTGATCTGTAACATTGCTTCCCATTTCTAAGAGTGTGGAGTCACGTTTGCCCATCTCTAAGCCGCAGTGTGCAGCTTCTTCACTCTCCATGGGGTTTTCAAACTTGAGCCACAGCTCCTTGCAATGCCCCTGGGCTCCTTATCGACCCAGACCCTGAGATGGAGTTTCTCAGAGCAGCCGAAGGTTCTCTTGGCCTGGGCTGCCTTCAGGAGTCTCTCTGCGGTGCTCATTTTGTCCTTTCTACTCTGAATATCCTTCTTGCAGAAGAGAAGGAGTAAAAGAGCTGTGTGTGTGTGTGTGTGTGTGTGTGTATGTGTGTGTGTGTGTGTGTCTTATTTTCTTGCTCTCAAGCCATTTAGCAAAAGGAAAAGGCAGGGTGGTCCTATCACACGTGCGGCGACACTCCAAGTCTGTCATGAAGACCTCCGCAACCTGCTCTTCAATCTTGATCTTGATCTCCCGCCCTTTAACTTGAACCCTCTGCTTCGGTTGAGTCGGTCCCCTTGCTGCTCCTCAAGCGCGCCAAGACCACCTCCTGGCCATGCTCAGCCTGAGGCTTGTCTCCCAATTTGAAATGCCCACTCTTCTAGCCACCCCCTCAAATCCCACTGTAGCCTTTCTTTCCTTCTTTCTTTCTTTTTTCAAGATTTTATTTATTTATTTGACATAGAGAGAGAGAGAGATCGCAAGCAGGCAGAGAGGCAGGCAGGGAGAGAAGGGGAAGCAGGCTCCCCACCGAGCGGAGAGCCCGATGCGGGGCTTGATCCCAGGACCCTGAGATCACGACCCGAGCGGAAGGCAGAGGCTTTAACCCACTGAGCCACCCAGGCGCCCCCATTGTAGCCTTTCTTGTGACGTCTCCAGCTCCTTTAACCCTTACCATACACTTGAAGTCACACGCTAGATTCTGCACTTTGTTCATTTTATCATAGTTCAGTTCTGTATTCCTGACAGTGTGCACCCCGAAGGGACTGACTTCTATCCCTCATAGTATATATACTAGCATAGGGCCAGGCTGATGGTCCTGATCATTATACTTCCAATGGAGAATTCCACAATGTCCAGCCTCCAGACCTTCACACACAGCAAACGATCCCAAGATAGCTGTGTCCAGCTCCCCAAAGGACTACTATAGAAACCAGGTAAATCTAGGGGCAAAGGCTGGGCCCAGTCTAGGCACGAATGATTTTCGCGATGTGAAATAAATTCCACATTTTATTGGATGTGGGTTTCCATCCGCCCCTCTTCGAACAAGGAGCTGGACTTTTCAGCTGGGGCTCAGGACTGCGAGGCAGTAATGGGGGGTGAGACCACTCAAGCCAGCTGGGCACAGGACCGACTGTCAATTAGATGGAAACGTTGCCTGTCTTGCAAGCTACCTCTTCTATGTAGGCCTTTCAAAGGTGTGAAAGACCGACTGTGATCTCCCATTGATGGATCCCAAACAGGATTGGATCCGGGTTGGCTATAGCACCTTGAGTTCCTAAAGAGAGGCGATGTCTAAATCCTCCCCAAATAGAGAGCCTCTTAATCAGAGGTGTATAGACACACGCACACACACACACACACACACACACACACACCCAGAAGACGAGGCCCAGTTTGGTAATGTCTGAGATGGAACAATCACAGGATCGTAACAACCAAGACTGAATTGACCTGAAAAGTTCACTGCAACCCAGCGGTCTGTTTTCAAGGAGATGAATAGCAGGGTTTTCCTTAGTACCCAGGTATTGAATTCAGCAACTGTTACTGAGGACTTCCTGAGTGTGTAGCAAAATCTTTCCTCCTGTCTGATTTAGTCTTTTCCCCTCTGTCATTTTCAGAAGAAATGGACAATAGGTCATCATCTCTGCCCTTATGTAGGAGGTACATTTTTGAGGATGATATAGCACGCTTGGCACACAATAGGTCCCCACGGTTATTGAATGTTACCTCATCAGCTTCCTCCTTTCTAAATAATAATAATAACAATAATAATAATAATAATAATAATAATAATAATTTTAAAAGACCTAGTCCTGGGGCACCTGGGTGGCTCCGGGGGTTAAAGCCTCTGCCTTTGGCTCAGGTCGTGATCTCAGGGTCCTGGGATCGAGCTCTGTGTTGGGCTCTCGGCTCAGCAGGGAGCCTGCTTCCCCCTCTCTCTCTGCCTGCCTCTCTGCCTACTTGTGATCTCTCTCTCTGTCAAATAAATAAATAAAATCTTTAAAAGACCTAGTCCTTTGGCACATTATTTTTGCTCAGCTCCAGACCCTCTCCAGCTTTTCCTCATATGCTGAAAATGTGTTGACCAAAGGTAGACCCATGAATGTTTGAAAAGGCCTAAACCAGAAAGAACCAGGGCACTTGGGTGGTTCAGTCGGTTAAGTGACTGCCTTCTGCTCAGGTCATGATCCCAGAGTCCTGGGATCAAGCCCCGAATTGGGCTCTCTGCTCTTCTCAGGGAGCCTGCCTCTCCCTCTCCCTCTCCCTCTGCCCCTCCCCTCGATTGTGCTCTCCCATTCTCTCTCGAATAAATAAATAAAATCTTTAAGCATCCTGGGTCTGTTTCTAACACTAACCCTAACTGGGTGTTAGAAAATGTTGGGCTTTTCTGGGCCCATTTCCCCAGTTATAAAAATAAGTGGGTCAGACTATGTGCCCCTGAGGTTGCTTCTCATCCTAAAACTCAGACTTAGATTACTTCCCAGCAACTCCATCCTATATTTTTGTTATGATATGCCAGTATTCACATTAGTTTTGGAAAGAAGAAAGGGAGGGAGAGAGGGAAGGAGGAGGGAGGGAAGAGAGGGAGGAGGTCAAGCGCCATCTCTGCACTATGGACTCATTCAACTTGTGACCCACCCTGTCACCCTCCCCCAGTTCTCTTTTTCTTTTTTGACCAAACTGTGTCCAACCAGTCATCACCAGCTCTCTCGTCCCCACCGTATTAGTATATTAGTTCTCAATTTTGGTCTTTGCACTATCTTGCGTTCATCCCATCTGAACATCATCCTGTTGTGTTGGTTCATCTCCCTCACTTTGTCAGGGTCACTTTGAAGAATTCTATTCCTGGTTTCTGAGGTGTCAGCAACCCTGACCGACTGTCACACTTGAGGAGCAGACTCCTGCGTTCGGTCCTTCGAGTCGCTGAGAAGAATGTGAGCCACCATAATGCTGACCCTGTGGAGCTCCCATTGAATCCCCCCTCCCCTGCAGGGCGTTGGGGGGGGCAGTGAACCCCTGGGAACGCCTTGCAAGCCCCTGATGGCAATCCTGGAGAGAAATCACTGCCAGGGCTCCAGTGAGTTCTCCAGTTGTAATTCACAGAACCGGAAACAAGTATCCCTGGGGGAGGAGAAGGCCCCTGCTTTGTCAGTCCCGCAAGGTCAGGGGGTCCGCCTATCTGATGCTGCACTGGATTCCGATGTGAGAAGGAATTTCAGCCTGTTAGAGGTCACACCTCCTCCCAGCCCCCAGTGGGGGGGGGCAGGAAGGTGGTGATGGTGGCAGTGGCAGCAGCGGGTGGCGTGGCGCCCCGCAGCCGCTGGCTGCGCTGGGGGGGGGGGGCAGGAGGAGGAGGAGGAGGAAGTGTTATTTTTTGCCATTTCATTAGGAGGCCCAGTGGTGCTGAGAGAAGTTTTCAACCCAGAGCCTTGGGGGGCGGGGCAGGGGGGTCCGGGGACAGCAACCTGCTTAAGATTGGACAGGCGACAGGCCTGCCTGTGGGGCCCAGCGGAGTGTAGCCCAGACTTGTCTCAGCTTAAAGGCACAGGACGCAGAGACAGACTGGATTCCTAGCCCGCAGGGACGCCCTGCTGGGAGGTCTGTTGGGACAAGGCCTGTGCAAGGGAGGCAGGTTGGGAGTGCTAACTGGATTTTTTATTTTTATATCAAGACACTGTGTTTAAAATTTTTACAAAGGACAAACTCCATGGGTTTCCGTTAGTGTTTTAAGAACTTTTCTTTAAAAAAAAAAAAAGCCAACAACAACAAAAAAACACCGCCTTTTTGAAAGAGAAATGACAGACACAAAAGAGACTCGGTAAAGAAAATGGGGCGAATTTCTGATACCATTACCCCAAGGGCAGAGGCAGAACCCAGATTACACCCAGGGGCCCGGTAACGATGGCCTCCACCAGAACCTCATTCGCCAAATCTAGGGTCCCCTGGTCTAGCCAGGCCAGTGGTCCTGGCCTTTGGAGGAAAGCAGGTCACCCTGCAGTCTCTAGAACCCTCCACAGGGACTCAGAGATATATGGCTGGAGAGTTCTCCCCTGTGGCCCTCCAACCCCATCCAGCGGTAGCCCCTTCCTCCTTTCACCCCATGATCTTGCTCGAATCTGTTTCTTTCTTGGGGGGGTCATGTTCCTTGGCCGGATTGTGTGAGCCCTGGGGGTGCCAGAGCCACACAGACATGGGCCTGGAGCCTCCCTTCCGGAGCTTCTTTGCACTCATGGGTTGGAGAGGCATGTGTTCCAAAATTATTTTAAAAATCAACAAAAACAAGACCCAGAAAAAAGACCAAGTCTGGGGGGGGGGCGGGAGAAAGAGCTACTCTGCTCTTTAAAGCTCCCAAGTCTGGAGTTGGTGGGTGGTGCAGTTCCAAGAGAGGCGGAAGGCGAGCACCAAGGGGGTGTCCAGCTGGTGCTTTCGGGCCCCCAGGAGTGTCTGTGATCAGGCTCAGGGAGCTGGCTTCAGCTGCTGTTCCACAGGTCCTCAGTTTCCCAAGGACTCACTTGCGTCCCCATTTGAAGGGTCTGTTCAGGTTTACTTCCTTATTTGTGTTTTTGTACATGCGGGTGCATGTCCACGTCTGTCTATGTTTGTGCAGGTGGGTCTGCTGTCAGGTGTGGGTGCGTGCGTATACATATCTGTCTGTATGTGTTTCTGTGTGTGTGTGTGTGTGTGTGTGTGTGTGTCTGTGCGTGTCTGTGGGTGCATGTGTGTCCGTGGATCTGGGTGGGAGGGAGCCGGGAGATAGGCTGTGCTCTGGGCTGGAGCTATACCCGGGTAGTGGAGTGTGAGTGAGGCAGCCCAGTACTGTTGAACCCTGCGGCAAAGGTGTTGTAAGGGTGCAATGTCTGCAGCCCTACCAGGGAGTTGGGAATCATAGTGATGGTGTTGGGTGTCATGAGTGGGATGTCGTCAGGAGAGCGCCGCAGGGTCAGCGTGTAGTCGGGCAGCGCGGTGAGGCGCAGTGTGTCGTGGGGGGGACCAGCCTCACATTCGTGGTGAGTGGGGCCCAGCTGTAAAGCTGCCAGCTCCTCCTCAGGAGCAGCTCCCAATTCAGGGGCCCCGGCTCCCCTCTGAGGGCTGGGTTGCCGCAGGGGCTCCTGACGCCGTTTGTCCTTGCGGTAGTAGAGGGCGGCGAAGGCCAGAACGTTAAGGAACAGGAGGGAGGCCCCCACGGCGATGGTGACACTTAATTCGGTGGAGTAGTCGCGAGGGTTCTCCACCAGGAGCGGCCCTGCATCCTGGTCCCCGTTCCAGGAGCCTTGGGCATTCTCATTGCTGTAGGCAGGGGAGATGGCCGGCCGCTTGGTGCTCCAGGTCTTGCCGTTGGGCCTGCGGGTGATGTGGGAGCTGTGGGTGGTATCCGGGGGCGGCACTTTGGTGGTTGTGGACGTATAGTGGAACATGTCATGCAGGTTGTATAGGTGGGGCACCAGGTGTTTCCAGAAGGCCACCTTGGTGGCCCGGTAATGATCGCGGACCCTTGGTTTCAGCCCGATGTGAAGGTAGAGCTGGTCTCGAGGATTGTATTTGGACCAGGCCACTTCCTCAAAGCGGTTGGCCTTGGTGTGAATGAACTTGGTGTCCTGGGGGACCGGCTTGTTGGGATCCCTGAAATACCACATGGAAATCTGGGGTCACCACTCTACCTAGGTGAGCAAAGGGCCCAGAATTCTTCCTCTCCCACGCACTTCTGAACCTCTTCCCCGGCCCATAACTTCCCACACTTCCATCTTTTCCCATCCCTCCCTCTGTCCACGCCCCTCCTCCTCCCTGGAGCCTGGAATTCCTGTTGCCCACTCTATCACGGAAACCGGCTCATCCTTCCCTGTGCCCATCCCGTAAGGTCATGCATGCTATAGATGCTTTCTCTTCTCACGTGCTGCTCAGCATCCACCAATCTTTTCAGCTGCCCAGTTTTCCCAAGAACCCTTGAAGGGCTCTTTATAAATGTACTTTATTCCCACTTCACTTGGCCTCTGACCATCTAACCTTGAATCCCGTGGGCCTGCCAGTAACTCTCCCTGCAGCTCGGTCCTAATGCTAGCTCAGTTCCGAGCCTTGACAACATTTTGGAGGGAAGAAATGGCACGAAAGACTCAAAAGGAGGAAGCGGGAAAGAGGTGAAGAGGTGACTGGGCAAGATTTGGGGGAAGGTCTTTTAAAAAGGAGACGAAGGAAGAGGTCTAACCATAGAGGAGCAGAGAGGGAGGCATGCTGGGGTCCCAAAGAAGAACAACCCCCACTTTCTCCTTACCCGGTCTTGGCAAAGTTGGTCCAGTAGGTCATGACGACAGCACTGAGCATGACATCATTCTTGGAGAAATTGCAGGGGAAGAGGTCAGTGGGGCCTACCATAGGGACACCAAAAACGTAGGGTACTTCGTCCCCATGAGCTGCATCCGACCAGGCAGGCTTCATGAGGCTCTGGCAGTGATGGTAGAAGGCGTAGAAGTAGGTAGGTGAGCCGTAGCGGGCGTGCAGATCGGCGGTCACCACCGAGGGCTCCACCCACTGGTGGTCAGTGAAGAGCGCCACCAGCGTTTTGCGGCGGGTCTCCGGATTGTCACGGTCTGCCCAGTCTGTGTACATGAACTTGATGGTCTCCCGCAGGGTGTCTTTACCCTCAGGATAGCCATACAGATTGTCCACAAAGTTGGAGACTGAGTAGTCAAAGTCAGTGCCCGAGACGCCGTCCTCAGGGTCCACCACCCCTTCCACGAACTTGAGCCCCTCGCCCTGGTTGACTCCTAGCATGATGTCATAGTTGAGGAACTCGCCCTGTTCCATGAGAATCTCAGGGTCATCGGGAATGACATCGCCATCGATCACGGGGCCAAAGGCCACATGGTAGCGGGCTGGCTGGATGTCCTGCTCTACCAGCTCCTTGGCACTCTTTTGACGAAGACAGTCCACCATGTCCACGGTGTCGAGCACGTTACAGCCCACCTTGTCCGCCAGCAGGCTGGTGTACTTCACCGGCTGGTAGTTCACGGCCCAGCTGGATAGGGCAGAACCGCTTTGGATGATGGCCCTCTGGAAAAGCCCTGCGGAAGACATACGGCACCGGCTCAGATCCGTCATGGCCCCCAGAGCCTAGGCCTCCCTCGCCTGTCCCTGAGGGACAAATTAAACCCCTCCTCACTCCTCCGTCTCCGAGGCCACCTTCTGGGTGCCATGAGCTACGAAGGCAGAAGAGACCTTTGGGCGGGGATGATGGATTAGGCCCAGAGGACCCGCTGCCTGCTCCTTGCTTCCTTGTTCTGGGAAGAGGGTTGGTAACTTCGGGGTTAAGGAAATGGCAGCAAGAATTAACCCCCTGGGTCCCGCACATCAGCTTCCTTATGCTCCCTCTCTATCTCTCCTTGTCTTCCCTTCTTGCTTCCTGCCCAGCTGGGCCCAGCTCTGTGCCAGCACACCGCCAGGGAGCTGGCGTTTCCTCCACAAAGGGGTCTTTTTCATGAGAGATGAGAAATGCTGGCAGGAGAGAGCCTCACATTCTGGGAGCTTGGGGAAAGATTCTCGAGGGCAAAGGCCCGGGGATCTCAAAGTCTCCAGGGAACGTGCCCTCTCAGCGTGGATCTCCACAGAGACTTTCCTTTTCCTGAAGCTACTGATGCCTCAGATCCAGTTTTTCCCCTGGTGAAGAGGGAGCCAGTCCTCCGAACTCAAAAAGTGGATGATTCTTTCCCCTACCCCCACCAAGAAAAAAAAAGGGGGGGGTTATCATGCTTGTCCTGGTCCCAACATTCTCAAGTGAGGGATAATCTGGCCCTCAGGCACCCCATTCCTTTCCTCTAAGAGAAAGGCAGTTGGCATGGGTAGAAAGAGAGGGAGAGAAATATGGATTACTTAAGAGAGAGCCTCACTTTTCCAAAGATGATTGATTCTCCGTGAATCCATCACAGAAAGACTGAGAGAACAATTCTTTAGGGCAGCCGGGCCCCTTAGGAGACAGAATGTAGCACCACCCCCAAGAAAGGCCTTCTCCTCCCAGGGAAATGGTTCCCGATCTGAGGAGGCAGCAGTTCTCTTTTCAGAAAGGGGGATCCTCACAGCTGGTCACCTCCCCCTCCTTTGTGGAGAAAGGGATCCCTGGTCCCACTATTGTCACCTAGAAACACATTCTAAGGTGTGATGCCGATACCACCCCGGCCTTCCCTCACTGGCCTAGTCCCTGGAGGGACAGAGGCCCGATGTCGAGGTCAGAGAAGGTGATTTTCTTCTCTCAGACAGGCCTTCTTCAAAGAGGGACCGAAAGTCTTCCTGTGAGACTATCACTCACTCACGGGGTGGATTCCAACCAAAAACAAAACAAAACAAAACAAAACAAAACACCAAAAACAACAACAAGAACAAAAAAAAAAAAACCTTTGTCCTCTCTCACAGGTTTCCTTCCTTAAGAGGCAGGAAAGGAACCTATTTCAGGGAGCTCTCTTCTTCACGAGAAGCTCATCTTTGCCTCTCAGGGATAGGATGTGCTCTACAGCCCGGAGGTGAAGAGAACTTTCCTTGCTGAGCCACAACGGGTCTGTTTGGGTCCCTTGAAGAGTCATCAGCTGAGCAAGGAGAGAGGCTTTCCTCTGGGCTAAGAATGACAGTCTCCTTTAGGGTTGCCCAGCCCGGGAGGAGGTCTGGTGTGGGCTACCGGGTCGCCGGCCCCTCAGGAAAAGCCCACCTTCCAGGTTAGCAATCTTCACTGTTCAGACCTATCTCTCCACTTAAGGACAGTTTCCCTCCTGTACGGACTTGTTCTTCAGAGAGAAAGGCAGAAAATGAATGTTTCTGGGGCGCCTGGGTGGCTCAGTGGGTTAAAGCCTCTGCCTTCAGCTCGGGTCATGATCTCAGGGTCCTGGGATCGAGCCCCGCGTCGGGCTTTCTGCTCAGCAGGGAGCCTGCTTCCCCCCCTCTCTCTCTGCCTGCTTGTGATCTCTCTCTCTGTGTCAAATAAATAAATAAAATCTTTAAAAATAAAAAGAAAAGAAAAGAAAATGAGTGTTTCTTACACCTAAAGACGAATTCCCACCCTAGATCTCTATCCTAAAGTCACATGTCCTTCCCAGACTGGAAGATTTCCCTTGCTCCCCACCCCCCCCAAAAAGCCCCACTGTCCCTTCAGATAGACATTCTACTCCCACTCACCCAAACCCGACTCCCCCACGGAAGGAGGATCTTACTCTCTCAAGATATAAACGGGATTCTCTCGTTCCCTCTCCCACACTGGGAGAGGGATTTCTTCCCCGAGAGGAACACTTCCATTCCACTTCTCCCCAAAGGGATGCCAAGCTGGTAGAGGAGGGCTGGCTGATTCCCCTGGGCGCTCTGGACCCCAGGGAGGCCTGAGGCTCAGGGTGGGCGGCTGGCCCTTTGCCAGCTGAGGTTTTGCCCCGAGCGCTACTCACCCTCCGAGTGATGCGACAGCGTGAGGAGGCTGACACACGACGCCCCGATGCCCGAGCCGAAGACGGTAATACGGCGGGGATCGCCGCCAAAGAAGGCAATGTTCTCGCTCACCCAGCGGAGGGCCTGGATTTGGTCAAGGAGCCCATAGTTGCCCTTGGCAGCCTGATCGCCAGTGCTCAGGAAACCTGGATTCAACAGAGGGCATGAGGACAGTGAAGGCGGAGGGATGGGGGATTGGGGTTACAGCGGCAGGCAGGAGACGGGGGCGGGGGGCATGAGGACAGAGGAAGGGGCATGCGGCGGGGTTCTGTCCACCTAGCTACCAAGTCGCAAGCTCCACCCCCATCGATATAGGAAAGATTGATCAGCTCCTTGCCTCCCACCCCCGCTTCTCTAGAGTGGAGGGCGGGGTCCCCAGACTATTCGAGGGGACGCCTCCAGCTGGGAGACATAAGCCGCAAGAACTGCAAACGGCCAGGCCCCTGAGGTGCTCTCCAGGCCATTACCCTAGCCACCCCCCCACCCCGAGGGAGAGAGATTGGAAAGAGCAGGGACCCTGGAGTCAGATGGTCCCTGGTTCAAGTCCTGGCTCTACCGCTTACTGGCTGTATAGCCTTGGGCAAGTTATTTAAAATATCTGGGCTATAGTTTCCTCTTCTGTAAAATGGAGATAAAAATACTTCAAAGGGTTGTAGCCAGGATAAAACGAACACAAGCCTCTCTAATACGCTCCGCACTAAGTCTATAATTACTTCTCGTTCCCCTTCCTCCTCCCTCTGAAGGAAGTGAGGCTCCCAAGAGGCCACAGTCCCCAAGCTCTGCCCGCCCTTCCCGTTCCAGGTTCATCCACGTGCACCCCTTCCCCTCATTCTTGGGGCGGGTTCTCGCTTCCCCTCCGCCCAAGACCTAATGATTCAGAAACTCGGGGGAGGAGGCCCCGCGATCTGTGTTTTTCACCAGCTCTCCAGGTGATCCTGGGGCCTGCTAAAGTTAGAAAACCACTGGGTGAGGCCTTCTTTTTCATCTGGTGGAGAAATGGGCAAGTCGGCGCTGTGTGTTACCACAGAAACAAGTCTTCCCGCCCGCCCACCCACTGGGATTTGCTGCTGAGGAGACTTGTCACCATGGAGACTACCTTCCCACCCACCTGCTGGGATTTGCTGCTGTGGAGACTTGTTGCCATGGAGACCACCTTCCCGCCCACCTGCTGGCTATCCCACAGAGATGTCCTATATTCCCCCCAACACACACACACCCTGCTTCCATTTCAGACTGATCGCGCCGCCTCATTTCCTCTCTCTTCCTTGATCCCTGGGCTCCTTGGAAGGCTCCATCTTCTCCCGCCCTGGGCTTCTGGAAGGGTGCTTTCCAGGCGGGTAGTCGTGGCGTGCCTACGCATCAGACACCCCATACCTGGATAGGTTCTTTTTGGACTCCCTGTTTGAAAGCTCCTTCGCAGCACCTGGGATCAACTTTGTGTTTGGGGGGGGGGCCCTCAGCTCGTAGGGAGCTCTCTGGCCGTCCTCCCCGGCCATGGGCAGAGGTGGAATTCAAATAGACTCAAGCAGGTGCAAGACCTCCTCCCTGCCTTTCTTGGGTCCTCCTGTTTCTAGCTTCTTCGAAAGAGCTCATTTCACCCTCTTCAAGGGTGCTATTAATTTACATTCGGTACCATTAAGGATGTAAAGTACTTAGTTATTCCTCTCAGGACCTAGTCACAAGCCCTCTTTAGCCCCCAGGTTCCCGGTGAGGAACCGTGAAGGAATTAGGGAAAGCCTGAATGAGGATGAACGGAGGAGCCCTTGTCCCTCCAGACAAGGGAACCAGCTTCTCCTCTGCCTGGCCCAGTCACACACCGAAGCTGCTGCTGCGAGCCTTTAAAAAGTCTGCTGACCAAGATCCAACCCAGCTGTCCAAGTCCGAGACCCTCCGGCAAGAAGCCCCGTGTGCCTCTCTTAGCCCTCCCGTCCTCTAGCCCTGCCTTTCTCCTTCCTCCGTATTTCCGTTCCCTTTCCTCTTATTGAAGCCGCGGCACACCGGGCTTTCAGCCCCGGCCCGGGGAGCGTGCCGTGAACTGTGTCAGTGCATCTGTCCCAGCAGTGGGAGGAGCCCGCTGTTTCAATGTAGTCAAGTAGATTTCGCCAACGTGTCTCGATTCCCTGGGTTGGGAACAAAGGCCTGATGGGGCTGGGTGGAGAAGCCAAGCATCCTTTTCTGCTCCCTTGGCTCCCCCCAGCCCCGGGAGGAGAGGCGCCGAAGCACAAAGGGGAGGTCATGTCAACTATCTCTACTACAGGAGTCCTGCGTGAAGTGCTGTATCCACCGGGCCAAGGCAGGTGATCAGCAAACGTGACCGATCTCGAGCGCACAAAGCCCGGCGGTGCAGGAGAGCGTGTTGCCCACTGCGAGGGCCCCAGTAACTCAGCCGTCCACAGAAACCACTCGAGGAGGAGGGGTGAAATACCACGCACTCCGTAGAAACTGTCACGGTAAACCTGAGACCGTCTCCCTGGGCCCCGGGTTGGCACTGCGGTCCATGGTGGGCCGCCTGTCAACAGAGGACGAGGGAATCTGGCACACCGCACCCAAACACCAGAGCTCCGTCCCTCAAGGCTTGACATACCAGGTTTTCGGTTTGCCCCAAAGGCTACCTGAGCAGAGATGTACCATTAAATTCTGGAATCCAGACGAAAACCTGGCAAGCCCCTACTTCCTCGGCCCCCCGGAGGGTATCCACATCTGATATCCCGCAGGCGTCCCTTTCTTGTGTTGGTCTCGGGCCCCGTGGGGAGATGAGAAAGAAGGTTTCTGGGCTCCATGCTTCCAGAGAAGCTGAAGGGAGGGTGAGTGTGGGGGTGCCGTTGGGGGGGTCCCAAACCCGCCTGCCTGATCTGGGATGCTTGAAGACACAAAACAACCAAGTCTCAGCTACACAGCCAAGTCCCCAAGTGTCAGGGACAGATCTATGTTCTACATCTGGCACCGAGAGACAAAAACATCTTGTAGGTACCCAGAATCCAATCAGCGGCTTATTGATTACATTTGGGTTGCTGAGCAGGCCCGTGAAGGAGACACAGGAAGTGGTGGGGGGAACTTGGGACCAAATCTCAGTTTGTGACTCCTTCCGAGGTTTGGGTAATATTATGTTGATCATTAGCAGCTGAATACGACTCTTGCCCCCAGAGGTGCTGTTCTGGTCACCTACATGAGAGGGGGTTATAAAGTGGGCGGGGTGGGGTGGGTGCTTAACCTGAGTTTCAAGGGTGAGTTCCGGTGGTGTCCATGGAAACATTTCTATAGGTTTGTGCATGTATGTGCACATTTTTATGAGGGAGGGTCCACAGCTTTCATTAGAATCTCAGAGGGTGGGGCGCCCGGGTGGCTCAGTGGGTTAAAGCCTCTGCCTTTGGCTCGGGTCATGATCTCAGGGTCCTGGGATCGAGCCCCGCATCGGGCTCTCTGCTCAGCGGGGAGTCTGTTTCCCCCCTCTCTCTCTGCCTGCCTCTCTGCCTACTTGTGATCTCTCTCTCTCTCTCTCTCTCTGTCAAATAAATAAATAAAATCTTAAAAAAAATCTCAGGGGGCTCTAAGACATCCCCAAAACTTAGGAACTTCTGATGTAGAAGCTTCAAGATTAGGGAAGCGGGAGAGTTGTCGAGGAGTCAGCAAACCGGGATACCATAGGGAGCACTCACCGGCAATAGGCCGGGTGCAGCCCACAGCTGTGAAGAGACGCCTCAGATCCTGAATCTCTCCTTCCTGTCTCCTTGCTCAGTGTCACTCTTGTCCTTTTTCCTCTCCCCCGTGTCCTTCTCTTCTCTTCCTCAATTCCCGCCCTCCCCCATTGCACCCCCTCCCCCCGCTCCCACCCCCTCCACTCTTTCTTTTCCTGCCTCCCTAGCTGCTCTGATCATACGGAACCGAGGCACATTCTTCGTACTGTCTGTGCTTTCCAATAAAACTGACAGAATGGAGCTCTGTGTTTCTAATTTTTAAAAGCAGCCGGGCTGAACATTTTCTATCACTCTCACTAAGAAAATAAGGTGGCAAGGCTCCTTCTGGCCTTCAACTACCGTGGGCGCGTGGCTGGATATCTGTGTGAGCTTACTTCTGGAAATTCCTGACTCTTCAGGAACCGTGCAGCCCTCGCGTGTGGCTTTATAGCCCCCTTCTCTTCCCCTTTGCTGTCAGAGACTCAGGTCCCCTTCCTTAACAGGACAAATCACTCAAGAGCGCCTCGCCAGGAGGCCTGGGGCAATTCGGGAAGACAGAGGAGCAGCGGCCAAACCATGAAACCCAAGCCCACCGGACCGCCGAGAGACCAGGGAGGCGCCTTGCGAGCTTCCTCCCCAGGATCCAGAGGCTGCGCGAAGGGACACGGGCTCCACTGTTTGCGGGGAATATCCGTTCTCCAGTCTGAACCCTCAAAAGGTGTCTTGCTAGCCCTCCGAATGTCAAGGGTAAGTCAAGAAAAGGTTGCCTTTCTGGGCTCATGAACCGTGCCCGAAGTGATGTGCAGCGCCGGGCCCTCTGGGGTTAGAACTGGCAAGAACAAGATACTCGGGCAAATTAAGATAAGGGCCTGTCAGCCAAGGGGCCGGGGAAGAAGTCATGCCACGGCCGGTCCAGCACCCAGGCCTCCGGACCTGATGCACGGCCTAGACCCCCACTGGAACTTGGAAAACACCAGCCCGGGAGTTGTCTTCCTCACGCCATTATAGGGCTTCGCGGCTGCACCAGCAGCCTGGGTGAGCGTCTGAGCGGGAGCAAGACCCTGTATGTTGCGTCGCCCTCTCTAAGCTACTTGTTTACCTTGGGAGCCTGGCTGCGGATAGGCAGTACCAGTCAGCAAGGAAGACACAGCACAGAGGGGCAGCCTACATCACCAAGCCCAGCGGGCGGCCGGCAGAGGATGTGGGGGGAAGGGCGCAGGGGTGCGTAAGAGGAGGCATTTGGGAAGGAAGCGTGTATACGTGTGGGAGTGTGTTTGTGTGATGGGGTGGGAGTATATGGGGATGTAGGCGCGGACGGAGTAGTAGAAATTCGTACGTGTGTCTATACGGGCTATGCAAGCGTGGGATATGCACACGCGGTGGGGGGGGAGGGCGCGCGCGCGTGTGGATCCGGAGGCCACGCGGGGGTACATGAGTGTGCATGTGTTTGTTGGGCGGGGGGATATGTACGTATGTGTACTGCACGTATCTACGCAGGGTCCGTAGGGTAGGAGTGTCTACGTGTGTGTGTGTACATGGGGACGCGGGTATACGTGTAGGAGGTCTTTGGGTGCGCGTATCCGGTGGAGAGCTATGTAAGCGTAGCGCCTGGGACGCGCATGGAGACGTGGAAGCGGGGACACGGGGGGGTGTGTGTGTAATATTTGCGGGTGTGCGGCGCTGAGGAGATGTGGACGGGCGGGTGTGGGTGTCTGTGCGTAGGGAGGGGGAACGTTGGTTTGCGTTTATGTGGGGAAGGTGAGGTACATATGCGTGTGTGTGGGTGTCCGAGTGGATGTGGAAGTGGGGAGCGCAGGGGGGTGTGGGCGTGTGCGTGTATACGTGGAAGGAATGTTTATGTACAGTCGAGGTATACGCAGATGGGGTTCGTGTGCAGTGTGGATGTGTACCGTGTGGGTCTTGGTGTAGAGCGTCTACATGGGGGTACAAGGAAGTGTGAGTGGGGGTACCGTAGTGTGTAGGGGTGTAGATGTGGATACAGAGATGTGGAGGGACAGACAGACGGGAATGCCGGCGAGAGTCTGAGAGATCTGTGTACACAGGGAGTATGGATGTGGAGTGGAGAGAGATATGTGGTGTGTGGATACATGTGCGGGGAAAACTGTATGTGTGGAATGTTTACGGAGCAGTGGCGTGTGTGTGTGTGTGTGTGTGTGAGAGAGAGAGAGAGAGAGAGAGGCAGCCTGTAGATGTGGATGTGGGGGTCTCTATGAGAAATAATAGTACGCCTGGCGGTGTGCGGTGGGCCGTGCGGATGTGTGGACAGGTGAGGGTACGTGAGCACGTGGATAGGCGACGGGCTAGGAGGAGTATCTGTGTCTGTGTGGGGCTTTTAGGGATGAGGGTCTGGGTGGGTAGGGACAGGGGAAGGACACTAGAAAGTTCACGGACCCTACGAAACTCAGCCAAGCAACGGTCTGAAAGCAGCGACCTGGCTTGCGACTTTTAAGAGAAGGTGTGGAGGTTGAATTGAATTTCCAGTGACAGCTAAATGTCCCGGGAAAGGGCCTGGGGACGTGGGCAAGCTCCCAGCACTTGGGTAGGGATTGTGTGATACCAACACCAGACTCAGGTCATTGGCACCCGCTAGGGAACCGAGGCCAGCACTGAGTCCCCAGCATCCTTTCCTCCTTCCTTGAGAACCCGGGCTTCCTTCAAGGCAGCTAGCAGAGAACCATACCTAGCACCCCAACCCGATAGTTGAGGGTGATGACGATGACGTTGCCATAGCTGGCGAGGACGCTGCCGTCAATCATGTTGCCCGTCCCTTCCATGTACGAGCCTCCATGGATGTAGACCATGACGGGTTTAGCGCCACTGTCCCGGATGTCTGCAAGGAGAAGGGGTGAGACACAGGCTGGGTAGGATGCCCTTCCTCCCCCACCCCCGCCAGCCCTGGGGGGGGGGGTGTGGGCAGCAAAGCCATCCCAGGTGCCAGGACACCACCGCCAGCTCTGAGGGCAGGACTCGTGAGGCTGCTCGGCCCGGAGCTCGAGCGTCAGCCAGAGACTTGGCCGGAGGTGGACTCAGGTTTCAGCCTCCCAGCTGAAGGCAGTCAGCCACGCCTGCTACGGCTGGCCCTAGGTAGGCCACCGGCTGGGCCCTGGGGACCGGGCAGCGGGAGGCAGAGGCAGGGCTGGTCTCTCAGCTGGCTCAAGCGAGTCCCTGCCCCCGGGGCACCCGGGAGTCCTGGGACCTGACACGGCTTCTTCAGAGAGCAGGGGCTGGGGAGCCCTGAAACCCCCAAGACTAGACCAGGTTACATGGAAATACGGCCATTGGCAGCAGCCGGCCCCCCAGTGCAGACAGAGACAAGAGGGGTGGGAAGAAGGGGGTGGCACAGGGAGAGAACAAGGAAGGACGTGGGTAAAAGGGAGTGAAGGGCAGCGATGGGGTGGAGGGAACCTTAGTGACATAGTCTCTCAGCCATGTGCTCATTTACCCCATCGTCCCCCCCGGGGAGGGGGGGAGGCGTCAGGCAGACTTAACCGGAAGCACTGGGGATGGGGGAGAGGGGAGGGGCAGAACTAAGAATGAGAGAGACCCCCCATCGCCACCCCTCCGCCCCTCCCCCACTGCCCCCCATCAGCATTAGGATGAAGATGGAGCCTCCCCAGAGGCCATTCCGTGAGAGACCTTCAAGCGGCCGCTCCCAAGCCCAGTGAGCACAGCGGCGGCCTTGGGGCTGGGCGGTCAAGAGAAGGCTCCCGGCCTGACCACCGGGACCTGCCGCCTCTCAGTGTGCGAGCCGCCCGACATTCCGCCACACCAGCGCGGCCCTACCAGCCACCAGCGGAACCCCCCCCCCCAACCCCCTCGCAGCTGTTCGGCCCCTCCAGGGCTGGAGGGCCAGGGCCAGGGCAGGGAGGTAGAAGGAAAGGCTCTGTGCTGCCAAGCAAACACAACCTGTTTTCCCAAGGAGGAAGGCAGACTGGTGCCACCATCGCGCAAGGATCTTATGCCATCTACTGACTGGGCTGGGGCGTCCCGGCCTCAGCCTGGCAGTTTTGCCCACGACTGCCATGTCTCTTTTTCTGGGAGGAGGCCGGGGTCAGGGGTGGGGTGGGGGGGCGGTGGTGGTTTAGGGGGTGCTAATCTCCAGCCCCTTTCGTGGTCACGGCCTCACTCCTCAGCTCTGCATCCTGCCGGGCCCCTGTCCCAGGAGCCAGTCTCCCCGCGAATCCCAGGTATGTCCTTGCCCTCCGGTCTCCTTTGTGCCTCTCTCTCCCCGCCCGCCCTCTGCCCTGCCTTCTCTCCGCTGCTCTCCCTGCTGATCGGTGGGGGGGCAGGTGCCCGCCGAGCCATGGAGGATGGGGGAGGAAGCGGAAGCGGAAGCGGTCTCTGGCAGTGCCCGCTTCTCTACTGTAGGACCGAGGGTGGGGGTAGGGTACCGGGGCGAGGAGGCTGCCCTCCCCGTGGCTCTGCTGGTGGTGCCCTGCGCCCTCCAGCCAGCCGCGTCCATCACCCTGGAGCTCCCAGCGGCCCACCGGGCCAAAGATGGATGAACAGCCCAACAGCCTCGTATAGGAACAGAAACACACCAACGGACGGACAGACAGACAGACGGGGCTTCTCCCCATCGAGAGGGGGAGGGGCTCTGTGCCATGCACCAGCCGCCGCGCCCTGCAGCCCCCAAATACCTTCATCTTCATCCCCGTCATTATCCGCTAAGTCCTCGCCCTGTTTCTTAGCGCCGGATCCTGGGGACCAGACACGGGGAGACACAACAGCACGGAACAGAGAACAAAACAGAGAGAGAATTCAAAAACAGCATGACTGCAGTGTGGCCCAGCAAGCCAGCTCCGGGCGTGGGCCCAGGACAGGCAGGAGGGATGGCAAGAACCGAGGGAATGGGTGGGCTGAGGCCCAGACCTTCATCAGGATGACGGGGTCGCAGGCCCCTGCTGCACTGGCTTCCCTGAGCCTCCCTGCCCCGCCCCCCTGTCCTCACCAGCCCCTCTCAGCCAACTCCCTTCCCCGTTGGGAAGGCGGGAGCAGCATGTGGGCCAGGGCAGAGAGCCAGAGACCCACTCAGGGAAAGGATTTCTCCCGGGCGTCAGGGGCTGCACGTGTGTACACAGGCAGGCTGAGCTGGAGAGCCCGGGGCAGGTGCCGAGGGTGACAGGTGGCCTTGCCAGAATGTTGGATAGGGATGCGAGCTCTTAGGGCAGAGCCGGGCCCTGGGCCCCCCGGCCCTGAGCTACCTGGGCCCGGTGGGAAGGCTCGAACTGGGCCTCAGCTGACCCTGATTCCCAGAGGAGGAAATGGGAGATGAAGCTTTCCCTCTGGTCTTCCTCGTCGGGGCCCCCTGCTCTGGCTAATGGCAAATGGGGTTCCTGGGAGCAGGAACCCGGCCTAAGAGCAGCAAGCACTGCTCTGAGATCTAGAGAGAGCCAGAGAGGGAGGGAGGGAAAGGAGGAACGGGAGAAGGAGAAAGGGACATGAGAGAGATGGAGAGAGAGAGACAGAGAGAGAGGGGGAGACAGAGGAATAATGATCACAGCTCCTACCATAGACCGAGTATTTACCGTGTGCCAGACACTCTACTTCTGCCATACTGTTTGAGCCTCACACCCCAGTGAGGTGGGTACTGTGTCTAGTCCCGTTTCACTGATGGGGAAACTGAGGTTCAGAGAGGTAAAGTGACTTGCTCAAGATCACACAGCTAGGAAGCGCTAGAGGTAAGATTCAAACCCAGGTCTGCTCGACTCCAAAGCCCATGGTCTTTCCACTGCACCATGCCACCTTTCTGGGGATAGCGGGGGGGGGGGGGGGGGGGGGGGGGGGGGGGGGG
>CM052801.1:47845183-47861334 GCA_028533885.1 Nasua narica | reverse complement strand
CAGGAGACCCTGCCCTAGGATTTCAAAGGAAAACAAACTCCAAGCTTGCCAAATGGTTGGAGGGATCAGGCTGTGATTTTTCCACCTGTTCCTTAAGTTCTTACTGTTTCCAATTTGGCCCAGCCCATCCACTGTTTCACCACTGTTTTCAGAGTCAGGGAGGTGAGAATGACCAGATAGGAGCTGTCTCGCGTGCTACAGTGGAAAGAACACGGCCCCGGGGTTCAAGAGACCGGGGTTTGGGTCCCAGCTCCGCCATAGACCAGCGACAGGGCCTTGAGCAGCAGCAAGTCACTCCCCTGGGCCTGTTTCCTCATCCGTAAAATTGGGAAAGCGATTCCTGCCTTACAAGCTTCCAGAGACGTGGGGAGGATTTTACGAGCTAAGTATGAAAGCGCTTTGCAGGAATGCCAAGTGGTATTCGAACAGGAGGAATTATTTCTACAGGGGGAGCACATTTCTGGGTAAATGTAAAATTCAGGATCTTGCGTCTCCTTTTCGAGTCTGTGGTTCCCAGAGACCCCCAAGGTCTGCCAAGGGACTAGCCCTGGGGGGTGGGGGGATCGGGTCACACGGCTATGCATGCTCCGGCCAGGGGGGCGGAGGAGGGCGGGGGGGGGGCGCGGTTGGCATTACTCAAGTCTAAACTTCAGGGTCGGAGAGTTGAGTCTAGACTTTGCCCCCAGGAAAGAGTACGGAGGGGTGAGCTGGTGGCTCCTGCGCCAGGAAGGGGGCAGAGCCTCTGCCTTCATCCTGGGTGTCTAGAGATAACCACCCCCCCGCCCCGGCAACCCCATGAGGTGGCTCGAGGTGGTTCAAGAGAGAATCACCGGCTCTGCCCTTGGCACACGAGTTAGGGTGGAATCCGGGGCTGGGAAGGTCGGAAGAAACGGGGTTGCTGCAGCTTCGGCCCTGAACCTGCCTTAGGCCACCAGATCCTCCCTGAAGAGCAGCGAGGGCCCTTGGCTAAGGTGGAGCTCAGGCCTGCTCACCGACCGCCCCCTGAACCTGGGCTACTTGAAGGAAGGCTGGGTCCTCAGGGGCAAGGGCAGGTGGGCCGGCAGCCCTCCCTCTCTCTCTCTCTCCCTCCCCGCCGGCTCGCTACCTACCTCCTTTCCTACAAATTTTCTTGTTGGGCTTTCGGGCGCATTCCTTGGAAATCCGCTTTACTGTAAAATGAATAAAAAACTAAAAAATAACAGGAGGCCTCTGCCCAGGGGCATGCACCCCACCCCCACCCCCTCAGGCCCCCAGAGCTGCTCTGCAGGCGGCACATGGCAGAGAGCCTGTCCCACCATCTCCTTGTTTCTGTCACTTACCTTGGTGTGAGCCCCGCGGGAGGAGGCAGCGGCTAGCCAAAGAGGAGGCACCTAAGCAATGCCCGCCAGGCTGGTCCCCCCACCGCCCCCCACACGCACCCAGCGCCCTTGGCCACGCACACCTACCACCTTTCAAAGCAGGCGGAATGGCAACAGGGGGGCCTGGTGGAGCCAGCATCCTCCCGCGGGCGGTTGCCGGCGGGGACCCATACTCCCCCAGGGGACCCCCATCCAGCACTCTGGCCCTAGACCTGTCAAAGCTCTCAGGCCTGGCCGGGCCCCCTCCTGGGAACAGTGTCACTCACACGTGGGAGCTCAGACAATGCTGGGCGAGGGGAGAACGGGGAGGAGGGGGGGGGAGGAGGCCAAGCAGAGTGATGGTTAGAAGCACCTTCACGGACAGACAGAGGCATGCTGCAGGGCTCACGACCACGTGCAAGCCACGAACACCACGGGGGGTGGGGCTGAGGGTGGGGGGGAGGCGGGGAGGGCACAGTGCCTGGCCACAGCACTCACCATCCTCCGTGGGCACATAGACATTCAGGTAGAGGCAGTCTTCGTTGGGCTCCTGGATGTAAGTAGCGACAATATCCAAGTTGGCAGTGAACCAGACAGGCAGCATGACTTCGGGCACGGCCGTGTGGATGTTCTGGGGGCACACTGGGGGAAAGTGTGTGGCGTTCCGGATGCCCGACCAGGATGGGGGTGGCTCAGGGGGCAGGAAACGTTTCTCGCCGATGGGGGGAGCTGCGTAGGGCACCCCCAGGTACTGGTCCACAGGCCCCAGGATCTCACTGGGCAGTGGCACCCGGGCACCCCTTAGCTTCCCAAAGTGAGTATTGACTGTGGGCGCTGGGGCCTGGGTACTGGCCCTCAGCACCAAGCTGAGGAACCACAGGGTGAGGCACAGGCTCTGGCCAACCGTGGACTTGGGGCTCAGGGACAGCGAGGGCGGGCCAAGCCGCAGCCACATGTTCCGGGCAGGGGGACTGGCAGGAAAGGCAGACTCCAGGGTCACAGCATCAGCCCGACAGGCAGCCCCTTCATGGCCACACTGACTTGAACCTCAAGACTGAGCTCTCGAGGGACACCTACAGGTGCCCAGCAACGCAGAGAGGTCGTCCAAGCACCACAGCTTCAGAAAGGGGACTCCCTCAGGGCCAGAGGCCTGTGGAAAGAGGGAAGTAGGCGTCATCTAAGATGGTCAGGGGAGGGCTCCGGGGTTGGGGAGGGGGGGTCTTTGGGGGCCCCAGCTGGGCGCGGGCTGATTCTCCCGCAGGTAGGAGAGGTCTCCCGTGCACGGAGTTCCGGGGACCTGCCCGAGGATCTCCACTGCCGCTCAGAGCCTGGCCGTGTGCCTGGCCATGGTTGGAAAATCCTAGGGGACGGACCCAGGGACAGTTGTTGCCACTGCAAGTTTCCAGTCTCCAACTCCAACTCCTCAGCCAGTGGAGCTCATCGGGCTCAGCCAGGCCGCCCCCCCCCCCCCCCCCCCCCGCCCCAGCAGCATGTGGTCGCCGGGGGTGGGGAACACTGGAAACTGAGCACGCCTGGCTGGATGCGAACAGGGGGCTCTCTAGACGCTCCCCCCCAGACCCGCTAACCCCACACGGGGACCTTCCACACCAGGAGAGGGGAGGATTGTTAACCTCTCTCTGGGGGTTTTCCATCAACAGGAAAAGCAGCAGATTGGCACAGCGGCCCACATGGAGACCCCCTGACTGGTCAACCGGTTTTGGGGAGGGGAGAGGGCAGGACAGCCACTCACCAGAGTCCCCAGAGCTTCCCGTGCCCCTCCTGTACATTTCTCCCCAGCCCTCACCGCTCCAGAATTATTCGGAAGCCTTGGTCCTTTCTGTGGGCTATCTCTAATTCACACTGAGTACCAGAACTGAGGCAGAGACCGCTCCGCCTAGAACCCCAGGCGTTGTTGATGCTCAGTCAGTGTAAAATAAACAACGGAGTGTGGGGGACACACACTCAGAGACTCGTGGAGGTAAAGTCACAAAGACTCAAAAAAGGGAGTGAGAGAGACCAAGCCAGGCTCACAACACTGAGATGTTCGCTCACGGAGACAGACATTGCAAACCCACGGAGATCCCTCATATGGTCCCACATTCTGAGACCGAGAGCCTCACGGAGCCTCGTCTCAGGCTCTGTGAAATACATTCAGAGACACACACAGAGACTTACTGGAATATAATCCCATACACGCCACATAGGTAAATATCCAGAGACACATGCAGTATGATGGTGACACATAGGTGGGGACAGCAACAGAAATAGCAGCACACTCAAGACACACAGGCTTTAGGACACACAAGACAGCCAACACGTACATACAGGCGCACACGGACCCTGCTGCATGGACACACACACACACACACACACACACATACACACAATTTAGTTTTCCCTATTTCTCCCGCCTTCCAAGATTGCCAGCCTGCTCCTTTAAGAACTGGCTGAAGGGGTGGGGGAGGGAGATTGGGAACGCCCGGCAATCGGCCACCACCACGAGAGGGGAATGAGAATGTGTGTGTGTGTATGTGTGTGTGTGTGTGTGTGTGTGTGAGAGAGAGAGAGAGAGAGAGAGAGAGGAAAAGAGAGGGAGGGAGAGGGAAGGAAAAAGAGGTAGAGGGAGGGAGAGAGAGATAGAGGGAGAGAGAGCTAGAGAGAGAGAAGGAGAAAGGGAGGGAGGGAAGAAGGAAGAGGGAGGGCGGGCAAAGCGACTAAAGGGGTGGGGGCTCAGAGGAAATAGGGGGCAAAGTACGGGGTTGGGGGGTTAGATCCCAGACGCTGCCCAGAATGCACCCGGGGTGGGGGGGGAGGAGGGGAAAGGGAAGGAAGGGGTAGGAGTAGGGAGGTGGGGCAGGAGGGAGTGGGTGTGTGTGTGTGTGTGTGTGTGTGTGTGTGTGTGTGTATGGGGGGGGGGGATAGTCCGCAGCTGAGTTCACACAATCCCCCCATTCACCGTCTCCATGGCAACTCTGGGGCACAGACCGCTCATTCACACGGCTTCCCCGCCAGCAACCCCCCCACACCATTAACCCCCTCGGTGCCGCCCCTCCCCACAAATTCCATTAACCCCTTCAGACGCCTCCCCCTCCAGTAACCCTTCAGTGCCAAATGCCTGTCCCCTTTGAGTCAATTCCCTGCAGCCCCTCCCCCTGAACACCTAGACAAATCGGCCGACCCCCAAACGCCCTCTGTACCCTAGGACCCACTGTGAGTCCCCAAGGCCAAGATCTCCATCCTGGTCCAACTTGCAATTTGGGAGAAGACAAGGGGAGGTGGCAATGCCAGGGATTAGAGCGGCATCTGGGGTACTTTGGGAGCTGGAGCAGTATTGGGCGAGGGGCATTGTGCAGCAATGGACTGGTATCGAGAACTGCAGTATTGGGGGCTACGTGGGTCCGGAATGGTATTGGGGGACAGAGCTGCATTGGAATGGGGGAGGATAGGAAAAAGGCCTGGGGGGGAGGGGGGCTGCAGAGAGTGGGGGAGGGAGTCTGGCTGGGAGATGCTATGATGGAAGAGGGATGGGGCTGCACTGCGGGGGAGGGGGGACTGGCAATGTGCAATACAGGAATAGGGCCGGGGGCCCTTAGTAGGAGCATTTTGATGAGCATGCGGCCGGGCTGTGGCAATAGAGGGACCATGGGTGGGAGGATGATAGGGATGCGGGATTCAGGGAGGAGGCGGAGGAGAGAAACCAAGCAGGGGGGAGGATTGGAGGGTCAGGGGTGTCGATGGAGAACAGGGGGTTGAAAAGGATGGGGAGCATTGGTTGGGGAGCGGAGGAGCCCGGGATTGGGAGGGGATAGGATCGGGGCAAGGTATGGGCAGCTAGAGGATGAGAGACCGGGGCAGGCGGCCTCACCTGTTCCCCGGGCTGTTGCGAGCGACTGAACCGGGCCGCGGACCACCCATATCGCCTCCGGGCCAAGGGCTCCGCACCTGAATCCCCGAGATCTGCTCTCCGGCAGCCTGGCTGCTGTGCCCGCGCACCGAGGGGGCGCGCTGCGCGTGCCCGGACACGGGGGGGCGCGGTCCCTGCCATTAACTCCTTTTGTGCCAGAGATGGCTCAAGTCCTGGGGCATGGCCCAATTCCTCCCTTGCTCAAGCAGGCTTGGCTCACCCGCTCTCCCTCTCACACACACACACACACACACACACGCGCACGCACACACACACGCACACACACGCAGGCACGCACTCCTCAAATCAAGACAGGTGATCTTCCAGGGCAGCTAGCTCAAACTTTACCTGCAGAGCTTGAAACCTTGAAACAAAGGGAGAAACTGAGGCACCGCCCGCAGGAGCCCCCAGTCATACTCCAGGAAAGACGAGCCTCCACCTTGCTCAGCATCCCTCGCCTCTCCCCTCCTCAGCACCGGGCGCCACTCAAGCAGCAAGCAGCGGAGGGTGGGGGCGCTTGGCTCTCATCCTGTCACTCTCCCTAAAGGTCAACGTTGTTCCTTTCTGCTGCTGCTGCTGGGGCACGTCAGACTGAGACTGTCAGCAAGCCAGCTGCCCCACCGTCTCAGGCTCTCCCCTCCAGATCCCGCTGTCTTTGTGTCTCGTGTTTCGTTATGTAGTGCACCTGTCCCGTTTGTTTAGCCCCCGCCCCCTGGGACCCCCGAGTCCCTCGGAGTGTCCCTTATCCCAGCCGAGCCCCCAACCCTGCAGTTCCCCAGAGTGTTTATGTCAGGATAGAACAGATCGGACGTGAGCTTCGGTCACGGTCATGGTCACGGCTGCCTGGACCCTGGTCCGGAGTTTCGTTCCTTGTGCACAGGGCTCCGAAACTTGCCGAGTCCCACGTGAGCGAGGGCGCCGTGGACCTCAAAGCGGGATTTTGTTTTATTTATTCTTTTATTTTTTAGAACTCGGTATTGATTGGTGCTCCTGGTTTTACCAGCATGCTTGGCACTCGCCAGTGACCCAGTGCAACTATGGCTTGGATGTTCCCCTGAAGTTGTCCAATCATCGGCTCCCCCCCACCCACAAGGCTGAGGCTGGTCCTCTGTTAGCCCCAGCTGGGCGGACCGGAACACTCCTTTGTGGTAAACCAGTTGGCCCTCCTGAACAGCCTTAGATCTAGAGTCCCACGCCCGCAGGCAAAGGGGCCGCGAATGACCCTGCCACAGTTCCCAATGTGACTCTGGGGGCGACGGCTTCGAGTTTTCTCCACTGTAAGATGGGAGCGAGCACCAGTCATCCTGGGTCACTGCCAAGGTGGGGCATGTGGAGACAAACAGTTCCGGCAACAGGGCGGAGAGAGAAAAACGGGGTCCTTCCCTTTACTGGGTGTCTCCTCCTCCTAGAACCATACTGGCCTTCCAGCACCACCAGGTGGATGGGGACACTTGCCAATGGTGGGCCAGTCTTTCATCCCAGAAATGTGACTCTCGGGGAAAGTTCTCTAAGATGCTGCTTGGTGCGTGACAGGTGGCAAAAAAGGTAGGCAGCGTCTGTCACACCCTCCACCCCGAAGCCTGTTCAAAACCCAGCGTGTGGGATGGGTGGCAGAAGAATCAGGCTCTGCGGATTTTTTTTTCCCCTCACATCCTCGGGCCCCTCCCCCAGCCCTGCGGTCTAGCCCTCATGGAGAGAAGCGACAAAGAACCTGCAACATCTAGCTGAGAAGGTAAGCTGCCCGTCTTGGGAAACTCGCGCGGCCCAAACCTATTGGGAAACTCGCGCGGCCCAAACCTATACAATCCGTTGCCAGGTTGGAGAAGAGAGGAAAGAGTAGCAATCCAGCTGTAACTCGGCAACTGAGGGGATGGAATGTAAACGGGGGGGGGGGGGGGTTGATCAGAATGGGATGGGAGGGGGACGGGACGAGAGGCTCTGACCGCTTGGTCCAGCCCCCCGCGCTCTCCCCAGAGCCCACCCCTGCCGGCCATGCAGAACTCAGACACTCCCTTTGCAAAGAAGCTCTGTGTATTGGGTGCAACAGCTCTGGGGTCTCTATATAAATAATATACAAAACCCAACAGCTCAACGCCTCACATTAACAAAAATACTAAAAACTTATTAAAAATGGAGCCTGAGGGAAGCGCCCCAACCACTACTGGTGCTAGCCCGAGAAGGGGAGCGGGAATTAAGAGGAAGGGGTGGGGCCACATCCAGTGCACAAGCCGATCTTCCAGGTGGCTCAGTAGCGTCCAAATATGTTGGTACTGGGCTGTGGCTGGGTATCTGTGGAAGACCAGAGACGATCCGGGCTGGGACACCGAGCAGGCAGGCAGGCAGGCATGCTAGGCTGTTCCCGGTGCCAAGCGAAGGGGAGGGAGGGCCAGGCTTCCCCCCGCAACCTGGGCCTGAGGCAATCAACCTGAGCTCCTCCCTGCCCCGCCCCGCCCCCCCACATGTGGTCCTGGGGGCTCTCCCCTGGGGGAGGAAGGCAGGCTTACTGGAGAGCTGCTGTTGGAGCTGCCTGACCAAAGCTGCTGTCTGTTGCTGCTGCTGCGTCTGCTGAAGCCCCTGACGCTGGAACTGAGCCAGAAACCGGAAGTGGAAGACTGATCCGAACCTTCCACCTCCTTCTCCATCCTCATCCCCTGACTCTCTTTTCTCGGGGGCCGTGCCTTGCCTTGCCTCCCACCTTGACCCCCCGCCCCCCCCCCCCAAAGCAAACTGTGCCCAACCCGGTTCACTGGCTGTGTGCCCAACCTGGGCGACCGTCCCTGAGCCAGGCTCTGTGGTCCAGCGGCTACCTGGGGCTGGGACTGGGGCTGGGGTTGGGGAGGAGCCGCCTGCTGCTGCTGCTGCTGGTGTGCCTGCTGCTGTTGCTGCTGCTGCTGCTGCTGCTGCTGCTGCTGCTGCTGCTGTTGCTGCTGCTGCGAACGAGAGCGCCGGGCCTCAGGAGCAAGGGCACCCACTCCGCCGGCCCCACTGGAAGCCAGCAGCGGGGAGAGGAGGACGGGCACTTCTAGGGCCCCTACTGCGGGCCAGGGGGTGCTCCCCGCGGTCGGGACCGCCTCACTCCATCACCCGCACCGGACACCTGAAGGACGACCACCCACCGCTCCCGGGTCCCCCGCAGCCCAGAAGGCCCGGGGCCTCACCCGCAGGATCTGCTGCTGCTGCCGGATGTGATACTGCTGCTGCTGCTGCTGCTGCTGTTGCTGCTGCTGCTGCTGCTGCTGCTGCTGCTGCTGTTGCTGCTGCTGCTGCTGTTGCTGCTGCTGCTGCTGCTCGGGCAGGATGGACGCCGATCGCACGCCGGCCTGGACGCCCTGCGCGCCCAGCGGGGTCATGGTACCGATCATGGGGGCCTGCTGCAGGGTCTGGTGGGAAAACCTGCCAAGACCAGCGGTCCGAAGGTCAAGGCCCGGCCCCAGGATGGGGGTGTGGGGTGGGAGCTGGGGAGGCGGGGGGGCGGGGGCGCGGAGTCGGGGGGGCAGCGGGAGGAGAAGTCCTGGGGCCCTGACCTGAAGGAAACCTCGACAAGTCGCTTCACTCGCTCCTCCTGGCGCTAACCAGGAGGGCCCTTCTGGGTTCTGACAGATCGCTATCAGCACGTCAGCTCACCGCACGGCCCTCCCGACCAAAAGAGCTCTTTGTGGGACAGCGTCTCAACTCTGCACCGAGCGCTCAGAGCCCCTGTCCGCTCGCCCGCCCCGGGCCGGTCTCCCGCTGCTGCCCCGGCGGGGATTTTACACGCTATCCACGCTCTTCTTCCCGACCCGGACCCCAAGTCGCGCTCCTCACCCTGGTCCCCACGTCTCTGTCCACGCTATGTCATCTACCTGGACTCCCTTTCCTCATCCTCCCCGCCGCCAATCCCAATTACAGCTATCCTTCGAAGGCCCACTCAAATCTCACCTCCATCGTGAAACTTCCTCTGGGGACTCGGGCCCATGATGACATCATCCCATACCTTCTCTGAATTCCCGTTTACGTCGCAGCGCACAGCTGCGTACCTGATCATACCTCTCCTCACCGTGATCCTTAAACGCTCTTCTGTGTAAGTCTCCTCTCCCCGACTGGACGAAGAATTCTCTGTGGCGAGGGGCTCCGGAGTTTCTAAAACCTTTCTGCACCCTACCCCGGTTCTAGCGGAGCGTTGGCCCCACGAGGGGCAGCTGACTGATGCTTCTAAGGAGAGGGCTTTCCTCTGATCCCCTCCCCGCTGTCCTAAAGCCTAAGCCACAGAGCCCTAAGACATGCTTCCCGCGTGCTAACTAAGGCCCGACTAGCATTCGGCATGGTAGGACGGCTCAGTGGCTGGTCCGTGCCAGCGCGGAACTGCTCTGCTGCCGGCGGCATGACTCCTCACCACACGGTGCATCGAAGAGCCCCAGAGCTTTCCTTACCGTAGCGGGAGGAGTGACCTTCCCCTCTCGGGGCCTCCAAGAAACGTCAGGCAAGCAGACGGAAGCCTACCGGTCGCCGGGGTCCCTTCCGGCTCCGGCGTTTTGTGGCCAGCTAAACGTTTGTCGCATCTCCGAAAAGTTGTGACTAGTCCCATCACCTCCTGGCACGAGCTTCCCCCCGACCCCCGCCAGATGCGCCCTCGCAGCCCTCCCCCCGGCCCCCTCCCACACACACGCAGAGGCCTCGGGTACCTTTGAGTGGAGGTGAGCCCGTGTCCATAGGTTGGGGCCTGCTGGTGCACATAACCACTGGGCCGCTGCTGCAGGTGGCGAGTGGGATCTACAAGAGTAGGATTGGTAGAAGGGTGGGTGCTCTGATAAGGCTGGCTGGAGTAGCTGGGGGGCACCATGGTACCTGCGGGGCCTGCGTGTTGCTGCAATCCCACATGAGAAACATAAGGAGTATAGCCCTGGAAAGGAGGAGGAGGAGGAGACAGGGGATCAGGGCCAAGGCTGCGCACGGCGCCTGGCCTCAAGCCCCCTCCCCCGCCTTCTCACCCTCTCGCGCCCTCACCTGGGAGGTCTGCAAACCGTAGGAAGAGCTGGGAGTCATCTGATGGACAGACGACTGTCCCAACATCCCCTGACTCTGCTAGAGGGAAAAAGGAGACAAACTCAAACTCGGGAAAACACTTCCCGCTCTCTCGGTTCTCATAGCTCCCGCTCTGCAAGTCCTTGCGAAGATCCCAAGCGTCTCCTCGGTCCCGTGAGCCCCCAAAGCCCCTCTCCCTGACGGCCCTCCCTACTGCCCCTCTCACTATCTTTGCCTGGAGCTGTTGGCGAAGGCGCTGTCCTTGGGGCACCGCGGGCTGCTGCTGTCGGTACACAGAGGTCTTGTAGGAGGGTTCGATTCCCATGACTCCCGTTATGGTCGTGGGCAGCACTCCAGGGTAAGGGGGTCGGGTGGGCAGCTTCTGCATCGGTAACCGCATGGGCCGGTACGGGTCCACGCGAGGGCCGCCTGGAAAGGGGAGCGGGCTGACCTCTCCAGGCTCCCCGGCCCCCCCCCCGTTCCCGCTCAGCATCCCGGTCACCCCCACATCCTCAGGGATGGGGTGTCGTCCCTCGGGCGGGAGGGACGCTCAGGGGACTCTCCGTCCAGGGGCCGGCTCTCACCTGCAGGGAGTGGCTGGTTCTGGGTATACAGGCCTATGGAGCCCTGCCTGTAGCTCAGATGGGATATGGAGCCGGGGTTAGCGTGGTGCAGGAGGTCTGGGGGCACCGTCACGCCGTAGGGGCCGCTCCTTCCCGGGCCCATTCCATAGTCCTGCGCGAAGAGCAGAGGAGGAAGGTCAGTGAACCATAGCTCGGAGGGGGGGGGGGCGCCGGGGGCGGGGGGAGGGGGGCAGGACCAGGGCTGCAGAGGAGCTAGACCTATGTGGCTCATTTTTGTCATTCTAACGGCACCTCTTCCCCAGCTCCCCCTCCCCCACCCCCCAGAAACCAGAATCATGGGGGGGGGGGAGGAGAGGCTGTGGGAGAAGCCTAACGGGGCGGGGGTGGGGGGAGCAGTGCTAACCTCTGTCTTGGGGGCTGGCTGGCTGCGTTTCTTGCCCTTGGTGGACTTCTTCTTGCGTTCCTCAGTACTGGGCGGAGCGGCCCCGGGTTTGTCAGTTTTGGGGGGCTCTGGAGCCTTCTTCTCGGGCTCTAGCAAGGTGGGAGCGGGGGGCTCCTCATCTTCCGGGGGCAGCGGGAGCGGCTCCAGGTAATAGGCGCGGGGCCGGGGCCGCAGGTGGGTGTGATAGAGCAGCAAGCGCTGCTGTTCCTCTCCTCGGGCCACGCGCCGGTCCACCCGGACGGTTCCAAACCAGCCCCACGACAGTGGCGCTGACGGCTTCAAGCCCTCAAAAAGATCCCAGGGAGAGATCTTTTGTTTCGTGGAAACCTGTAGACCCTGCTCCAGAAAACGAAACACAGTGAGCTGCTGAGATTTGCAAAAACAGGAGACAGACCTTGAGGGCTTGGGAGAGAAGGGGAAGGATCTGTTGGCAATAAAACGGGGGGTGGGGGGAGGGTGGGAAAAAGAAAGCCAAAAGCAAAAATCCCAGGCCCGGGTAGGTACCGGGGAGACGGTGAGAGGGAGACGGACGGACGCGAACCCACATGCACGCTGGCACACGCACACACACTCATGGAGCAGACGGAGTTCAGAGGGGAGAGGGTGACGGGCGGGAAGGGGGGGCGGAGGCGGACACAGAGGCTGACATTCAGAGGAACACACAGCAACAGGAAGGCAGGGAGAGACTGGAGACAGGCAAAAAACCGAGAAAGAGACAGAAACAGGAAGAGAGAGACAAAGAGGCGAGCGGAGAGACAGAGAAGGGCCAAGGGAGAGAGTCAGGCAGAGACAGAGAGAGAGAGAGAGACTCGAAAAGATAGACAGATGGGCCAGGAGAAGCAGGGAAGGCAGCGTACGTATGACTGGGTTGGACTCTAGATTTTAGACTCTGCCTCGTTTTTTCCCTCCCCCTCTCGGCGGCGATTCGGGTCACTCAAGAAACACCGCAGCTGACAGAGACGAGGGCCCGAGAAAGCTGCGCGGAGATGGGGGCGCTGGCGCAGGGGAATGCAGGGGTGACGGAGATCCAGCAGTTGGCCAGACAGATGGGTGGGGTGCCGGCCAGGGCGGAGGAGGACAGGGTGCTGAGAAGTGAAGGTGGGGACCCAGACCAAGGAATGAGGTTGAGACTTTCAAGATGGGGAGCAGCTCCGCACCCCAGAAACGGCTCTTGCCAGCAGAGCCCCGTGGACTGCCCGGCCTACTGAGCCTATCGGAGCCACAAGGTTCACGCAGGGAAAGCTCTGGCCCAGAGCGGGGAACAGCTGGTTGTGGGGGGGACTGGTGCCACGACAGGAACGGGGATGGAAGGAAAAGGGGACGTGCCTCCTTCTTGAAGATGGAATCGAAGCCTGCGATCTTGTTGCCCTTGGTGTCGATGAGGGAGCCCTGCGGCTCACAGGTGATGACATCTCGGGTCGGCTTGGGCAGTGGCAGCAGCTGGAGAACTTTTTCCAGACTGTCTGACTGGCGCTCCCCCAGCTCTTTCTGCGGGCACAGGAAGACGGGGCAAGGGTTCAAGGACACAGCAAAGGAGCGCCGGGAAGTCTCAGGGGAAGAGCAGAGAACCGGGCATGAAGACGACACTCGGTAAACCCTCGCTGCACAGATAACAAACAAAAAAACAAAAAGCGGGGACGGGGAGGGGAGACGGCTCTGGCCGGAACCAAGTCCCGGAGGAGGCCTCCCGGAGGAGGCCGAGGAGGCCGGGACAGCGCGCTCAAGGTCAGGGGGGAGGGAGCCGAGGGGCCCGCCCCCCCCAGAGCCGCGCCCTCACCGCCTCTGCTCACCCGCAGCTTCTTCACCAGGTTCATGTAGGCACGTTTATTCTCCTCCATGCTGCCCTGAGAGATGCTAGACATGTCCGCGGCCAGCGTCCCGTTGATGAGCACGCTCAGCATGTCCAGCACGGTGGTGAAGAGCTCGCTGTGATGAGAGGCCGGGGTGGGGGAGAACCGGAGAGGAAAGAGGCTAGGACAGACAGCGGCCTCGGGGCGGGCGGGCGCCGAGCAAGCCGGGAGAGCCGCGCCAGCCGCAGGGGGTTGTGCACCTGGTGGCGGGCAGGGACTTCCTCCCAGATACAGGGTACAGAACTGAGGGCGGGGGCGGGGGGCTTTACTTGTTGGACTGCATGTCGACGGTGCCGCTGATGATGATCTCCAGGAGGAGCATGGCCCACTCGGTGGTCTGCTGGGTGCTGCGCTGCACCGTGTCAAACATGCCCCCCACCTGCCAGGGTCACAGTGAGCCCGTCAGCTGGCTCGCGGGGCCAAGTCAGGCGCTTCGGGAAAGCTCCCAGCAGAACCCGGCCTGGCCACCGCTTCCCCCGGCCCCCGCCACGTGCCAGTCGGATCCGTGATCTGCTACATGAGTCCAGCCCAGTGACTTCAGGCTTGGCCCCTCTGGGCCTCGGGATCCCGACTTAGGAACCGAAGGGAGCTGGACTAAAGGGTGTCCAGGATTCCACTCAACGTTCCGTGGTGGGTTTCCAGGGCTCCGAGGGCCCTGCCAGAATCTAGGACACTGAGGCAGGGTCTCTGCAAGGATCCGGGCCCTCAACCGCTCCTGGGTCCTGCGTCTCGAGGACAGCCAGGTCCGTGCTCGAAGACCCGGTGGGAACTGGGCCCTCCGTCTTGTGTGTGTGTGTGTGGGGGGGTGTCGGGGGAGGCTTCTCTATGGCACCGTTCTCGTCCCACCCACGTCTTTCTTCTCCCCGGGCCCCCCTCTTACCAGGTTGAGCCGCAGCTTGAGAGCCTCGTGCATGAGCTGCTTCGGTTTGCAGTCATCTAAGTACTGATTGTCGCGCCAGTTATTCACGATCTGAGTGAGAAACAAGCGTAACGCACAGCCCGCGGCATCTTCTCATTTCCACCCCCAAACACCCAAGGCGTTGACCGTTAAGTACTGAAGGTTCTGGGGACGCGGTGGCCTTGGGGGCACCCATCTCTGCCCTCCGGCCCCGCTCGGTGGCCCAGGGGCCTGTACCTGGTGCACCTGGCTGTAGAGGGAGGTGAGAAGGCCCTCGCGCTGCTCATCCTGCCCTTTCAGACATGTGAGCACCAGGGATAAGAAGGGCTGCTGGCTCAACAGGGACATGCTAGAGAAGGGAGGAAGAGGAAAAGAACAAGGACAGGACCATGAGATGCGAGTCAGGCAGCTTCCCGCCTCATCGTTCCAAGCCCCGGTCCCTCCTCTCTCAAGATCTAGCCTCTTGGGGGCGCCTGGGGGGCTCAGTCGGTTAAGCAGCTGCCTTGGGCTCAGGTCATGATTCCGGGGTCCTGGGATCGAGCCCCACGTGGGGCTCTCTGCTTAGCGGGGAGCCTGCTTCTCCCTCTCCTCCCCCTGCTCGTGCTCCCTCTCGCTATCTCCGGCTTTCTCTAACAAATAAAATTAACAACAACAACAAAAAAAGATCTAGCCTCTTGCTCCACCGTGCCCCCTCTTAACCTCTGATTTTCCACTTGCCTATGATTTCTCATCCCCACCACTGTGTCCCAACTTCTCTTCTTCCCTGGCCCTGCATCCTCTCCTTTTCTGCCCCTCAATCCCGGTCCCCCGCCCCCAACCCCCAGTGGCCGCTTTACCTCTTCTGCTTTTGTCGGTCACGTTCTTTGCGGGAAGAGGAACCCAGGTGCTGGCCCTTCTCCAGTTCCTCCCCGGCTGCCTTTAACACGTGCCCTTGGACTGAGGTGGGCAGTTTAGCAATGAGGGGGGCCACCAACCACACGCCAGAGCGTTCTAGAGAGCTGGAGGACAGATGGAGCACACAGGGTTCCAGAGGAGGCAGGCAAGGGTGGAAAGACCCCTTGTCTCCTTGCCTGACGGATAGGCCTAGTACCTCCGTGAGGCTGAAATCGTTTACACTAGCAGAGGAACAACTCATAAGGGGTCCGAACACGTCTCTACCCAACCTGAGCACTGGCTTGGTCTTGCTGCTGCTGGGCATGTTGCTGGCAGTGCTTCCAGAAGATGACCCCGTCTCCGCTGACTGTTGGAAGACCTCGATTGTGGCCTTGGCGATGTTCTCTAAGAGGGAGTTCATCTCCTGCGGGGGGGGGGGGGATGAAAGGCACAACAGGGTGCTAACTAGGTAACTGAGGCTGAAGAAAAACGGATGGTAGGAGACGTAGGAGATGAGGGCGGAGAAAGGCATCTGGAGGAGGGTAATGAGACGGGGAGACACAACCCTGCTGGGAGCCATGCCTTCCAGCAGCCCCCCCCATTTCTCCAATTCCCCACTGTCGTCTCCTCGCACACCTCCTCGCCACTGTGACCACATATACAGCCTCTGCCACCGCTGCCGCCAACCTTCCCACACGGCGCAGAGCCCCAACTCTCCCGGCCCACCTCCCTATTCCTCAGCCCCACGTGTCTGCTATCTTCCCGTCCTCTCTTCTCGCTCTCCGCCCGGGAACCCGAGGGTAGGACACGGGTTCTTCTGGGGTGGCCCGCCCTCCCGAGGCGTGTGGGGCTGGAAGTGGACATGGGAAAGAGAGGGCCGGGCGCCACTCACATTGTTAGGGGTCTGCTTGATCATGAGCTGCAGCTCCAAAGACGACTGGCGCATGGTCCACTGGTCCAAGTTCTGTGACAGAGACGCCGCCCCCAAGCTCATCATCAACATGTCCCACGTCCCCAGCCACTCACCACCCCAAGGCCAGTTCCTGACCTCTCACAACCTCGAAACACGTAAGCCTACAGGTCTGAAAGGAACCTCCATGTCCCTCTCCTTAGGAAAGCCTCCACCAGGGCGCCTGGGTGGCTCAGTGGGTTAAAGCCTCTGCCTTTGGCTCAGGTCATGATCTCAGGGTCCTGGGATCGAGCCCTGCATCGGGCTCTCTGCTCAGCCGGGAGCCTGCTTCCCCTCCGCCCCCCCCCCCCCC
>CM052801.1:47826767-47839684 GCA_028533885.1 Nasua narica | reverse complement strand
ACGGGGCTTACTGTGAGGTACCTAAGAATGTCAGGTCTCCAGGATTCAGAGGCACAATAGGAGCAAGCTGGTCTGCAGAGGGGGGGAATGAGGGGGGAAGTTTCAAAAGGACTAGAGCTCTCAGGAGACTCCAAGAGACAGGACATGGGGACATGACTGGGGGTTCCCTGTGCTGGGGAAGGGGTCGCTGACTAGGGCACTCCTAGGGGGAGGTCCGTTCCAGGAGCCTCAAACCCACCAGTTTCCGCTGTCCCCTTGCGGTTCAGAACCTTCAGGATGTCCTTGGTGATTTTCTTGATGGCATGGCGGGCGTCGTCTCGCTGCTTTCCCACGCCGAACAGTACGACCAACCGCTGGTTGCACTCGTGGCTGCATGACTCCTCCTGCACGCCAGCAGCACCGTCAGACGCCGGCACGGGTCTCGCGCCCTCCTCCTCTCAGAAGCATGCTCCGGGTCCGGGACCCTCAGCACCCCAGTGCACCCAGCCCTTCCCAGCAAGCCGCACCCACAAGAACGGCCCTAAGCCCGCAGCCTGGTCCTGGGACAGACACCTCGGCTCGAAACTGCTCGAAACTGTGGTCTCGAGGAGCTGGGGGACGGTACCTGGGGGATGGGAAAGTGTGTGGCGTACTGGACGTGCCGCGGCTGGTCATAAAGAACCCCGAGGGTCCCTTCTATCTTCTCCTTGGGTGGGGGCTTCACTTCCTTCTCAACATCTGGCTTCTCAGGGGACGGACTGCCCTTCCCCTCACAGGGCATGGTAGGGGAGAACAACTGAGAAGAGGTGAAAGGGCAGAACATTGAGAGGGTGAAAAGGTCGGGGGGGGGGGTCAGGGGCATAAAGAAATTCCCCAGAGAGGCATAACGGGAGGACCTCGGGAGCTGGATTCTTTCTTCCACACCGGGATCGAACTCACTGAGAAATCAGGTTTCTCCATGTCCTCGAAGAGCACGCTGGAACTAGGGTCAATGTCCATAGACTCCGAGAGCCCTGGGTCCTGAGGGCACAGAACATAAGCCAAGTCGCTTTAGCCCCAGGGAGCTGCTCCCCACCACCGAGAAAAGCCGACGGCAAAGTCGGAGGGAGGAGACCGCGTTGGGAAAAGCAGCGTATCTGGACTCGAGCTTTAACATGGCACATACCCACCTCGCGCCTCACTCCCTTCAGCTTCAAAGCGGGGGATCAGAGGCCCTTACCCCGTTGTGAGGAGCAAATGCCAACAACGGATGTGAGAGGGCTGGGCTGGCTCCGAAGCACCGGGCCAATACCATCCTCCTTGTTAGGGAAGGGATACCCAGAGGACTCTGGGAGCCAGGAGAATGAATGGGAGAATGAATGAATGGAATGTCCGAAGAAGGGAGCAAGGGCAGGACGAGGCCTGCTCACCTCCAGCTTGCTACTGCTGCTGCCCTCGGCCTCCTTGCGCTCTGAGTCATCAGCGGGGTCGTCAAAGGGAGATGGGGGCCGGGGGCCAGGGGCTCCAAAGGCAAGGTCCCCCCGGGAGATGAGGGTGCAAGTGTACATGTTGTGGGAGAAAACGTCGTGTCGGATCAGTTCACAGAACAGCAGGACCAGGTTAAAGAACTCCACTCGCTCACTCTCACTTCGGGGGTCCGCTGCTCGGAGGCAACGAGAAAGGAGGGGTTAGGAGAGCGCAGGACACGGGCAGCAAGGGAGAGCAGCACGCCCGAGGCACGGTGCTCCTGGAGTACCTAAGGTGGGCAAGAAGAGGAACGACCCCCCCTCCCCCAAACCGCCAAGGGACAAAGTGCCATCGGTGCACCCCCCTCCCGCCCCACACCCCGTCTCGGGAAGGAAGAGAGCATCCTTGCTGCTATTTATGCGTGAGAGCGCTTCCGGCGTGGGCTCTTGCTTTTATTCTTCTTTATTCCTTTTATTCTGTTCAACCGTAAGATGATCAGAGACTGGAATTATACCCCAAACTCAATCTGCATGGAGCCCAAGACAGAAATAGACACCAGAAAGCCCTTCGCTATGCTTCCCGGGGACAGTGGCGGGTAAGCGAGTCTAGGCGGAGGTGGGTGGAGGGTGGCAGGGGGTCCATACTCAGCATGGGAGCCTGGGTATCCAGAAACTGCAGGAGGACATCCTGGAAAATGGGAGCACTAGGAGCAGAAAGGGAGCCAGAGGCAATGGAACCCTTCTCATCTGCGGCTTCCGATTCTCCGCAGCGCTGTAAGACGAGAGAAGAAACCCCAGCATCGGTCTGGGCCTGTTTCTTCACCTCTCCATGCATAATGCTTCAACTGCTGCCTGTTTCGCCTTCACCCCCAAGCTCCGCGCTTCCTTCCCCGCTCTGACCTCCGTTTTCTTTACCGCCTCCCAAATGAAACCCTGCCTGCCTCCCTGACTCCGACAGCGATCTACTCCTTCCTACTATTGCCTTAGGTCCTCAACGTTCCCTTTAGGGTCCGGACCCCTCTATATTCTCACAGCTTGAACTTGGGGTCCGCTACTCAGCTCCATCCGTCTCCAACCCCAGCCGCCACTGCCCCATTGGCCAACCGCGTTCTCTTATCTCTGGCCCCTGACCTCAGCCTCAATCTCGGCCTGCCTCTTCTCCAGCAGCTTGGCCACCACCATAGCGCGATGCCGACCTGAACGCTTGCAGCTGACGGCCCATTCACACAGTAATGACACCACAGCGTCATCATCCGAGGAGATCTGGAGACCCGAGGAAGACAGGGGGTGAGCAGGGCAGGGGTGGGGGTGAAGTACCGTGCTCTGCTTTCTTCAAGAAAGATGGGGCTCCGGGCCCCATCTTAAAACAGCCCAGGCCCAGGAAGCTTGTCTCTTCACACATCCCGGGTGTCCGTGCCTCGCCATGCCTTCGCCTCCGGCGAACTGGCGCTCTTGCGACGTTTTTGGCTCCTTCTGTTCCCCTTCTTGCTTACCTCATGCCCGTCCTTGCTAGGGCCCAATCCAAAGATCCGGTTACAAAGGGAGTCGAGAGAGTTGCTGAAGTCAGAGCGCTCAAAACTGTGGCTGTCCAGCACTTCCAAAGTATGGAGCACGCGTCCAATGGTGAAGCCTCGGGAGGGAAAGTGGGAAAGGGGACTTAACAGGAGGCCCAGTGCATTCCGACTCGCAGATTGCTAGGTCCTTACCATCCTTTCCTCAAACATCCTTCTTATCCTCCGTCCTCTGGCACCCACCTGCAGTAGCTTCCTGGCACTTATCAAAAGACCAGCGAACCTCAACCGCCTGTCCTCGCTCCTTGATCTGCTGTTCAATCTCACGCAACTTTGCCCGGACCTGCGGTATGGAAGGGGGGGCTTTAATTAAGGATGCAGCAAGGCGTACAGAAGGCCGGGGCTCAGGCACAAAGGACCGTACCAAACCCCAAGTCACTATTTCATTTTTTTTTCCTTTTTTTATTTGACAGACAGAGGGAGAGGGAGAGAGCGTGAACCGGGGGAGGGGCAGCGGGAGAGGGAGAAGCAGACTCCTTGCTGAGCAGGAGCTCAGGAGCGGGGCTCGATCCAGGAACCCTGGGGTCACGACCGGAGCCGAAGGCAGACGCGTAACCGACTGAGCCTCCCAGGCGCCCCTCTAAGTCACTATTTCTGAAAGAGCAATCCAGCTTCCCTTCTCAATCCTGGGGCACCAGGCTGGGTCCTGGAGGGACTTACCTGCTGAGTAAAGGCACTGTTGCCCTCTGGCATGGGCAGGTTGGAGGGGGCAATAGGCAGGTGGTCGAGCGGTGAGCCGGTCTTAATGCGGCTATCGGTCAGCGAGTAGTGCCAAACCAGGGCGCTGGGACAGCACAGGAGGATGGTCTGCCGCACAGGGACAGCTAGGTCAGGCTCTGTCCCCACGGCTCCCTCTCTAGAACCCCATTAAGACCCCAGCCTGAGCTTTCTGGTCCAACGTCACTCTGGGTCCCTGGCATGGAGCACCACGCCATCTCTGAGCGCCTCCCCTCATGCCCTCCTCCTTTTGCTCGGGGCCTACTCTTGAGTCCCGGAAAGGAACTGATGCCCCAGGAGCGAGAAGCAACAATCTCCAAGCAAGTACTCGGTGCCTGCTCCCACCTCCCACTGAGAATCACCCCCATTCTCCAGGACGGGCATCCGAGCCTTCTCAGGATGCTTCTTGACGCTTCCCGGGCCCCACCTGAAGGATACAGCTGAGGCCGAAAACCAGGGGCCGGTGCTGGGGGCACATCAGCAGGTCACTAAAGGGTGTGGAGGTTGTGCTGCTGGTTGGGGGCTGAGGAGCCGGGGCGGTGGGCAGTGTGCTTGTCGACTGAGCGGACATCACGTGAGATGAGTGAGTGCTCACGCCATCCAGCTGCAAGGCCAGTCTCCGGGTACAGAAGTAGGCAAGGCGGCGGGAGAGGTACGCGGACTGAACGAATTCCCCTGAGTACTGTGAAGACATGCGCATCGAGGCCCCCGGTTCTCCCCATGGGCCACGGCATCCACGTCGTCTTCCTCCTCTGATCCTCCCCCATGGCCCCTTCCCCGCCCCCCGCAAACCCCAGGCCTCACCCGCAGCAGCAGGGGCAGCAGCAGTTTAAGCAACTCGTCCTCTCCGGGGCGGATTTTCTCGAAACACTCAAGGACCCAGGTCAGGAACTCGTGTCTGTCCAGCATTCCATCCTACGGGTCCAAGGGGGTGGGAAGAGTACTGGTTTCCCCAGGGACTGTTAGCGATAAGGTAAGTCAAAGGAGGAAGAGAAGCACAGCTGGGCCAGGCTGGCAGGCGGATTCTGTCCCGCACGGGTGGGATGTGAGGCCAGGCGCCACCGGGGCGTCACATGCCAGGGCCTTCTTCCTACCTGAAACATGAACATGGCCAGCTTTTCGTTGTAGTCCCACTGCCGGATTGCCACCTCTACGTCATGGGGCAAGGGCCCTATGGTGGAACCACAGCCCCCGCTGCCTGCGGGCCCTGGCCGGTAGTATTCAGCCATCTTTTGCAGCTGCTCCCATAAGTATTTGGTGATGATCTGAGTCCATTCTAGGGGAAAGGTGGGAAAAGGGCTATTTTAAACCATCCCCCGGCTTAGACCATCTTCTGTCCCTGCCCCACGCCCACATCCCCCGTCACCATCCTTCTAAATCCTATTCATCCTCTCAGGCTCTGGTCCAATGCCACCTGCCCATGGCCTTCCCAGGTGTCCCCAAATAAGCTCTCTGTCCACTCAAGTCTCAAAAAACCTTTCACCTTCTCTTCTGAGACAGACACACGCACAAATACACATATGCACGCATACACATACTTTCCCTAGTTACGTCATTCGTACGTATGCCTTAGCATCCCTACCGGATTAGGAGCGTCCTAAGGGCGGGACTCAGGGACCAGTCACCTTGACAGCCCCGTAGGTGCACACAGTACATACTCAAGACACGCAACGTTTACCAACGGAGTGAAGGCGAGATATAAGCAGAAGCAAGGAACACGGACAAGGAAGGAGAATGAGTCCAAGGATCTCTGTATCACTCCTTGATGCGATCAGTGCTGGGACCCCTGGTATCAGGAGTTACTCACCCATGAAGGGGTCAATGACATGTCTCTTCTTCACCTTGGTCTCACTGATTGCTGCATAGTAGGCACAGGTCATCTTAATGAGCCAGGCGGCCCGCATCACAGGCACCGTGTATTTGGCCAAGTACCCAAACACTTCTTCCTTCTTACTGAAAATGGGGACCTGGACGGACATCACAAATAGTGAGACCTCTACCACCCCCACGAGCCGGCACCCACGTAGCTTCATCCGGGGACAGGAGAGTGCTTCATACCCACATTCCCCACCTTGGCCTGGAGACCAGGAACCAGCACCTCACCTTTTTGGCGAGTTGCGTGAGTGGCTTGGTGCCAGCCAGGTCAGTGAACCAGGTGTTAATGGCACTCTGGGATCGAGCAGTCACCAGCCAGAAGTTGTCCTTCTGGTTCACTTGGGGCTTCCTGCGACCGGTGTCAGGGAGGGTGTTACAACGCAACTTCTCTGCGATAATGCTGCTGAAGTTGGAACTGATCTGAGGGAAGAAAACTACACCTCAGGATGGGAAGAAGAGGCAGAGAGGCGGTCATGCCTCTGAGAGGCTAATACATGGTAGCATCGGGTTATGAAGGAAAACTCAAGCCATTCAGGTCGTCCCTTTAGGTCTTCCCAATCCAGGGCCTTTGCTCCTTCCCAGAGTCTTCCAGCCTTTTCCTTCAGCCTGGCAGGGTTGTCTCACCTTGGCAGGATTGAAGTTGACGTTCTTGGCACTGCCATGTTCATCCCCAGAGACAGCAGGCTGGTTATTGAAACCTTGTTTTACATTCAAGGCCGTCAGTTCATCCTGAGGCAGGAAAACGACATTTTAGCTCCCCCCCCCCCCAACTTGGGGGGGTGGTGGTGGTGGTGGTGGTGGGAGAGGAGGGCAGGAGAAGAAGAGAAGGGAACAACGCGGGGGGGGGGGTGGATAGGGGGGAGAGGTAGGAGGAGGATTCTGAGTAGAACAGATTGTTATTTAAAGCTAGGCCCTTATATTCATTTGGACCCCACCCTCACTCCCCACAGTCACTAAGCTTTCCAATCACCCAGCACTCGCTCAACATCACTCTTCCTTGCAAGCTCGCTAGCAGCCGCAGCTTACCAAGCTGCCTCAGACAACTTTCTGAGGTGTGTGTGTGTGTGTGTGTGTGTGTGTGTGTGTGTGTGGAGGGGGGCGCCTCCAGCGTGGCCCCTACACCATACCCTATTCACACCCGCGAACCCCCGCCCCCCCAGGTCCCACTCTCCCACACCAGCCCACTTTACTCTTACCCCTTCTGGGACTTTGGCTCCTACCAAACCGCCCCGCCCCCCCCTCACCAAACCATCAGTGCTTCCTCGTCCGCCGATCGCTTGCCTCGGGCCCCTTGAGAGCCCCGATTTTTTTTGAACGCACCTCTTTCTGTTTGGGATCTTGAGGGTACACATCGGGAGGGCCCAGCCGCGGCCGCTTCAGGGGCCGGTGTTCGTAGCTCAAGATCCCGAAGGCCGCCATCTTGCCCAGCCCGTAGCGCCAGAGGCGCCAGCCGGGGCCGGCAGAGGGGGGAGGGGGGAGGGAACCGACAAGGGGGGCGGCGGTTGCGAGGACGGCAGCCGAGAGACAACAGGGGGCACGTTAGAAACTCTCGATCGTTGCCGGAAACTACCGAGGGGAGCCGAGGGACGCCGGGAACCGTCGGACAATACCGACCGCAGCGGGGGCGGGGCCGAGCCCGGCGTGGGGCGGAGCTCCGCGGGCGCCGAGCGTTAGGGCCCGCGCGGCTTCCGAAGATCGATTTCGCTCCGCAAGTATCCGCCGCACGTCTTCGAGCGGTCCGGTGTGGCCGTGGCGGGGCTGGGGGGACGGTGCGACCCCGTGAGGCGGGAGGCAGCCGCGGCGGCCGAGCTCTAGGCTGAAACTGGGTCCCCAGCGGCTGGCTTGGTTCTTGGCCTGGAATCGGGGCTCAAGGGTATTTGACTCGGTTAGGAACTCTGCCTTTTACCCTAAACCGCTCCTTCTTTCTGAGTTTCTGCATCTGCAAAATGGGTGTATTGTCACCTCCTTCAGAGGGCTATTGTGAAGATTAGAAATGGTCTGCATAAGAAAGCATCTATTAAACCCCTGAAAGGCCAGCCCTAATCCCTCAAGGTCTTTATGGTCTGGCGCCTGAGGTTCGTAACCTTTTTTTTTTTTTTTTTGATTCACAGCCCCTTTAAGATGCTGATGGGCGCTACGGGCCTTCCCGGGAAAGTTGCAGAGGCAAACAAAATGTTACATACTTTCCAGGGAAATTTTTAGAGCCTTTAAAGGTCAACAGTGTATCCCCTAAGTGTCCATGAACTTCGGATTGGAAAGAGGCACCTACTAAGTGTTAGATGCTTTCTAGACATCATCTTTAACCTGCAAAACAGCCCCATGAGTTAGAGATTATAATTGTCTCCATTTTGTGGATGAGGAAGCTGATTTTCAAAGAGTGAAAGTTCACTTGCCCCATGTCATTCAGGTACTGAGAAACAGAGCTGAGGCTAAGATTTTTTTTCCGACTCTCAGGCCAGTACGCTTTCTGTGATCCCATTGCTCTTTCGAGAAATTTCTCTAATTTCTCTTCAGGGAAAAGATGGGGTGCTATAGTAGAAGTTAACAGATAACGATAAATAAAAAAAACTAATAAAATTAGCAGATAGCAAAAATAACACGAACAAAATGCTATTGAATCACAATGGGAAGACAAATTAATTCTGAGTGGGGAGAGGAAAACATATTGGGGGAGGTAACATTTGAGCCAACCCTAAGGAATTGTAACCCACAGAACACGAGGGTGGGTTAGAACATAAGCACGATGCCTGGCACATATCTAAGTGCATAATAAATGTTTGCTGAATAAAAAATTTCTACAAAGTGTCTCCAGTCAGCTCTGTGTTTGGGGGAAGATAAATCTGGCAATAAGACGAAGAATGGGATAGAAAGCAGGGGCCTTTAGAAAGGAAGGCCAGGGGCTCCTGGGTGGCTCAGTAGGTTAAGCGTCTGCCTTTGGCTCAGGTCTTGATCTCAGAGTCCTGGGATCGAGCCCTGAGTCGGGCTCGCCGCTCAGCGGGCAGTCTTCTTCTCCTTCTTCCTCTGTCCCTTCCCCCTCTCCCCTCCCGCGCTCTTGCTCTCCCTCTCGCTCAAATAAATAAATAAATAAATAAATAAATAAATAAATAAAATATAAGAGAGACAGAAAGACTGGCCAGGGGGAATGCCTGGATGGCTCAGTCAGTTAAGCATCTGACTCTTGATTTTGGCTCAGGTCATGATCTCAGGATCGTTAGATCGAGTCCTGCGGGGAGCTCTGCACTGAGGATAGAGCCTGCTTAAAATTCTCTCTCCACAACCCCCTCCCCGTCTCTCAAAAGAAAGAAAGAAAAGGAGAAAGAGAAAGGAGGGGAGGGGAGGGGACCAGTTAGTGGGTTCGAGGAATAATCATGACTAGAGAGAATGAATGGTTGATTTAGCACAGCGGCTGTGCTGGTGGAAGGGAGGACACTGTTGAGAGAAATGCCACAGATGTAGAGCTGATTGGATTCTCAGGAATGAGAGAGAGGGAGGGAGGAATTGATGAGGACTTCGAGGTTTCAAGTCTGGGTGACCAAGAGGGTGATGATACATTAACTGAGATAGGGAACACAGGAAGAGAAGCAGGTTTAGGGGAAGACGAGGAGTTTGAAGCCAGTATGGTTGTTCCTCCATTTCCGGAATCCACTTCTAAGTCAGACCTCCTCACCGGTCTCAACAGGGACCCAGCTCACACAGCAGCTAAGGCTGGATATTCGGGTTTGGATTAGGTCAGAAGAAAGACAGCTATGTTGTGTGCCCACAGGAGTCAAGACTGTACTTTCCACCCAAGACAGTAGGGCTTTCACGGAGGTTTCAGGGTGAGTGAGCACAGGAAGGGGAGAGAGGTCCAGACCCTCCACTCTATGGGATAAAATGGCTTAGATGAGAAGGCTTGTTGGTTGGGAGTGGTGATGATGGTGGCGGCGATGGCGAACAGATCCTTCCTGGGATCTGGGTGGTCTGAGGATTCTCGAGTCGATGGGCTCTTGTGCCCAGCCTCAAGGTCCCCGCCTAACAGCCCTTTACAGGGGTGGTATTACACCTACAGATTAGATTAACACTTAATCTCCCGGAGGATTTAGCCTGTCACAGCACACATTTGCCACGCCCTCTGTAAAGCCCTGGTTTCTAAGGTTCTTTCCACCGGAAGCTATGACAGAAGGAAATGTGTGGGTGGGGAGGGGTAATGGGTGAGGGGCCCAGGTTCCTGACAGTCTACACCCAGGGAACGAAGAGCAAGCGCCATGTTGAAGCCACCATTGCCACTCAGATCCCTCCTATTCCTGCAGTTGCCTCTGCTGGGGGTGGGGCTGAACCCGACGGTCCCCTTGCCGAATGGGAATGAAGACGTCACAGCTGGTGGGAAACGTGGGACTGGACGGGGTTGGGGAGAGGGGAGACTGTGGGAAGGGGCCGTACAGAAATGTCCAACCTGCCACGGGGCATTAGAAGGATGCAGGCAGAATTTAAGAGTACTGTGGAGAAGGAAAGGGGAAGGGTTCTCTGCGTCATGCTGCTGCTTCTTCTGACCATCATTTCTGGTCTTCCCCTCCCCCTCTTCGTCTTCTCTCCGACCTAGGTTTCCTCCCGATCGCTACACCCCCTGAGACCCTCAGCGTTTCCAGCCTGCCCCTCCCAGAAGTCCAGTGTTTCGTGTTCAATGTCGAGTACATGAACTGCACTTGGAACAGCAGCTCTGAGCCCCAGCCCACCAACCTGACTCTGCACTACTGGTAAGAGAAGGGAAGAGGGGACAGCACAAGGGAGTCAGAGGGGGATGGGCTGGATGTGAGGGACTTCAGGGGGACCAAGAAAGAGGGCAGCCAGCATCCGAGCCTCCCCACCATTTTCTCGCAGAGGTAAGTCAGGAGACGAGGCTGGGCTGTGGTGCCCATAGTGCCCAAGTTTATGCCACCACCACTCTTCCTCCCAACCCTTCTCTAGGTACAAGAACTCCAATGATGAGAAAGTCCAAGAGTGTGGCCACTATCTTTTCTCTGGAGGGACCACGGCTGGCTGTTGGCTTCAAAAGGAGGAGATCCATCTCTATGAAACATTTGTGGTCCAGCTCCAGGACCCAAGGGAACTCAGGAGGCAGACCATACAGATGCTGAAACTGCAGAATCTGGGTAATTTGGAAAGGGCGCCAAGAGTCCAGGGATATCTTGTGGGGGTACTGGAGTCTACGGAGTGCTGTTCTTTCACCTTAAGGGTACTTAGGCAGGAAGGAGGAGGTGAGGGGCCGGGATAGGGAGGGGCGGAGGGATGGGGGGGCAGTGCCTTCGGGATCCTAACTCCTCCAGGCCAGGGGAATGACCGCACACACATACACACACACACACTTATCTCCAGTGATCCCCTGGGCTCCGGAGAACCTGACCCTTCACAACCTGAGTGAATCCCAGCTAGAGCTGAGCTGGAGCAACCGACATTTGGACCACTGTTTGGAGCACCTCGTGCAGTACCGGAGTGACTGGGACCGCAGCTGGACTGTGAGTGACGGGGGTCATGACTGCAGCAGCTCAGGCCAAGCAAATGGGGATAAAGGATTCAAACAGCCAAGTAGGAGGGCCCGATCTCAAGCTACCATTCTCTGCCATCACTACCCCCACCCCGTTCCTCTGCTCTTTCTCTCCCCTCATCCAGCTCCTTTCCCTATCATCACCAGTGACTTTCCGTTGACGTTTCCCTACCCATACCTGATAGGCAAGTAAACAAAAGGGAGCCTTCAAGGGGATGTGGCGAGGAGGCCTTTGATTCTAGTCAGTGAAGGGAGCGGTGCGGCTTGAGTTGTCAAGACAAGAGGGAAAAGCGGGGAAGAACAGATTGATGTGGGGGGAAGGGCAGCAGTTTTGATTCTCCCTTCTCTTTTACTTATTTTTTAAAGATTTTATTTATTTATTTGAGAGACAGAATGACAGAGGGAGACAGAGAACGTGAGAGGGAGGAGGGTCAGAGGGAGAAGCAGACGGCCCGCTGAACGGGGAGCCCGATGCAGGACTCGATCCTGGGACTCCGGGATCACGACCTGAGCCAAAGGCAGTCACTTAACTGACTGAGCCACCCAGGTACCCCTCCCTTCTCTTTTAGACACCCATCTCTCCCTCACCCTCTTTCTCCCCAAGGAGCAATTGGTGGACCACCGAAATAGCTTCTCTCTGCCTAGCGTGGATGGGCAGAAATTCTACACTTTCCGTGTCCGGAGCCGCTATAACCCGCTCTGTGGAAGCGCTCAGCGTTGGAGTGAATGGAGCCGCCCAATCCACTGGGGCAGCAGCACTTCCAAGGGTAAAACAGGCCTAAGGCCTCACCGCGACCCATGAGCCCGGCACCCCGACCCTTTCTAGCATCGATCTCTTTTGCTCTACCTCTCGACCCCTAAGTGGCACTTCCGGTGGCACATCTCCCCTCACCGTTCAACCTTAACCCCCAGGTCGCGGGTCTTTTCTGTGTGGGGTTGGGTCAGTATATTGTTAGAGTGGGTGGGAGGTTGTCAAGAAGGAGGCAGAGGGGATATAGAATGTTTAAGATTCCCCTACAGCATTCCTGGAAAGCCTACTTGGTGAAGATGGCTTTGGAAACCAGACTGCTATAGGCTTTTTAACCTGGCTTTGCTGCTTATTCCCTCTTTAACCTCCGGCACATCACTAACCTCTTTGATTCTGTTTCCTCATCTGTAAAATGGAGATAATGATTGTTTACCGCCCCCCCCCCCCGCCCCCACTCTCAGGAGCTGTGAGGATTAAGGATACGGAAAGTGGCCAGCACGTGCCTGGCACCAAAGTTGGGGCACTACAGACGTTAGGGCTCTTTCTCTTTCTTCTTTTTCTTTTGTAGAGAATCCTTTGTTGTTTGCGTTGGAAGCTGTGCTTATCCCCCTTGGCTCCATGGGATTGATTATTAGCCTTATCTGTGTGTATTGCTGGCTGGAACGGTGAGATTTCAGATATCCCAGGAAAATGAGGTGGGGTGGCTGGGAAGAAATAGTACCAGAGGGTTATCGCAGGGTCTCCAGGAGCAGAGAGTGGGGCAGGAAGGAATGAGGGATCACTCAAGGGGGCATGGCGAGGGAAGGAAGCTGCAGGCCCAGGGAACACAGAATCTCTTCATTCCGAGCTGGGAGAAGGTCATAAAAGAACGTAACCGATGTGCTCCTGCTCGCTCTTTCTCCTCCGTCAGGACGATGCCCAGAATTCCTACACTCGAGAACCTAGAGGATCTGGTTACCGAATACCACGGGAACTTTTCGGTGAGAACATTGTCACAGGCAGACTGCAGTGTGCCAACTTGCCCGCAAGCCAGACAGACCATGGCGGGGGGGGGGGGGGGG
>CM052801.1:47778046-47819074 GCA_028533885.1 Nasua narica | reverse complement strand
CCCCCCCCCCCCCCCCCCCCCCCCCGCCTCAAGCCCCCCGTATGCAATTCACGGTGACAGTGCGATCGCTGACCAATCCGTTTACTTCACTGGCTCTTCTGGTCTCCCCTGAAATACTGATATTCTCCAGGTTCTCATCTTGGGCGGCTTCACTTCTCATTGAACAGGTCCCAAACGACACGCGTTATCCGCTCTTGGACCCACACCCCTATACTCTGGCTACTCTTATCTCTGAAGCTGGTTAACAGTTGAACTGATCTGCCCAGTGTTCCAAGCTAGACTTCCGTCTCTCCTTTTCATCTTTTTAACTTCTCCCGTCCAGATCCCAGTGTCAGACCTTAATTATCACTGGATTAAATTGCAATATCATCTCAATCGGACCGCCAGCCATCGGTCTTTTCCCCACTGTGGTTTACAAAGTTACCCTTCTAAGAAACACTCCTGGTAATAATAGCCAAAATGTATGGAGGACTTACTATGTGTCCGGGCGCTGTGCTGATTGCTTTACATACATTAGCTCGTTTACTCCTCAAATCGACCCTGTAAGGTGGGTACTGCTATCAACCCCATTTTGTACTTGAAAACACGAATGCTCAGAAATTCAGTGCCATTTCCGGAGTTACAGCTAGGAGGCAGGAGAACTGAGATCTTGGCACTTAAATGTGACCAGAGAATTTCCCTACTTGAAAAGTCCTTTGATTTTCCCTATTGCCTATGTGATAAAGTTCAAACTCTCTAGCAAGGTACACGTGTCTCTTCAGGTTCTAGCCACTTCCCACCTTTCCTGCTTCATCCTTCACTAGGCCCGCTAAGTTCCAACCAGTCGGAGTTTTGTACTATTTCCCGGAAATGCCATGCCCTTTTCTGCCTTTCCGTCCACCTCCTGGGATGTCCTCCCTCTCATCATCCCTTCCCCAAGTCTCTTATTTTGGAAAATTCCTATTCAACCTTTGTTGTGCACCTTAGGTGGACTTCTCCCTTTTCTGCGTTTATAAGCACTTTGTACAGGCTTGTGTTTTACAGCATAAACCATAGGGTAGAGTAATGATTTCTTTACATGTATATCTCCTCCACTCCACCGAACTCCTTGAGGACGGAGGCAAGGTTTACGTATCTCTGTGACCCCAGCCCGAGGTCCCATTTAAGAAATGCTGGTAGGGGACTCCTGGGTGGTTCAGCCGGTTAAGTGGCTGCCTTCAGCTCAGGTCATGATCCCAGGGTTCTGAGACGGAGTCCCACATCGGGCTCCTTGTTCAGGAGGGAGCCTGCTTCTCCCTCTGCCTGCCACTCCCCCTTGCTTGTGCTCTCTCTCTCTCTCTTTCTTTCTTTCTCTCTCCATGACAAATAAATAATATCTTAAAACAAACAAACAAAAAAAGAAATGCTGGTAGAATGAATGCGATCAGGAACTGAAGGGCATTCCATTTGTACATTTGACAACTTTTGAATAAACGTGTCGTGGGGACTTTCTGTCTGGCCGTGTCTCAGTTTTCCTGTTAGACAGCGAACTCCCCAGGCACAGGGACTATAATTTAACTCGTCTGTGTAGTGCCTAGCAGCGTGGCTTGATACGTGCTATGTGATGACGAGGCCTTCCTCCCTTCGGGAAGGACAGCTATACAACTCGGCACTGTTCAGAGGAGGCAGGGCACTGGGCCTTCAAAGTGCTATTAGTCCGCTCATGGGAATAGAACCGTCTTAGTGCTACACGTTCCTGCCTCCTCCTCCTCCAACCTGCATGTGTGCTCCATCTGTCATGTGGAGGGTAAATGGAAGACCATGTATTCCTACCTGAGGGCCAGACCAGAGACATGGGATATAGCTGCTCACCATGCCTGCAGACATTTCCAGCACATGCCTTTTCATCTGGCCCGGAGTGCATGGTAGGTGCGGCTGGAATGGTGAATCTGATACAGGAGAGCGCCTGGTGGGCACTAGGTCACAAGGAGCTCTCTTGGAACTGAAACAGGTGTGACAGATCCGGCAGAGCTGCTGAGACAGGGAAATGACAGGGTGGGGCAGGCACCTGTCCTAGCTTGAATGATATCTTGCATTGTCTCCCTTGTGCGTTTCTTGCAAAAGGTCCACCTCTCCACCAACTCATGTCCATCGCCTCCTTGAATTTCCAATTCAAAGCTCAAAACTGAGGTGCTCTTGGAAGCCTTCCCTGACTAGCCCATCCTGACGGATCGCTCACCTGCTTTCTGTCTCTCGAACCTCTGTGAACTCGGTTTGTATTCTTTCATTTTGGGCTCACGGTTACACCGCTTTTCATTTAGTGAGGGTGTATTGTGTCCCCGGCTAGATTATAAATTCTGAAATCAATCAACAAATACTTCTTGAGGTTTTAGTGTTGGGACGAGAGTATACCTTGAAGCCCTGGAAAGATGAAAATGACCATAACCCATAGGAGCAGATGATTTAAGAGGGTGAGTTAAAGGATCTGTAGAATAGTAAAAACACTGCTACTTGAAAACACGTATCTGGAGAGGTCAAGGTTATGCACCTTATTACTGTGGGAGTCTTAGAATATGCATTAGTCAAGGGACAGAGCTAGCCAGGTAGCCTCGGAAAATAGAAAAGACATTGGTCAGGGAAGAGGACTAACTGGAGCCCCCCCCCCCCCCAACCACAGAAGTAATAAATTATGAACAGATATGGCAGGATATGGGTGGGGTGGGAGGGCAGGCCTTTGCCCCAGTTGCAACCCCAGAGTTCATGGTCCCAAACTGGCTTCCCATTCACGACTTTCTTTTTTCCTCTTCAAGAAAGAGGGGTCTGACTCTCTTGCCTCCTTCACTGCCTCCATCCACTTTTCTATCTGAGTGCCACCCCTTAACCCTGCTGCCAAATTGGCTTTATTAATTTGAACTGGGATAGATATTTCGCCACTTTTTTCTTATCCCGTCCAGCTCCGAAAAAACCCCACCTAGGGTTCGTATAGGAGTTTTTGCTAGTAACTACGGGGAAAGATGAAAGGGTTAACAAAAATGACAAAGAGAATGTTCCAGGAATCTCAGAGAGCGCCACCTCTACTTGTCTCTGGTCTTCACAGACATGCATGGAATGTACATAGTTTTGGTAGCCCTCTTCCCTAAGTCCTCCTTTATGTGACTGAAAGATTTCTAGTCCTTCTCTTAGAAGCCGGCACCACCCTCCCAACCCTGTTGTTTTTAAGAGTCTTCTCAGTTAATAAGCCTTTCTTAAGAGCCTACTGTTTTAGGGGCGCCTGGGTGGCTCAGTCGGTTAAGTGTCTGCCTTTGGTTTAGGTCATGATTCCGGGGTCCCGGGATTGAGCTGGGGTCCTTCGATACAGCCAGGGTCCTGGCGTAGAGCCCTGAGTCCCTTGGCGTGGCATGCTCCCTGCTCAGCAGGGAATCAGCTTCTCTCTCTTCCTCTGCAGCTCCCCCTGCTTGTGCTCTCTCTCTCTGTCAAATAAATAAAATCTTAAAAAAAAAAAAAAAAAAAAAAGAGCCTACTGTTTTCCAGACACCGGCCTAGGTGCTTTTACATAAAGTGAACCCCAGATTTAAGTCTTCGGGTTTAGCCCCAAGTAGATTTGAGTTGCTACCCCAACTAAGTTCAAGGCAACTTTTAGTCCTTTCTGGACCCTGAAATTTAGTTCAATACTGTGAAAAGAGCACTAGCTTGCGTCAGGAGATCTGAGACCTTGTCACAGCTCTGTCACTACCTAGTTCAATCATGATAATAATTACAGTACTATCAAAAAGTAACATTTACTGAGTTTTTATTATAAGTCAGGTACTGTGCTGAGCGCTTTATGTGGATTATCTGATTTGATCCACACAAGAAGCATGTAAGTTAAATGTTGGATTTTCCTTTCGTAGAGGAAAATGAGACTCGGAGAGGGTAAAGGATCTTTATGGTCCGGTGTTACTAAGTATCAGAGTAGAGGGACAAACCTAGGCATTCTGACTCCAGAGCCTACACAAGTCAATTTATCTCCTCTGGCTTTGGTTTCTGCAGTTGCAAATGAGCATATTATATTAGATGATAGCTAACGTCTGTCCTAGCTCTAAAATCCTATTTCCTGTGATCTCCAATCTGGGTTCAAGACCCCAGATTGCTCTTCTGGCCTTAGGCTTCCCTGAGCTTACACTTGAAACCCATGCAATTTGGTTCTGCCTCCCCCACCCCCAAGCCCCATCTTGGGAATAAGGGCCATAAACCTTTATCTCTTAGGTTTGGGGCTCCCCTGAACTGACTTTCCAGCTTTGTCTTTTTTTTTTTTTTTTTAAGATTTTACTTATTTATTTGACAGAGAAAGAGACGGCGAGAGAGGGAACATAAGCAGGGGGAGAGGGAGAGGCAGGCTCCCCACTTAGCAAGGAGCCCATTCAGGGGCTGGATCCCAGGACCCTGGGATCATGACAGAGCTGAGCCAAAGACAGATGCCTAATGACTGAGCCACCCAGGCGCCCCATCCAGCTTCATCTTTAACCCTTCCTGCTCAGTGGGGAGTCTGTTTCGTCCTCTCCCTCTGTTGCTCCCCGTGTTTGTGCTCTCTGTCAAATAAATAAATAAAATCTTAAAAAAATAAAATAACCTATGACCCTGCAATTGCACTACTGGGTATTTACCCCAAAGAAGCAGATGCAGTACAATGAAGGGCCACATGTACCCCAATGTTCATAGCAGCAATGGCCACAATCACCAAACTGTGGAAAGAACCAAAATGCCCTTCAACAGATGAGTGGATAAGGAAGATATGGTACATCTATACAATGGAATATTATGCCTCCATCAGAAAGGATGAATATCCAACTTTTATATGAACATGGACAGGACTGGAGGAGATTATGTTGAGTGAAATAAGCCAAGTAGAGAAAGTCAATTATCATATGGTCTCACTTACTTGTGGAGCATAAGGAATAACATGGAGGATATTAGGAGAAGGAAAGGAAAAGTGAATTGGGGGAAATCGGAGGGGGAGATGAAGCATGAGAGACTGTCTGTGGACTCTGAGAAACAAACTGAGGGTTTTGGAGGGGAGGGGGGTGGGGGGAAGGGTGAGCCTGGTGGTGGGTATTAAGGAAGGCACGTATTACATGGAGCACTGGGTGTGGTGCATAAACAAGGAATCTTGGAACACTGAAAAAATAAAGTAAAATTTAAAAAATAAGATACGTTGAGGAAAAAATAGGAAGAAATGCCAAAAACTGTTAACAGTGGTTATCTTGTTTTTCCTTTCTTACAGTTTACTATGACTGTGTATAACTTTTATATTTTTTTGAAATTTTATTTATTTGACAGAGAGAGACAGCGATAGAGGGAACACAAGCAGGGGGAGTGGGAGAGGGAGAAGCAGGCTTCTCACTGAGCAGGGAGCCCAATGTGGGGGCTCGATCCCAGGACCCTGGGATCATGACCTGAGCTGAAGGCAGATGCTTAAGGACTGAGCCACCCAGGCACGCCCTATGACTGTGTATAACTTTTAAAGTGGGAGAAATGCTTTATATTTTGCTGCTTTCTCCAAGGGATTCGGGGCACTTTGCCCCCTCCAAAAAAGTACAAATGTCATAAAATTATAGAAACGGAACATCAGAGGCATGGCAAGGAAGGAGGAGCTAATGCACATGTCCTCCTTTTGGGGCAGCCAGGGGAAAGGGGGAACATGACAATTCTCGTTATCAGAAAGAAAGACACATAGCAAGTCCTCAAGAGGGACAGAGAGTTTCCTGTCCCTAAATTCTTTTTTTTCTCCCAGTAGAAAAGACAGGGCTACAGCAAACAAACATTTTTGAAAAAGCAAAACATTTATAATCCCATTGCCCTCATGCAATTTCCATCCTTGCCTATCAGCTTTCAGTCCTCATCCACAGACACAAATAATTTTACATGGCTGCAATGAGAGTCTATATAGCATTTAGTGTTCTTGTTTTTTTTTCAATGAACATATCATAAACACGCTTTTGTATTTAGTCTTCCAGAATTATAATTCTTAACAGCCACATAATGGTTCATTGCTGACACTAAATTCCATAAGAAATCTCTCAGGCAGGATTAACATAAAGGACAATGTCCCCGGTAACAGTTTCATAACACACACAGAAGAGATTTTCATATTCCTCGCTTGTAACTACCCTGGCTAACAGCCAAGGGTGTAACATTAAAGCATTTCTGCAGGGGCTCAGCTAATATGGTTCAGGCATGTAACCTTCTGGTGCTTTAACTTGATCTGGGGACACAACTTAAAATGCCACCTAAAGGAGTGGATGGATAGAATGTCCCCTACAGTATATCCCATAAATATCTCTGCTCGCAGCCAGCCTTTTGACAGGAACACAGAGGCTGGCTACACTTCTCTGGAGAAGGCAGAAGTGTTGGTACGCTCCCTTGTTGATGGAGGCAGGATCCATATGTTTTGGAAGCCAGATGAACAGGTGTTTAGGTAACGGGATTTACATTCTGGCTTGAGAGTCGAGAAGCCTGACCAGCACGGCTGCTTGTGTGGAAGTTCACCTCACGCATCCTCCTGGAGGTAGTGTGCAGGTGAAGCTGGATTTTTTTTTTTTTTTTGCAGGAAGCAGCTTTTTGAGCTGTGTTGTACACCACAGAGGAGGGATTTTTGGTTGGAACAATTTTCAAAGCCCATAACCAACCAGTCAGGTGGCCTGGGCATATGAAGGGAAGTCTCATAAATATTCCGATGGAACCTCTGGTTTTAGGAACTGAAGGGTCCCCGTGTGCCTGCCACTCTGAATTTGCTGCAGAATGGGGTTTTATGTTGACCGATTGAGTTTTGGAGACTGCCACCAAGGACGATTAAATTGTTTTACATAAATGATGTTGAGCTGTTACTTCTGGCTCTAATTATATACCAGAGCCAGTTTGCTCTTAAGAGCTACACCCGTGGGGCGCCCGAGTGGCTCAGTTGGTTGAGCATCTGCCTTCGGCTTGGGTCATGATCCCAGGGTCCTGGGATTGAGTCCCCACGATGGGTTCCCTGCTCAGCAGGGAGCCTGCTTCTTCCTCTCTCTCTCTGCCCCCCCCTCTCTTGGGTTCTGTCTCTTTCTCGAGCGCTCTCAAATAAATAAACAAAATCTTTAAAAAAAAAAAAAGAGCTACCTGATGTATGATAATACTCTGTCTGTAGTGTAAGGGTGGACTCATTTCTTATTTTAAAATTTTTATTGTATTAACACTACAGCCACAAGACACAAAACTTGCTAAAAATAGAAAAATAGAAGAAAATAATTACCCACAATCCCACCATCTCAACACGATTAGCATTAGAGTTTTGTGTACTTCCCTTATTTTTATGACTGTATTTTTACATATTTCTATTCATATTTTGTACACAAATCCGTGTCCTGTTTTAAAAATTGTAATTACGCAAGTAATACATGAATGTTTTCCTTTAAAAAATTTAGAACATTACAGGGGTCCCTGGTTGGCTATTCGTAGAGCATGGGACTCTTGATCTTGGGGTTGTAAGTTTGAGCCCCATGTTGCCTGTAGGGATTACTTAAAATCTTCAAAAAAATTTAGAAAGTTGCAGAAACAGTTAAAAGTCCCTTTGGTCCCTTAATTCCATTTACCTCTACTCCTCCCTGAAGTTACCACAGTCATGAGTTTGATATATATTCTTCCAGATCTTAAAAAAAAAAAATGCTCTTCAGTAGGAAAAATGTAGTATCGTTTTGTGTGCAGGAAATGGTTATGTTCGGCAACTGGCTTTTTTCACATGAAAAAAGTTTTTCAGATTTATCCTTATTGATACATGGAGTTCATTCCCTTTAACTCTTGTATGATATTCCATTTAATGAACGTGCCACATTTATTTAGTCATTCCATAAAGGAGAATTCTCGTGTGTGTGTGTGTGTGTGTGTGTGTGTGAAGAGGGCTAACAAGTCTGCTAAACGGCCTCAACTTCCCTGGTTACTCTGAGCATATCAATGCAAAGAGAACAACCCGAAGTATGAAAAAATAAGTCACTTGACATGTAGACACAGAGATGCTTGGTTCCCAAGTATCACCATTCTGTGAGCCTCGATTCACAGTGCTGTGCAGTAGATCTCCCCGGAATGATAGAAATATTCTATCTCTGCACTGTCCAATATGGTAGCCTCTTCAACATTTGAAAAGTGGCCAGGAAACTGAGGAGTTGAGTTTTAATTTTATTGAACTTTAATTTAAACTTGGTCGCATGTGACTAGTGGGGACTGTATTGGATGGTGAGAGACTCCTGCCTAGGATAATGGAAGCCACAATCCTTTATACTACAAACTACACGATCAGGAGCTCTAAGACAATGGCATCCACCTTCCAAAGGTGGAGGTGGATGGATGCTAAGATCTTGTATTGGTCCTTCTTTTAAGGTTAAGTCTCCATGTTCCTAGTTCCCAGACGGGTTACAGGATGGATTATCGGACGGAAAAAACAAGGTTGCCAGAAAGTCTGCCTTTCTGGGAATGATTATACTCATGCCAAACCATGTAGAAATTCATTTCTAATCTCAACACCCTCACTTGACATTTCATAAGCCAAAATACCCCATCAGTCATCCCACCAGCCCAGTAAAAACTTCAAAAATGACAGAAGTAATACGCAGAAATCAACAGACTAGTGCAAACATCTTACAAAAACAGTCTTGGCTATGAGCCAGTGTTGTTGGTTAGTTGAGTTGTGCATCATAAATGGGGTTTAGACCCAGAGACAACTGATCTACTTTCTTGTTTTCCACAAATGCCTCTGGGATACCATGAATCCCCATTCTGATCTCCTTTATCGCCCAGAAGGTTCCTGACTGTCCCATAGAGCTTGCTAAATCTATAGCTCACACAGATAGGCACGTGGTTATGCAATTTGCTCCCAGAGTAGGCTCCAGAATGTCCAGATCTAGCGTCTAGCTGATCTTCCCTGGCAGCATCAGACAGATATGACAGCACGTTGTGGGGTGAAGAAATACAGCCTGACCCTGGAAGGAATAGTGAGGCACAAAGCACAAATGCACAAACTTTCAATACAGTCAACAATAAAATAACATGAAAATATGCTAGCTATGCCTGTCATAAAAATCCACCACTAACTCCTCTTTTTCATATGGATGCCAATGTATGAAAGTATACCTAGCCTCTCATCTTTCCCTTCCCCCTTCCGTTTCCTGTTCTTTTATGTTTACTTTCTCTGATCTCTTTGCTTAGTCTCCTTCTCCTGTCTCTGGCAGTTTCCACTGTTGATCCCCTTTCTGCTTTTCCTGGGGCCAGTCTTAGAGCATCCTTCATAAGGTCATGCACTCGGTTAATCTGTAAGTGGTATCAGGCCATTAAGATAGAAGTTAAAGAGAAGGAAGGCTTAAACCCAGTCCTGTTTTCCTTGTGATTGCGGTCTGGTGTACCAGGGGACTTCTCCCTCCCTTGAGATTTCCCCACCCACTATGGAAGTAATGCCTGTTTATTCCAGAAAAATTGTAAACTACAGAGAAAAATATCTGAAGTACCCATAGTTCCATCACCCAGTGAAAATTACAGTAATTTTTGCTATATGTCTTTCCAGTGTTATTTATTTGCTTCTACATAGATTTTTTTTAAAGACACATTTATTCAGCGTCATGATCAGACTATTACACTTAGCAATCAACAGCATGGGTGCAAAAAAAAATCTACATTAAAACTCTTTGTTGGTATGCTTTACACTTTCCACAGAACAGAAACTAAAATAACCTGTTATACAATTAGTCACAAATACAGTCCTTGAGTTTTTTGCCCATACACATGAGTATTGTGTTAAACACGTCTTTTCTGTAGCAGCTAGGCCCTGCCACCACTGTGCTTGGCTGAGTTCACAAATCTGTTGTAACTTGTAGCTTCCCTGTCACTTCTCTGGCTCTCCTCTCCTGCTAAACTTTGTTTCCTGCCAGTAATTAAAACCTTCTGCCACTTCCATAGCTACTGCTGCTGCTGGAACCGCCATAACCACCTTGGTTTCATGGTGTGGCCAAGTATTGGCCTCTACCACCATAGGGGCCAGAGCTTCTGCCTCCAAAATTTCCTCCTTTCATGGGTCCAGAATTTGAGGATTGATTGTTGTAATTGCCAAAATCATCATAGCTTCCGCCACCTCCAAAGTTGCTTCCATCATTACCAAATCCATTATAGCCATCCCCACTGCCACCGTGTATCCGCCACTGCCTCGACTGCCATCAAAGCCACCTCGTTCACTGAAGTTCCCTCCACAACCAAAGTTGTCATTCCCACCAAAACAACCTCCAGCACCACCACCGAAGTTTCCAGAACCACTTCGACCTCTGGCGGGATGAAGCACTAGCCATCTCTTGCTTAGATAGGGCTTTCCTTACTTCACAGTTGTGGCCATTCACATATGGGATTTTTGAATGACAATCTTGTGTACAGAGTCATGGTCATCAAATGTTACAAAAGCAAAACCCCTCTTTTTGCCACTGCCTGGGTCAGTCATGATCTGTCACTTCAATTTTCCCATACTGTTCAAAATAATCTCTTAGATGATGTTCTTCAGTGTCTTCTTTAATGCCATCAACAAAAACCTTGTTCACAGTTAAGTGGGCACCAGGTCTTTGAGAATCTTCTCTTGAGACAGCCCTCTTTGGTTCCACAGCTCTTTTTTAAAAAAAAAAATTATCTATTTATTTGACACAGAGAGAGAGAGAGAGAGAGAGAGAGATCACAAGCAGGCAGAGAGAGAGGGGGAATCAGGCTCCCTGTTGAGCAGAGAGCCCAATGCGGGGCTCCATCCCAGGACCCTGAGATCATGACCTGAGCTGAAGGCAGAGGCTTTAACCCACTGAGCCACCCAGGCGCCCCTGGTTCCACAACTCTTCCATCCACCTTGTGTGGCCTTGCATTCATGGCTGCATCCACTTCCTCCACAGTGGCATATGTGACAAACCCAAAGCCTCTGGAGCGCTTGGTGTTTGGGTCTCTCATTACCACACAGTCCGTAAGTGTTCCCCATTGCGCAAAATGGCTCCTCAGACTCTCATTGGTTGTTTCAAAGCTCAACCCTCCGATGACGAGCTTCCGCAACTGTTTGGGCTCTTTGGGAGATTCTGACTTAGAACATGACGGCAGTGGGAGGGGAGATTTTAACGATGCTTACTTGGTGGCATCCAAGGGCAGAAAGCCATAGATTTTTTTTTAAGTGAACTCTACCACCAACGTGGGGCTCGAACTTAGGACCCCAAGATCAAGAGTTGCATGCTCTACTGACTGAGCCAGCCAGGTGGCCCCTGTTATATGTAGTTTTTAAATTTATTTTAATTTTTATTTATTTTTTAAAAAGATTTTATTTATTTATTTGACAGAGAGAGAGGAGTGTGTGTGCACAAGCGGGGGCAGTGGCTGGTGGAGGAAGAAAAAGTAGGCTCCCCACTAAGCAGGGAGCCCGATGTGGGACTCCATCCCAGGACCCTGGGATCATGACCTGAGCCGAAGGCCGGTGCTCAACCGACTGAGCCACTCAGGTATCCCTATATAGATTTTTTTAAAAAGACATTGTTATAATCACACTACATGTATAATTTTGTATTTCAGGCATTTCTCCCCACCTAACATATAAGGATGTTTTGAAATGATTACATAGGTTGATAAATATGATTTTAGGATCTGCATAATATTCTATTAGTTGGACAGTTTAATCATTTCCAAATTGCCAGCCATTTGTTGAAGTAGTATCACAATGAGGATTTTCAATCACTTCTCGGCCTTTTGGCTAAGATCAAGTGTAACAAGCATTCATTGCCAAGGATCTATGTTAAGTACATAGGTTGTCCCCAAACAGTGACTGCCCATGTAATCATAGACTAATGATAGTTCAATGAAAGCTGCAGTTTTTCAGAGAACAATGTATTTCCCTGTAAAGTTTAAGAAAGTATAGTAATAGTGAATCTTATAATAGTGTCAGGACGTTTCTCTCCATGATAACAGCTTCGTGTGGTAGAAAGGAAAAAATACTTTGGAATACATTTTTTTCCCCTTTATTCAATAAATACTAATTGAGGGCCTATTCCATGCCAGGGATGGAAAAACAAAATGCTTGCCCTCACAAATCACGTAGTCTACTGGAGTTCATGGGCAATTAAACGAGTAATTACATACAGAAGGATAAATACTAAGATTGGGGAAATATGAGGGGCTATTGGTGTATAAAAGAGGAGCATCAAACTTGGACTTGGGGGATCCTGATGGATTCTATGAGGCAAGTTGAAGATAGGGAGAGGACCAGGGCAGAAACTGTGTGTTCTAGACAAAGGGAACACCAAGAATAAAGGCTTATAAGCACAAGACAGACTCTCTTTTACCTGAAGATGTCTTTATTTTGCCTTTGTTTTTGAAGAATATTTTTACTGAACATAGAATTCTGGTTGACAGTGATTTTTTTCCCCCAGCAACTTACAGACGTTTTCTACTGTCTTCGAGCATCCACAGTTTCTGAGGAGAAGTCCATTGCTATTGGAATCATAATACTGATTATATTCATTGCTAATGGAATCATAATAATGATTAAAGTATGCATTTTTTCTCTCTCACTGCTTTCAAGATTTTCTCTTGATCTTTGGTTATCATCAGCTTGACCAAGTTACACATAGGTGCAGTTTTCTCCATATTTATCCTGTTTGGGCTTTGCTGAGCTTGAATCTGTAAATGTATGTGGGGTTTTTTTTGTTTTTGTTTTGTTTTGCAAAATTTGGGAAGTGTTTAACCATTATTTCCTCTAATAATGTTTATGACCCCATTCTCTCTTTCCCCTTCTCAGGGACTCTAATCATACATATTTGAAACTTCTTATGTTGTCCCACAGTTCTGCAAAGCTCCATGCACTTTTTTTTTAAGATTTTATTTATTGGGGCGCCTGGGTGGGTCAGTGGGTTAAAGCCTCTGCCTTCGGCTCAGGTCATGATCTCAGGGTCCTGGGATCGAGCCCCACATCGGGCTCTCTGCTCGGAGGGGACCCTGCTTCCCCCTCTCTCTCTCTGCCTGCCTCTCTGCCTACTTGTGATCTCTCTCTCTCTCTCAAATAAAAAATCTTAAAAAAGATTTTATTTATTTATTTGAGAGAGAGAGAGAGAATAGAAAGAGCAAGCGTGATGGGGGGAGGATCAGAGGGAGAAGTAGACTCCCCGCTGAGCAGGGAGCCCAACACGGGACTCCATCCCAGGACTCCAGGATCATGACCTGAGCTGAAGACATTAGCTTAACCAACTGAGCCACCCAGGCACCCTCCATGCACTCTTTTCAATCCTCTCTCATCTTCAAGTTAGATACTTTCTATTACTCTATCTTCAAGTTCACTGACTCCTTCCTGTGTTATCTAACTCTGCTTTTAAGTCCATCTAGTTAATTTTTTATTTCAGATATTGTGTTTTTTCAGTTCTGAAATTTCCATTTAAGTGTTTTATATTTTCTATTTTTCTGCTGAAGTTTCCTACCTTTTCATTCATCACTGGGGTATTTTTCTCTCCTCATAAGTGTCATCATGTCAGGGTGAACTTCCATCAATTGTCTTTTCCCTGAGAATGAGTCACATTTTCCTGATTCTTTATATATTAATTTTACAGGGTTTCCAGGGCTTTGTGAATGTTATGTTGTGGAGACCCTGGATTCCGTTATATTCCTCTGAAGAGTGTGGATATATTTGTTTCAGCAGGCAATTTAGCTTGGTTAGATCCTAACTGAAAACTCTGCCTTGCCTGTTATGGGTGGCAGCTCAAATATCAGTTCTGTTTGTTTTAGTCGTAGATGGAAGTTGCTTTGAGCCTGCCCTATCTGTGCATGCATGGTTCAGGATAAGTTTTGGGAAGAATTCATACCGATAATTTAGTTTTCCTTTTCTCAGGATCTCTTTCTGAAATATCCCCTCACTTCCTAGACACTGGTTGCCCCAGGTCCAGTCCTCTGGTTCTTTAGGCTAGAAAGATGAGGGTTTCCTAATTTCCTAATGTAGTTTTAGTGATGTGGCTGGTGACTGCTGTTTACCCTTAGGCTAAAGTCATAAATATGGGAAACTTGTCCTATGCTGTTCCCTTGCACCAAACTCCTCCGATAACTGCCTTTTATTCACTGTCTGGAATTTTCGTGTGTGTGTGTGTGTTAATTTTATTCAGAGTTTATAGTTGTTATCTGTTGAGAGTTTACTCCATCAGACTAAGAGGGGAATCTGTGAGAGAGTCTTAGATGAGCTTACTTCATATTTTGGGGGGAAAATCATAGCCCTCAATGTCTCTCTTTTTCACCTTAACATTTCTCTAAATTATCACTCATCTTCTCTTCAGGCACAAAAAGGGTAACTTGTTTACTTTTTCCCTTTTCCCCATCACCTCCTGTTTTTGGCAGGAACTACAATTCATCCATATATTCATTCGGTTATTCAACAAATATGCATTAAGCCAGGCATTGTGCCAGATATTAGGGACAACAAGAGTTAAGTAAAAATAGAACCTACTTCGCTAAGCCTGCTCTCTTTAGGGTTATCAAAGGTCTGTCTTCTTTTCCTCCTCCTCCTTCTTTAAAAATTTTATTTATTTGACAGAGAGAGAGAGAGAGAGAGAGAGAGAGAGAGAGAGAGAGCGCACAAGCAGGGGGAGCAGCAGGCAAAGGGAGAGGGAGTCCCTGCTGAGAAGGGAGCCAGTTGCTGGTCACATGGCTTGATCCCAGGACCCTGGGATCATGACCTGAGCAGAAGGCAGACATTTAACAGACTGAGCCACCCAGGTGCCCCAAAGGTCTGTCTTCTTAATTACCAGATCAAATAAATGTATCTCAGTCTTATCCTCCCCAACTTCACTGTTCCATCCTCCATTGACTCTGGTGACCAGTCTCACTTTACAACTCTCTCCTTTGTCTTCCAGTTCTTCCACCTCATTGATTTCCCCCCTCATTTTCCAGGTAGAAGCATTCTCAGAGACTTTGTCCTTGGTGGCTTTCTTCTCTTGTCCTTGGCAGTCTTACTCAATCTTAGTGTTTCAACTGCAACATACATGCATGCCAAGACTCCTAAATCTCTATCTTCAGCCCTGACCTCTCTCCTGAGATTGAGACTTGAATTTCAGCTATTTGTCTCCACCTGGTTGCCTAACAATCCCATTAAACTGCACGTAGTCAAAAAACCCAACTCATTATCTAGCCCCTGGAACTGATCTTTCTTCCGTGTTTCCTATATAGGTTAATTCCTGATATGGAAGCATATAATTAAATAAAAGCTGGATCAGGGCTGTTGCAAAAGGGATTCTTGTGCTGGATGGGAAGTTTGACAATAGAGAAAGCTCTAATGTCCCTTTCAATTCTGTGATTCTGTTATGCTCCCAGCACAGTGCTATACATTTCCTTCAAGGAAGGAAGTTGAATTGGGGGAGACAATAAGTGAGTGATCACTAATCCTGACTTCAGATGCAGCAAGAATTCAGAGAAGGGAGATAGTATGCATTGAGGTAGTAAGAGAAAACTAATCTAAACTCTTCGAAGGTAGAAGTTGTGTTCCTTTATTTCATTTCTATCCTCACAGCACTGTTCTCTAGACACTGTAGAAACTCCGTAAAGACTTCTTGAATGATTTTGTAATCACTGTTAATGTTTACTGAGTACACATTAAGTGCATAGTTCTTCACTAAATGGTGCATAGGTTAACCAAGATTTGATACAGACTCTGACATTTTTCAATCATTTGGTCAACCAACAAATATTTACCGTGCCTATTAGTTGCAAGACACCGTGCTAGGCATTATGGGGGATGCAAGATGCAAGAGAAATCGAAGTTTTAGTCTCTTCCCTTAGGGAGTTTACAGTATGGTTGGTAAGATGAGACATAAATGGACACAAGGCTAATTAAGAATGCAACTCAAAGCCAAATGAACATTACAATGAGTCTATAAAAAATAAGTCTGTAAAAATTTAAAAATTTACTGTAGACTGGACAGATATGAAGGCTTTATGGAGGAGGTAGGACGTGCACTTGGCTTTGAAGGATGGGCAGGTATTTAAATAGGCATGAAGTTCTCATAGTTATTAAGAAAATAGAATTTAACACAAAAAGTTTCACGCTAAAGACCAAACAGATGAAGAACAACAGGAGTAGGAGCTTACATCAGAACATTATTGAGCAGTTATTAGTGACATTCTAGCCCTTCCCACCATATGCACTTTTTTCCTTTCCCTCCTTTTTCCTTTTCTAATTTTTTTTTCATATTATTCCCTTTGTGGTGCCATACAGCCTCTTTGAGAGGTTGGTTAAAGACCTGGGCTCCAAAACCTGGCTGCCTGGGTTCAAATCCTAGCTTTTACCACTTATTAACTGTGTGATTTGGGGCGAGCTGCTTAATCTGTCTGTGCATCATAAATAAAGTGCAGATATAAAGATAGCACCTTTGTCATATGCTTGTTTTGAGGATTATAAGAGTTAAAATATCTAAAGTACGTAAAAGAGTGCCTGGCACTTAGTAAGTGTTCGATAACTGTTAGCTTTTATTAAGGGAAGAAGGCTAACTAACAGCAACATGATTATCTTTCCAGGCCTTATTGTTGCTGGATAATTCATGAGATGATTAACAAACATCTGTACCCAAGTTGGAGGACAGACCCATGTCGGCGAAAGCGTTGTTTTTGGCAACCCTGGATAAACCTGCACAGATGCTCACGCATTGAGGCCTCATCATTTTTCCCCCAAATTGCCCTCACCCCTAGGTGATCCAGAGAGATTTTAGCAAAATAAATACAATCAACAACTCAAGTAGACAAGCTGAGTATTTCAAGGACACTTAGTCAACATAGGGAGGGAACTGACAACTCTCAGAAGGGATTTAAAGTAGAGACTTAGCCCTTAGGGAGGCGCCAGGTGAACTTAGGGTTAAATGAACTTCTGGAAGGGGAGAAGTCAATAATGCTAGTGGACAGCTAGATAGGTGTGTGTGGAAAGAGAGCAGGGCTCTACAGAAAGGCGGCTAAACCCTGGATCCACATTCCCTGAAGTACAAATTGTGCGTCATGAGTGCTGTTCTCTGGTTTTCCTCACTGCATTGCTTCTTTTCCACTCAGGCGTTCCCCCTACGCCCTCCTTGCAGTTCCAGACCCGTGTTCCCAAGAACACAAACACCCCGAATTATAAGGGCTTTTGATTTGCCGTTTCCTTGGGACAGTCTGAATAAAGACTAGAGAGAACTTCTTGTCAGTATGATTGCATAACACGGACTTGGAGATTGTGCAATCTCCCTTTGGAAAAATTTACGAGCAGGAACATGGATAGGCGTTTGATTAAGGTACAATATTCCTCATGGGCAGGAGAAAGAACAAATGAGATTCCTTCCAATTTAAGAATCCTAAATCTCTGACTTTTGTGCCCGCACCCCCACCCCGGTCTGCACTCCTGGCGAAGAATGAGTGTGGTCAAGTTTTGATGTCACCTGTTTGCCAAGACATTTGACTGGGCTATTTCTTTTTCTTGGTGTAATGATTAAGGTACAGAGGGTAACTGTACCTTGTTCAACATCACTTGGTAACTGTGAAACTCTGTGCCTCTCTCGAAAAGCAAAAAATTGTGTGTGTGTGTGTGTGTGTGTGTGTGCGCGCGCGCACACACGCACCAGCTGGTAACAGCTGTTGTTATTACTGCAAAGGATTTAATTAGCCCAGTACCTTCTACTATCCTCCCCACCATCAAGTCTTTCTCCTTAAAGAAAAGACTATGTATTTACACCTCATTATGAATTTAACTTATACACATTTCCTAGGGCTATTTGATTTTAAGCCTTATCCCTTCATGTACCTGTATATTCAACTTCCCACTTAATATGAAATCCCTCTCCCCCAGCTGTTAAACATATTCAAGTCTCTTCTCCCTTTAAATAAACAAACCCTTTTTTGACAGTGCATTGCCCTCTAGCTACCACATTACTTTCTTAGGCCAGCTTCTCAAAAGACTAGTCTTGGGCGCTGGGGTGGCTCAGTGGGTTAAGCCTCTGCCTTTGGCTCAGGTCATGATCTCAGGGTCCTCGGATCGAGCCCCACATTGGGCTCTCTGCTCAGCAGGGAGCCTGCTTCCCCCTCTCCCTCTGCCTGCCTCTCTACCTTCTTGTGATCTCTCTCTCTGTCAAATAAAATAAAATAAAATAGTCTCTACTAAACGTTTCTACTTCTCCAGCTCTGATCGGATCCTCAGTCCACAGGCATCTGGGCTCTATCCCTCGTGCTCCACTGAGACTGCTCTCATTGAAGCAATTGTCAAACATAGCGGACAGCTCCCAGGCCTTATATTACTTGACCGTTGTACTGTATTAAACACTGTTAACTACCTACTTGCTTGCTCCTTTTGGAAAATTTCTATTGTTTTAATAAAAGTTTTAAAGATTTTTTTATTTATTTGTCAGAGAGAGAGAGAGAGAGAGAGAGAGAGAGAGAGAGCACGCATGCACAAGCAGGGGGAGCAGCAGGCAGAAGGAGAAGCAGGCTCCCAGCTGAGCAACAAGCCTGATATGGGGCTTGATCCCAGGACCCTGGGATCATGACCCGAGCTGAAGGCAGATACTTAACCAACTGAACCACCCAGGTGCCCCTCCTTTTGGAAAGTTTCTTACCCTTCCCCTTTAGATCACTATTGTCTCCTGGTTCTCTTTCTACCTCTCAGATACTTCTTCCTGGTCTCCTTCACAAGCTTCTCTTCCTATGCCTACCCTTTAATATTTTTCCCAGAATGGAAATTCTATTTTCTGATTAAAAACAAAGTATATGTTCATTATGTAAAAATCAGAGCCTTTAGAAAATTATGAATAAAAACATCAATTCCAACTGAAACCTCACCAACACAGAGATAACCACTACTAACCTTTTGATTTATATCCTTCCAGTCTTTAAGAATTATATATATCGGGGCGCCTGGGTGGCTCAGTGGGTGAAGGCCCCTGCCTTTGGCTTGGGTCATGATCTCAGGGTCCTGGGATCGAGCCCCACATCGGGCTCTCTGCTCAGCGGGGAGCCTGCTTCCCTCTCTCTCTCTGCCTGCTTGTGGTCTCTCTCTCTCTCTCTGTTAAATAAAATAATAAAAAAAGGAATTATATATATCATCTCCGGCAATACAAATGGTCTCACATCACAATATGTACTACCAGTTTTTTTCACATTTTCTTGGGCATCATTCCATATCAATGAGTATAAAACATCATTTTAAGTGGTTATAAAAGAGAACCCTGAATTTGGCCATTTATACAAAAGATTGTGTTTTATAGAGGAAGTGATTGAGATACAAAGTCTGTAAAATATAGGACCCACTACTCCTATGTGAGAATCACCATATAAACCCATTTGCAAGTTAGAAAAAAATGGCTACAAAAATGTTCCATTGCATAAAAATGACAATTATTTACTCTTCGAGACAAGCTCCATATATTGGTATCTTTATGTGACTGATTAGTTTCTTAGGGTAAATGACTGGAAGTGAAATTTTTGAGTCAACCGTTTCTGTAAATAACATTAAAAATTTTCTTTAAGTACAAAAGTACTTAAACATAAATGCAATGAAAATGAAAAACAACTCTCCCCACGGTCCCCGACTCCTGTTCTCCAGAGACAACCAGTATTACAAGTTTCTTGAGGTCAAAGTTTTTTTTCAATTCATACTGCCAACTTGCCTCCTAGAAAAACTGCACGGATTTACACTCTCATCAACACTGACTGCTTTCACCAATTATAAAAAATATAAAATTAACAAATATTTTACTTATTTATTTATTTGAGAGAGAGAGAGAGAGAGAGAGAGCACAAGTGGGGGAGGAGGGGCAGAAGGAGAAGCAGACTCCCTGCTCCCAGGACCGTGGGATCATGACCCAAGCCTAAGGCAGGCGCTTAACTGACTGAGCCACCCAGGCACCCTTGCTTTCACCAATTTTCAAATCTTCTGCCCTTGCCTCTTCACATTTTTCTTTTTGCACTGCATGCTAATGACTCCCAAATCTCTTTCTCTTACCCTTCCCCTACCCTCAAGCTCCAGGCCAGTATTTCTAGTGGCCTGCTAGACATCTCCACCCGGGTGTCCTATAGACACCCCAGATTTTTCTGAGTGGAACTCACGGTCTTCCTTCCCAAACTTACTCTTCTTTCAGTAATTCCAATTTTGATTGGTGGTACCAGCACCTAGCTAGTTACCTAAATCAGAAATCTAGGCATCATTTTCATTTTCTTTCCTCTCCCCTCAAATAGTAGTAATAGCTAATAGTCACTAAACACTTACTATTCACACATATTTTGTTTCATTTAATTCTCACAAAAGCCCCAGAGGTGGCTTTTAGTCTTAACATTTCTGTTTTTCAGATGAGGAAAACTGGGTAACTAGCTCAAGGCCATACAGCTAGGAAGCAGGGATTTAAGCCCCAGGCAGCTTACGTCCCTAGCTCACATGCTTAAGCCGTATACTATACTACTACCATATTTAATCAGACATGAGTTTTACTTGTTTCCTTAATCTCAGTCCTGTCTCTTTCCTTTTCTTCATTCCCACCATCACCACTTGATTCCAAGTCATATTGTTGATACTCTCATAATCAGTCTCATTCAATTCAAATACATCTTCCATGCTGCCTGAAAAACAATTTTAACACACAAATACGATGATCATGTCAATTTTTTAAAGTTTTTATTTATTTATTTGTCAGAGAGAAAGAGAGAGAGCTGCAGGCAGAGGGAGAAGCAGACTCCCTGCTGAGCAAGGAGCCTCCACATGGGACTCAATCCCAGGGCCCTGGGATTGTGACCTGAACTGAAGGCAGATGCTTAACCAACTGAGTCACCCAGGCGCTCCTGATCATGTCCTTTTTCCTGTTAAAAATTCTTCAGTGTAGGGGGACCTGGGTGGCTCAGTTCGTTAAGCATCTGCCTTCGGTTCAGGTCCCTCTCCTTCTGCCCCTCACCGCCCACTTGTACTTTTGCATGTTCTCACTCTCTCAGATAAATAAGTAAAATCTTTAAAAATCCTTCAGTGACTTCCTGTTACCTACTTCATAAAACCAGAGATCCTTTGCTTCATAAAGAAGGATCACCCTCATTGCCTGTCCCCAGCCAGCGTACCTCTCTAAGCACTTTGTTTACGCAGTCGGAATGGGTGACACCTACCTAAAAATACGCTGTTTCTTATCGTGATGGCTTTGCATATGCTATTCCCTCTGCAAGAAATTGCCTTTTCCCATTTCCATTTCTATTCGTCCTTTATGTCTTTTCATGTCTGTCAAGTCAGATGTTTCTTCCTCTAGGAAGCCTTCCCTAATTCCTCCAATTATTCATGTCCTATGTGCTGCTTTGGACACTCACTTATTTTGTATTTGCCATTAGTTTTATTTACTTGTCTCCCATTCTTTTAGTAAAAAATGTTAACTCTTTGAGGGCAGAGACCCCCTTATTCAACTCCAGGTCTTTATTGTTAGCATGGTGCCTGGAACCTAAGTGGTTGCTTGGGAGATACCCGTTAAATTGAATTAAATAATTTAACTGTGCAATTAGAGGGCCTTGTACTCTGTCGAAAGGATTTCAGGCATCAGTGACATGGGAAACAGCAGAAGAGGCAGGTGCAGGGAGAAGAAAGGATGACTTAAAATCAACACCCTTCACGTGGACCATGTGTAAATTAGTCACATCAATATCAATACGTCTATAGATCTGTTCTCATTTAGACACGTATTCTCGCTCCATTATGGGCTGCAAGCAACCTCCGAACAGTGTCAAGTACGGAGTTCTGCAGAGTAGAGACAGAGGTATGAGACAAATGCCCTCAATTCACTGAGATATATAATATCTGAGCACACCTGGGGTTAGCTTTACATGGTAACAAGTGGAGGATGAAGATATGCCCCAATTTTCCTAAAAAGTGAGAACGAGCAATCACGTTTACCCCACCCTCGCCGCTTCCCTGGCACCGTAGTGCTGCATGCTTCGTTGCATGTGGATCGAATTGAAACCACCAGTGGCCCAAGTGGCAGGGCTGCGTTCTAGATTCTCTGCATTATTGCTGGAACCCCACCCTCCGGAGAACACCCTTCTATTTTCGCGCAAAACCCTGACTTATTCAGGTCACCGGGCTTCGGCCTATCACTGCAAGGTCCCAGTTTGCGGGGCAGTGCCCGCAGCCCATAGATACGCGGTACAAGACCATTTCTTGGGTTGGGGAGCAGCGATTGGCCAATTCCGCCCCGGTGGGGCTTCCCAGGATACCAGGTGCCGCGTATCGGAAATGCAGGTTCCGGGGCGGCCGCAAACACTGCCCGGAAGCCTGAATGACGCCTCCGACGTACGAGACTCACAGCCCTCAGCGCGGCCGCTATTCAGGGTGCGGGGCCCGCGGCCAAGGGAACGTGCGCGTGCGTGCGTGCGTGCGTGCGTGGGCGCGCGTGCGCGGCGCCGCTGCCTGTGGGTTGGCTGGTTATTTTGCAAACGGGAGGGGCTGTGCGCGCTCCTGCCTCCGGCCTCTGTCCCCCCACCCCCTTTCCCGGTCCGGGTCTCTCTTTCGGAAAGATGTCGGACACGGCAGTGGCTGACACTCGGCGCCTTAACTCGAAGCCGCAGGACCTGACCGACGCTTACGGGCCGCCAAGTAACTTCCTGGAGATCGACATCTTTAACCCACAGACGGTGGGCGTGGGCCGCGCGCGCTTCACCACCTATGAGGTTCGCATGCGGGTGAGTCACGGGGTGAGGGAGAGAGCTGAGGGAGGACCAGGCGGCTGGGCGGGGAGGGCTGCGGTGGGGACGACTAACATTGGCCGAGACGCTTGGAGGGGTCATTTGGGGGTTAGGGGCTTCCTAGGTTTGGAGAGAGGTCTCCAGACTAGGTTGTGGCCCTAGGATACGGAAAACTCCTGAGGGGGACATCGGACTGGGGTGAGGCAAAATAAGTACCTAGTGAGCAAGAAGTGAAGCATGGCTGGATAGGGTGGGGACGATGGAGAAGATCACAGTGAGGAATAAAAGGAAATAGGAATCCTGACGGTAGCGACAGACGGAGGGAAGGAACAGCGGCAGAGGGCTGGGGGATGGAAAGCCAAGGGGATATATCGCGGGGTCCCATAACTGAACTAGGCTGTGGGAAGTGAGTCTGAAGAGGGAGGGCAGGACGCCCCGATTTCTTCCTAATCAGGTCTCCCTGAGATGATGGAGTTAAGCAAATCCTGGATCAAAGGGAAGATAGACTCCAGGAAAGGGAGACGGGGGCTTGGTAGAGCAGAAATAAGAAAAGGAGTCTCCTTGAGATTGAGTGCTCCCCAGACTTGTGTAGAATTAGCATCTGAGGGAGACAAATGTTTTGTGCTTAAGTTTTCTCAGGTACCACATGCTGTGTCTCATGGTGAAGCCTGGCCTTGCACTGGGATTGGTGGATTGTCAGTCGGTGCTCTCCTCCTGTGCTGATCCTTTAGATTTGAAGTACCCAGGATGTTTGTTTCAGTATTGGCTCTCATTTGAGCTTTCTGTATACATATGGCCATTTGCCCTTTCTGTTCTAGATTAACTTTTTGGGTTAAGACCGTGGTCTGTGGTTAATGTAATATATGACATTTCAGGACTGCCCCAGGAGTGGCTTCTTCCAGTGTGCACTGCAGAGGACTTTATTCTCTAGTTCTTAGTCCACATTGCAAGGATGGAATGTGCAGATACAGTAGTGGTTTACAGGTTCCTTTGCCCAGTTGAAGTGGTTACAGGCAAAAAAGTTGGAGAACCATTTTCTAATTTTCCTTATGTTTTTTTTTCTCAGACTAGAGGGCCAGAATATTCTCTATGGACAGCATGCTGCTCAAACAGCATTTGAAGACCTAAAGGAGTGTATGTGCTTTCATTTTTGAATGAATGAATGAATTAAATGAGAGAGTGTGTCTCCTGCCTGGGCTTTGAAATTTAATTGAGAAATGATGATCTCCAAATTCCAAGTTTGGCAAAGTCCAAACTGAAGAAAGAAAATCGAAGCAAAAACCGAGAAAAACTTGCCTTTATCCATATTTGGGGAAGAATGGAAGTTAGATCCCTGAAAATATAATAAAAGCTGGGAACTGTTAGTGGTAGAAAACTTAATTACTTGAGGAAGCCTGGGCATAACTTGTTCAGTGTAAGGATTTTCTACTGTGGGGTTTTAGAGACAGTGTCTCCATGCATTACCCAAGAGCCTTAGGGACTATGAATGAAATAGCTCTTTTTATTTATTTAGATTTATTTATCTGAGAGAGAGAGAGAGAGAGAGAGGCGCACATGTGGGTGCCCAGTGGGGAGGGGCAGAAAGAGAGAGACAGAGAGTCCCAGGCAGATTCCACACTGATTGTGGAGCCCAACGTGGAGCTTGATCTCAAGACCCTGAGATCAGGACCTGAGCTGAAACCAAGAATCGGACACTTAACCAACAGAGCCACGCAGGTGCCCTGAAATAACTCTTCTTAAGGTATTCTAATAACAGTAGAGACTGTTCATCTAGTGCCTACTGTGTGCCAGGCACTGAACCAGGTTTTAGTTTCTAAATCCTTACAAAAATGACGTTTTACAAGTAGGAAACTGAGGAGGAATGCAGTTTTAGTAACTTTCCCAAGTACCCATAGCTAATAAGTGGGGCTGGGTTTTGAACCCATGTCTGTCTGACCCCAAAGCCCATCATAAACGCTTTCCCCTACACTTTTGTCTCTGGCAGTGCTTAGTTGCAAAACATTAGTGTGCAAAAAATTTTTTTTACCTATTAAGCTTTTAATCTGTCCTTTTCACAGTTTTTAATTGTACGATGATGATAGGGTTGATGGCAGTTCTTAGTTCTGTGGGTTTGAGTTAATTTGTATTGTTTATGTTAATTTGTATGGCTATCTAGGCTTTTAATATTTTAGCTGAATTCAGTTTTGGAGAAAAGTTGAAATAATTGATTTTTAATTGCTATTTTAGGTGGTTGATCTTGGTAGCCATCATAGGAAGCATGAGACTCAAAGAATGGGCTTTGGGAGTTAGGTATTGTGTATGGTAGAAACAGATGGCACTGACTTTTTTTCTTTGTATAATAGTTAAATATTTCTGAAGCTGTTCTCTTTTATTTTGCTCAGGAAAGAATTTCCTCCCACCCTCCCCAAGAAATGAGGAGTCTGGAGAGGTTTCCTGGTGACTTCACATGATGTGTGTGGAACTTTCAAATGTCAGCTGTCCTGTGGACTTGAACTTTGGTTTCTTTCCTTTCCCTTGACTTTGTGTTGATCATCGCCAAAGGACTCTATATCTTGTACTACACAATCCTGTCTTCCTCAAATGATTTATAGGTTGGAACTGGGAGACTATCTTACTTAGTACACACTAGCCCCTTCCTTAGATGGCTAGGTGCTGAGATAAAAGGCCATTATTGTCATCATCCTGTGGGGGAGGGGAAGAATAGGATTTTTGTGAGTCAAAGGAGGAAGTCCATGAAATGGCAGTGGGTGGTTTCACTGTGTCTTGAAAGAATCTACTCAGCATTTTTTCCCCTTTTCTTTGGTCCTTCTGTTGGCTTCTGTACTAGTTAAGGTTCTACTGTTTGGGGATCACGGTATTTGTAATGAAGTCTGATGGAAACCTAGAATCACGTGATACCAAAGCACTTTTTTTTCCTTGCAGCATGATGCCCCCCCAGTTTTATTGAGAAGTTATTGACATATAATATTGTATAAGTTTAAGGTGTACCATGCGATGATTTGATACCCATGCAGATTTCTTGCAGGATTCTGAGAAATCTCTCTATAATGGTTTATTTTGAATGTTTCATACATGCACATGGTACAAAATTCAAAAGAAACAAAAAAAGATATACTGTAAAAACTAAGTCTTCCTCCTTCTCTCTGCCCCTGAAGAGGTTTCTTTTCCCAAAGAAACCCCTATTTCCAGTTTTTTGTTTATTCTCCTAAAGAATAGGTTGTAATAAATACTACTTTACTTGTATCTCACTCTCCTTCAACTTATTGGTATTCCTTGGGCTTTGATCCTGGGTAGAGTTGTAACTAATGTAAGTTGGTTAGTTATTTAGCTTTTGATGACCTCTACCTAGAACTAGATCCTGGAAAGACAATTTCTAGACATGAGGACTACAAAAGCATGATGTAGTAAGGACTGTGTGAAGCACTAGCATAGCTCAAAGATATTCTTTTCCTGCCTTGAGGCAGGTGTGGAGAAAGGAGAGAACCTAGTTCTTTTTATTTCCATCTGCTGATACGAATTGGCTAGTGGGAAATATAGTCAGTATTTTTTTTAATTAATTTATTTATCTATTTGACAGAGAGAGAGAGAGATCACAAGTAGGCAGAGAGGCAAGCAGAGAGAGAGGGAGAAGCAGGCTCCATGCCGAGCGGAGAGCCCGACGCGGGGCTCGATCCCAGGACCCCGAGACCAACGACCCGAGCCGAAGGCAGAGGCCCCAACCCACCGAGCCACCCAGGCGCCCCTATAGTCAGTATTAATACATGTGGTTGACCGTTTCTATTTAGAACTTGTAGACAGGAGTGAGGATCGGGGCTTTTTGTTTGTTGGTAGTTCATGTTGCCATTAGAGCCTTGGGAAAATTATCAATGATTAAGATGTGGGATTTAGCTGATTTATGTCAGGGAGCAGGCGATGGTAAGCCAACTTAATGTGATTGCTATTTCTGCTGTACTTTCTAGACAAGGAGAGGGTAAATAGATACGTAGGGCCTCTATTAATCAATAGAGTATTTACTGAGTAACTTGCATAGTCTGCATTTAGGGCGATGCAAAAGTAGTCACGGCTCCTGATTTCAATGAGATTAGAGTTTAGTTAAGTAGCAAGGCTAACATGCATAAAACAATAGTGTGTCAGGCACTACTCAAGTATAAATGTCATAGGAGTGTAGAGGAGAGGGAGACCAGTAAATTAAGCTGGTATTCTCAGGAAAGATTTCCTGGGTGAAATGGGACTTGATCTGGGACTTGTAGAAAGGAGAGGATTTGGATGGGAAAAGCTGAGGAAGGCATACCCTGGAGGTACTTTTCTCCTGTTCTTTATGAGGAACTTAAATTCACTTTTCAGTTGAAAATATAGTATGTGCATGTGATAAATTCAAATTGTTTAGTGAAAAATGTGGCCTCCCACCCATTCCAGTTGTTTAGTCTTTTTTTTTTTAAGATTTTATTTATTTATTTGACAGAGAGAGAGTGGGATCACAAGTAGGCAGAGAGGCAGGCAGAGGGAGAGGGGGAAGCAGGCTCTCCGCTGAGCAGAGAGCCCGATGTGGGGCTCGATCCCAGGACCCTGAGATCATGATCTGAGCCGAAGGCAGAGGCTTTAATCCACTGAGCCACCCAGGTGCCCCTCCAGTTGTTTAGTCTTATACTCCAAAGTCAATCACTATTATTGTGAATAAACATTCATAAATATAAATATATACACATATCTATTTATCTCCCCCCCCCCTTTTTAAAGTGGGCTCCACACCCAGCATGGAGCCCAACACAGGGTTCGAACTCAAAACTGAGATTAAGACCTGAGCCAAGATCCAGAGTCGGATGCTCAACAGACTGAGCCACACGGCGTCCTACATATCCCCTTTTTAACTGAAGTGTAGTTGACACACGATTACATTTGTTTCAGGTGTTCAGCGTAGTGATTTGACAAGTTTACACATGACACTATGCTCACTACAAGTATAGCTACCATCTGTCACCATTCACTACTATTACAACACCATTGACTGTATTCCCTATGCTGTGATCCTGACTTACTCATTCCATTAACTGGAAGCCTGTATCTCCCACTCCTGTTCACCCGTTTTGCCCATACCTCCACCCACCTCCCCTCTGGCAACCAACAGTTTGTTCTCTGTATTTATGGGTCTGTTTCTGCTTTTTGTTTTGTTTTTTAGATTCCACATATAAGTGAATTAAATGGTATTTGTCTTTCTCTGTCCGACTCATTTCACCGAGCATTAATACCCTCTAGGTCTATCCGTGTTGCTGCAAATGGCAAGATCTCATCTTTTTTATGGCCGAGTAATATTCGTGTGTGTGTGTAGCACATCTTTATCCATTCGTCTTTTGATGGACACTTGGGTTGCTTCCATATCTTGGCTATTGTAAATAATGCTTCAGTAAACAAAGGGGTGTATACATCTTTTTGAATTAGTGTTTTTATTTTCTTTGGGTAAATATATATATCCCTTTTTAAAACCAAAAAACCAAGCAGAAAAAAAAAATAGAGGCAAGCTCTACGTACTATTCTGTAACTTGATTTCATTTATTTATTTATTTTAAAAGATTTTATTTATTTATTTGACAGAGAGTGCAATCACAAGTAGGCAGAGAGGCAGGCGGTGGAGAAAGGGAAGCAGGCTCCCTGCTGAGCAGAGATTCCAATGCGGGGCTCGATCCCAGGACCCTGAGACCATGACCTGAGCTGAAGGCAGAGGCTTAAACCCACTGAGCCACCCAGGCGCCCCTGTAACTTGATTTTAATGTTTACTATGTTTCCAGACTGCCTCATATATATTTCACATTCTTTTCATAGCTGTACAACAGTTCCACCGTATAGGTGTACCATAATTTATTTAACCAATTACCTATTGATGGACATTGATTATTATAAATAAAGTACAGTGAAACCCCTTGTGCATACATATTTGCATACAACTTCAAATCTATTTATAGGATAAATTCTAAGCAGCAGGGGACTTCTAATCACCAACTGTGACAAGGCTGGATGTGGTAAGGATCGGTATTTACCTGGTGGTATTTTAAAGGAGTTCTAGGAACATGGTTCACAGGAGTTATCTCTTCACTGGAACCTGTCAAAGTGATTCTGACAGGGGGCTACTGCCGGCTGAACCTCAGTTACCATCTCTCTTCTCTCACTTTTCCTTCCCTGTAGACAAACCTACCCATCTTCAAGCTGAAGGAGTCCTGTGTACGGCGGCGCTACAGTGACTTTGAGTGGCTAAAAAATGAGCTGGAGCGGGATAGTAAGGTACGACCCCATTCCCTGTGTGGGATCCTTGGAGGAGGAGATCTACATAGGCTTAGAGGGCAGAAGATCATCGTCTATAAAATCTCAAAGGCAGTGGAGCAGCTGAACACTATCCAGTCCCAACACGCTGGATCTGGGTGATACCCTTGGAAACCTGAAACTGGTAGATTCAGGACAAATTTTAGAGAAAAAGAATCACTTGAATTAGTGGCTAGTGTAAGTCATACAACTTACCTCCTCTAGGTGCTGGAAACGTAAAGTATAATGGCAGGAAAGGCCTACCTGAGTTACTGGGTGCTGGTGGATTGTGAAAGAAAGTGAGGAATATTTGGGGTTCGTTTCCTTTGCTTTTGAGGTGGGAGACCTGTCCTTCCATAGAATCGGTTGGGTTTGCTTTTGACCTGAGCCATCTTGACTGTCCTTATGGCCTCAGTTCTTGCAGGTTGCTGGCCGTGGGAGAAGACAGACCCTGCCTGATAGGAAACGGGGTGTACAGTGCTTCGCCCTCTCATTCCCTCTTCACCCTCTCTCATGTGGCTGCTATTTTGCATCTGCCTGCAGATCGTAGTACCACCGCTGCCTGGGAAAGCCTTGAAGCGGCAGCTCCCTTTTCGAGGAGACGAGGGGATCTTTGAGGAGTCCTTCATTGAAGAAAGGAGGCAGGGCCTAGAACAGTTTATTAACAAGTAAGCCAAGTCCCCGGGGACTCTTTTTGTTGCGTTTGCCGTCAAGGTCTTTCTTTCTGAGCTCTTTGTCTGTCTGTTCTTCTGGAATGAGATGTGATGCCAGTTGTGCAGTGAGCTGACTGGACAGTAAAACTCCGTTCCTTTGAGCAGCATTCTGATCTCGTGCCTCGGGGCCTGGGAAAGCATCGCAAGTGGGCTGTGTTTGGCGATTTCCCCCTACCGTACCCCTCTCCCTCCCTTCTCCTCTAGAACAGTAGGGTTGGAATGGTGCCCCGTTGCTGTCCTCTAGTTGCTTGAACCTCTGGAAGAGCTGACCTGGCCCTTCCTCCCCTGTCCATACCCCCATTGCTCCACGAATTCTCTCTGATCCCGAATACTGATAACCATCTTGGTCTCTTTATAGAATTGCTGGGCACCCGCTGGCTCAGAACGAACGCTGCCTACACATGTTCCTGCAGGAGGAGGCAATTGACAGAAACTACGTCCCCGGGAAGGTGCGCCAGTAGGAGCCCCTCTCAGCACTTGCCCTCTACTTTCCTGCTGAAAATGACATTGGTTTTTACACTAAGCCTCTCTCTCTCTCTTTGATCTGAAGTTGGCTGCCCATCCCTTGGCCCGATAGACTGGCTGGCATTGTGTTCCTCGGTACCTGACTACACCGTGGGCACTCTGCTAGGATCCTCCTCTCTAAGGAGAGGTGGGAACCACAGGCAGATGCCCTTTGCTTGGGGTGTGGGTGGGGGGATTGGACTGGAAGGCAATTTCTTGGGCATTTACCCGTGCCAGAAGGCTAATCTTGGGGGGGGGTGGGTCTTGTGCTGGTGGGGCACTTGGATACATACTGATGCTGCAAGTCCAGGGGATTTTCTTACTCTTAGGTTTAACCAGGAACGCTGAGCAGGGAACAGCCCTGCGTTTCCTACCTGCATGAACTTTTTCCTTTTTGGGAAGGTGGTAGAGACTCAGACGTTCTCCTCGTTTTCTCTAGGCCTGCTCCCAGTTTCCTCAACGGTTTCTTTTGTTACTTTCTATCTCCCTTGTTGCTTTTCATGGCAGCAAATCCTCCTAAAGTCTAAGCAGTCTGTTGTGTGGAGCAAGGTGTGTGGGTTTTCTGGGCCCCTCATCGTGGCTGCTTCAGTCAGAAGAAAGCCATAGGGCAGTAGGAGAACTCTTGTTGTCTAGCCCCTCTCTTCTGTGGCTCCCCACTCTGGCTGCCTGCTCTCGCTCATCAGCAGGTGAGGCAGTGTGGGCCGGCAGTTCTCCCTCCCCAAGCCCTTGCTACTTTAGAGGTTAGCTTTGCAGGTTTGATGGCTTGAGGGGTGGGGGCAACTCACCACTGCCAGGTAACTCCCTAAAGGGTGGGAGTGGGTCATTTTCTAGGTACCTTCCAGTGGTGGGGAAGGGCATCACTACCCTCCCCGCTTCCATTCTCCCTTCCTCCCCCATCTCATTTAGTGCTGCCACAGGGCAGAAGCACATGAACAAACCACACAGTCTCTGACTTCTAAGCACTTTGAGCTGTTGAATGGGGCTCAGGGGCAAGAGTTGTCGCTGCCCTCCGCAGCTTGGTCACAGGGTTATTGAACTGCCTGCACTCCTTTCCCATGGAACTCCAGCATTCTCCCCAGAATTTGAGCTAGTGATAGCACACTAGCTCTGGGTATGGATGTCCCAGATCTTAAGAGTCCAAAGCGGCTTTCCTGGGCTTCTGTCTGGGAGGGAGAGGTTTGTTTGCTGGGGCCTGATACCCATCTCCAATGGTGGGATGGGAGCAAGTTAACTGTTGTCATGTTAAAAGTGGGGACTCTGCTTAGACTCTCCATCGTGGAAGGATTGGAATTCTCTAATACAGGGTCTTGGGGAAAAGGATAATGGAGTCTGACGAGATCCTGATCAGAGAGATTAGGATTGCATTTTGATGTGGGATTCGGAGTCCTTCTAAATGTTGAAGTTCCCTGAGACAGATCAGCTCTCCAGCCGCTGAGCCTATACCAGGGGCTAAGCAGCCCCTAGAGAGAGGCTCTGCTCCCTTTTCCACCTCCCCAGTGTTGGTGTTGTTGCTGCCTTTTTGATTTGTATCCTCTGTTATTGACTTTTTTTTTAAGAGTTCTTCCTTCATTGTGCACAAGTGCTGAAAGCCTGAGGCCCCATTTCTGCTGTGTATATATCCTGACTCGGGGCTTTTATTCAGCAAACTGTTCATTCTTCTGTCAGACAATGTCATATTCAACTCCGTTCATATTAAACCACTGTGAAGCAAGCCTCTGTTTTCCTGCTTAAGTTGTAAACATAGTATTTTTTAGTGTCTAGTATGTTCTTGGTATTGTGCAGAAATCATACAACATGGTCAGTGTCCTGAGGTGATAAGTTTTACATTTAAGTTAAAAAAAACAAAACAAAACAGAATCCTAGCTGCCTGTAGCGATATTTACCTATCCTTGCAACTCCCAATTGACTTTGTCACAGAGGTAATGCAACTGCTTGCAGGAAGTAGACATAGGGCTTAATACTTGTGGTTTGGTCAGATTTAGCAGATTTGGTTTTTAAGCTTGTGGATTTCTGCTAATTTGGGCAGAATATATTTATAGTGTGTGTGTGTGTGTATACATATATATGCATATGCTATAAGTGTACATAAACACGTGTGTGCATGCGCTCATCCTCCAACATACCATCTATGAACACTGTTTCTTTCATAGGTTTTATACCTCAATTGAGACTGTTTTCTTTTTCTTAAGATTTTTTACTTATTTACCTGATAGAGCAGAGCGAGTGGGAGAGAACACGAGTTGGGGGGAGGGGCAGAGGGAGAGGGAGAAACAGATTTCCTGCTGAGCAGGGAGCCCGATGTGGGATGTGAGGATCCATCCCAGGACCCTGGGATCATGACCTGAGCCAAAGGCAGATGCTTAACTGCCTGAGCCACCCAGGCGCCCTGAGAGTATTTTCTTTCAAATAGATGGGATGCAGGCAGAAAGGTGAATGAACTCGGAGAACTTTTTTTTTTTTTTTTCCTTAACTCTGAGAACTTTGGATGGGTGGGTATTTTCATCTGACCGATGTGTTCTGAAATGGCTTCCTACACAAAGTGGGTTTTAGTAAAGGTTTGGAATAAGAGGAGCGTAGGAGTCTTGTTATTTGGGAAGTCAAAGCTAGTCTTAATCATGTAGTTGAGCATGGAAAGAAGGTGTAGAAAGTGATGTGGTCAAAACATTATGAATTAAGGTGACAACAGTGTACTTGGGTGTAAGTAGAAGAGTGGGGGTTGAATTGAGGAAGTTAAGAGGTTTTGGTAGTTCAGGAATTAGATGACTAAAGATATCTGAGGGGATAGGGAAGAATCCAAGTTTCTGTGAGATAAGAGGAAGAGTGCTGAGACAAATGCAACCTTCGCAGGCCGTGGCATTAGAGAATCAATGAGAGAATAACTAGAAAAAGCAACTATAGGATAAAATATCAAAATTTTGGACACGTGGCATTCATTCAGCAAGCACCAATTCTTCGCCGTCTGTGTGCCCAGCCTTATGGTAAAAGCTGGACTGGGGTGGGGTGGGGTGGTGGTGGTACAAATAAAACATGATTACATTCTCCTTCATAGACTCTATGCTTATTCCTTATTGCAGGAGATGTTTAAATAAGACAAAATGCTAGAGACAAAATTAGAGGTCTGGGCACATTTAGTTGTCCATTTTTTTTTTTTCTTTTTAACATTAGGTCAGGTAAATTCCCTCTTTGGAGTCAAGCGGGTCATGTTAGCGCAGTAACTGGGCCCCAAGAGAACCCCAAATCCAAGCCCCCTTACCCATCAACACCGAGAAGAAGCATTCTTTTTTTTTTTTAAATTAATTAATTAATTAATTTGAGAGACAGAGAAAGTGAGAGAGAGCATGAGAGGAGAGAAGGTTAGAGGAAGAAGCAGACTCCCCGCGGAGCTGGGAGCCCGATGTGGGACTCGATCGCGGAACTCAAGGATCATGACCTGAGCCGAAGGCAGCCGCTCAACCAACTGAGCCACCCAGGCGCCCCGAGAAGCATTCTTTTATAAGGAATTCAAGTTTATGTATGCATCTAGGCATTTATTACTAATTAATCCCTTTTATCCATAGCACAGAAGCAGCTCAACCTTACATTGGGTCCTGGGGGACAGAGGCTAACAAAAAAATTTGAACATAGTAGCTAGACCCAAAGAAGTCTACATCTTCACATTTTGGAGATGACTTATCTACCCTTTGACCCATTCTTTGAGATGACGAGTTGAGCTAGTAAAGGGTGGGAGAGGTGAACAGCATTCAGGCTTCATTGGAGTTTTTGATTAGTGCGACATCCTAGGTGAGACACTTCTCTTTTCAAATACATACTGTCATAATTTAAGTAAAATTACTTTCTACTGTGGAAATGTAGACCAGTTGTTCACTGAAATGGGTATTTCTTCATATCCTGAGGACTTTTGAGTCACCCCTGGTCTTCTCTTCTTAGACACAATAACAATTCTAATTTTTCCTCACTTGGCTCATTTTTTTTACCCTTTTACCTTTATTATTCTGAAATCTCTCCAAGGTCCTTACATGTCCCTAAGTCATAGTGTCTAAAACTGGACACCACTTTAATTATAGCCTGCAGGATAGGTGGTTGTTAGTCCATTTATACATTGCAGTATTCAAGTTTACTTTTAAAATATAAACACTTTGTGACTAATTTAGCTTGTGCTTCTCTGCCACTCCCTTCCCGACCACCCACCACCCTTCATTCCTCTTATCTTTTGTTTTGCTTTGCTTGTCTAAAAAAATAATTGTTCCCTATTTTAATTTTTTCTTTCCCTCTTGCCCATCCATCCATCCATCCATCCATCTATCTTCTTAAGGAACAGAAAACTCATTCCTTACAGAACAAATTGGGGTAATTATTAACATTACACAGAATAAAGGATTCTTTCAATTACAGCAGGCTTTCTTTAGGTGTTTCCTGCAGTGGTTCTATTTATTTATTTATTTATTTGTTTAATTTTTAAGATTTTATTTATTTATTTAACAGAGAGAGAACCAAGCAGGCAGAGAGGCAGGCAGAGGCAGAGAGAGGAGCAGGCTCCCTGCGGAGCAAGGAGCCCGATGTGGGACTCGATCCCAAGACGCCGGGATCATGACCTGAGCCAAAGGCAGCTGCTCAACCAACTGAGCCACCCAGGCGTCCCCCTATTTATTTTTTTAAAGATTTTATTTATTTACTTATTTATTTGACACAGAGAGAGAGATCACAAGGAGGCAGAGAGGCAGGCAGAGAGAGGGGGAAGCAGGCTCCCTGCTGAGCAGAGAGCCGCCATGGTGGCTCGATCCCAGGACCCTGAGATCATGACCTGAGCTAAAGGCAGAGGCTTTAACCCACTGAGCCACCCAGGTGCCCCCTGCAGTAGTTTTAAATGTATATAGATCATCATCTACATGATACAGAGAAACTGAAGGTAAAGGAATAAGAAGCACTGCCAGTTGAAGATCAATCAGAAATTAGGTAAAACAGTAGGTTTTTGGGGTTTTTTTTAAGATTTTATTTATTTATTTGACAGAGAGGGAGAGATCACAAGTAGGCAGAGAGGCAGGCAGAGAGAGAGAGAGAGGGAAGCAGGCTCCCCGCTGAGCAGAGAGCCCGATGCGGGGCTCAATCCCAGGACCCTGAGATCATGACCTGAGCCAAAGGCAGAGGCTTCAACCCACTGAGCCACCCAGGCGCCCCGGTTTTTTTTTTTTTTTTTTAAGGATTTTATTTAATTTATTTGAGAGAGAGGACTAGAGACAGAGCATGAGCTGAAGGGGAGCAGCAGAGGAGAGGGAGAAGCAGACTCCCTGCTGAGCAAGCTCCCCCCCCCCCCCATGCTGGGCTCCATCTCAGGACCCCGGAATCATGACCCTAGCTAGCAGATGCTTAACCGACTGAGCCACCCAGGCACCCCAAAATAGTTCTTAAGTGAACAGTAAAATGCAGTTAGAGTCACAGAAATTTATACATTACTTTTCAAGAAAATGGTATTTTACCAATAATGTTTTTTGTTGAAATACAGCCAACTTTTGATCATCTGTGCTAATAGATTTTTCTTTTGCTATGCATTTTTATTTTAAAATTTAAATATAGAGGAGTCTAATATTCATTAAGTCTTTAAAATATTTCCTAACATGTCATCAGGATGAAGGCTCAGGAAGATCTGAGAAGTAGAAAGGAATAGTAGGCCTGGAATAGAAACCTGGATTCCAGAGCTGGCTATGCTATTTAGCTGGTTATAGCACCTACAGGCAAATTGTTTCACCAATCTGAGCCTGTTTTCTCAACTGTAAAATGAGGGGATTTGACTGAATGATATCTGAGGTATCTTAAATCTCTAATTCTTATGATTTCCAACCCTTGCCCTAAGGAGTTGAGTAAACCCTGGAGGTGATTCTACCAAAAAGGTGAAAGCAAAGTTTTTTTCCACTGGATGGAGTTTGCTATAGTGTAGTTTTCTCTCCCAGAAATGAATGACTCCTCACTTGTCCTGATTAGATTTTGTTGGCCCACATCCTGTTGTATCAAGTCATGAGTACCACACTGAAACTCAGTGTTGAATTGATTTACAGTTGTCCTAATTTTATCCTAGGTCTTCTAGCTGAAATTTTTGAATGAAATAGTCACCTCATTCCTGTCTGGAGTTGTTCTTATTTAAAATATAGAAATGAAAGTTTTGATGATTGTTCCTATTACAAAAGTGCCTATTTTGTTAAAATGTTGTGGTAAAAATTCAAAAGTAATTAATGCTAGTTGGCAAAATTCAAAGAAAACATAAATGTGTAAAAAGAGAAGGATTTCTCTATTCCCTCTCCCTATACCCATTCTCCAAGAATAACTTATTTTGGTATGTGTCTTCCCAGAACTTTTTCTATGCATAGACATGTGTATGTGAATATATACATATATGTATATATGAATATACACATACTCATTTACATGTGTTCATGTTTGAATACCCGCACTTGTATGTAGTTTTTTTTTTAACAAAATGGGATATTATGTGCACTATTTTGCAACTTCATTTTTATACTTCGCAATGTACTGTGGACTTCCTTTCACTTTAGTATATGGAAACCTACCTCATTTTTAAAAACGGAGGCATAACATTTCGTGGTATGGTTGTAAAACCATTTAGTGATTCCAGTTTGGAATCCAGTCCTTCACTATTATAAGTAATGCTACATATAACTTGCTCATGCGTTTAAGTATTTCTGTAGTATAGATTTTGAGAGAAGGAATTGCTGCATCAAAGGATGTGTATTACATTTTGATAGGTACTATTAAGTTACCGTCTTAAAGTGTGCAATTTAGGCTCCCACATACAGCAAATGAAAATGTCTGTTTCCTTACCAAAGGTGGAAAAATTGCCATTCCCGCCCTGCAAAAATTTCTTTGCCCAAAATGGCACAATATTAAACAACTGATAATTATCCAAAGTATTTGGTGAAAATGGTATTTGTTAGTTTTAACAAACTAGCATTTTAGCATTTAATGATACCTTTAGTTGTAACGATACCGGTATTGGGTTTTTAAAATTTTCCCTGCACATTTCATTCTAGAAGCAGTATTTATTGCTGCTAATTGAGCATCCCTAACACTCCTCACAGTAGGTAAACCAACACTTAAAAGGCCCTGATGTCCCCAAGCTTCCTTCCCACCTGACTCTGGGGGTAAGTGAAGCAGTTAGTGTGGTGGCAAAGCAAAAGTGTTTGAGGCGCTCTCCTCACCAATACTTTTCTCAGGTGGGCACTGAGGCCAACCCAAGAGTAGCACTGACACCTCAACTGCAAAATCATCTGACCTCAGAGCCAACCAGACTCTGGGAAGTAGTACTTTGCCTCGTGAGCCACCATTTCCCCAGCGTGGACCTCCTTTTTGGTGATCTCTCTCAGATCCAAACCTTAGATTCCAGCCAGGGACGGGACAAGGACAGGGACCTAGACCGAGATGGTGACTGCAAGAGACGGCCGAATCGCCAGGCCTCGCTTCCTCTGGTTGGCTGTCCAACACGTCAGTCAGAAGTGAACAAGCTTCTAGTTGGTCCTACGCAATGGGAAACACAAAGCCCTCCTCTGATTGGCCTCTTAGTCGAGGGGCGGGCCATAGGGAGAGCGGCCTGGTTGGGCTGGAATGGAAGACCAATGGGAACGCCGTGGCGCTGCTTTCGAAAGCGAAGCCTGCCCAACGGCACCTGGAAGAGTCAGCCGGTTGTCTCGGAGCTCCTGTGGCTTATTTGGTAACTGCGTCCTCCCGCCACGTAGCTACTGGCTACCCTCCGCCTCCTGTCCCTCGGTCACACTTTCGGTGTCTCGGTGTCATCGGGTGTGCCGCGGCGATTCAGGCTGTAGTCGGCGTGGCCTGCCCAGAGCTCTTCCTCGGATGTGGCCGCGGAGGTCCTAGGGCCGGGGGAGTGGGGATCGGGGGCCGGTAACAGTCTAAGAGTTGGCGGGCGTCGGGGCGAGATTCATGATGGCGGAAGCAGGAAAGGTCTGTGGCCGTGAAGGCCTTCTTTGTATTAAATCCCAGGGAGGAAGTGGGAGGTGTCTGACCCAGAAAGTTGTGCCATCCAGGTGGCCATCACCATTTCAGCCAACCATACCCTCGGTCGCCTGATTTCACCCCTCGTGGCTCCTTTCTAGACTCCACAGCTGCAGAACCGCTGCGCCAAATACACTGGGTCCTCTCAGCCTGGACCCAAAGCGAATCCCCTTCCTTCCTCAATGTCTGGGCTTGACCTTGTTGCTTTATTCCCCTTTCCTCATTGTTTTTAATTGCATTAGTACAGTCTCGTTAAAAAAAAAACACACACACACAAAACACCTCAAAACATGACACATGGATGGGGCCGAAGTATACTTTGGCCATTACCCACAATCCTAGTCTTCCTTTCCCTTCCGAAATGGAGCTGCTCTTTATAGTTTGCTGTGTATCCTGGTAGCTTTCCAGGTCTTAGTTGTTTGTTAAGAAAACACATTGTGTTGTGTTTTCATTTCTACAAAAACTATACCATACTGTACATATCCTGCAAATTTTTTTATTAAATATTTGGGAAACATTTATATTTCGTTACATCTAAATTTACTTCATTTTTAAGTGGCACAGTATGCCATAGTATGGCTATAACTGGCTTATTTAGCCATTCCTTATGATAGACTACTAGGTTTTTCAGTTTTTTGCTTTTATGAGTATTACTGCTATGAACATTCCTGATCACAACTCCTTATCAGAGTTTCTCTAGGGCAGTGGTTCTCAAACTTTTGGATCTCAGGACCCCTTTACACTCCTAAGACAATTTGTTTATGTAGGTTTATATCTACCACTATTTAATGTACTAGAAATTAAAAGAAAAAAATTAACTATTCATTAAAAATAACAACAGTAAACCCGTTACATGGTAACATAAATAATATTTTAAAATGAAAAATAACTTTTCCGAAGCAGAAAGTAATAGTGAGAACAGTAAAATTGCATTATAAAATTGCATTTTCTGAAAGTCTCTTTAATAGGCTTAATAGGAGACCTCTGGGTTCTCATACCTGCTTCTGCATTTCATCTATTAGGATGTTTTGGATGAAGTATATGTTACACAGATGTGTAATTAGAAAGACAAGGAACAGTTTAATAGCCTTTATAGGTAATTGTGGATATTTTTTCCATCGGTCCTCAACAAGTGGTAGATTCTTAAAGATTACTTTTAATGTGAATTTAGAAACTATATCAGTCATATAAATAAACTTCTCATACTTTGTTACATTTAAAATCCATTGGTCTGCCTTGTACTTGAACATGTTTTTTACCTGTGCAGGATTTTATAACATAATGCATTGGCAGTTTGGAAAGTATTGGTTCATTGAGTTGCACAGATCTGTCAAATGTTGACACAGTTCATCATACAGTGTCAAAAATTTCATTAATTAATATCACCACTGCTCTTATAAGAAAAGTCTTAAAAGTTTTGGACAGCTGCCAAACCTGTGGTGGAAGTTATCCAAAGTTCTAATTTTTGCTTGAAAGCTCAAATTTTACCATTAGCACCAGATACTATCAGTCATTTTTCTTGAAGTGACACGCTCGCTTTGTTTATTTCTGAGAAAATGCCTGCCAGATATCCAAGTCCGAATAGCCATAGTTTGTCAGTCAGTCGTTATTTCAAGAAAAATGGTGTTCCATGAAAAAAGTGACTTCAGCTCACAACTCAATCTGACAAGTGCTTTTCCTTGGGACAACCATTGTACTTTAGTATGCAACAGAAGTATTTATCTGTACTTCCTGTTGTGTTACACAGAATATTAGAAAGCCGTGTATTTAGGCATGGAGATTTTAATAACTTTTACTGCTTTATCAAGGACATTCTTAAGTGTCTGATGATAAGAAAAAAATACAGTGACACAGTACAGTTTGGTGCCATTCTTTTTGATGAGCTTTAAGGTATGAGCAGTTTTACACACCCTTGCTTTTTCCCCCCTCCCACCTTTCCTTTTGCATTAACCGTGTAAATGTCAACACAGTTAAAAAAAAAAAAGGCAAGCAACATGTTGTTTTTTTAAAATTATTATCTCTTTTTAGAGAGAGAGAGTGAGTGCCAGTGCGGGGAGGGGTGGGGTAGGTGGCAAGGGCAGAGGGAGAGGGAGAGGGGATCTTGAACATACTCCCGGCTGAGCACAGAGGCCGGTGTGGGGCTCAGTCCCACAACCCTGAGATCATGACCTGAGCCGAAATCAAGAATAGAACACCCCCTTAACCCCCTGAGCCACCCGGGCGGCCCAAAAGGCAAACAACATCTTTTTTTATATAAAGATTTTATTTATTTAACAAAGAGATACAGCGAGAGAGGGAACACAAGCAGGGGGAGCAGGAGAGGGAGAAGCAGGCTTCCCGCTGAGCAGGGAGCCTGACTCGGGGCTGGATCCCAGGACCCTGGGACTATGACCTGAGCCAAAGGCAGACGCTAAAAGACTGAGCCACCCAGGCACCCCAGCAAACAATTCTTAATACTATTATGAAGATAGTTTCGAATTTCATAGATCCCCTGAAAGGGACTTGGGAACCCCCAGGGAACTGTAGACCACGTTCTGAGGATATCTGGACATCTTCCTAGGGCATATGCGTGGGAGTGGTGTCGTAAACTGTGCATTTGTAATCTTAGTAGGTGCTGCCCAGTACCCCTCTGACACGGTTGTACTAGTTTGTGTTCTCCCCAACAGGTTGTAAGGGCTCATTTCTCCTTACTCTTCCCAACACTGAATGTTATCAAACTTTAAATTTTGCAAATAGGGGGGCGCCTGGGTGGTTCAGTGGGTTAAAGCCTCTGCCTTCGGCTCAGGTCATGATCTCAGGGTCCTGGGATCGAGCCCCACATCGGGCTCTCTGCTCAGCAGGGAGCCTGCTT
>CM052801.1:47719687-47777946 GCA_028533885.1 Nasua narica | reverse complement strand
TATGCTTGCTCATGTCCTTTACCTGTATTTTTGTGCTGATTGTCTCTCAGCCAGGATGATTAAAGGATAGTAGTAGTCTTTTGGGGATGCCTGGGTGGCTCAGTCAATGAAGCATCTGCCACATCGGGCTCCCTGCTCAGCAGGGGAGTCTGTTTCTCCCTCTCCCTCTGCCCCTGCTCGTGTGCTTTCTCTCTCTTGCTCACTCTCTCTCTCAAATAAATAAATAAATAAATAAATAAATAAAATATTAGTCTTTTGATTTACATATTGCACATATTTTCTCCCAGTCTATCTCTTGCCTTTTAATTTTGTTTATGGTATATTTTTGAATAGAAGTTTTCAGTTTTGGGGCGCTTGGGTGGCTCAGTGGATTAAGCCTCTGCCTTCAGCTCAGATCATGATCTCAGGGTCCTGGGATCAAGCCCCGCATCAGGCTCTCTGCTCAGCAAGGAGCCTGCTTCCCCCCCTCTCTCTGCCTGCCTCTGCCTGCTTGTGATCGCTCTCTCTCTGTCAAATAAATAAATACAATCATTTTTTAAAAAAAAGAAATGAAATTATTTTCTTTAAAAAAAAAGAAGTTTTCAGTTTTGAGGTCCGATTAATCAGACTGATTTTTTGGCTTTTGATTTTTGTGTTTTATTTAATAAGGTCTTCCACATGCCAAAGTTATAAGCATGCTTCTGTGTTTTCTAATACTTGTATAGTAGTTTCTCTGTGTTTGCTTACATTTTCAATGCAGCTAGAATTTATTCTCATGGATGGTGTGAGTGATGTATATTTTTCTGTTCTTTGTTTTCAAAGGACTATCCGTCTTGGAACATAGCAGAGAATAGAGAGATAGTGAATCTCTGGGACTCCTCAATTGAAGTCTTGTCCGTGATGTTTTCAGACCTTAGTACTTGGCTGCCTTCAATGGGACACACCTGATGAGGGGAGCATTTCCCATAAAGGAGGATCCCAATCAGAGCCCAGCATCCACACATCCAGCTCTCATTCACCAATCAGTAAGAATTTCCTAGATAATACCGGCTTTTTCTTGGCCTCCGCCCTCGTGTGGGGAAGAGGTGGCCAATAGGTGAGCTTAACATCTTGTTAGAGAAATCCTCCACTGGGTCGAACAAGGGGAAGGGAAGAAGCAGACCGAGTTATCTGCTGGAGGGTGGGAGTAGGAGAATCACCTAACCCATCCAAACAGCCCTTAAGGGCAAGATGGCAGAAAAATCAGGGCGCCTGGGTGGCTCAGCTGGTTGAGCGACTGCCTTCGGCTCAGGTCATGGTCCTGGAGTCCCGGGATCGAGTCCCATATCGGACTCCCGGCTCTGCGGGAAGTCTGCTTCTCCCTCTGACCTTCTCCCCTTTCATTCTCAGTCTCTCTCTCTCTAATAAATAAATAAAAAAAAAATCTTTAAAGATGGCAGAAAAATCACTATGTGGGCTCTCTAGACCTAACTCTAGAGAAGAACTTCCTTGAGCCTTCTCTTGTTATGATGGGGAGTCCTGAGAGTTTTCTTGGGGCCAACCATATTTGGTTTGTTTCCCCATTTTTCTTCCTTTTAAAGTGGGTATATTAGTTTTCTGTTGCTGCTGTAACAAGTTACCACAAACTTAGTGGCTTAAAACAACACGGATCTATTTATGTTACTGCTCTGGTGGTCAGGGGCCCAAAATAGGCCTTATGGACTAAAATCCACGTGTTGGGAGGGTCATGTTCCTTCTAGAGGCTGTAGGGGAGAGAATATTCCTTGTCTTTTCCAGCTTCTAAAGGCTGCCTGCATTCCTTAGCTCACGGTCCCCTTCCACCTTAAAGCCAGTGATCTCTGCTCCAGTCTACTTCTGTCTTCACTTGTCTTCTGACTCTCCTGCCTCCCTCTTTTTTTTTTTTAAAGATTTTATTTAATTATTTGATGGAGAGAGAGCACAAGCAGGCAGAGAGGCAGGCAGAGAGAGAGAGGGGGGAGACAGGCTCCCCGCTGAGCAGAGAGCCTGATGCGGGGCTCGATCCCAGGACCCTAAGACCATGACCTGAGCCGAAGGCAGAGGCCCCAACCCACTGAGCCACCCAGGCGCCCCTCTCCTGCCCCTCTCCTGCCTCCCTCTTAAGGACCCGTGCTTGTGCTTATGTTGAGGTCACTGGGGTAATCTCCCCATTGTAAGATCTTCAACTTAATCATGTCCTCAAAGTCTTTTCTTTTTCTTCTGCAAAGTCTCTTTTGCCGTGCAAAGTAAGATATTCATCCTCAGGTTCAGGGGATGAAGACGTGGGCGTCTTTTGCTGTTGAGTCTACCACAGTGGGTTACTTCAGCAGAAGGCTGTGCTTATTCATTCGATCTTGATTTGCGGTGGAGAGAGAAGTTTCTTTGTTTTAGGTCTGCAGGATTATGTGCAACAGAATTGGTGTTAGTTTCGTAATATTCTGTCTGCCTTTGGTTAGATTATAAGAGGAAGTAGGAGGTAGGAGAGCAGAGGTTCATAAAGGAAGCTGAGGAATGGGAAGAGATGAAGGAGGAAAAGCAGGAGAAGGAGATATCCTTAAAGCCAAGGGGACAGTGTTAACAGAAGGAAGGAGTACATTTAATACTGTATTAAATGCTGCTGAGACACCAAAGTAAGATGAGGCCTGAAAGGCATCTGTTAGATTTAGTGACCTTTGCAATAGCTATTTTCGTAGAGTGATGGGAAGTGGGAAGAACATTGAGTACACAGCTCATATGAGAATATTCTAAAAAAAAAAAGAATATTTGGGGTGCCTGGGTGGCTCAGTGGGTTAAAGCCTCTGCCTTCGGCTCAGGTCATGATCTCTCTCTCTGTCAGATAAATAAATAAAATCTTAAAAAAAAAAAAAAGAATATTCTAGGGATGCCTGGCTGGCTCAGTCGGTAGAGCATGTGACTCTTGATCTCGAGGTCATGAGTTCAAGCTCCATGGTGGGCCTAGAGCCTATGAGGGAAAAAAAAAAGAAATTCTAAGTTTTTCCGTGGAGGAGTTGAGAATGGCAGGATGGATTTGAGAAAGGACTTTTACCCCCTTAAAGTTGAGAGATATTTGAGCCAGGTGAGAGGGTAAGGTTTATGTTGGGGAAGAGACTTTGAATTCTCGTGGTTTCAGTAACCTGATCCCCAAATGAGTGATTCTAATCGGACATCCTTCCCAAGTTCCAGACCTGTATAATGCAACTCCCTATTGAACATGTCCACTTGGAAGTCCTTCTCAAACTTAAAATGTCCGATTATTAACCCTCTCTCGTTCCTCGCCTGCCCCCACCCCCTCAGCAGCTCCCACCTGCTTTTTATCATTTCCGGATTATGCAAGTAGCTTTCAAAGTGGCCTTTTTGCACCTATATTTACTGTCCCATTCATTTTCTGCACAGCAGCTAGAGTGGTCTTTCTAAAACAACCTATAAGCTTTAAAAATTTCCTGTTGTTTTCAGTGTAAAAGCTGGATTCTGTACTCATCTACCGAGATTCTATGCTTCAAGCCTGGAGAACTATTTCCGGTTCTCAGAGAAAGCTATGTTCTCTCGTACCCCCACGCTTTCGCATATACAGTTGCCTCTGCCTACAGCATCCCCTCCATTGTTTGTTTTTTTTTTTTTAAGATTTTATTTATTTATTTGACAGAGAATGAGAGAGCACAAGTAGGCAGAGAGCCCGATGCGGGGCTCGATCCCAGGACCCTGAGATCATGACCTGAGCCAAAGGCAGAGGCTTTAACCCACTGAGCCATCCAGGCGCCCCAACTACTCATCTTTCAAGACTCATTTCAGGCTCTCCTTTCTACTTCCTCTGGGAAGCCTCCTTGTTTTTCCCAGGCTGGGATTAGATACCTTTCTGTATGTTCCTGGCACGTGTACTTTCTTGGATACCCTGTATCCCCACAGGGCTGGTGCTGCCTTTAGTTAACATCCTACATATTTTCTGTGGTTGACCCATTCTTTTAATTTTTTGTAAAAAGCATTTTAATTATTCAAGTAATACATGAGTATGTTTTTTTGTTGTTGCTTAAGTCACACAGTTCTCCTTTCCCAACCCCCTGATGCAGGTCCCTGTCCCGGAGGAAACTAATGTTATCAGATTGGCATTTGTTCTTCCAGGTCATTTTCTTTGTATTTAAAAATAGAAATATAAGGGCGCCTGGGTGCTCAGTCGGTTAAGTGTCTGCCTTTGGCTCAGGTCATGATCCTGGGATCTTGGGATCAAGCCCCCATTGGACTCCCAGCTCCACAGGGAGTCTGCTTCTCCCTCTGCCCCTCTTCCCGCTTGTTCTCTCAATCTCTCTCTCTTTCTCTCTCTCAAATGATAAATCCATAAAATCTTTAAAAAAAACAAATTGTGGCAAATTACACGTGATATAAAATTTACCATTGTAAGAAATTTTAAGAGTCACCTGGGTGGCTCCGTCACTTGGCCATCGACTCTTTATTTTGGCTCAGGTCATAGTCTCAGGGTCGTGGGATGGAGCCCTGCATCAGGCTCCGCACTGGTCATGGAGTGTGCGTGAAGGTTCTCTCTCTTTCTCTCTCTCCCCTCTCTCTGTCTGTCTCCCCTGCCTGTATGCCTCCCCTTGCTTGTGCTCTCTTGCTCTCTCTGTATCTAAAACCAAAAAAGAATTTTTAAGTGTATAGTTCAGCACTATTAAGTACATTGTGGTGTAATCATCACCACCATCTATCTACAGAACTTTTTTCATCTTCCCAAACTGAAATTCCATACTTAGTAAACCATAACTCCTACTATCTCCTATTTATTTATTTATTTATTTGTTTGTTTAGTTAGTTATATTATGTTATGTTAGTCATCATACAATACATCATAGTTTTTGATGTAGTGTTCCATGATTCATTGTTTACATATAACACCCAGCGCTCCATGCAACACGTGCCCTCCTTAATACTCATCACTGGGCTAACCCATCCCCCCACTCCCCTCCCCTCTAAAACCCTCAGTTTGTTTCTCGGAGTCCACAGTCTCTCATGGTTCATCTCCCCCTCCGATTTCCCCCCTTCATTTTTCCCTTCCTTCTAATGTCCTCCATGCTATTCCTTATATTCCGTAAGTAAGTGAAACCATGTGATAGTTGTCTTTCTCTGTTTGACTTATTTCACTCAGCATAATCTCCTCTAGTCCCATCCATGTTGATGCAAATGGTGCGTATTCATCTTTTCTGATGGCCGAGTAATATTCCATTGTATATATATACCAAATCTTCTTTATCCACTCATCTATTGAAGGGCATCTCGGCTCTTTCCACAGTTTGGCGATTGCGGACATTGCTGCTATGTACTATCTCCTCTCTCCTCAGCTATCATTCTACTTTTGGTCTCTATAAATTTGACTGTCCTAAGTATGTCATGTCAGTGGAATCATCCAGAATTTGTTTTATTGTGACAGGCTTATTTCGCTTAGTATGATGTCTTCAAGGTTTATCCATGTTGTAGCATGTGTCAGAGTTTCCTTCCTTTTTTTTAAGGTAGAATGATATTCCATTGTACGTATATACTACCTTTTGTTTATCTAGCTATCCATCAGTGAACACTTGGGTTGCTTCCACCTTTTGGCTATTGTGAACAATGCTGCCATGAACATGAGTGTACAAATTATCTGTTCAAATCCCTCTGATTTTGGGGGGCATATATATAGAAGTGGAATTGCTGGGTCACTTTTTTTTAAAGGTTTCATTTTATTATTTATTTGACAGAGAGAGATCACAAGGAGGCAGAGAGGCAGGCAAAGAGAGAGGGGGAAGCAGTCTCCCCGCTGAGCAGAGAGCCCAATGTGGGGCTCGATCCCAGAACCCGGAGATCATGACCTGAGCCCAAGGCAGAGGCTTTAACCCACTGAGCCACCCAGGCGCCCCCCTGTTTCCCTTTTGATGGACATTTCGATCGGTAGCACTCAAGTCGTGTTCCATGGACTGGTGCCGGTGGACTATCAGTCCACAGTGAGATAAGGATAGAAGTTAAGAGTAAGAATTTATGGGCGCCTGGGTGGCTCAGTTGGTTGAGCAACTGCCTTCGGCTCAGGTCATGATCCCGGAGTTCCGGGATCGAGTCCCATATGGGACTCCCGGCTCTGCGGGAGGTCTGCTTCTCCCTCTGACTTTCTCCCCTCTCATTCTCAGTCTCTCGCTCTCTAATAAATAAATAAACAAATCTTTAAAAAAAAAAAGAGTAAGAATTTATAACACATTTGTACCAATTTTGTGTTGCTGTGACAGCCAAGTATGTGGTTACTTTTCTTGTGATTTCTTTCTGGCTACTTTACAAAGTTATCAGTCTGTAACAGATTGGAAATTTACCAAAAAAAAAAAAAAAATCCCTAAACCCTGGTTCTTTACCACATATAGCTTGAGAATCCTCGAAGGACAGTTTTTAGGTTTTTGTATTTTTCCCAGTAAGTCTTTTTGTGTGACATACACGAGTGCTTCCTCTAGGATGGGTAATGAAGAACAGAACTACTGGGTTGAAGGGCATGCACATTTTCCATTTTAACAGATCATACAAAATTGCTCATCAAAAGCCACATACTTCCAGCAACAACAATATGCGAGAGCACCTATTTCTCTAGACCCCTGCCAACACTTGCTATCGATCTTCTTAAAATTTTGTTGATCTGTTAAAGAAAAAGTGATGTTTTAATTCATAGTCCTTTGATTCTAGTCGAATTTATGTATCCTCCTTTCCTGTGTTTATTAATATTTGCATTTCCTGGGGTGCCTGAGTGGCCTAGTTGGTTATGTGTCCATCAACTCTTGGTTTCAGCTCAGGTCCTGATCTCATGGGTCATGGGATCGAGCCCCACGTTGGGCTCCAGGCTCAGTGGGGAGTCTGCTTGAAGATTCTCTCCCTCTGCTTCTCCCTCTACTTGCACTCTCCTTCTCTCTCTCTAAAATAAAATAAATCTCTAGGGTACCTGGGTGGCTCAGTCAGTTAAGTGTCTGCCTGCAGCTCAGGTTGTAATCCAGGAGTCCTGGGACTGGGTCCCACATCAGGCTCCCTGGTCTGCGGGGAGCCTGCTTTCCCCTCTGCATCTCTCTCTCTCTCTCTCTCTCATGAATAAATATATAACATCTGTAAAAATAAAGCAAAATAAATCTCTAAAAAAAATTTGCATTTCCCATTATTGGTTGCTTGTTATATCTTTGTCTCATGTTTCTATTGGGTCGTTTGTTTTTTCTAATCGATGGGTAGTTCTTTATATTAACATTAATTAGTCTATGTATGTTACAAATATTTTCTTCTAATCTACCCTTCTTTTATATTTATTTACAATGTCTTTAGAATAGAAACTTAAAATTTTGATGTAGTCAAATATATCATTCTTTTCCTTTGTGGCTTTTTCTTTTACTGTCTTATTTAAGGAAGTTGTCACCACTCCAAGGTTTTAAACATATTCACTTATATTTTCTCCTCATACATTTCGTCCTTCTTTTTTTTACAGCTTTACTGAGGTATAATTGATGTACAATAAACTCTATGTACTTAAAGGATATAAGTTGATGAGTTCTGACGTATGTTCACACCCATGAAACTCACCACCATCAAAGTAATGAATATGTCCATCACCTCCAAAAGTTTCTTTGTGTCCTATTGTTCTTATATATTTCTAAGCTTGTGTGTGTGTGTGTGTGTGCGCGCGCACATGTGTGTGCTAGGATTATATTTTTTCATATTTTTATTAAGTTATCATTTATATATAGTAAATTCACCCTTTTAAGTGTACATTTCTGCAAGTTTTAACAAATCCATACAGTCGTGTAACAACAGCTACAATCAAGATATAAGATAGTTCCGGGGTGCCTGGGTGGCTCAGTGGGTTAAAGCCTCTGCCTTCAGCTCAGGTCATGATCTCAGGGTCTGGGATCGAGCCCCGCATCAGGCTCTCTGCTCAGTGGGGAGCCTGCTTCCCCCTCTCTCTGCCTGCCTCTCTGCCCTTGTGACCTCTCTCTGTCAAATAAATAAATAAGTAAAATCTTAAAAAAAAAAAAGATATAAGATAGTTCCATCACTTCAAGAAATTTACTAGTTCCTCTTTAAAGTCAAAACTCCTCCCCTTTACCTCCTAGCACTCACTGTTTCCTGATATCATAGTTTTGCTCTTTCAAAACTGTCATATAAATGAAATCATACAATATCCATGTTGTTGCTTGTATCGGTAGTTTGTTCCTTGTCATTGCTGAGTAGATTCCAATGTATGGATGTACCAGTTTGTTTTTTCATTCCCTAGCAGAGGTTTGGATTATTTGGGTTGTTTCCAGTGTTTGGTGATTATAAATATAGTGACTGTAAACATCAGCATCAGGTGGTTCTTGTGTGAAGCTAAGATTTCATTTCACTTGGGTGAATGCCTAGGACCGGGATTGCTGGGTTGTATAGTCAATGTATGTTTAACTTTATAAGACACTGCCAAACTGTTTTCCAAAGTAGCTGTCCAATTTTGCATTCCTTTCAGCAGCATATGAGAGATCTTGTTACTTCTAGTTCCCCAGCACTTGGTAGTGTCAGTTTTTTCTTAAGATGTTGGAGTAGGGGCGCCTGGATGGCTCACTTGGGTAAGCAGCTGCTCAGGTCATGATCTCAGGGTCCTCAGGATCGAGCCCCGAATTGGGCTGTCTGCTCAGCAGGGAGTCTACTTCTCCCTCTCACTCTCCCTCTGTGTTCTCTCTCTCTCAAAAAAATATATAAAATCTTAAAAAAGATGTCGGAGTAAGTGTAATAGTATCTCCTTTTTTTAAAATTTATATTTTCCTAATGACTAGTGATGTTGAACATCTTTGTTATAGTGTCTGTTCAAATCTTTGTCCCACTTAAAAAACTGGATTATTTGTTTTGTTATTCTCAAGTTTTTAGAATTCCAAGTACAAATCCTTTATCAGATGTGCGGTTTACAAATATTTTCTCTCAGTCTGTAGCATGTCTTTTTGTTCTTTTACCAGTATTTTGATGAAATTCTATTTCTTAATTTTTTCTTTTATGACTCACGCTTTTGTTTCATATCTAAGAAATCTTTGTCCAACACAGGTTGTTTGAGTTGTTCTTTTTAGATTCATTATTTGAAATTTTAAATTGTATAAATTTAAGATCTAGAATTTATTTTTGTTAAGTAGTGTGAGATTTTGTTCTAAATTTTTTCCCAAACAGATAGCTAATTGTGCTACTATTTATTGACTTTCTCCAGTGATTTGAAATACCTTTATCACATACAAAATTCCCTTAAACACATGGGCCTGTTTCTGACCATCTCTTTTGTTTCATTGATGTATTTGTTTATACCTACACCAATGTCAATATTAATATCATATCAGTATTAAAATCACTATGATGGGAGTGCCTGGGTGGCTCAGTTGGTTAAGGGTCCGACTCTTGATTTCGGCTCAGGTCACAATCTCAGAGTTGTGAGACTGAGCCCCGCATTGGGCTCTGCGCTGGGTATGGAGACTGCTTAAGATTCTCTCTCCTGCTCCCTCTGCCCCTCCCTCCTCTCTCTCCCTCTCTAAAAAAAATAAAATTTCTGCTATGGCTTTATCATACATTTAGATGTGATAGGGCAAGTTTTTCCTCATTGTATTTAAAATATTTCTTGGCTAATCTAGCTCATTTTTCCTTCCACAAGAATTTCTAGAGTCAGTCAATAAATTCCACAGATCTTGTTGAGATTTTAGTTGAGATTACATCAAACTTTCAACTTAATTTGGTAAGAGTTGATGTCTTTACATTATTGAGTTATTCCCAACCAGGAATATGGTGTATCTTTCTATTTCTGTAGGTCTTCATTAATGGAATGTGTGTTTTTATTTAGACTTACTTCTTTTATGTTTCATACTATTTTGTAAGCCTTTGTTTACTTCTCTCTCTTTCTCCTGTATAAACTTTTTGAGTGTAGGTATCTTTTCATTTCATGTCTATAGTATAGTGCCTGGCATATGTTAGATTGCTTAATAAATGTCTGACAAACACATAATTGTTTAAGAATTTGTTTACAAATTGAGGGGCACCTGGCTGGCTCAGTTGGTAAAGCCTACAACTCTTGATCTTGGGGTAGTGAGTCTGAGTGCCACTTTGGGGGTAGAGATTACTTCCCAAAAAAGGAAAGAAAAAAAAACTTAAAAAAACCAAACAAACCGTGGACTTCCCCTACCCTTGCAAATGCACAGAAATGCGCAGAATTTTACATAAAGTTCGAAGGTATATGTGAGCACTCTCCCGGACGACCATGCACAAACTTCATGTTGAGTACTCCTCATCAGAAGTGATAAATCCTATAAGAATGGTTGTATAAATTGCTGTGGAACATGAGGGAAGGATTTCATTGACTCTACCACAGGGTATCAAGGAAAGCCTCATTGAAAGATAATTTCGGGTCTGACACATAATGATTGAATAGGGGTGTCCTAGACTATCAATGGTGGGGAAAGGGTATTTTAGGCCAATGGGTTGGGTTAACCTGAAAGCCAGTTTATCCTGCAAACCCCTTTGATCATTTGCCTGTATGTTTAGTATTTCTTGAACCCCTGTGGGCTTCCTGCTACCCTTCTGTGCCTTCCTTTACGCCCATTCATCCACCCACTGTTGTCTCTCCTGCCAGTTCTTTGCACTGAGTTTCCTGGAAAACGAATTCCATTGTAAACAAACACTCCTGTACCCTAGATTTCCTCCCCAAATTATCCCTCTACATTTTTTTTTTAAAGAAACATTTTTTTTTTAAAGATTTTTTATTTATTAGAGAGAGAGACTGAGAATGAGAGGGGAGAAGGTCAGAGGGAGAAGCAGACCTCCCGCAGAGCCGGGAGTCCGATATGGGACTCGATCCCGGGACTCTGGGATCATGACCTGAGCCGAAGGCAGTCGTCCAACCAACTGAGCCACCCAGGCGCCCCTCTACATTTTTTTTTTAACTGAAGCTTTACTTTTCCCCAAATGTCTGGCTCCCTTATTGCTATGGCTCTTGAGTGAGAGACTCGTGTCATTTATTTAACCGATGTTTCTTACTGAGGAAGGTTTAGGTTGTTTCCAGGTTTTTTTGGTTTTTTTTTTTTTTTTGCTATTACAAACAATGCCCCGGTGAACATCCTTACATGTATGTTTGTGTATGTGCCAATGTATTTGTAGAATAGATTTATTGAATTGAAACTGCTGAATCAGACGGCATGAACAAATTTGATAAGTACTGCCAAATTTTTATCCAGAAAAGTTGTTCTTATGTGCATTATTACCAGCCACAAATGAGAGGGCCCATAGTCTTACACCTCACCAGTATTGCGGAGTCACTAATTTTGTTTTTAGTCGTTAGTCATTTTTATTTGTTTCACAGAAGATGTCATCATCATTTTTACCCTCAGATGAAAAGTTACTCCTTTGAGGCTTATGCCTTCTGGCGGTATTACCTTTTATTTCTTCTAGATGTAGTCACTTATTAACTTCTTTACTTCCTTATATTCTTTTTTTTTTAAAGATTTTATTTATTTATTTGACATAGAGAGAGAGCACAGGTAGGCAAAGAAGCAGGCCGAGAGAGGGGGAAGCAGGTTCCCTGCTGAGCAAAGAGCCCGATGCAGGGCTCGATCCCAGGATCCCAGGACCCTGAGTTCATGACCTGAGCCGAAGGCAGAGGCTTTAACCCACTGAGCCACCCAGGCGCCCCTACTTCCTTATATTCTTTGAGGACTTAGGCATTTGGCTTGTTTTCTCCCCTCTACCCAAACTCTTGCCATTCACCTGCGAGCTGACCACAGTGCTCTGTGGCTGGATTGGCCGAGCAACGCCCCAACTTCACAGTCCCCTGACCATCTAGAGCTCTTCTCCTTCATGCTGTCCTGAAGCAAAATTGTTCCACCAGATGCTGGATTTGGTCATTTCCCAGAATTACTCTACCGAAAATATAAAATTCTGTTATTTCATTCTCTGTCCTCACCTTTGGATTGTTCGAGCTTTCTTACTACCTTAATCCTTTTGTAATCACCCTTCAGATCCATAACCCCTCCATTTTTTTCCCCAAAACCTTTGCTCTAAGTATTTTAAAAGTAATATGTATTGTAAAAGGTTTGCTTCATAACATGAACCTACAACCTAGAGAGTATAAGGCTCTCGTAATCCTATCACTTTGAGGGGCGCCTGGGTGGCTCAGTTGGCTAAGTGGCTGCTTTGGCTCAGGTCATGATCCCAGAGTCCTGGGATCGAGTCCCAGATTGGGCTCCCTGCCCAGCAGGAGCCTGCTTCTCCCTCTGCTGGCTGCTCCCCCTGCTTGTACTCTCTCTGTCTAATAAATAAATAAAATCTTTAAAAAAAATCCTATCTCTTTGAGACAACCACTGCTAAGAATTTAGTGCAAGTCTTCCAGAATTTTGCCTATGTATATATTTTTATATAATTTTTATACTAGACACAAACTACATTTTATACACTATTTGCAACTTTTTGCATAATGTTACTCTGGACATTTTTATCATTTTACTACCTATAGCATCAATGCATTACTTTTTAAAATTTAATTTTTAGGGCGCGCCTGAGTGGCTCAGTTGGTTAAGCGACTGCCTTCGGCTCAGGTCATGATCCCAGAGTCCCGGGATCGAGTCCCATATCGGACTCCCGGCTCTGCGGGAAGTCTGCTTCTCCCTCAGACCTTCTCCCCTCTCATTCTCAGTCTCTCTCTTTCTCTCTAATAAATAAATAAAGAATCTTTAAAAAAAAAAAAGTCTTTAAAATTTAATTTTTAGAATTGAGATATAATTGACATGTAACATTATGTTAGTTTCAGGTATACAATATGATGATCCCGTATTTGTGTATATTGCAAAATGATCACCACACTAGTTAACATCTGTCATCATACATAGTCACAAAATTTTTTCTTGTGATGAGAATTTTTAAGATTTGCTCTCAGCAGCTTTCAAATATGCAATACAGTATTCTTAACTATAGTACCATGCTGTCCATTACATCCCAATGATTTCTTTGTTTTATAGCCGGGTATTTGTACCTTTTGACCCCCTTTACTTGTTTTACCCACCCCCTATTCCCTACCCCTGGCAACCACCAATCTGTTCTCTGTATCAGTGAGCTTGGTTGTTCTCTTTGTTTGTTTAAGACTCCACATACAACTGAGATCAGATGGTTTTTGTCTTTCTCTGTCTGACTTATTGCTCTTAGCATAATGCTGTCAGAGTCCATCCATGTTGTTACAGATGGGAAGATTTTTGTCACAGATGGCAGAATTTCATTGATTTTATGGCTCAGTAATATTCCATTGTAAAAAATAATGGTAATAATAATAGTCCATTGTATATGTATCCAGCGACTTCTTTTTTTTTTTTTTTTTTTTTAAAGATTTTATTAATTTAGTTGACAGAGAGAGAGAGAGATCACAAGTAGGCAGAGAGGCCGGCAGAGAGAGAGGAGGAAGCAGGCTCCCTGCCGAGCAGAGAGCCCGATGCGGGGCTCGATCCCAGGACCCCGAGATCATGACCTGAGCCGAAGGCAGAGGCTTTAACCCACCGAGCCACCCAGGTGCCCCAGCGACTTCTTTACCCATTTTTCCATCAGTGGACACTTAGGTTGTTTCCATATCTTGGCTATTGTAATTAACACTGCAATGAACATGGGCATGCATATATCTTTTCAAGTTAGTGTTTTCATTTTCTTCAGATAAAGACCCAGAAGTGGAATTGTGGTAGTTCTATTTTTAATTTTTTGAGAACCTCCATACTCTTTGCCATAGTGGCTGCGCCAGTTTACATTCCCATCGATAGTGTACAAGGGCTGCCTCTTCTCCACATCCTCACCAACACTTGTTATCTCTCTCTCTTTTCTAAAGATTTTATTTATTTATTTATTTATTTATTTATTTATTTATTTGATAGAGAGAGAGACAGCAATAGAGGGAATACAAGCAGGGGGAGTGGGAGAAGGAGAAGCCTGCTTCCCGCTGAGCAGGGGGCTGGATGCGGGGCTCGATCCCAGGACCCTGGGATCATGACCTGAGCCGAAGGCAGATGTTTAATGACTGAGCACCCAGGCGCCCCAACACTTGTTATCTCTTGTCTTTTTCCCCCCACTCTCTCCCCTCTCTTGTCTTTTTGATAATAGCCATTCTAACAGATATGAGGCAATGTCTTGTCATAATTTTGATTTGCATTTCCCTGATGATTAGTGATGTTGAGCATCTTTTCATGTACCTGCTGGCCATCTGTCTGTATGAATTCTTTGGGAAAATGTTTATTCAGAATCATCTGCCCATTTTTTAAGTAGATTTTTTTTTACTATTGAGTTTTTTGAGTTCTTTATATATTTTGGATATTAACCCCTATCAGATATGTGATTTGCAAATATTTTCTCCCATTCTGTAGGTCACCTTTTCATTTTGTTGATGGCTTCCTTTGCTGTGCAGAAGCTTTTTAGTTTGTATGTTTATTTTTGTTTATTTTTTTTAAAGATTTTATTTATTTGACAGAGAGAGAGAGCAATCACAAGTAGATAAAGAGGCAGGCAGAGAAGGGAGGGGGGGAAGCAGGCTCCCTGCTGAGCACAGAGCCAGATGTGGGGCTTGATCCCAGGACCCTGAGATCATGACCTGAGCCAAAGGCAGAGGCTTTAACCCACTGAGCCACCCAGGAGCCCCTAGTTTGTATGTTTGTTTTTGCTTTTCTTGCCTTTTCTTTTGGTATCAAAAGATGGAACTTACTGCTGATGTTTTTTTCTAGGAATTTTATGGTTTCATGTCTTACACTCAAGTCTTTAATCCGTTTTGAGTTGATTTTTGTGTACGGTGTAAGAAGGTGGTCCAGTTTCATTCTTTTGCATGTGGCTGCCCAGTTTTCCCAGCACCATTGATTGAACAGACTGTCCTTTCTCCATAATATGTTCTTGGCTCCTGTGTCGTAAATTAATTGACCATATGTGTGTGAGATTATTTTTGGACCATCTAATCTGTTCTATTGATCTATGTGTTTGTTGTATGCCAATACCATACCGTTTTGATTGCTATAGCTTTATGACGTAGTTTGAAATCAGGGAGTGTGATGCCTCTAGCTTTCCTCTTCTTTCTCAAGATTGTTTTGCCTATTTGGGTTCTTAAGCCATTCATTTAAAGATACTTTTATTTTATCTGTTTTGACAAATAAGTCATGTATATATTTAAGGTGTACAATGTGATGTTTGACATATGTATACATTGTGAAATGATTACCACAATTAAATTAATTAACTTACCTTCCATAGTTACCTTTTTGTGTGTGGTGAGAACACTAGAGATCAACTCTCTTAGCAAATTTCAAGTATATAATACATTATTAACTACATTTGCCATGCTGAACATTAGGTTTCCAGAACTCGTTCATCTTGTAACTGAGAGTTTATATCCTTTGATCAATATCTTTTCTTTTTCCTCATCTCCCAGCCTCTGGTAACCACCATTTGTTCTGATTCTATGCCAACTAACTCACTTTAACAGCTGCATAGTGTTCCATTGCATGTATGGCCCATTGTTTATTTAGCCAGACCTACCAATAGGTATTTGGTTTGTTCTAATGTTTATCACAAATACTGCTATGTTCTTTGTACACTTATCTGTGTGCCTCTGTGGATATTTCTGTAGGATACATTTTTAGAAATGTGTTGCTATGATAAATGGTATGCACATTTAGAATTTTAAAGATTTTTTTTTTTTTTTTTAATTAGGAAAGAGAGAGAGTGAGAGAGAGCATGAGAAGGGAGAAGGTCAGAGTGAGACGCGGACTCCCCATGGAGCTGAGAGCCCGATGTGGGACTCGATCCCGGGACTCCGGGATCACGACCCGAGCCGAAGGCAGTTGCTTAACCAACTGCGCCACCCAGGCGCCCCTAGAATTTTAATAATATAGTCAAATAGCCTCCTAGATTCTACTAATTTATACTCTTACCAATAAGGTATGAAACTATGTTTTCCCCATATACTTATCAATTTTGGGTATTATTAATCTATTTTCATCCTTAGCAATGTGATAGGCGAGACAGTTCTTATTTCTTATTTCATACTGTTTTGTAATCCTTTTTGTTTATACTCAGTAGTATGTTCTGGGTACTTTTTTCTATTGATGAACGTAGATTATACTGTCATTCTAAAGGTCTGTGTAGCATTCCATTGTGTGGACGGAACACTATTTTCCCTCAGTGGACATTTAGGTAGTTTTCAGTTTTTTGCTATTATAAGCACTTGTGATGATCACCCTTACCCATGTAAATTTTTTGCATTGTCTCATTCTCTCCTTAAAGTAAAATGCATTACTTGTTAATGGATTTATTAGCCAACATTTAATTCAAAATCTATAGCTCGTAAGGAGCACTTTTTATGCAGTGCTTCTTTTGCTCAGCATAACTTTTTTGAGATTTATCCATGTTATTGTGCATATCACGTTTTCTACTTTTCATTACTGAATAGTATTCCACTGCATGAATATACCACAGTTTGTCCTTTCTGTTATTGAATATTTGGAATGTTTATAGTTTTTGATTGCTATGACTAAAGCTGCAATGAGCATTCTAGTACAAGTCTTTTTATAAACATATGCTCTCATTTTTCTTTTTGGTAAATACCTAGAAGTGGAATTTCTAGACACTCAGGGTCGATGTATATTTAAATTTATAAGAAATTTCCAAACAATTCTCTAAAGCATTTTTACCATTTTATATTCAAATCAGAAATGTTTAAGAATTTCCTTTGCTCTTCATCTTCTCCAGCACTTGGTAATGGTCGGTCTTGGAAATATTAGCCATTCTGGTAGGTAGTAATATCTCATTGTAGTTTTATTATGCATTTTCCTGATGACTAATGATGTCAAGTACTTTTTCTTTTTCTTTTTTTTTTTTTTTTTATTTTTTTTTGTCAAGTACTTTTTCATGTGTTTGTTGACAATTCATACATTTTTCTTTGTGAAATACCTATTCAGATCTTTTCCCCACCTTCAAATTGAATTGTCTTTTTTGTTATTGAATGTCAGAGTTCTTTATGTATTTTGGTTATAAGTCCTTTGTCAGATATACGTTTTTCCAAATATTTTCTCCCAGTCTGTCATTTTGCCTGTTCATTTTTTTTTAATTTTTTACTAACATATAATGTATTATTTGCCCCAGGGTACATGTCTGTGAATCATCATTGCCTGTTCATTTTCTTAATGGTGATTTTTGATGAACAGCTTTTTTAATTTGGTGAAATTAATTACTTTTTTTTTTATTGTTACTACTTTCTGTGTTCTTTTACAAACCTTCGTCTCATCTCAAGTTTCCAAGATCCTCTCTTGGATTTTGTTCTAGAAGCTTTATAGTTTTAACAGTTATCTTTTATGTTTTGTTCCATGATCCATCTTCTCATATATTGAAGTAAGCTCTACACCAAGCATGGGGCTTGAACTCATGACCCTGAGATCAGGAGTTGCATGCTCTACCAACTGAGCCACCCAGGCAACTCATCTTCAGATTTTTTTTTTTAAATTTCAGCTTTGGGGTGCCTGGGTGGCTCAGTAGGTTAAAGCCTCTGCCTTCGGCTCAGGTCACGATCCCAGGGTCCTGGGATCGAGCCCCGCATCAGGCTCCCTGCTCAGCCTGCTTCCCCCCGCACCCCCCGCCGCCTGCCTCTGCCTACTTGTGATCTCTCTCTCTGTCAAATAAATAAATAAAATCTTTAAAAAATAAAATGAAAAGTAAAATTTCAGCTTTGGGGCACCTGGGTGGCTCAGTTGGTTAAGCATCTGTCTTCAGCTCAGGTCATGATCCCAGGGTCCTGGGATCGAGCCCTGTGTCCGGTTCTCTGCTCCGTGGAGAGTCTTCTTCTCCCTCTCTCTTTGACTCATGCTCTTTCACTCTCAAATAAATAAATGAACTCTTAAAAAATTAAAATTTCATCTTTATTGAGGTGTAATTGACATTCAGTTAAATCTTTTTGTATGGTGTGGGATCAGGATTGACATTTTTTTTTCTGTCTTGATATCCAGTTATTCCAGCCCCATTTGTTGAAAGACTTTTCCTCTCTCCAATTGAATATTGCTTTGTCAAAATTTAAGTGACTTTATATGTATAGGACTCTATTCACTTCCATTGACGTATCTATCTATCAAATACTGTAGCTTTGTAGGAAATCTTAAAGTTAGGAATATAATACCTCCAACTTTGTTATTCTTGTTCAAGAGTGCTTTGCATATTTTAGGTCCTTTGCATTTCCACATACGTTTTAAAGTCAGCTTGTCACACAATTGTATTAAATCAGTAGATGAATTTGGGGAGGATTCACATCTTAACAATATTGAGTCTTCCAATCTATGAACATAGTATATCCATTTATTTAGGCCTTTTAAATTTTCTCTTAGCAGTGTTTTGTAGCATTCAGTGTAGAAGTTCCTGGATCAGTTTTGATGGATATTATCAAATGCCTTCTAGAAAGGTTGTATCAGTTTGCTTTATCCATCAGTAGTACATTTTCTTCATACTCTCAACAGCAGTGGATTTTATCAGTGTTCTCATTCTTTGCCAGTTATCTAGCTTAAAATTTATGTTTCTGTTTCATTGGCATTTCTTTGACTAGGGATGAAGTTAAACATATTTTCACAAACTATATTTATGATCAGTATAATTGTTCACGAATTGTCTTTTCTTTTGTCTGTTTTTCTATTGGGGTGTTCATCTTTTTCGTTTTTCTTTTAAGATTTTATTTATTTATTTGTGTGTGTGTGTGTGAGAGAGAGAGAGAGCACAAGCAGGGGGAGCAGCAGGCAGAGGGAGAAACAGACTCCCCACTGAGTGGAGAGCCCAATGCAGGACCCAATCCCAGGACCCCGGGATCATGACCCGAGCTGAAGGCAGACACCTAACCAACTGAGCCACCCAGACGTCCCGGGTGTTCATCTTTTTCATGTTGATTTCTAATGATTTATAAAAGCTCTTTGGGGACACCTGGGTGGCTCAGTTGGTTAAGCAACTGCCTTCAGCTCAGGTCATAATCCTGGAGTCCAGGGATTGAGTCCTGCATCATTTCAGCTTTGAGTCCCACTGCCTGCTCAGTGAGGAGTCTGCTTCTCCCTCTGCCCCTCTCCCCTCACGTTCTCTCTCTCATTCTCTCTCTTTCAAATAAATAAAAAATTTTAAAGAGATCTTATAAAAGCCCTTTGTATGTTAGGGAGAGGGGTGTATGTGTGTGTAATTAGAGAAGTAGATAGTATTGTCTTTACAGCGTGAAGAAATTGAGGCTGAGAAAAGCTAACTGACTTGCCCAAGGTCATACAAATAATAAGTAACAGAGCAAAGATTTGAATCCTGGTCTGTGTGATATAAAATACCATGTTCTTCCTGTTTTAGAAAGACTATTTTTAGCCTCTGAATAATTTTTTCAGGTCTTGTAAAAATTTTCTAATATTATTGTCTCCTTTGCTAAACTTTGCTTTCGGAATTTGACTCTTGCCGAAAGTCTGGGTTAGAACTTTGGAGAACATTTGGCAGATTTCCCTCCCTTTTTTAATCATTCAGAGGTTTTAAGAGCATTACTTTGAAATAATTTCAAACTTAGAAGTTGTAAGAGTAGTACACAGGGTGCCTGGGTGGCTCAGTTGGTTAAGCAGCTGCCTTCTGCTCGGGTCATGAACCCAGAGTCCTGAGATTGAGCCCTGCATTGGGCTTCTTGCTCCATGGGAAGCCTGCTTCTCCCTCTGCCTGCTGCTCCTCCTGCTTGTGTTCTCTCTCTCTAATAAATAAATAAAATCTTTTTTAAAAAAAACACAATATAATGATCAAAATCAGGAAAATTAGCATTGATATAATACTATTACTTTCCATATTCAGATTTTACCTCTTGTCCCAATAATGTCCTTTAGAGCAATTTTTTTCCTGGTATAGAATAAAATCCAGGATATACATTGACTTTGTCACGTCACATTAGTCTCCTTTAATCTGGAATAGTGCCTCAGTCTTTCTTTTTTTTCCTTGCATGATGTTGGCATTTTTGAAGAGGACAGGCCAGTTATTTTGTAGAACGTTCCTTAGTTTGGGTTTGTCAGATGTTTGCTCATAGTTAGCCTCCGGTTATGCACTTTTGTCGGAATACCACAGAGGCGAGATGTTCTCGGTGCATTACAACAGGAGGTACATGATGTCAGTTTGCCCCATAATCAGTAAGATTAACTTGGACTATTTGATTAAAATGAGTCTGCCAGTTTTCTCCATTGCAAATTTACTATTTTCCCCTTTGTAATTAATATGCAATTTGTGGTGGAATCCCTTGAGACTGTGGAAGTGTCTTATTTTTCATCAAACTTTCACCTAGGAGTTTTTAACATTCATTGATAATTGCTTAGTTGTTTACTATGATATGTGAACAATGGTGACTTTTAAAATACACCTCTAGTTCCACATTAATTAGTTGTTAGATGGCATTCTCCTGTAAAGAAGAGCTTTCCCTTCACCCCATGTATTGATTGATTCATTGATTATCAGTATGAACACATGGATTCTTATTTAGTGTATGGGTTATGTTTTACTGTTATTGTTCAGTTTGATGCTTAAATATGGCCAGTCGGAGCCCCTTAAGCTGATTTGTGTCCATTGGCATGTCCCCACCATTCTTGAGCACTTCCTTACTTTTTGAGACAGCAAGAATATCTCAGGCTTATCCTGTATTTCCCCACCCCAGCCCCGGAATTGGCTATTTCTTTAAGGAGCTGTGGGTCTCTTAAGTGAGGAATGATATTTAGAAACCAAGATCTGGGTGCTAGGTTGTTACTGGAGTGTCTTCACTTTTGGGCTTTTGTTGTTGTGGTTGTTGTTAGCAGAGAGACCTAGGAATTATCCTAAGCTTTTGAATCGCTTTCCATAACCCTACCAAGTGATTATCTAGGTCTATGCTTGAACGATTCATTATTTGAGGAAATGGCTCCAGAGACTGTCTCTGTCATTGTCAGTCAGCTCTAATATTTGATAGCCTTTTATATTTGAAAACAGTAGTCATTGGTTTCCTCTGCTAAGTCTTGCTTTCTCTGTGCTGAATATCTGCAGTTTCTTTCCTGCCATTACTCTCCTGGTAGAGTTTTAAGGTCTATTCATCATTCTGTTTATTCTGTTCTGTTCTATTCATACTTCAGTTCATTAATATCTCTCTTTAAAGATTGGCATCTAGAATGAAATGTACTATTTCAGATACGTGTGTTCTGATCAGTATAGAGGAGTGGGTCAATGACTTTCTTTGTTCTAGACCCTCTACTACTACTCAGGCAGGCCAAGACTAAGTTACTTTTTTTTTTTTTGACGGCTATACCAATCACTCTGTTGACTTGTGTTGAGCCTATAGTTAGTTGAAACTTATAAGACTTTAACTCTGTGGCTTTGTTCGTCCATTTGGTACTTGCACAGTTGTGTTTAGGACCTAGTACAAGTCTTGATCTCTTTCTTTCCAGCTTGTTAGATTTAGCCTATTATTCCTGCTTGTCAAGCTTATTTGGAATCTCGAATGCCATCCGGTGTATTAGCTATCTTTTCCAGTTGGTCATTTGCAAATTTGTGAGTATGCCATTAGGGTCTTCATACAAGTAATTATATAAAAATATCAAGAGGGGCAGGGTAGGGCACCTGGGTGGCCCAGTCAGTTGGTCGTCTGCCTTTGGCTCAGGTCATGATCTTAGGACCCTGGGATTGAGCCCCACGTCAGGCTCCCTGCTCAGTGGGGAGCCTGCTTCTCCCTCTGCCACTCCCCCTGCTTATGCTCTCTCTTTTTCTCAAATAAATAAATAAAATCTTTAAAAAAAATAGTTATTCTCATATTATAAAAAAAGGCGGGGGACATGGTAGAGCTCAAATCTTTTCAGCCTGACTTGAGACTTTCTCTCACGTTTAGAGAAAACGTGAGATTGAGTTTCTCTGTATCCACCAGATAAGGGCTGCTGCTCTTCATCTACCTTCAACTGCTGTTGTATATAGGATCCGAACAAACAGACCTGTCACAGTACAAAAAAATAGATCCAATTGCTAGTTTTTTCATAGGGTCAGTGCTTCATGATCATAGAAAGTCTTGTTTATTGTAAGATGGGGGTCTTTCACAAAGTCCAAACTTATTTTTGAGTGGAAATTGTCCAGTCTTGCTCAGTCTATGTCCTCCTTGGTGCCAGAGGCAAAGAAAAATGTTTCAGAGACCCTAGGCTATTCTACCTTAATCGTAGAACCTTCACTGAATCTAAGGGACTTTAGGGATCAGCTAATTCAAGCATCAAAAATCTGTCTGACAAAACCTCCTATTAATGCACCCTTCTTTTCAAATCTGCTCTATCAGGGGTGCCTGGGTGGCTCAGTGGGTTAAGCCTCTGCCTTTGGCTCAGGTCATGGTCTCAGGGTCCTGGGCTCGAGCCCCGCATGGGGCTCTCTGCTCAGCAGGGAGCCTGCTTCCCCCTCTCTTTCTGCCTGCTCTGCCTGCCTCTCTGCCTACTTGTGATCTCTCTCTCTCTCTCTCTCTCTCTGTCAAAGAAATAAATAAAATCTTTAAAAAATAAATAAAAATAAATCTGCTCTGTCAGCAAATGCTTACACGCCTTATTAGAAGGAGGAAAGGTGCCTTATAGAAAGGTACTCTTAGAATTGCAAATAAGAATTGGAAAAGGTCATTGTCTTAAAATAAAGTAAAATTAAATGTAATGGATCAAAGTAGCTATTGGAAGGCATACATGTACAGAATTAACCTACCCTAAGGAGGAGCTTCTAAGTTTTCTTTTAATGAGACTAGGTTATTTTTCAAGTTTTCATCAAAGACCAGAGAGTGTAGTCTCAAGAAGAAGAGAATGAAATGTAATAAGGCAAAGAAATCCTAATTTATTCAATGGCGTTATAACTTCTCCATCAGAGATAGTGTTCCATGAATACAAAGGTGAAGGGTTGTTGTTATGTGTAAGAAGCCTGGAAAGGGAAAGAATGACATGTTGCTTCTTTAGCCTTTTCTGGGGGTCCTTTTTGTTGTTTATTTTATTTTTTTTTTAAGATTTTATTTATTTATTTGACAGAGAGAAAGAGATCACAAGTAGGCAGAGAGGCAGGCAGAGAGAGAGGGGGAAGCGGCCTCCCCACCGAGCAGAGAGCCCGATGCGGGGCTCGATCCCAGGACCCTGAGATCATGACCTGAGCCGAAGGCAGAGGCTTTAACCCACTGAGCCACCCAGGCCCTTGTTGTTTATTTTTAATTGCACAGGTGATATGTGAATACTTCTCTTTTTTTAAAAATATTAAAACATTACAAGTAAGAATAAGTTTGAGAGTTTATCAGGTTTGTATAATTTGGTGGGCATATATCCTTTCTGGATATAAACTCCTCTTGTTTTAAAAAGGTGCTCACGGGCAAGTGGGTGGCTCAGTCGATTTCGGCGCAGGTTGTGGTCTCAGGGTTGTGAGATTGAGCCCCATGTGGGCCCACGCTGGGTGTGGAGCCTACTGAGGATTCTCTCTGTCTCCCTTTCCTTCTGTCCCTCCCCCACCTCTACCTACGCATGCTCTCTTTCTTTAAAAAAAAAATGTGTTCACAAATCAATCTTTTATTTTTTTTAAGATTTTATTTATTTGTAGAGAGCGAGCATGAGAGAGGAAAGGTCAGAGGAAGAAGCAGACCCCCCACCGAGCATGGAGCCCAATGTGGGACTCGATCCCAGGACTCCAGGATCATGACCTGAGCTGAAGGCCGTCGCTCAACCAACTGAGCCACCCAAGCGCCCTTTTATATATTTTTTAAGATTTTTATTTATTTGAGAGAGAGCGAGCGAGCACAAGCAATGGGGAGGGGCAGAGGAAGAGGGAGAAGCAGGCTTCCTGCTGAACAGGGAGCCTGAGACCGGGCTCGATCCCAGGACCCTGGAATCATGACCTGAGCCAAAGGCAGACACTTAACCCACTGAGCCACCCAGGGGCCCCCAAATCAACGTTTTAATATATAGTCTGGCCCGCCGAATATGCCTTCTCCCCTAGAGAGACTGCCCTATACAGATGATACTGTCCTGGTCTTTGAGAGAAACTTGTTTCCCTTTGTAAATAAATATATGGGCATATAATCCAGCCAATTGTCGGATTGCCTAGTTGGACTTGCTGAGCACCATAGCCTTGACCGTTGTGATGCTTGACTGCAAAGATACCGCCTACCTAAGAGGCTGTTCTTCTGTAGTCAACAACTAAGCCTCCCGATCTTAAACAGCTCCTTGACTTCTGTACGTATAGTGAGGGATAGGAAGGCGTTTTTTTTCCAAACCTTCATGAGTTGCCTACAGTTTCACTGAGAAGATTAGACATGCGTGTGAGGCATTTCCTGAAGAATACTTCAACACAACACAGTATAGTAAAGGGTTAATCGGACAGCATGGACGAATGGTCTGTGATTTTTTTCAAAGGTTTATTTTATTTTAGAGAGAAAGAGAGCGTGTGTGAGTGGGGGAAGGAGCAGAGGAAGACAATCTTTAAGCAGACTTCCCAGTTAGTGTGGAGCCCGGTGCGGGGCTCGATCCCACGACCCGTGAAATGGTGACCCGAGCCGAAACCGAGAGTCAGATGCTCCACCCACTGAGCCACGCCACTGCCCCAAGTGCTATCTCTACGAATTCATATTCTCCTTCAGGCCCTGTTATCTCCTCTTCTTCCCCCGTATATAGTCTGGCCCCGCACGGGCCTGTGCTGGGTGTGGGCCCTCACCTCCAACGCTTGAATTCACTGATCTGGCTTCTCTTCTGCTGTTGGCCTGGGATTGCTAGGGGTGGAAGAGAAGGGGCTCCAGGGACATGTGCTGTGCTTTGCTGTTTTTTTTTATTAGGGTCGTCTTACCCATTCTCATGGCTTCAACTGATGATACTATACATCCCCCTCACACAAATGTATGTCCAACCCAGACCTCTCTCCTGAACTTCAGACTCTGTGTATGTATCCGCCTGTGTGCATAGGAACCTCGGATTCACCATTTCCCATATTGAGCGCATTCTTCCCCTCTCTCTCTAAACCTGTGCCTCCTGTTTTTTTTTTTTTTATCTTACTGAATGCCACCACTGTCAACTCACTTGCCCAAGCCTGAAGCCTTCATATCACCCTCCCTCTAGTTATTCGACCGTCAAATCCTTTAGGGACCGTTTGCTAAATATACATCGAATCCATATACTTCTCTCCATTCCTACCCCCACTACGCCAATCCAGACCACCATCACCTCTCACCTGAACTATTGCATTGGGTCCTAATTCATCTACCTGCCCCACTCTCTCCTACCCCCAAACATTCTCCCGGAAACACTTTCTAAGACACACCCTTCAGTGACTTCCTAGTCCCGTTAAAAGAAAGTCCAAATTTCTTTGCATAGTTTACAAGGCCCTATGTCTTGCTTCTGCCTCAGCTCCATTTACTTAAACTCTGTCTCTCAGTCATTCTAAACTCCATTAGTTTTCCATTCTTGGGGAAGGCTGGACTCTTTTCCTCTTGAGTCCAAGCCTTCACACATGCTATTCCAATGTCTGGTTGTTCCACTTGTAGTGACGTTGTAATTGAGTGGTGAGTGCACCTTGGTAAGCTCTGACTTCTTCCATTGTAGAGTTCCTTCCTTATTTGTCTTTCTCCTATTGGTTTTAGCATCCATTGATGATCATCATTTGAATCAGCTATTTCTTTTTTTTTTTTTTAAGATTTTATTTATTCATTTGACAGAGAGAGACACACAGAGAGAGGGAACACAAGCAGGGGGAGTGGCAGAGGGAGAAGCAGGCTTCCTGCTGAGCAGGGAGCCCAACTTGGGGCTTGATCCCAGGACCCTGGGATCATGACCTGAGCCGAAGGCAGACACTTAACAACTGAGCCACCCAGGCACCCTGAATCAGCTCTTTCATAAGGGGTTTCAAACTGGTGATTTTTCTAGTCCCATAATCCCTTCTATAGCCATTAGCTGGAATTCTTTTGTAAAGAATTTTCCTTATTGACTAGATCTATTTGGTACCATAAAATACAGTTTATACATGTTTGGAAAGGTAAATGTTTAATTCTTTTGTGATCGTATGTTTTAAGTTTATTTAAATAGCAATTTGGAGTTTTGGACAACTTTACCAGAGAAACCGTTTATAAGTGGTAGTTATAGTTCCAGAATAGCAGAGGAAAGCCTACTTAACCCATAGCAAAAATGAAGCACTACACATTAGCAATGAGACATAGAAAATATTTTGTGATATTAGCTATTAAAATACAATTGACTAAATTTTTTTTTCGAAATGAATAAGTTTTTAAAGCTTACCGTAAGTGCTAGTACTTGAGAGAAAGGCAGTCTTGATTAGAGGAAGAAAAGGCAGATGGATACTTAATGGTGATTTGAAGGGATGTGCCGAGTGCTTTCAAGAGCTTTTAGGATTTGATAGAACAAGTACTTGTTCTTCAGTCTAATTTCACTAAGGAATTAAGCTATTTCCATGTCTGTGACGGGTGTAACGCCAGCACTGCTCTTATACTTAGCAACCGGGGCCCACAACCAGAGCAAATTTTCTGCCTGCAAATGGAGAGAGGCACATTTTCCAGTATGCCCAAGTATGAAAGGGGAGTTAGGTGGATGTGAGTGAGTGAAACGGAGCTGAGGGTGGTAAAAGATAAGAGAAAGGACTTTAATGCTAGGACTGTAAGGTCTGAAGAGGGACCAGGGCCAGGACTAGGGTGAGACAAATGAGGGGCCTGTGGTGCCCATCCTATACTTGCTTGAACCTGAGAAGGAGTGCCTCCTTAAATGTCGTGCCCTGTGGCAGTGACTCTGAGGTGTGTCCGTCCGAAAAAGCACATCGAGAGCTGTGGAAGGACTAGATATTAAGGCTCGAGGAATCCCAGTAACAGGGGTCCTGGGTACAGGAGTTCAAACCTAAGCAAAGACTCTAAAGGTTGCAGATCAGAACTCAGTAAGTGCTAAGAGAATAAGGTTCAAAAACCAAAGGCTAAATATTGGAGGTCAAGAAAGGCTTCACAGAGGAGACTTCTGTTGGAATTGGAAAGCTCTTCTCAGGGGCGACTGGGCGGCTCAGTCGTTAGGCATCTGTCTTCAGCTCAGGTCTTGATCCCAGGGTCCTGGGATCGAGCCCCACCTCGGGCTCCCTGCTCAGTGGGAAGCCTGCTTCTCCCTCTCCCTCTCCCACTCCCCCTGCTTGTATTCCCTCTTTCGCTCCGTGTCTCTCTCTCTCTTTCTCTGTCAAATAAATAAAATCTTAAAAAAAAGCAAGAGAGGGCGCCTGGGTGGCTCAGTTGGTTAAGCAACTGCCTTCGGCTCAGGTCATGATCCCGGAGTCCCGGGATCGAGTCCCACATCGGGCTCCCAGCTCCATGGAGAGTCCGCTTCTCACTCTGACCTTCTCCCTTCTCATGCTCTCTCTCACTCTCTCTCTTTCCTAATAAATAAATAAATAAAATCTTAAAAAAAAAAAAAAAAAAGCAAGAGAGGCGCCCGGGTGCCTCAGCGGGTTAAAGCCTCTGCCTTCGGCTCAGGTCAAGAAGCGTGCTAATAAAGACAGGGGAAATGGTAGATGCGGAGACATGGAGGTGTGTAATAGTTGAGTGGCAGGAATTGAGGGAGCTGTTAGTGTGCTGACGTTGGGGGCCATGTTACGGAGGGCTTTGTAGACCCTGTTGTAGATTTGAACTCTGTGGCTCTGAACCCTGGGGAACCGCTGAAGGGTTTTTATGCTTGGAAGTGACACGGTCAGATTTGTGAATTTAAAAGATAATATTAAGTGTTTTCAAATGTACTCATAAGTAAAGCAAAAAGTGAAAACGAGCCCTCGTACACCCATTAACCACATCCAATAACTATCAAGATTTAGCTGATCGTGTTCCGGCCATCTCTTTTTTTTCTCTTTTTCTGTCCTTTCTTTCTTTTTCAAAAATCTGCTGGGAGCGCCTCGGTGGTCCTGGGATCGAGCCCCACATTGGGCTCTCCACTCAGCGGCAAGTCTGCTTCTCCCTCTCCCTCTGTGATCTCTCTAGCTCTCTCTCTGAAATAAATAAATAAAATCTTAGAGGGAAAAAAAAAAGAGAGAGAAAGGGAGAGTCATCTATGAGCCAGAAAGCAGGTTTTCACCAGACACTTAATTTGCCAGTGCTCTGATCTTGGAATTCCCTGCTTCTAGAACTTTGAGACATGAATTTCTGTTGTTTATAAGCCACCTAATGTATGGTATTATAGCAGCCAAGAGAGACTAAAACAAAGTATAATTGACAATTCAAACTTGTATGTATTTAAGGTGTGTAACCTGGGGATTTGATATACTTGCGAGATATTCTCCACAATCAAAGGGGAAAGAGGGGATGGGGGGAAACTTAGTCAAGGGGTACAAAGTTTCAGTCATACAAGATGGTTATTATCTCTTAAGTCTTTCTTAATCTAAAGTGGTCTGTACCCTACTTGTTCTTTTTCAAGCCATTTGATGATTGCAGAAAGTGGGTCAGTTGTCCCATAGAAAATCCCACATTGTGAATTAGTGTCTGTTTGCTTTCTTATGCCGTCATTTACTTTGTTTCTCTGTACTCCATATTTGTCTATAATAGATTTTAACTTTAGTAGAAGCGTGATGATACTCAAATTCAACTTTTTTTTTTGTCAGGAATACTTCACAGAGGTTGCTGTGTAATTCATTTTGAATCACATTTGGAGGCTCATGTCTATTAATGAACAGGTGATACCTGATTCCTTCATTAAGATGTTTTTCATCATCTAATGGTCTAATCCATCGATGATTATTGGCAAAATTAATTATTTTACCAGGAGTTTCAAAATGGTTATTTCCTAATTTTATCTTCTACATTAATTAGTTTCTGAAAGTAAACTTTCTGTCATCAACTATGGCTGTTGGATTACCTTTAGAGGGACGGCAGGAGAAATGCTTAATTCTTGATCTTGGACTTAACTGACAATTTTCAGAATAAAGAGTTGGTGCCCTAGTTATTTTCAGTGATATCTAAAATTGTGTTTGTTCTCTGTCATTGTGAACTCATGTTTTTTTTTTAAACTGTGTTCAATGGGTTTCAATTGATTGTATTCATTATTATTGTTAATGCTTGAGTCATCCTTTATTTTACCAGAGCCTTGCCTCTAAAATCCCTCTGCACTACTCATTAGGGTTCCATACTTGTTTGATTTCTGGCACAAAGCTTACATGTGTATTTCTTGCCCCAAACCTGCCATTTCTCTAAGAAGCTCTAGTTTATTTATATTTTCTTTTTTAGCAACAGCTTTATTGAGGTATAATTTATATAGCATAAAATTCATCTATTTAAAGTATACAATTCAATAATTTTTTTAAGATTTTATTTATTTATTTGACAGAGAGAGATCACAAGTAGGCAGAGAGGCAGGCAGAGAGAGGGGGAAACAGGCTCCCCGCTGAGCAGAGAGCTGGATGTGGGGCTCGATCCCAGGACCCTGAGATCATGACCTGAGCCCAAGGCAGAGGCTTAACCCGCTGAGCCACCTGGGTGCCCCCAATTCAACGATTTTTAATACATTTATATAATTGTGCAACCATGACCACAATCTAATTTTCGAATGTTTCCATCAGGCTTTGAGATCTCTCATACCCTTTTCAGTCATTCCCCTTTCCCACCCCTAGCTCTAAGCAACCGCTAATCTGCTTTATGTCTCTATTGACTTGTATTTTCTAGAGATTTCATAGAGTGGAATCATATACTGTATATAGCCTTTTGCATCTGGATGCTTTTATTTAGCATTATTTTTTTTATTGAGATGTAATTCACATACCATAAAGCCCACCATTTTAAAGTATATCACTCAGTATTTTTTAGTATATTCACAAGGTTATGCAACTATGACCATTATCTAATTCCAGAACATTTGTTTCACACCAAAAAGGAACTCTGTACTGGTGAGCAGTCACTTTCCACTTCTCCTTCCACTTGCCTCCACGCCCCCCCGCCCCCGCCCCGTGCCCAATAATGTACTTTCTGTCTCTGTGGATTTGCCCACTCTGGATAGTTCATATAAATGGAATGATACAATATGTGACTTTTTGCCCTGCTTTTTTCACTTAGCATAGTGTTTTCAAGGTTCATCCATGTTGGAGCATCTATTAGTACTTCATTCCTTTTTATGTCTGAATAGTATTCCTTCGTATCAATGCACCGTCAACCTTAAGCCAGTTATTGTACCAGTGAAAGGGGTTTAGTTGGGAGTAGCAGAGGAATTGCATTTTGGGACAAGCCAGCTCTAGCAAAAGCCATAGGCAAGTCAGGAGAACAAAGGAGAGGACCGCTTTGTTATAGAGAAAAGGTCAGTGTTGGGAGGGGCTATTATAAACAAAAAGCCCACTGGAGTAAACTGGGAATTTGAAGCATAGTGGCTTTTCATTGGCTGAGTTGTAATAGTCTCTCATTGCCTGGGCCGTTGCTGGGCAAGGAGAAAATCTTCCTCCATCCTGCTGGGAGAGTTTAAGTTTCTTACCCTTGGGGCTACAAAGGGGTACAAGGAGTGGTGTGGCATGAGAGCTCCCCCTTCTGGCCTTCTGACAGCTATTTATTTTATTTTATTTTATTTTATTTTATTTTATTTTATTTTATTTCATTTCATTTCATTTCATTTTTAAAATAAAATATGGGGGGACATCTGAGTGGCTCAGTGGGTTAAGTCTCTGCCTTCGGCTCAGGTCATGATCTCAAGGTCCTGGGATCGAACCCCGCATCGGGCTCTCTGTGCAGCGGGGAGCCTGCTTCCCCCTCTCTCTCTGCCTGCCTCTCTACCTACTTGTGATCTCTCTCTCTATATATCAAATAAATAAATAAAATATTTAAAAATAAATAAATAAGTACAATAAAATATGAACGCTTCACAAATTTGCGGGTCATCCTTGAGCAGAGGCCCGTGCTAATCTTTTCCGTATTATTCCAAGTTCTAGTATATGTGCTGCCAAAGTGAGTACACATAACTGCATTTTTTAAAAAAGATTTTATTTATTTATTTGATAGAGAGATCACAGGCAGGCAGAGAGAGAGGGGGAGGCAGGCTCCTTGCTACATAACTGCATTTTAAACGAGTTTTCTTTTATTCAATTTCACAGTGCCTTCTCTCGTTTATCAGTTGATGGACAATTTCGAGTTGTTTCCACTTTTTGGGTCATATATGGTTACTATATGGGTAACCTTTTGAGGAACTATTAGTACACGGTTTTCTAGAACAGTCACACCATTTTACATTCCCACCAGCAGTTTTCTCCCCATCTTTGCCAACACTTGTTTATTGTCCTTTTTTTTTTTTTAATCATAGCCACCCTAGTGGGTACAGTCACTTTGGAAAACAGTCAGCAGGTCCTCAAAAGGCTAAGCTCGGGTTCTGATACCACCCCCCACCCCCAGAGGCCCTGTGAGTTTGTTTCTTTCTTTTTTTTTTTTTTGCTTAATGGCCTTCCTGGACTAATTCTGTAGAGTCTGTCTTCACAGATTGCACAGTGTGTAGCCCATTGATGTTTCTCTTCAGTTTTTTTTTTTTAATTCTTTCTACTTTTAAGCCTGGCTTCCTAGGTGTCCAAACCTGGGGTCAGGATAACTTAGTGGTCAACCAGTGCTTTTTTTTTTTTTTTAGAGGTTTTCCTGTTGAAGCACCTTGAGCCAGTATTGTCTTCCACCCTTTGTTGATGGAATTGTGTGTGGATTAGGCGACAGATTCAAAGTTAAGGGAGTTTACAGGTCTTACCTGATTTTTACTTTCTGCGAGGCTTTCTCATGTGTCCTCTGTGTCCATGCAAGGTTTCACATTCAGCTGGGGAAGTGTAGGTAATTAGGACCCTCTCCAGTACCCTGAGCTTGAGGGCGGCCTTGCACATGTGCATGGCCTTCTAGATCACCAGGGAAATGAGGGAGCTTATCAAGTCCCACTAGGACTGTCTTATTTTCTGGATCTCTCTGGCTAAACTTTTGGCAGGCCTGCTCTTCTATTGCTTCTTGCCCCAACCAATGTGACCTCAGGTAACTCTGCTGTGTTTTTCCCTGATCTAAGGAGTTTGCTTTTGTTTTCAATACCCCTGGGCGTAGGACTTTTTTGTGCTCATTCCTGAACAAGTAATTCCCCTCTAGCAGCCAAGTTGTTAGATTTTTATGGCTTGTCTTGCCCTGCCCTTGTAGATCCAGTGGAGCTGGGAAGGAGGGGGAGTGGGATGTGAATAGCCTCGAGCTGAAACACCATGGATTCCCACTGTTCATCCCCAAGATTCAATAGGTTTTCTTGAACGCTTCTCAATTTCTTTAATTTTTGTCTATTTCCAGAGTCCTGGGATGGTTGTTTTTGACCATTTTCTACAGTAATGTTGTTTTGTGGGGAGGAGAGAGAGGATTTGCTGAGCCCCTTACTCTGCCATTCCTGAAGTCCTGCCTAATTTATATTTTAAAAGATCGTTCTGATAGCAGTGGAGGTTGTGGGTGGTGGGGAAACTGGTGGTCAGAAGTATAGGATTTTACTCAGTAGTACTTGGTTATCTATAAACAGGAATGGAAAATATAAATAGTTGGGTTGGTTTGTTGGAGGGGGGCGGGGATTGGCAGAATAGGTTTGGTGGAAAATCAAGGGGATAGGAGAATTTAGAGTGCTGGGTACTGTCACTGAAGCCTCACTGTCCCTGGGATCTCTCCTAGGTAGAGAAGGAAGTGAAGTTCAAAGGGACATGGTGGCCTTGGAGAATAGGTAAAAGCGCTGATGAATTAAAGGCCTTGAAAGAGTCCAAGTGCAGATTCAAGGAGCGTAAGATGTAGGAGAGGTAGGAAAACAAGTAGTTCCGAGAGTAGATTTGGCATTTGGTTTTAGAGGTAGAACCATTCCAGGTGGCACTGCAGAAAGACATGATTGAAACAGTTGAGATGAAGACATTAGAATAGACTATGTCAAGGAGCTGAGAAATTTGGACGTTAGATCATCAGGGGGGATGAGGAAGGCTTTCAGGATGAAAAGGTGAAAGGAAAGCAGTTAGTATTAAAGTTCTTGGTAAATGTAAGGGGGGAGGCCTGGAAGTTGACATTTAACACCGGAAGGGTGATAAAATTGAGTAGTATGAACTTTGAAGAAAGAAGGGCTGTTGAGGGGAGATGGTGAAATAATACTTTGGGGACCCAGTAAAGAAGACATGAGAAGATGCTAACCTGATCTTGACTTATGGGAAGGAGTGAGTAAAGGAAAATGAGCAGCTGCTGCCCATTAAGAGCTCTGCAAAGGAAACAGAATTTAGGACGCTCATGGAAGCGTTAGTGCACGAGCAAAAGCAATAGCGAGGCCGTTTTAGGAATGGGTGGATTGGGTTTTGGGCGGATTTGGTTTTTTGTTTGTTCGCTTGTTTTGCTTAAGCATAGGGTGCAATTAGGGGTATAATACGAGATAATAATGCAATCTATGTAATTAGTTTGAATCTAAAATATAACTAGGGTCATTATTTTTAAAATGTTACTAGTCAGATGTTATACTAAGGAAACTTTTTGAAATTATTTTGCTTCGGCCTTACAGACATTTTGGAACTGATATTGGTAGCTTGGAAGCAATTGGACAGCTTTGGAATATTTTGACCGCAACAAATGGGAAATTGGTGTATATGTGATAAGGCACTAATGCCACCTTTATTTATTTATTTATGTTTGGTTTTTTTTTAAAGATTTTTTTATTTATTTATTAGAGAGCGAGAGACTGAGAATGAGAGGGGAGAAGGTCAGAGGGAGAAGCAGACTTCCCGCAGAGCCGGGAGTCCGATATGGGACTCGATCCCGGGACTCCGGGATCATGACCTGAGCCGAAGGCAGTTGCTTAACCAACTGAGCCACCCAGGCACCCACTAATGCCACCTTTAGAATTGAAATTGACCATGGATCATCATTTTGATAGGAATGTGTCTACGAGGCGGTAATGAATTTTGGTCTTTTTGTAATTAGAAACTTGGAGCTTTAAAAAGGTATTGATTTTTTTTTTCTTTTGGAATACTCTTTTCCCGTCTTTTCTAGAACCATCTGAAACCCACGATGTTTAGAAGACTGTAGGATCTGCTTCATGTGAGGGGTTTGATCTCAGTTGCTCTGACTCTATTCAATATGATTCTGTGTATGTCTTGGTAAGGTATATTTAGCTAGAAGCATAGGAGAAGAGAAAATGTAGAGCCATAATGAGACTGGATCGGAGACCTAGAGCCCCGGTTCCAAAAACCTTCAGAAGATTAACTGCTGTGATGGTGATCTGGCACATGTTCAGTTCTAGCTATCATTTGTTATGAATTGACAGAACATTGAAATAATTGTACGCCGAGGTGCATAATTGCTGGCAATGGGATGGAGGGAGTGGTTAGCTGGCAAGGAGCCTTGGAGCTGTTTTTATCTTAATGCTAGATATTTGGTATCGGTCAATAACAGGAGAAAAATTATTTGTGATCATGCTGGGGACTCATTACATTGATTTCTACTCTGTAATAATATGAAAGACTTTAGTGGTTACTCTTATCAATGTCGTATTTCTTTTTTTTTTTTTTTGTCATCCTGGCAGCCATCAGCAAAGCCATCACAAAAGAGCTATTGCCTGTACAGTCCTCTTCATCATTTGTGACCTGGGATATTGAGCTCTTGGGCTGGCAGAATTCCAGTTCATGAAGCAATCTGTGTCATTCTGGTCTAGCCAGGTGAGTAGTCCCTATGGGCTAGTTTCTTGTTCTCTAAAAAAGAACAAGCAAGGAAAAAAAAAAAAAAGCAAAGCAGTGTAATATGGAAAAATATAGATATGAATCTTAGGCCCTAGAGGAGAAGGTAAGGCCTGGGCCGTAAGCAGCAAAACAGGCAGAGAGGACCCTGGGGGTTGTGTACAAGTTCGATAGAGTGGTATTCATGAAACAGAAACACTGAGAAAGAAGTCTGTTTGGGGACCTGGCTTGCCTTCAAGAATGAGGAAACTTAGGTTGAACTGCAATAAAAATATCTATGAAGGCAAGGTTAAATAGGAAGGAAGTATGCTTTGAAGTTAAAATGGATTGAAACTTAATTGTAACAAAGTGCCTTTTTCCAATGAAATATTAACTATCTAAAGATGAGAATGATATTGTGAAGATTTCACTAATATTTAAGGAGTTAAGAGAATGAATCCTGGCTCTCTGGCTTACCAGCTGTGTGTTCGTGGGAAAATTACTTACCTTCTCCCAAACTCAGTTTCTTTACCTGTCAGATAGATTGAGGATGCTGACCTGGTTGTTGTAAGCGTTAAATGAAAAAAATACGTAACGTGTATCGCGTTATACCTGGTACATACGTAGAGCTCAATACACAGTCACCGTGATCCGGCAGTGGAAGGGAGAGTTAACGAGATGGATGTTCAATAATGAGATGAATTATTCTTCACAGGTAGGTGTGCAATTAGTTATTTCTTGTCAGAGCAGCTTGCAGCAAGTTGTTTCAGGGTCAGAATCTCTTGGAGATCAGGCAACAAGGAGTGCTAATTAGGCCAATTTGAAGGAGGGTGACTTCCTCTGTTTCCTGAGTTGGTAACAAATTAAGTCTCTTCTGCACTTCTTTCAATGATAGGGCTTTTAACACAAACATTTTTTCATTAGATTTACCATTAGTGTTTTTAATACTTTGGTTTATTTGACTGGGATCTTGAATTCTGAGGAAGATGGCAAAATGGTGGACAGGCTTGGTGGCCAGGCCATGCTATTTGGAAGCAGAAAATATGGTAAGAAGGTATAAGGTAAAGATTTCTCCATAGTGCAGATCACCTTCTGGATTGAATTTTTTTTTAAAGATTTTATTTATTTATTGGACAGAGAGCAAGAGAGAGAGAGATCACAAGTAGGCAGAGAGGCAGGCAGAGAGAGAGGAGGAAGCAAGCTCCTTGCTGAGCAGAGAGCCCGATGCTGGGCTTGATCCCAGGACCCTGAGATTATGACCTGAGCCGAAGGCAGAGGCTTAACCCACTGAGCCACCCAGGCGCCCCAGGCCCCCCTGGATTGAATTTTTTTTTAAGATTTTATTTATTCATTTGTCAGAGAGAGAGAGAGAGAGAGAGAGAGGGCACAAGCAGGCAGAGGGAGAAGCAGGCTCTCCGCCAAGCAGCAAGCCTGATGTGGGACTCGATCCCAGAATCTTGGGATCGTGAACTGGGCCAAAGGCAGATGCTTAACTGACTGAGCCACCTAGGCACCCCGTGGACTGAATTTTATCAGCTCCTTTGTCCGTGCAGAGTGAAGCAGAATGCTTGGGGTTAAAGAGTCATAGGGAGGGCGCCTGGGTGGCTCAGTCCTTAAGCGTCTGCCTTCGGCTCGGGTCATGATCCCAGGGTCCTGGGATCGAGCCCTGTGTCGGGCTCCCTGCTTAGCGGAGATGTTTGCTTCTTCCTCTCCCACTCTCCCTGCTTGTATTCCCCCTCTCTCTGTCTTTCTCTCTGTCAAATAAGTAAATAAAATCTTTTTAAAAAAATTTAAAAAAAAAGAGTCACAGGGAGCCTACAACAGAGGTCCTAATGAGGCTCTCTGGCCAGCCTTTTCAAGTTAAGGAGGAGGAGGAGGTGGGCTTCTCAGTCTAGATAGCAAAGGAGAACATGGACTGTACTGTTTACAGAACGAGTTTCGTTAAGCCTAAGAAGGAGCCGTGGAAGAGAAAGTTTACAGGTACAGGATTCTGGTTGCTGTTATTTCACATTCTGTTTGAACAGTCTCTGATTTACTTTCTTTCCCCTGTTAAGTGGGCTTTATTTTTAGAGCAGTTTTAAGTTCACATCAGAATCGACCTGAAAGTACAGAGAGTTCCCATATGCCCCCTGCCCCCTCACCCCAGCCTCCCTCACGATCAACATACTTGTTACAATCAAGGAGCCTACACAGACACATCGGCATCATCCAAAGTCCATAGTTTACTTTAGGGTTCTCTCTTGGTGTTGTACATTCTATGGATTGTGATGTAGAAGGACATATATCCACCGTTACTGTATTATAAGGAGTAGTTTCACTGCCCTAAAAATCCTCCGTGCTCTGAGTGTTCATCTCTCTCTCCTCCTTAACCCCTGGCAACCACTGATCTTCTTGCTGTTTCCATAGTTTTTATTTTATTTATTTATTTATTTATTTTGCGGTTTTGGTGGGGTTTTTTTGTTTGTTCATTTTTTTTAAGTTTTTTTACATTTTTTTATTTATTTGACAGAGAGAGATCACAAGTAGGCAGAGAGGCAGGCAGAGAGAGAGAAGGAAGCAGGCTCCCCACCGAGCAGAGAGCCCCATGTGGGGCTCGATCCCAGGACCCTGAGATCGTGACCTGAGCCAAAGGCAGAGGCGTAACCCACTGAGCCACCCCGGCGCCCCTGTTTGTTTGTGTTTAATAATCTCTGTGCCCAACATGAAGCTCGACCTCACCACCCCCAGATCAAGAGTCACATGTTCTACTCGCTGAGCCAGCCAGGTGCCCCTATTTCCAAAGTTCTGATCTGATTTTTATTTTTATATTTAAGATTTTATTTATTTATTTGACACAGACACAGCGAGAGAGGGAACACAAGTGGAGGAGGAGTGGGAGAGGGAGAAGCAGGCTCCCTGCTCAGCAGGGAGCCTGATGTGGGGCTCGATCCCAGGACACTGGGATCATGACCTGAGCCGAAGGCAGACACTTAATGACTGAGCCACCCAGGCGCCCCTTGATCTGATTTTTAAAAACAGCTTTATTGAGGTATAATTCACACACTGCATAATGCAGCCATTTAAAGTATACAATTTGGGGCTCCTGGGTGGCTCAGTCATTAAGCATCTGCCTTAGGCTCAGGTCATGATCTCAGGGTGGGATCGAGCCCCGCATTGGGGTCCCTGCTCGGCGGGAAGCCTGCTTCTCTCCCACTCCCCCTGCTTGTGTTCCCTCTCTTGTGGTTTCTCTCTTTGTCAAATAAATAAATAAATAAAATCCTTTTTAAATAAATAAAGTATACAATTCCATTGTATAATTCAATGTATTGGTCTTTTCAAAGAACCAGCTTTTGATTTCCTTGATTTTCTCTATTAATTTCCCCTTTTCAGTTTTATTCATTTCTACTCTAATTCTTATTTCTTTTTTTTCTTAGATTATTTATTTGTTTGTTTGACAGAGAGAGACACAGCGAGAAAGGGAACACAAGCAGGGGGAGTGAGAGAGGGAGAAGAAGACTCCTAGCTGAGCAGGGGGCTGGATGCGGGGCTCGATCCCAGGACCCTGGGATCATGACCTGAGCCGAAGGCAGAGGCCTAATGACTGAGCCACCCAGGCACCCCTGATTCTTATTATTTCTTTCTTCTGCTCTTCTTTTTCTAGTTTTCTAAGGTGGAAACATAGATTATCAATTTTATTGTTTTTTATAAATATTTTTTAAGGATTTTATTTATTTATTTGTCAGAGAGAGAGGAGGAGAGAGGGCACAAGTAGGGGGAGGGGCAGGCAGAGGGAGAAGCAGGCTCCCTGCTGAGCAAGGAGCCTGATGTTGGACTGGATCCCAGGGTTCTGGGATCGTGACCTGAGCCAAACGCAGATGCTTAACTGACTGAGCCACCCAGGTGTCCCAGATGATCAATTTTAGATCTTTCTTCTTTTCTTTTTTTTTCTTCTTTTCTTTTTTTTAAGTTTATTTATTTATTTAAGCAATCTGTACACTCAGTGTGGGGCTTGATCTCATAACCCTGAGGTCAAGAGTTGCATGCTCCTCTAGCTAAGCCAGTTAGGTGCCCCTCTTCTTTTCTTTTCTTTCCTTTTTTCTTTTCTTTTCTCTTTGGTTTTCTTTCTTTCTTTCTCTCTCTCTCTTTTTTTTAAAAGATCTTATCTATTTGTCAGAGAGAGAGAGAGAGAGATTGAGTGAGCACAAGCAGGGGGAGCGGCAGGCAGAGGGAGAAGCAGGCTCCCGATGTGGAGCTTGATCCCAGAACCCTGGGATCATGACCTGAGCTGAAGGCAGATGCTTAACCGACTGAGCCACCCAGGTGTCCCAGTTCTTTTCTAATACATGCATTCAATGCTATAAATTCCCCTCTGAGCACTGGTTTTGCTGTATTCCACACATTTAAATAACCTGTGTTTTCATTTTCATTTAGTTAAAAAATATTTTCCTAATTTCTCTTAGATTTCTTCTTTGATTTGTGTGTTATTTAGAAGTGTGTTGTTTAATCACCACTTATTTTGGGGATATTCCAGTTATCTTTCTGTTAGTGATTTCTGGTTTAATTCCATTGCTGCCTGACAACGGAACTTACAGGAATCCTATTCCTTTAAATTCTGCTCTTTAAATTGTTAAGTTGTGTTTTATGGCCCAGAATGTGATCTGTCCCCATGAATGTTCCCTGTAAGCTTGAGAAGGACATGTAATCTGCTGGTTGTGGGATAAAGTTGTCTACAGATGTCAATTATATCCAGCTGATTGCTGGTGCTATTGAGTTCAACTATATCCTTATCGATGTTCTGACTGCTGCATCTGTCCATTTCGGACAGAGGGGTGTTGAAATCTCCAAAGAAGATCCTAGACTCATCCATTTCTTTTGAAATGCTCTTAGTTTTTGCCTTCTATAATTTGATGCTCTTTTGTTAGATGCCTACACGTTAAAGACCGTTACATCTTCTTGGAGAAGTGACCCTTCTATCATTATGCAATGCTCATCTTTATCCCTGATAACTTTCCTTGTTTTGAAGTCTGCTCTGTATGAAATTCATACAGCTGCTCCTGCTTTCTTTTGATTAGCGTTAGCATGGCATATTTCCCTCCACCCATTTCCTTTTAATCTATATATCTATATTCAAGGTGGGTTCCTGGTAGACAACATGTAGCTGGATCTTGTTTTCTTTTTTTAAAAAATATTTTATTTATTTGATAGAGAGAGGGAGAGAGGGAACATAAGCAGGGGGAGCGGGAGAGGGAGAAGCAGGCTCCCCGCAGAGCAGGGAGCCCGATGCAGGGCTCGATCCCAGAATCTGGGATCATGTCCTGAACTGAAGACAGACGCCCAAACGACTGAGCCACCCAATTGTTCCCGGATCTTGTTTTCTTATTCACTCTGACAATCTCTTTTAATTGGTACATTTAGACCATTAGCATTAACATAATATTTACCATTTGCTGGTTGAAGGCGTTCTTCATTTCTGTTACAGTGTTTTTAATCTCCAGCAATTCTTTTTGATTCTTCTTTAGAATTTCCATCTCTGCTCAAATTTTTTTCTTTTTTTTAAGATTTTTACTTATTTATTTGACAGGAGATCACAAGTAGGCAGAGAGAGAGGGGGAAGCAGGCTCCCCGTTGAGCAGAGAGCCCGATGCGGGGCTCGATCCCAGGACCCTGAGATCATGACCTGAGCTGAAGGCAGAGGCTTTAACCCACTGAGCCACCCAGGCGCCCCTTTTTTATTTTGTTTTATTTTGTTTTAAAGATTTTATTTATTTATTTGACAGAGAGAGAGATCACAAGTAGGCAGAGAGGCAGGCAGAGAGGGAGGGGGAAGCAGGCTCCCTGCCGAGCAGAGTCTGCTCAAATTTCTTATCTGTTCTTGTGTGTTATCTGGCATGTTATACCCCTAGCATATTAACCATAATTGTTTTAAATTTATGGTCTGATAATTTCAACATCTGGGTCTGGTTCTGATGTTTGCTCTGTCTCTTCAAACTGTATTTTTTGCCCTTTGGTATGCCTTGTAATTTTTTGGTGAAAACCAGACATGATGTGCTAGGTAAAAGGAACTTTGGTAGATAGGCCTGTAGTAATGTTCTAGTAAAGTGCATCTAGTACTAGTGCATTTACTAGTACTCTAGTAAAGTACTAGTACTAGTAAACAGTACTAGTAAAGTACTTTACTAGTACTGTTTACTAGTACTAGTAAAGTACTAGTACAACTAGTACTGGTTCTAGTACTAGTACTAGTAAAGTACTAGTGCAACTAGTAAAGTTCTAGAACTTTACTAGTAAAGTTCTAGTAAAGTGCAAATGGGGGAAAGCATTTTATAGTCCTATGATTAGGCCTCAGTTCTTCAGTAACCTCTGCCCCTGGGCTGTGAACTTGTGTCTCTGAGATTTTTAGGGCCTGTCCTAAAATAGTGAAGTAGTTTTATTATTATTATTATTTTAAAGATTTTGTTTATTTTTATTAGAGAGACAGAGAAAGTGAGAGAGAGCATGAGAGGAGAGAAGGTTAGAGGAAGAAGCAGACTCCCCATGGAGCTGGGGGCCCGATGTGGGACTCGATCCCGGGACTCTAGGATCATGACCTGAGCCGAAGGCAGTTGCTCAACCAACTGAGCCACCCAGGCACTCTCCTTTGTCAATTTTTTAATTGGACTATTTGTCTTATTATCAAGTTGTAAGAATCTATATATTAGTGCCTATATATATATATATAATTAGCAAATATTTTCTCTCACTCTGTGAGTTGTCTTTTCACTCTCTTTTTCTTCTGTTGTTCCCTGGAAGTTGAATACCTTCTTTCCTCATTGTCCTGGAGAAGCTCAACCTTTACCTCTGAATTTGAGTTATTTTTTTCCCCATATCTTTGAACCACTGTCTGTACCAACACCTTTTGATGAGCTGTCATCTCTCAAACAAGATCTGATGGCAGGAAATGGGGAAATTTTGCCTTCCATGTGTTTGATAACTTCTTTTTTTATGTTCTGTGACATAACAGTCTTTGAGGTCCTTGGGTTAGGGAGCCGAGATTCAGGACACGTGGTGGGGCCACAGATTTAGAATCACGAGGGTCTAATACCTCTCATTTTTTGACTCTTTTTCAGCAGCAAGAGTAAAATACAACTTATTGTCTAAATAACTCATCCTCTGGGAAGCCTGGGTGGTTCAGTCGGTTAAGCATCTGCCTTCGGCTCAGGCCACGATCTCAAGGTCCTGGGATCAAGCTCCGCATCAGGCTCCTTGCTCAGCGGGGAGCCTGCTTCCCCCTCTGCTTGCTTCTCCCGGTGTTTGTGTTCTCTCTCTGACAAATAACTAAATAGAATCTTTTTTTAAAAAAAAAATCATCTTCTGATTCTCCCCAAGTAAATTTTTATGCTTGAAAACGTTGTTTCCCTGCTAAATTGTGGGGCTTGAACTCATGACCCTGAGATGAGTCATGTGCTCTTCCAACTGAGCAGCCAGGCACCGCTGAATTGCCTCTTGACAAATGTGGCTGAGGTGCCTGTGCAAGGCTTTCCAAAAACTAAGCAGTTATTCTCATAACTAAAGTAGTGTCTCAGATGTGTTTTGTATTCTCCCCGAGCAGTCTAAAATTTAGGCATCTGAGATTACCTTCAAGGATAAAGTTAGTTAAGCTGATTGCATTTGGCGAGATCTTTTTCATAGTCCTGGATGTCTTAGGCTTAAAAACTGTAAGAAAATTAATTTAGATGCAGTTATGACTTCATCCTCGTTGTTCAAGCTCTCCAGTCCCTAATTATATTGAGGATTACATTTCTTGTCTTCCTGGAATCTGGCATGGACTGTCTTGCCATGGATCCTTTAACTGAGGAAGGGGGAGAATCTTTTTACTCTCTTGATATGTCCTTGGAAGCACCAAAGTTTTGAATTTTGGTTAAGTACAGCATATCTGTTTTTTTCCTTTGATTACTTGTGTTTTGGTATCATACCTGCGAATTCATCACCCAATCCAAGGTAATAAAGATTTACCCTCATGTTACATTGAGGCCTTTGATCCATTTTGAGTTAATTTTGTCTATGATGTGAGGAAAGGATTCCAACTTTGTCTATTGCACGTGGCTATCCTTGGTCCCTTGAATTTCCATATGAATTTTAGGTTCAGCTTATAAATTTCTACAAAGAAACAACCTTAAGGAATTTCCTTAATTTCTTTTTTTTAAGATTTTATTTATGTATTTCACATAGAGAGAGATCACAAGTAGGCAGAGAGGCAGGCAGAGAGAGAGGGGGAAGCAGGCTCCCTGCCAGGCAGAGAGCCCAATGCGGGACTCGATCCCAGGACCCTGAGATCACAGCCCAAGCTGAAGACAGAGGCAACCCACTGAGCCACCCAGGCACCCCAGGAATTTCCTTAATTTCATTTTTGGATTGTTTTTTGCAAGTGTGCAAGTTTACAGAAATACCACCAATTTTTGTATATTTATCTCATATAAATTCATTTCTTAGAACTAATTGGTTTTTAGTGGATTTCTTAGGATTTTCTTTTTCTTTTTCTTTTTTATTTCTTAGGATTTTCTACATACAAGATCACGTCATCTACAAACAGATACTTTTGCTTTTTTTTCCCCAGTCTGGATGCCTTGCATTTCTTCTTCTTGCCTAATTGTCCTGGCTAGATCCTTCAGTATGATGTTGACTATAAGTGGCAAGAGTAGACATATTTGTCTTACTCCTGAACTTAGGGAAAAACATTCAGTCTTTCACCATTAAATATTATGTTAGCTGTGGATTTTTCATACATGCCCTTTATCAAGTTGAGGAAATTCCCTTTGTTCCTACTTTATTGAGTGTTTTATCATAAAGAGGTTTTGAAGTTTGTCAGTTATCTGTGTCTATTGAGATGGTCATGTGGTTTTTGTTCTTTATCCTGTTGATTTGATGTTTTACACTAATTGATTTTTGGATGTTAGACCAACATTGTATTCTTGGGATAAATCTTACTTGGTCATGGTTTATAATCCTTCTTAGTGTGTATATGTGTGTGTGTGTGTGTGTGTGTGTGTGTGTGTGTATGTGTGTGTCTATAGTCATGAGAGATTCTGGTCTGTAATTTTCTTGTCCAGGAATGTCTTTGGTTTTGATATCAGGGTAATACTAACCTCATAGAACAAGTTAGGATATGTTCTCTTATTTATTTATTTATTGGAAGAGTTTGTGAAGAATTGGTATTAGTCTTTCTTAAGTGTTTGGTAGAATTCACTAGTGAAGCCATCTGTGGGCTTTTCTTTCTTTGTAGGAAGCATTTTGATCACTACATCAATCTTTTTACTTATTTAGGTGTATTCAGATTTTTTTATTTCTTCTTGAGTCATTTTAGTTACTGTGTGTATTTCTAGGGATTTGTCCATTTCATCTAGGTTATCTAATTTGTCGACATACAGTTGTTTGTAGTACTGCCTAGTAATCTTTTTGTATTTCTAATGTGAGTAGTGTGATTCCCGTTTCATTCTTGATTTTAGTTAGAGACTTTTTTCTTTTTTTCCTCATCGGTCTAGCTAAAGGTTTGGCAGTTTTGTTGATCTTTTCAAAGAATCAACTTTTGATTTCATTGATTTAGAAAAATCAAATCAATGATCAACTGAGATAAGGAATATAGGAAGAATAGGCTGTTGTTTTTCTGGTCTCTATTTTATTATATTACAGTCTCATCCTTATTTTCTTTTTTCTGTCTGCTTCAGGTTTAGTTGGCTCTTCTTTTTCCAGTATCTTCAAGTGGAAGGTCAGGTCACTGATGTGAGATCTTTCTTTTTTAATGTAGGCATTTATATCTATACAGTTCCCTGTAAGCACTGCTTTCGTTCTTACAGGGAACTGTATAGATATAACCTATAAGTTTTGGTATGTTATGTTTACATTTTTACTCATCTCATAGTATTTTCTAATTTCCTTTGTGATTTTTTTAAGAGATTTTATTTATTTATTTGACAGAGAGAGAGGATTCACAAGTAGGCAGAGAGGCAGGCGGCGGGGGGGAAGCAGGCTCCCCGCGGAGCAGAGAGCCCAATGTGGGGCTCAATCCCAGGACCCTGAGATCATGACCTGGGCCGAAGGCAGAGGCTTTAACCCACTGAGCCACCCAGGTGCCCCCCTTTGTGATTTTTATTTGAACCCTTGCTTTTCCAGGAGTGCCTGGTTTAATTTCCACATATTTGCTAATTCCCCAAACTTCTTTGTTATTAATCTCTAATTTTACTCCATTGTGATCAGAAAATATAGTTCGTATAATTTCCACCATTTTAAATTTACTGAGTCCTAGCATATAGTCATTTCTGGAGAATGTTCCTTGTGCAATTCAGAGGAACAAGTATTCTTTTGTTGTTGGATATCGCATTCTGAAGATGTATGTTGGGTCTAATTGGTATATAGTATTGTTTAAATCTTCAGTTTCTTTTGTCGATCTTCTGTCCTGTTATTCTATCCATTATTAAAAGTGGGATATTGAAGTCTCCAGCTATTATTGTTGAACTGTCTATTTATCCTTTCAATTCTGTCAATTTCTGCTTCACATATTTTGGGGTTCTTTTGTTAGGTGTATATATATTTTGACTGTTATATAGTTCTGCTTGTTTTATTATTATAAAATGTCCCTCTTTATCTCTAGTTACATTTTATTCTTTTTCTAATGCATTTTCTTTAATTTTTAAGTAATCTCTATACCCATTGTGGGGCTCAAACTTACAATCCTGAGATTAAGAGTTGCGTGCTCTACTAACTGAGCCAGCCAGGTGTTCCCATAACATTTTATTCTTAAAGTCCATTTTGTCCAATATTAGTCCAGCAATTTCAGCTTTCTTATGGTTACTGTTTGTGTGGTATATATTTTTCCATCCTTTTACTTTTCAGCCTATTTGTATCTTTAATCTAATGTTTCTCCTGCAGATAGCATGTAGTTGGATCTTGTTTTTTTTAATCCATCTGACAATAACTGCCTTTTGATTGGATTGTTTAACCCATTCACATTTAATGATATTATTAATATAGTTGGATTATATCTGCCATTTTAGTTTTTATTTCATCTCTGTTTTTGTTTCTCCAGTCTTTCTTTTCTACTTTGTTTTGTGAGTATTTTCTAGTGTAATGCTTTCTTTTTTAAAAATGAATTTGTATTTTATTTATTTATTAATAATAGTCAGAATTTCATCCTAAAAAGATCATTGTGGGGGGCGCCTGGGTGGCTCAGCTGGTTGGGCGACTGCCTTCGGCTCAGGTCATGATCCCGGAGTCCCGGGATCAAGTCCCATATCAGGCTCCCGGCTCTGCAGGAAGTCTGCTTCTCCCTCTGACCTTCTCCCCTTTCATTCTCAGTCTCTCGCTCTCTAATAAATAAATAAAAAATCTTTAAAAAAAAAAAAAGATCATTGTGGTACGTGGGAGTGAAGAGCCTTGGCCAAGATCCAAGGCTGGAAGACTGGCGAGGATACAGTTCTATCATGTACAAGATGATGAGGGCCTAAATTAGGGCAGTTGTAGGGTTGGAGAGGATGGATTTTAGAGAGCTTCAGAAGAGTAGAATAAAACCCTAGTGAAAGGGTCACCTGGCTGGCTCAATTGGTGAGCATGCAACTCTTGATCTTGGGGTCATGAGTTCAAGCCCCAGGTTGGGCATAGAGCTTACTTTAAAAAACCCAAAACCTTAGTGGGAAATAAGATGTGTATGTTGGTAGCAGCACTATTGAATAAGAGGCTAATTCTTATTGACTTGCAGGTTTCTGGCTTGACCCAGGAGGAAAATGGTACCACCAACTGAGATAAGGAATATAGGAAGAATAGGCTTGGTGGTGAGGGTGGCAATAAGTTCAGTTTCAGACATGTTTAGGAACATTTAAGAAAAGATATTAATCAGGTAGTAGGATATGAGATTTTGAAGTTCAGCGGAGAGATGAAGCCAGGAAGTGGACATTTAAAAACTGTCAGCATTTAAGTAATTGTTAAAAGCATGGGATTTATGAGATTGCTTAGGGTGATTATATTAAGAGGGATAGGCTAAGGTTGGTTCCCAAAGGAATGTTTAGAGGTTGGGTTAAATTCCAGAAAGGGATTTTTATTCTTGATTCTTTTTTTTTTTTTGGTCTTATTTACACATTTTCTATGAGAAATCTCATCTATACCAATGACTTTAAGTACCTGTTTTTCAAGATCCATCTCAGTATTTCTTCCTTTTTTTAAAAAATTTTAATACCCCAGTACTCATCATGACAAGTAAACTCCCTAATCCTCATCACCTATTTCACCCATGCTCCTCCCCTCCCCTCTGGTAACCATCAGTTTATTCTCTATAGTTAAGAGTCTGTTTCTTGCTTTGCCTCTCTCTCCCTTTTTCCCTCATGCTCATTGTTTTGGTTCTTAAATTCCATATATAAGTGAAATCATAGAGTATTTGTCTCTCTTTGGCTGACTTACTTCACTTAGCATAATACTCTCTAGCTCCATCCACGTCATTGCAAATGGCAAGATTTCATTCTTTTTGATGGCTGAGTAATATTCCATGTACATATATACCATCTCCTCTCTATCCGTTCATCAGTCAGTGGACACTTGGGCTGGTTCCATAATTTAGCCGTCATAGATAATGCTGCTATAGGGGTGCCTGGGTGGCTCAGTTGGTTAAGCGTCTGCCTTTAGCTCAGGTCATGATCTTGGCGTCCTGGGACCAAGCCCTGTGTCAGGCTCCCTGCTCATTGAGGAGTCTGCATCTCCCTCCCCCTCTGGCCCTCTCCACTGCTTGTGCTCTCTCTTTCTTTCTTTCACACACTCTCTCTCAAGTAAAGAAAGAAAATCTTAAAAAAAAAAAAAAGAATGCTGCTATAAACATCAGGGTGCACATATCCCTTTGAATTTATATTTTTGTACTCTGGGTAAATACCGAGTAGTGCAGTTGCTGGGTCATATGGGTAGTTCTAACTTTTTGAGGAATATCCATACTATTTTCCAGAGTGGATACACAAGTTTGCATTCCCACCAATAGTGCAAGAGCGTTCCCTTTCTCTATATCCTCGCCAACATCTGTTGTTTCTTCTGTTGTTGATTTTAGCCATTCTGACAGGTGTGAGGTGATAGCTCATTGTAGTATTTTTAAGACTTTATTTTTTAGGTAATCTCCACACCCAATGTGGGGCTCGAACTCACAACGTTATGATTGAGAGTTGCATACTCCACCAACTGAGCCAATCAGGCACCCTGACAGTTCATTGTAGTTTTGATTTGCATTTCCCTGATTATAAGTGATGTTGAGCATCTTTTCATGTGTCTGTTGGCCATCTGCAGGTCTTCTTTGGAAAAATGTCCTTTCATGTCTTCTGCCCATTTTTTTAATTACATTATTTGCTTTTTGATGTTGAGTAGTATAAGTTCTTCATATATTTTGGATACTAACACTGTATTGGATATGTCATTTGCAAATATCTTTGCCCACTCCGGAGGTTGCCTTTTAGTTGATTGTTTCTTTCACTGTGCAGTAGCTTTTAATTTTGGTGTAGTCCCAATGGTTTATTTTTGCTTTTGTTTTCCTTGCCTCAGGGGACCTATCTAGAAAAAAGTTGCTTTGACCAGTGTTAGAGAAATTATTGCCTGTGCTCTTTTCTAGGATCATGTTGGTAGTTCCTACTGCCTAGTGAATTCTTCTCCCCTGAATGTTTCAGATGTAACACCTCAGACTTAAACTTTTTTTAAAATATTTTTTATTTATTTATTTGACAGAGAGAGGGGGATCACAAGTAGGCAGAGAGAGGGGGGAAGCAGGCTCCCTGCTGAGCAGAGAGCCCGATGCGGGGCTCGATCCCAGGACCCTGAGATCATGACCCCAGCCGAAGGCAGAGGCTTTAACCCACTGAGCCACCCACGTGCCCCTCAGACTTAAACTTTTTACCTCAAATAACACTAGCATCATCAGCAACAACAAACAGTGGTAGATTGTTTTTATTGAGCATTTGCTCTATGCTCAGTACCATTCTGTTTTTTTTTTTAAGATTTTATTTATTTATTTATTTATTTATTTATTAGGAAAGAGAGAGAGTGAGAGAGAGCATGAGAAGGGAGAAGGTCAGAGTGAGAAACGGACTCCGCATGGAGCTGGGAGCCCGATGTGGGACTCGATCCTGGGACTCCGGGATCATGACCTGAGCCGAAGGCAGTCGCTCAACCAACTGCGCCACCCAGGGGCCCCATTCTAAGTGTTTTATATATTTTAACTCATTTTATTTCTCACAACAACTTGATGAAGTGGTGTATCATTAGCTCCGTTTTCCAGATGAGAATATTGACACATGGAAACGCAAGTATCTGTTAAAGTCATACAGATAGTAAGGGGCTGTGCCTGAATTTGAACCTATCTGGCTCTAGAGCCAATGCTCTTAACTACTGTGCTCTACTACGTTTCCTAAACTTCCTCTTTAAAAAGATTTTACTTATTTATTTGAGAGAGAAAGAAAGCGAGAGACAGAGCACTGGTGGAAGGGGAGGAAGAGGGGGAGAAGCAGGCTCCCCTCTGAGCAGGGAGCCTGGTGCTGGGCTCGATCCCAGGACCCCAGGACAGTGACCCAAGCTGAAGGCAGACGCCCAACTGACTGAGCCACCCAGGTGCCCCCTACCTTTCTTCTCTTTTTCTTTTTCTTTTTTTTTTTTTAAGATTTTTATTTATTTATTTGACAGAGAGAGAGAGATCACAAGTAGGCAGAGAGGCAGGCAGAGAGAGAGGTTGGGAAGCAGGCTCCCCGCTGAGCAGAGAGCCCGATGCGGGGCTCGATCCCAGGACCCTGAGATCATGACCTGAGCCAAAGGCAGAGGCTTTAACCCACTGAGCCACCCAGGCGCCTCTCCCCTTTCTTAAACCTCTTATCCGTCATATGTTCTCAGCTTTAGTTAATGTCACCATCCCTCTGGTTTTTGAAGCTAGCAAGTTCAGTGTCATCTCCTTGACTTATTCCTATTCCTTATCCTGAACACTACATATATTGTTGTTTTATCTGTTCTCTAGACTTTTTAATTTAAACCCTTGTCTACTTTTATTTAGACTATTATAATAGCCACCTCTGTAGTCTTCCTGCCTCCTATCTCTTTCCTATTGTAGCTTTCTTCTACATGGTGCTGTAGTGACTACCTTACTGATCATTTCTTTGCTTAGAAGTCTGTTTCTTGGGGCACCTGAGTGGCTCAGCTGGTTAAGCGTCCAACTCTTGATTTGGGCTCAGGGCATGATCTCAGGGTCCTGGGATTGAGCCCCACATCAGGCTCCTGGCTCAGCAGGGAGTCCGTTTGAGGATTCTCTCTCCCCCTCCCTCTATCTCTCCCCTGCTCACACTTGCATATGCATGCTCTCTCTCTCTCTCTCTCTGAAAAAAAGGTGTTTGTTCGTGTTCCTTAAAAAGTTAAAACACAGAATCACCGTATGACTCAGAAGTTCCACTCCTAGGTGTATATTCAAGAGAATTGAAAACAGGTTTTCAAATGAAAACTTGTACGTGAATGTTCATTCATGTTATTAATCATAGTCAAGAAGGGGAGACAACACATGTGTCCATCAACTGAACAGGTGGACAAAATGTGGTCTATCCGTACAGTGGAGCAGTGTTCAGCCGAAATGGGGAATGAATGAAGAACTGATACGTGCTACAACATAGATCAACCAAACCTAAACCTGAGTGAAAGAAGCCAAACAGAAAAGAGCCTCATACTCTTTGATTCCATGTATATGAAATGCTTACAGTAGACAAATCCTTAGAGACAGAAAGATTAGTCGTTGCCCGGAGCTTAGGGGCAAGGGGGCAATGGGAAGTAACTGCTTAATGGGCACATGGTTTCTTTTTGTGTGAGGAACTATTCTGAAATTAGATAGCGGTAATGGCTGCACAACAAAGTGAATGTACTGGAAGCTGTTGAATTGTACACCTTAAAATGGCCAAAATGGGGGCGCCTGGGTGGCTCAGTGGGTTAAAGCCTCTGCCTTCCACTCCGGTTATGATCTCAGGGTCCTGGGATTGAGCCCCACATCGGGCTCTCTGCTCGGCGGGGAGCCTGCTTCCTCCTCTCTCTCTCTCTGCCTGCCTCTCTGCCTACTTGTGATCTCTCTGTCAAATAAATAAATAAATCTTTAAAAAAATGGCCAAAATGGTGAATTTTATGTTATGTAAATATTACCTCAATTTAAAAAAACCCTGTTGTTTCTCTATTGCATACAAGATAAACTTCAACTTCTTTAACTTGGCATGCAGGTTCTCTAGTCTCAAAACATATGCACTTCCTCTCACAAATATCCTAAACATAACTGAATGTAAAATTTCCCTTTTGTATCTCTGTGTCTTTACATATGCCGTTCCCTCGGCCTAGAATACTAGTATTCTTCTATTCTGCTAGGCAAATTTGTACTAGTTTTAGAATATCCTTCTAAAGGGTTGCCCTCATGCAAACCAAGAAATAGACTTTTTTTATAAAGATTATTTATTGAGGGGTGCCTGGGTACCTCAGTGGGTTAAAGCCTCTGCCTTCGGCCCAGGTCATGATCTCAGGGTCCTGGGATCGAGCCCCACACCGGGCTCTCTGCTCAGCAGGGAGCCTGCTTCCCCCTCTCTCTGCGTACTTGTGATCTCTCTCTGTCAAATAAATAAATAAATAAATAAAATCTTTTTAAAAATATATTATTTATTGGGGCACCTGAGTGGCTCAGCATGTTAAAGCCTCTGCCTTTGGCTCAGGTCATGGTCTCAGGGTCCTGGGATCGAGCCCCGCATCGGGCTCTCTGCTCGGCGGGGAGCCTGCTTCCCTCTCTCTCTGCCTGCCTTTCTGCCTACTTGTAATCTCTCTTTCTCTGTCAAATAAATAAATAAAATCTTTAAAATATATATATTATTTATTTATTGAAAGAGTGTGCACTCGAGCAGAGGGAGGGGCAGAGGAAGAGGGAGAGAGAGTCTCAAGCAGACTCCCCGCTCGGCACAGAGCCCAACACAGGGCTCAGTCTTATGACCCTGAGATCATGGCCCAAGCTGAAATCAAGACTTGGACGCTTAAGCGACTGAGCCACTCAGGTGCCCCAAGAAACAGACTCTTAACTGTAGAGAACAGTGATGGTTTCCAGGAGGGAGGATGGTGGAGGGATGGGTGAAATAAGTGATGGATTAAGGAGGATTTAATTAAAGATTAATTAATTAATTAATCAAGGATTTAAGGATTAAAGATTAAGGAGTGCACTTGTGATGAGTACCAGATGTTATATAGGAGTATTGAGTCACTATATCGCATACCTGAAACTGATATTACACTGTACATTAACTAACTGGAATTTAAATAAAAACATAAAAAATAGCATTGCCCTCATGTGAAGCTTTCTTTCCCTCGGTAGCCCAAGCACACTTAATCGTTCCCTGGTTTATGTTCCCATAGCACTTTATTTGTTATTTTTGTACTGGCACTTAGCTTAATAGTTTCATAACTTGTCAGTTAATATATCTGTTTCTCATTTGTTAAGTGAGTTTCACACTTTGTTGACGGTGATAGATGATAAAATACAAACTGTGGACTCTTTCTTAAAAATGCACATATATGCATATATTTATACGGTTCTCATGTAATTTCAGGGCCCGTGGACCTCCCAAAGGACACGGACAGACCCACGTATCTTCATTAGAATCACCTAGAATGCTTGTTTAAAAAGCTGATTCCCAGGTCCCACCCCTAGTTATTGAATCAGGATCTTTGGGGGTGGGCCCCAAAGATTCTGAACAATCCCCCTAGGTGTTACTTTTATCCACTAAACTTTGAGAACCCCTGTCCTAGTTTATGGGCCCCACCGTGACAGAATTTTTAAGGTGAAGAGTCAATCTCATTAGCCTTTGCATCTTACTGATCCTAAAATCTCGTGCTGTAATAGAGAATGGAACATGAAAGGGAGCAGTTCCAGCCATGGTGGTCAGAAAAGGTAACAATATGAGATAAGACGTTTTGACCCTTGGCAAATAGGTAGGTTTTCAGTAGGTGGTGAGAAATGCTGCAGGCACAGAGACTGGCAGAGGCAAGAGTGGCTAGAAAGAGCAACGTGTATTCATAGAACTGGTCGGATAGTGGGAAATACAATTGGAGAAGAGGTTTATTTAGTCATTAAATAGTTACTGCCCTCTCACAATGTACAAGACACCATGCAGCGTGTTGAGAATAAAAATATGACTAGGACGTGGCTTTTGCTGTTAAGCAATAGAGAAAATCTTGTAGTAGGGGAAACATAAACATAGAAAATGTAATGAAGTATAACAATGGAGAGGGAGATTAGAGACATCTTCACAGAGAAGGTAATTAAATGGAGACAGAGCACGAGTAAGCGTTTACAAAGTGTACAAGGTCAGGAAGGGCATTTCAGGAAGACATTAAATTAGCCAGACATGCTGTGGTAAAACAGCATGGCCCATTCTTGTAACTGAAAATAGACTGTATAGCTGAACGAAAGGTATCGAATAAGGAATTGATAGAAGATGAAGTTGGATAGGTAGGCAGGGGTCAGAGCACAAAAGGGCCTCGTGTGGCAAACCGTGAGGTATAATTGGTAGCCACTAAAGAGCTTTAAAGGGGAAAGTGAACTGTGTTTTAGACAGCTGGTTACATTGTGAAGAATAGACCGGGTAGTGGAAAGATCAAGGGAAGGGAGACAAGTTTAGAAGGCTGTTAGAAGGGGTCCAGAACAAAAGAGAAGAAGCGATAGATTCAGAGAGGTATTTCTGAGGAATTGATAGGCTTTTGCTGACTAAGTGAATGTGGCAGATATGAGAGGAGTTAAGGGCTTAAAGCCATTAAAGGGTATTAGAATGGCTCAAAGCCTTGAAGGGCTCTGGTGTGGGAGCCTAGGTCAATGATGAGACCATTATCTACAAATGAGACTAGGGGCGCATGGGTGGCTCGGCGGATTAAAGCTTCTGCCTTCAGCTCAGGTCATGATCTCAGGGTCCTGGGATCGAGCCCCGCATTGGGCTCTCTGCTAAGCAGGGAATCTGCTTCACCCTCTCTCTCTGCCTGCCTCTCTGCCTACTTGTAATATCTCTCTCTCTCTGTCAAATAAAATCTTTAAAAATGAGACTATTGGTAGTAAAACAACTTTGGAGAGTGATGACTGTGACATAGTAATTACTGGCATTTACTGAGACCTCACTGTGTGGCCGGCTCTATACTGTGTGCTTTTTTGTAAGATTTTATTTATTTAGGGGCACCTGGGTGGCTCAGATGGTTAAGCCTCTGCCTTCGGCTCAGGTCATGATCCCAGGGTCCTGGGATCGAGCCCCGCATCGGGCTCCCTGCTTGGCAGGAAGCCTGCTTCTCCCTCTCCCACTCTCCCTGCTTGTGTTCCCTCTCTCGCTGTGTCTCTCTCTGTCATATAAATAAATACAATCTTTAAAAAAAAAAGATTGTATTTATTTGAGAGAAGAAGAGAGAGGAAGAGAAAGAAAACATGTCGGGAGAGGGGCAGAGGGAGAAGGAGAAGCAGACTCTCCACTGAGCAGGGAGCCCAACACTGGGCTCAATCCCAGGAGCCTGGCATCATGACCTGAGCCGAAGGCAGACGCTTAACCGACTGAGCCACCCAGGCCCCCCTATACTAAGTGCTTTATATTACTGGTTGGTTTAATTCTCACAACAACCTCAAATGAGGTAGGTAGTAATATACTAATATTTACAGAGTAGACAGAGAATGAGGAGACGGTGAAGGAGATTGAGTTCATGTTCATGAAATATTATGAATTTTCTTCTTGTGAATTTATATACCATCAGCTTAGGAAAATATTTATTTGGGTTCTTTATGCCCAGTGCTATGCCAGGTACTTTGGGAGCTACATGTAGTGTCAGATAACTTGTGTGCTCAAGGTTACAGTAATTGAAAAAAGCATCACCGAAGAGGTGGGACTAGGGTGGTTATTAAAGAAGAGAGGGTTTAGATACAGAAAGAGGTGTTGGGAGGGCCTTCTAAGAATAGGTAACAGTATGAAGAAAGGTATGGAGATGGAAATGTGCCTGGTGTGATCCAGGAAGAGTGAGGAGGAAACAATAGAAGCCTCTAAACTAAGCTGAAGAATTTTCATCCAATACAGCTAGACAGCTGTTGAAGTTCCTTGAGCAAGAGCATGGCATAATGAAAAAAGATTTCTTTCAATAGTTGTATATGAGATATACTGAAAAACAGTAAAGGGAGACCAGCTAGAAATCTGTCATGGTAATCATGTTATGAAGCAATAAGATCCCGGACGGTAGTGGCCCCAATAGCGTTAAAGAAGAATGTGTAGGGCGCCTGGGTGGCTCAGTTGGCTAAGCAACTGCTTTTGGCTCAGGTCATGGTCCCGGAGTCCCGGGATCGAGTCCCACATCGGGCTCCCACCTCCATGTGGACTCTGGCCTTCTCCCCTCTCATGCTTTCCCTCACTCTCTCTCTCTCAAATAAATAAGTAAAATCTGTTAAAAAAAAAAAAATCTGTAAATGAGACACATTATGAAGGGATAAATGAGAATCTGTTTGTGAACCCTATTTCCAAAGATGAGGCCAAGACTTTTATCTAAAAGACTGGAAGAACTGTGGTACCACAGACAGGAATGAGAGATTGGAGAAAGGGAGCCAAGTGTTAGGATAAAGAATCTATTCTAAATTATTAAAAATTCAAAATAGCTGTGGCTTGGTGTAGATGGTGATTTCTCGGAATTTATTATCTTTCTAAGTTACAATCAGGAACTAGAGAATATTACAACTCTATTTGTGTATAATATCATTTATTTGTTCACTGAACACCTATTTACATATAGTCTGGTGAGATTAGAGTGAGAGAGTTTGGTACAGTAGGGGTTCAGTTGCAAATGGGCTAGAAAGAAAGAAGTTCATCAAGGAGGACCATTGCATGATGTACGGAGGAATTTTGACCTTATTTTGTAAGTAATGGGGAGCCATCAAAAGGCTTTTGAGCCAAAAGGGAAACATAATCAGATCTTTTCTTCAGCACTAGATTTTTTTTTTTTTTAGTTTCTTGTGGACAATGACCGTTATTATTTATCTTTAAGCTAGTCAGTGGGGGTGACATTGCCCTTTGGTTATTAAACATCTATTACGCGGGACGCCTGGGTGGCTGAGTTGGTTCAGCATCTGCCTCCAACTCAGGTCATGATCCCAGGGTCCTGGGATTGAGTCCCGAGTTGGGCTCCTTGATCTGCGGAGAGCCTGCTTCTCCCTCTGCCTTCTGCTCCCCTTGCTTGTCCTCTCTCTCTCTCTGTCTCCTGACAAATAAATAAATAAAATCTTAAAAAAAAAAGATACAATAAAAAATAAATAAGCAGCTTTTATGGGCCAGGTACTCTGCTGAAGTTTTGTTTTGTTTTGTTTGTTTGTTTTTAATCTGCTGAAGTTTTAGCGGTAACCGAACTGTGTGCTATTCTCAAACAACAAATAAAAACACACCCAGAATCTATTTCTCTCCATTCCTACTGCTACCATCCTAGTCCCAGTTGACCAGTTCTATTTGGATTATTTTAATTGCCTAGTCTCCCTGCTTTCCCTTTTGCCCTCCCACAGTCTGTTGCCTCAGAGTAGATACACTAATCTTTTCAAAAGGGTAAGGACTTAAGCTTCGGGTTATGGTGGAGTTAAGAAGGACTGAATTTACCCTTTGGTCTCAACTGCAAAACTGTACAAAATATATGAGACTACAGTTCAGAGAGAGGGAACCTGACTAGAGCCCCGCAGTCTCTCTGAGTCTAGGAGCCAAAGTTGAGATTTCAAGAAAGCTGAAGTGGCTAACATACGCAGGGCACGGTACCAAAAAGAAGAGACCTTCAAAGAAAGATTGAGAGAGAGAGAGGAAGAGGAAAAGATTGAGATAGAGAGAAAGAGAAAAAGAGGAAAGATTGCCTCAGCAGTGGATACCAATTAGCTCTAAACTGAAGGTTGCTCTAGTCCTGCCTAACAAAACTTCAGAGAAAGCTTGAAAGGATTAAACTGTTTCTGAGTAACTTAAGCGTATCCTAGAACAAGTCTCAAAAATATTTGAAGGAGCAATAAAGAAAAGAGCCCAGCACCCAACAATATAAAATCCACAATGCCTTGCATCTAATAAGAAATGATCAGGTATACAAAGCAGAAAAATACGAGCAAAATCAATCAACAATTACAGACCCAGAAATAACACCGATGATAGAATTAATAGATAAGGACATTAAAACAGTTATTATGAATATATTCCATTTGTTCAAAAATGTAGAGGAGAATATGATCATGTGATCATGTTGAGGAGGGACATGGAGGATACAAAAGACTGAAACTTCTAGAAATGAGGGGCGCCTGGGTGGCTCGGTCAGTTGAGTGTCTTCCTTTGGCTCAGGTCATGATCCCAGGGTGCTGGCTTCAATCCCCATGTCAGGCTCCCTGCTCAGTGGGGAGTCCACTTCTCCAGTGCCTCTGCGCTTCCCCCTACTTGTGCTCTTTCTTATGCATGTGCGCACTCTCTCAAATAAACAAATAAAATCTTTTAAAAAATAGAAATGTATTCTGTTACAGTTCTGGAGGCTAGAAGTTCAAAATGAAGTGTTGGCATGGCCATCCCCCCTCTGAAGACTCTAGGGAAGACTCCTTCCTTGTCTCTTCCCAGCTTCCGGTGGTCAGCAATCCTTGGCATTCCTTCACTTTGCAGCTGCATCGTACCAACCTCTGCCTCCCTCTTCATGTGATCTTTTTCCCCTGCCTCTTTTCTGTAAAGGCTTATATCTTTATATGGCTTTCTTCTCTATGTGTCTTTACATGGCGTTATAGGGACACTTGAATTTAGGGCCCACCCTAATCCAATATGACTTTATCTTAACTACTTGCATCTGCAAAGACCCTATTCCTAATAAGGTCATATTCTAAGATACAAAGTGTACATGAATTTTGGGGGACACTATTCACCTCAATACAAGAGGCTATTATGGCAAATTAGGAGAGAGATGATGACCACCCAGACTAAGATACTACAATGGGAGTGAAGTGGGAGGGACAAGACTACCTCAAAAGGTAGTATTGGTGTGGGTACTTGAAGTCATATTTGATTATATCTAACCTATAGCCATTAGTGAATTTTTTTTTTACAAATAGTGCTCTGATTGCGTTAAAAGTCGGTGACACTGTTGCTTTTTATTTTGAGCTCTGCCTGTTTCAGATGACACATCACTAATGTAATAGGATTAAATATACAAAGGTTAAAATTCACAGTTCTTTTAATAGGATCCTCAAAAGGATTAGACAGTCAACTTGAATTCTTTGACTTATGATGAAATCCATTAAGGCCTGCGCACTGTGTGGCCCCTTGACCATAATGAATAATTTTATTCGACAGAAGTTTATTGAGTACCTATATGTACCAGGTGCTATCCTAGTCCCCAGAGATACAGGGATAAATAAGCAATGGTCCCTGTCCTTGGGAAATTCACAGCTTGGTGTAAGAGACATATGGGTAAAAAGATAATTATAGCACCATGTGCTAAGTGCTGCGACCAAAGTAAGCATACTATACCTCGAAAGAATTAAGACATGTATCTAACCCATTTTATTTTTTCCCCAAATATGTTTATTTTTTCAGTGTTACAAGATTGATTGTTCATGCACCACACCCAGTGCTCCATGCAATACGTGCCCTTCTCAATACCCACCACCAGGCTCTCCC
>CM052801.1:47675311-47719587 GCA_028533885.1 Nasua narica | reverse complement strand
TAGATGTACCACATCTTCCTTATCCACTCATCTGTTGAAGGGCATTTTGGTTCTTTCCACAGTTTGGTGATTGTGGCCATTGCTGCTATGAACATTGGGGTACATGTGGCCCTTCATTGTACTGCATCTGCTTCTTTGGGGTAAATACCAGTAGTATAATTGCAGGATCATAGGGTAGCTCTATTTTTAATTTCTTGAGGAATCTCCACACTGTTTTCCGAAGTGTCTGCACCAACTTGCATTCCCACCAACAGTGGAAGAGGGTTCCCCTTTCTCCACATCCTCTCCAGCATTTGTTGTTTACTGTCTTGTTGATTTTGGCCATTCTAACTGGTGTAAGGTGGTATCTCAGTGTGGTTTTGATTTGAATCTCTCTGATAGCTAAAGATGATGAACATTTTTTCATATGTCTGTTAGCCATTTGTGTGTCTTCTTGAGGGGATGTTAAGGAATACTTCCTAGAAGAGATGATGACTAACCTGAGTTTTGAAGTCAAGGTAAGAGTTAGCTAAGTGTGGGACGCCTGGGTGGCTCAGTGGGTTAAGCCTCTGCCTTCAGCTCAGGTCATGATCTCAGGGTCCTGGGATCGAGCCCTGCATCAGGCTCTCTGCTCAGCAGGGAGCCTGCTTCCCCCTCTCCCTCTACCAGTCTCTCTGCCTACTTGTGGTCTCTTTCTCTCTATCAAATTAATAAAAAAAAAAAAAAAGAGTTAGCTAAGTGATATAGTACAGGGAAAGGGATTCTAGGCAAAGGGATAGAAATGAGAGAGCCTGGCCCATACAGGGATCTGCAAATAATGCAGTATGACAGGAGCAAAGAATGGTGAGGGGGAGAGTCGTTAGAAATGAGTCGGGGGAGAGTCAGGGGTTAGACCAGGAAGAGTATTGTAGGTTGTGTTATACCAAGGTATTTGGACTTCATTCTGAAGCTGTGGGAAACTACTGAAGGACTTTAAGTAGTCATGGTCAAGTTTTCACTTTAGAAAATTTAATCTTGTGGCCATGTGAAAGCTGCGTTCGTAGAGGAGACAGAACTGGAAGCATGAAGACCAGTTAGGTAGCTACTAGAATAATTCAGGTGAAGAATTTCAGAGCTTGAATCTATACAATGACAGTGAAGATAGGGAGATGGGAGCAGATTTAAAAAAATATTTTAAAAACATTTTAAGCATTTAAAAATTCTTATTATCAAAGTATAGGAGATGGAGGAAGATTTGAGAGACATTCAGGACCAAGTCAAGAAACTCCAGAAGACTACATGTGAGGACTAATGGAGACAGATGGAAAGGGTATATTCTCTTCTCTAGATTTGAGAACCATTCATTGAACAAGGAATTTGGAAGGACAAAATTTGAGATTTGTAGGGGATGGGGAAGACAATAAAATCACGTTTGTAGGGACGCCTGGGTAGCTCAGTCAGTGAAACATCTGCCTTCAGCTCAGGTCATGATCCCAGGGTCCTGGGATCGAGTCCGGTGTCGGGCTCCTTGCTCCACAGGGAGTCTGCTTCTCCCTCTGCCTGCCCCTCTCTCTCTCTCTCTGACAAATAAATAAATAAAATCCTTTTAAAAAGTCACTTTTGTATACATTGAATTGGAGAGCCTGTGGGATATCGAAATAGAGATACACTTGGATATATGGGTTTAAAATTGATGAGAGTTAGGATTTGTCCATTCATAGCTGTTAGTTGAAGCCATGGAAATTGATACAGTCATTTGATGAGAATTTGGATAATGAGACCAGAAGAGGATTGAGGATAAGACCTAGAAGAACACAGACATTTAAGGGGGAGGTGAGACAGAGGAAATGGAAAGATAAAAGAAGGACTGGCCAGCAAAGTAGGGGAAAGGCTAGGGAAGCACTGTATCCATCACCGCCCAGTCTTTCAGGACAGTGCTTCTCAGTATCTTACGTCCTACCAATCATCATAAAAGAACCTGGGTATAAGGGCGCCTGGGTGGCTCAGTCGGTTAAGCGTCCGCCTTTGGCTCAGGTCCTGATCTCAGGGTCCTGAGATCAAGCCCCACATTGGGCTCTCTGCTCAGTGGGGAGTCTGCTTCTCCCTCTGCTCTCTCCCTCCCTCTCTGCCTCCCTACCCCCCGCAAATACAAAAAGGAACCTGGGTATGTAAGAAGCAGAGACCTCTTTTTGAAAGCCGAGTGTATGTTTACAGCATTCTGTTACATTTCATTTCTAGGTTAAGGATATTTTATTCATTTCTTTTACTTTTCAAATTATGAAATATACATAATGTTCGTACAGCGTTTATTTACAGTTTAACAAACAATTATAAAATGAGTCCTTGTAGAGCCACTACTCAGAGCCTAAATAATCTATTACTAGCACTCCAGAAGCTCACTGTATGCTCTCCCCTCCTCCACTGAGGTAACTTACAGTAAGATAAAAACAAACAAACAAACTTTTTTTATATTTGTTCTAGTTTCATTGAGACAGAATTGATATACAGCACTGTATAAGTTTAAGGCGTGCAGCACAAAATGATTTGGCTTACCCGTACTGTGAAATTATTATACAACTAATGAATCCTTGAACACTTTATCAAAAACTAATGATGTATTATATGTTGGCTAATTGAACATAATAAAAAAAATTATCACCACACTAATTTTAGTTAATGTCCATCTTCTATAGATACAAAAAAAGAAAAAGAAAAATATAGGTTATTTTCCCCTTGTGGTGAGAACTCTTAAGGTTTACTCTCTTAACAACTTTCAAATATGCCATATGGTAGTGTTAGCCATAGTCGTCATGTTGTACATTACTTTCCTACTACTTATTTATCTTAGGACTGGATGTTTATACTTTTTGACCACCTCCCTCCAGATCCCCCCACTGTGGTAACCACAAATTTGCTCTTTCTTTCTATGAGTTCGATTTTTTGTTTTTTTTTTTTTTAAAGATTTATTTATTTATTTATTAGAGAGAGAGAGACTGAGAATGAGAGGGGAGAAGGTCAGAGGGAGAAGCAGACCTCCCGCAGAGCCGGGAGTCCGATATGGGACTCGATCCCGGGACTCCGGGACCATGACCTGAGCCGAAGGCAGTCGCTTAACCAACTGAGCCACCCAGGCGCCCTTTTGTTTTGTTTTGTTAGATTGCACATATAACTAAGGTTGTATAGTAGTTGTCTTTCTCAGACTGACTTACTTCACTTAACATAATGCCCTCAAGGTCCATCCATGTTGTTACAAAGGGCAGGATTTCCTTGTGTTTTTCTATGGCTGAATAGTATTCCTGTGTCTGTGTGTGTGTGCGCGTGCACGTGTGCGTGTGTGTTGCACATTTCCTTTATCCATTGTTTCCAAGTCTTGGCGCTTATAAATAATGCTGCTGTGAACATGAGGGTACAGATATTTCTTTGACATAATGAGAAATTTTGTATTTTGAAACAATTAAGACTTACAAAAAAGTTATTAAAAAATAGTGTGGGGCGCCTGGGTGGCTCAGTTGGTTGAGCGACTGCCTTCGGCTCAGGTCATGATCCCGGAGACCCGGGATCGAGTCCCACATCGGGCTCCCAGCCTCGAGAGGAGTCCGCTTCTCACTCTGACCTTCTCCCTTCTCATGCTCTCTCTCACTCTCTCTCTTTCTCTAACAAATAAATAAATAAAATCTTAAAAAAAAAATAAAAAATAGTGTGTATAATACCTTATATGTGAAACGCCTAGGTGGCTCAGTCGGTTAAGCATCTGCTTTCGGCTCAGGTCATGATCCCAGAGTCCTGGGATCAAGTCCCATGTCTGACTCCTTGCTCAGCGGAGAGCCTGCTTCTCCCTCCGCCTGCTGCTTCACCTGTGTGTATTCTCGCTGACAAATAAATTAATTAAAAAATAATACCAGGGCACCTGGATGGCTCCTTTGGTTAAGCGGCTGCCTTTGGCTCAGGTCATGATCCCAGAGTCCTGGGATCCAGCCCAGCATCAGGCTCCCCCTGCTTGTGCTCTCTCCCTCTCTCTCTCTCCCTCAAATAAATGAATAAAGCCTTTAAAAAATAATAATAATACCTTATATGTTTCACCGAGATTCCTCAGATGTAAATATTTAAGCACATTTTCTTTATCATTCCCCCCTCCCTCCTCTTCCTCCTCTCTTCTCTCTCTCCAATTATTTCTAATTCACACAAATTGCAGACATAATGCCTCTCTACCCCTAAATTTCAGAGCATTTTTCCTAAAAAAAAAAATAAGACATTCTCTTATATGTTTTATTATTGAGCACAATGATCAAAATCAGGAAATTGATATCAACACAATGCTATATCTAACCTACAGACTTTATTCAAATTTTACCCATTGTCCCACTAATGTCCTTTATAGCAAAAGAAAAAAAAAAGTCTAGCCCAGGATCCAAACCAGGATAACAAGTAGCATTGAGTTGTCATGTGTCTTTGAATTTATTTTTTCGAAATTAAGGTAAAATTCAGGGCACCTGGCTGGCTCAGACATAAAAGCATGCAACTTTTGATCTCAGGGTCCTGGGTTCGAGCTCCACATTGGGTGTAGAGATTACTAAAAATAGCATACTTTAAAAAACAAACACAAAACTCAAATTCAGGTAAAATTCACATAACACCATTTTAAAGGGAATGACCAACCAATTGGCATTTAGTACATTTATAATGCTATATAATGGCTACCTCTATCAAATTCCAAAACATTGTCATTACCCCAAAATAAAATTCCATATGTATTAAGCAGTGTCTCCCCATATGCCTCTCTCCTTCCCCACCCACCCCCAACACCCAGCCTCTGGTAACCACCAGTCTGTTTTCTGTCTCTGTGGATTTATCTATTCTGGACTTTCATACAAATGGAATCATACAATATGTGACCTTTTGCGTCTGGCGTCTTTCACTGAGCTTGATGTTTTCAAGATTTATCCGCAGTGTAACATGTGTCAGTACTTCATTTCTTTGTATGGTTGAATAATAATCCATTGTTTGGATACACTCCATTTTGCTTATCCATTTAGTCATTGATGGACATTTGGATTATTTCCGCCTTTTAGCTCCTGTGAATAGTGCTGCTATGAACATATCTGTTAAGGGTTTTGTTTGAGCACCTGTTTGCAGTTCCTTTGGGTATATACCTAGGAGGGAAATTGCTGGGTCATATGGTCATTTTATGTTTACCTCTTGGAGGAACCATCAAATTGTGTTTCTTTTAATCTGGAGCAGTTTCTCAGTCTTGCTGTGTTATTCATGACATTGGTATTGTTTTTTAGTACAGACCAGTTATTTTGTAGAATTCTCCTCATTTTGGTTTTATCTGATATTTCCACATTGTGAGACTCAAGCTATGCATTGTGGACAGGAATACCACAGAAGTAATTTGTGGCCTTCTCAGTGTATAGTATCAGGAGGCACATGATACCTGTTTGTGCCATTCCTGGTGATGTTAGCTTTGATCAGATGGTTAAAATCTACCAGGTTGCTCCACTGTAAAGTTATTATTCTTCCCTTTGCAATAAACAAGTAATTTATAGGGACTCCTGGGTGACTCAGTCAGTTAAGCTTCTGCCTTCAGCTCAGGTCATGATCCCAGGGTCCTGGGATGGAGTCCTGCATTGGGCTCCCTGCTCAGTGGGGAGTCTGCTTCTCCCTCTGCCTGTTGCTCCCCTGCTTGTGTTCTCTCTCTCTGTCAAATAAATAAATAGAATCTTTATTAAAAAAACAAGTAATTTATAGAGGGATATTTTGAAAATATCTTGTTTTTCATCAAACTTTCACCCACTAGTTTTAACATTCATTGATGATCTTTTCCCAGAATAATAATTATTGTGGGAAATGCAAAATATTGCACAATAATATTGAACTTGGGGTTAGGTGTCTGCCTTTGGCTCAGGTCATGATCCCAGGGTCCTGGGATCGAACCCTACACCAGTCTCTCTGCTTAGCGGGAAGCCTGCTTCTCCCTCTCCCTCTGCTCCTCCCCCTGCTTGTGCTCTCTCTCTCAAGTAAATAAATAAAATCTTTTTTTTTAGAGAGTTTTTTTTTAAGATTTTATTTATTTATTTGACAGAGAGATCACAAGTAGGCAGAGAGGCAGGCAGAGAGAGAGGAGGAAGCAGGCTCCCAGCTGAGCAGAGAGCCCTATGCAGGGCTCGATCCCAGGACCCTGAGATCATGACCTGAGCTGAAGGCAGAGGCTTTAACCCACTGAGCCACCCAGGTGCCCCAATAAATAAGTAGCATCTTAAAAAAAAACCCAAATAATAATATTGAACTTTTTCAGAAGATAACCCTTAATCAGCATCTATGTGCTAGTCTAAGGAACAAATAGGCACTTGGAGAGAAAAAAACATAACAGTATAGAGGGGAGCAGCTACATGATTTAACCTTCTGAATTCACAGGCATGAATGTCACAACACTCTTGTATAGAATCTATTTGCAAATTATTCATTAACATTTTTGCACAGTAAGTTTTTAATACCTACTATACATATCATGATTACACAGATGGACATAAGGGAGCATGGGCTCTTGGTAATTTTTGTTTTTAAATTTTATAAATTTATCTGAGAGAGAGAGAGGGTGAGAGAGAGAAAGCACGAGATGGGGCAGGGTCAGAGGGAGAAGCAGACTCCCCACTGAGCAAAGAGCCTGGTGTGGGACTTGATGCTGGGACTCTGGGATCATGACCCGAGCTCAAGGCAGACGGTTAACCTACTGACCCACCCCGGCACCCAGGCTCTTGGTAATTTTTATTAAAACTCGAAATCACACTGGACATTGCCATATCCCACTAATGGTGTACAGACTGCCGCTTGAGAAGGAGATTCAGAGGGACAAGAAGATGGTAATGTCAAAGAAACTAAGGGAGGTCAAATTTTAAGGTAGGAAAGTGAATAATATCAAATGCTGCAGAGGTCAACTATTCACCCTTACTAGGGTATGTCCATGAGATTTGGCTTTTAAGAGATAGTTGGTGACCTTATTGAGCATTTTTATTTGAGTGCTATGGTTCGGAAGCCAGTTTATAGTGGGTTGAGTAGTAAGGTAAAGTATAGACATGCAGAAAGTGATTAAAAGTCCTCACTAGGGGCACCTGGGTGGCTCAGTTGTTAAGCATCTGCCTTCAGCTCGGGTCATGATCTCAGGGTCCTGGGATTGAGCCCTGAGTGGGGCTCCCTGCTCAGCAGGGGAGTCTGCTTCTTCCTCTCCCTCTGCCTGCTGCTATCCCTGCTTGTGCTCCCTTGTGCACTCTTTCTCTCTCAAGTAAATAAATTCCTTGGGGTGGGGGGAACCCTTTTAAATAACAGAAAATGCCAAAACACCATAAACAAAGTGAAATGGCCAAACTTTCAAAGTCATAGGCAAGGGATTGAGGACCTGTACAACCTTTCTGGAAAGCAACATGACACTATATAATAAAGTTGAACATGTCCTCACTTTTCAACCATGTAATTCCACTCTAAGTGCAAAAGGACTCACACGAGAATGTTCATTACGATATTGCTCATAGTAGTAAAAAAATAGAAGCAAAAATGTTCAGTAGTAAGTGAATGGGTAAATAAATTGTGGAATAGTCATATGAAGGAATTCTTTATGAAAGTTCATTTAAAATGAATGAACTTTAAAAAAATAAAAAAGATGAATGAACTACAACTATACACGTAAACAGGGAAAAATCACATTATGAAGAAGCAAAAAAGCAAACTGTGACATGTGCTTGTGATATGCCATATATTCATTTGATACCACTGACATAGAGCTAAACCACTCCAAAACTAGTTACCTAAAACAACATTCATTGTATCTGCTCAAAATTCTGGAGACAGTCTGGGCTAAACTTAGCTGGGCATTTCTTCTGTTGGTCTTGCCTGGGCTCACTCATGCTATGGCAGTCAGGTTGGTGGGGGCCAGATGACTTAAGATGACCTCACTTGTGTCTCGCAGTTGGCAGGCTTCTAGCCAGGGTGCCTAGATTTTCTTCCACGTGGCCTCTCCAGAAAGTTTGTACCTCTTCATATGATGGCCAACTTCAATGTACAAACACTTTTCAAGCTTCTGCATGTATCCCATTTATAGTTATCCCATTGGCCAAAGTAAATCACATGGCCAAATCCAGAGTCATTGTGGGAAGAGACTACCCAAGGTGCGGATTCAGGGAGGCAGGATTCATTGGTGGTTATTGATTCCACATCTCCCATGACTACATATTTTTAAGGATATATACATACATAGTATCAATAGCAAAACATGTGTGAAAATAAGAAATACCAAAGTCTGAATAGTGGTTACCTCTGGAGAGGTAGGGAGAGAAATAGGGAAGAGATAGCTACACATATACTTAAACTATAACAGTAGTGTTTTACTTCTTTAAAAAATAGGAAGGAAATTATTTTAGGGGCGCCTGGGTGGCTCAGTGGGTTAAAGCCCTTGCCTTCGGCTCAGGTCATGATCTCAGGGTCCTGGGATCGAGCCCCACATCAGACTCTGCTCAGCAGGGAGCCTGCTTCCCCTCTCTCTCTGCCTCCCTCTCTGCCTTCTTGTGATCTCTCTCTGTCAAATGGATAAATAAAATCTTTAAAAAAAAAAAAAGAAATTATTTTAGACAGAGAGAGAATGGGGGGTGGGATGGGCGGAGAGAGAGAGAGAATCTCAAGCAGACTCCCCCACGACTCTGAAATCATGACCTCAGCCAAAATGAGAGTCAGACACTTAACTGACTTAACTGACGAAGCCACCCAGGTGCCCCATTATATTATTATTATTATTTGTTTGCTTAAAATATTTACAAGAAGCGACTGTGAGGTGCAGAAGTGCAAACTAATCTTTGAAGACATTTGGCAAAGGGAAGGGGCAACAGGGAAAGCAGGCAATAACTAGACAAGAAAACGTGGTTGGAGGAATACTTTTTTTAAAGATGAGCAAAGGCCTAAGAACATTAATAGGTTGAAGAGAAGGTGACAGTAGATTAGGCTGCTGAAAGAGAAAGTTAATTCAAGAAGTATTCTTGGGGTGCCTTGCTGGCTCAGTTGGAAGAACATGCGATTCGATCTCGAGGTTGTGAGTTTGAGTCTCGTGTTGGGTGTAGAGATTACTTAAATAAGTAAACTTAAAAAAAAAAAGAAGTACTCTTGACTTGTATCAAAAAGACAAGAGATAGCAGGCATCGAGAGGGTGTGAAGAGAATGGAAGTCTTGTACACTGTTGGTGGGACTGTAAGCTATTATGGAAAACAGTATGAAGGTTCTTTAAAAAGTTGAAAATAGAACTATGATATGGTCCAGCAATCCCTCTCCTGGGTACATAGCCAAAGAAAATGAAATCGGGATCTCAAAGAGGTATGTGAACTTCCATGTTCATTGTAGCATTGTTCACAGCAGCCAAGATGTAGAAATAATCTAAGTATCCGTCAACAGATCTGATGGATAAAGGGGATGTGGTATAATATACAATGTATATACAATGTATAATATACAATGTGTAATATACAATGTATATTATACCACATCACCTTTATTCATGCTTTATCCTTCTCCAGCTGTGAGAAGGAAGGAATTCCTACCATTTGCAATATTATGCTAAGTATAAGCCAGATAGAGAAAGACAAATACTGTATAATCTCATTTATATGTAGAATCAAAGAGAAAATTGAACTTCTAGAAACAGAGAGTGAAACAGCGGTTACCAGGGGCTAAGAGGTGGGAGAGATGGAGAGATGTTCCTCAAAGGGTACAAGCATTCAGTTATAAAATGAATAAGTTCTGGGGATCTAACATACAGCATCACAACTATGGTTAATAATGCTGTTATTGTATACTTGAAATTTGCTAAGAGAGTAGATCTTAAGGCTTTTCACTACACCAAAAAAGAAAAGGTAGCTATAGTGATAGATGCATTAAATAACCTCATTGTCCTAATCATTTCACAAAGTATGCATGCATCAAATAGTCATGTTATATGCTTTAAATATATACAATTGTATTTGTTGTGCTTCAATAAAGCTGGATTTAAAAAAAAAGAATAATTTAGGGGCACCTGGCTGGCTCTGTCAGAAGGGCATGTGACTCTTGATCTTGCGGTGGTAACTTTGAGCCCCACGTTGGGTGTAGGGATTACTAAAAATAAATAAATAAACTTTTTAAAAAAGAATATTTTAGTTAGAATTCAACTTAAATTAAAAAATTTAAATTGCTCAAACATGTCAAATTGACTACAAAGGTGACATTTTACCAGCACAAATTTACCAACAAATATATAAAACATCAAATATACCACTAAGTAATATATAGAATTGTTGAATCACTATATTGTACACCTGAAACTAATATAACACTATGTTAATTATATTGGAATTAAAAAGTAAAAATAAAAAAAAATCATATATGCAAACACACCTTTTTAACACAAAAACTTCCTATGTCTGTTAAATATTTTTTCAAAAGATTTTATTTATTTATTTGTGAGAAAGAGACTGAGAGCACAAGCAGGGGGAAGGCAGGCAGAGAGAGAAGGAGGCTCCCTGCTGAGCAGAGAGCCCCATGCGGGGCTCGATCCCAGGACCCTGAGATCATGACCTGAGCCGAAGGCAGAGGCTTTAACCCACTGAGCCACCCAGGTGCCCCAATATTTTTCTGAGTTGGTGTAGCTAAAGTCTGTTGATTTTTTTCATCTTTTTAAAAAACCAGCTCTTAATTTTATTTATCTTTTCTACTGTTTTCTGGTATCTCTTTCATGCATTTCTGCTCTTGGTTATTTTCTTTCTTCTGCTAACTTTGGGCTTATTCTTTTTTCCCCTAGGTCCTTGAGGTGTAAAGTTAGGTGGTTTATTTGAGATCTTTCTTTGTCTTAATGTAGGCATTTATTTCTACAAATGTCTCTCCTAGAAGTCCTTTTGTAGTATTCCATAGGTTTTGATATGTTGTGCTTCCATTTTTTTTCAAGATATTTCTTGATCACTTTTTCTTTTTTCTTTGAGCTCTTGGTTGTTCCACAATGTGTTGTTTGATTTTCACATATTTGTGCATTTTCCAGCTTTCCTCCTGTTACTGGTTTCTTGTTTCATACCATTGTGGTCAGAAAAGATACTTGGTATGATTTTAGTCTTCTTAAATTTGCTGAGACTTGCTTTGTGACCTATCATATGATCTGTCCTAGAGAATGTTCCATGTACACTTGAGAAAGATATGTATTCTACTGCTTTTGGATGGAATGTTCTGTATGTGTCTCTTAAGTCCACTTGGTCTAAAGTAATTGTAAGCCCAGCATTTCCTTGTTGACTTTCTGTCTTTATGATCTATCCATTGTTGATGATGGGATATTGAAGTCTCCTACTACTATTTTTGTCTATTTCTCTCTTTAGATCTGTTAGTATTGGCTTAATATATTTAGGCTTTGATGTTTGATGCATATATATTTATGATTGTTTTATCTTGCTGATATATTGACCCCCTTATCATAAAATAACCATATTTGTCTCTTGTTACTGTTTTTGGCTTTAAGTCTATTTTCTTTCTTTCTTTTTCTTTTTAGAGGAGGAGAGAGCAGGGGGAGGGGCAAAGAGAGAGGGAGAGAGAGAATCCCAAGCAGGCTCTACACCCAGCACAGAGTCTGACATTGGGCTCTATCTCATGACCCTGAGATCATGACCCAAGCTGAAATCAAGAGTCAGACACTCAACTGAGCCACCCAGGCACCCCTTTAAGACTGTTTTCTGATATAAGTATAGTTTCCCTTGCTCTCTTTTGGTTTCTCTTTGCATTGTATATCTATTTCTATCCCTTCACTATGAGCCTATGTGTGTCCTTCAAGCTGAAGTGAGTGTCTTTTAGGTAGTTATAGTTGGGTCTTGTTTTTTCCAATCCATCTAGCCCCTCTATGTCTTTTGATTGGATATTCAATCCATTTACATTTAGAGTAATTAGTAATTTGTAAGTAGTTACTAATGCCACCTTATTAACCATTTTCTAGTTCCCTTTTTCCTTTCTTTCTTCTTTTTTTTTCAAAAGATTTTATTTGGCAGAGAGAGAAAACACAAGCAGGGGGAGTGGGAGAGGGAGAAGCAGGCTCCTTGCTGATGTAGAACTCGATCCCAGGATCCTGGGATCATGACCTGAGCCAAGGGCAGACACTTAACCATCTGAGCCACCCAGGTGCCCTCCTCTCTTTTTCTCTTTCCGCCTCCCTTTGTGAATGTACTATAAGTTTTGCTTCATGGTTACCATGGAGCTTACATAAAACATCTATATCTATATATACATATATGTATGTGTGTATATATATATATATACATATATACATACATATACATACATATATTTTATGCTGATAACAATTTATCACATACAAAAACTTTGTCCTTTTACTTCCCTCCTTTTATGTTTATGATGTCACCATTTACATATTTTTGTGTTGTACATCCATTAACAAATTGTTGAAGCTAAGGGTGCTTTTTAATACTTTTTGTCCTTTAACGTCTATATTAGAGTTAAGTACTTAACACATCACCATAGTTTAGTATTGGGGTATTCTGAATCTGTCTATATGCTTACTTTTACTAGTGTGTTGTATTTTTTATGTTTTCATATTATTAATTAACATCCTTTTGTTTCAGCTTGAAGAACTTTCAGCATTTTTTAATAAATTTTTTAAAGATTTTATTTACTTATGTGAGAGAGAGAGATAGCCAGAGAGAGCATGAGTGGGGATGGAGTGGTGAGAGGGAGAAGCAGATTCCTCACTGAACAGGGAGCCCAATGCAGGGCTCCATCCCAGGACCCCGGGACCATGACCTGAGCTAAAAGTAGATGCTTAACTGACTGAGTCACTTAGGTGCCCCTCTTTTCAGCATTTTTTTAAGGCACATTTAGTGGTGATGATTTCCCTCAAGTTTTATTTATTAGAGAAAGTCTTTATCTTGCCTTCATTTCTAAAAGATAACTTAGCTCAGTAAGTATTCTTGGTGTGCAGTTTCTTTCTTTCAGCACTTTGAAAATATCCTATTCTCTTCTGGCCTATAAGGGCTCTATAAGAAACCCACTGACAGCCTTATGGGGTTTCTTTTGTATGAGAAGTTTTTTTTTTTTTCCCTCTTGCTGCTTTTAAAATTCTTTTTATTGATTTTAGACAGTTTTGTTATTATGTTTCTTGGAGAAGTTCATTTTTAATTGAAATTTTTATATGACCAATTAACTTCATGAACTTGGATGTCCAAAACCCTCCTTAGGTTTGTGAAGTTCTCGGCCATTATTTCTTTTTTTTTTTTCCCCAAATATGTTTATTTTATTTTTTCAGTGTTACAAGATTGATTGTTCATGCACCACACCCAGTGCTCCATGCAATACGTGCCCTTCTCAATACCCACCACCAGGCTTGCTCACCCCCCCACCCCCTCCCCTCCAGACCCCTCAGTTTGTTGCTCAGAGTTCACAGTCTCTCCTGGTTCATCACCCCCACCGATTTCTTCCCATTCACCCTTCCCTTCCTTCTCACAATGCCCTCCATGATTTTCTTTATGCTCCACATGTAAGTGAGACCATAAGATAATTGACTCTCTTTGCTTGACTTATTTCACTCTGCATAATCTCTTCTAGTCCCATCCATGTCGATACGAAAGTTAGATATTCATCCTTTCTGACGGAGGCATAATATTCCATTGTATAGATGTACCACATCTTCCTTATCCACTCATCTGTTGAAGGGCATTTTGGTTCTTTCCACAGTTTTCAGCCATTATTTCTTTAAATAAGTTTTCCACCCCTTTCTCCCTCTCTTTTCCTCCAATGATGCATACATTACTTCTCTTGATTGTGTTCCATAACTCCTGTAGGCTTCCTTTATTCATTTTGAAACTTTTTTCTTTTTTGTTCCTCTAATTGGGTACTTTGACTTGGTCTGTCTTCTATCTCATTGATTCTTTCTTCTCTTTGTTCAAGTCTGCTATTGAAGCTCTCTATTAAGTTCTTCAATTCAGTTATTTAGCTCCAAAATTTCTGGATGTTTTGTTTTGTTTTGTTCTGTTTTGCTTTTTTGTTTTTTTTACTTTTTAAAAATTTATTTAGGGTACCTGGGTGGCTCAGCCAGTAAAGCATCTGACTCTTGATTTTGGCTCAGTTCGTGATCTCAGGATCCTGGGATCGAGCCCCATGTCAGGCTCCACACTCAGTGGGGAGTGTGCTTAAGGATCCTCTCCCTCTCCCTCTGCCCCTCTTCCTGCTTGCATTTTCTCTCTCTCTAAAATAAATAAATGAATCTTTTTTTAACTTTATTTATTTTTGATAATCTCTACACCACCCAACGTGGAGCTCAGACTCACAACCTGACATCCAGAGTCACATGCTCTATTGACTGAGCCAGCCAGGCACCCCCAAATTTCTGGGGTTTTAAATACTTTATTTTTGTTGAATTTCTCGTTTTGTTCTTATAATGTTTTCTGATATTGCTTTTTTTTAAAGATTTTATGTATTTATTTGAGAGAGAGAGCATGCAAGTGTAGGGAGGGGCAAAGGCAGAGAATCTCAGGCAGACTCCATGCTGAGCCCAGGGCCCAATGTGGGCCTAACCCTGTAACCCTGGGATCATGACATGAGCCGAAACCAAGAGTCAGAAGCCAACTGACTGCGCCATCCAGGTGCCCCTGTTTTCTGATATTGTTAAATTGTTTATCTGTGTTGCCTTGTGATGCTCTGAGCATCTTCAGAACAATTCCTGAAATTCTTTTTTGGATAATTCCTGTATCTGCATTTCTGCGGGGCAAGTCACTGGAGATTGACTGTATTTCTTTGGTGAGATCATGCTTTCCTGTTTTCTTTGTGATCCTGTAGCCTTGTGTAGGTATCTGCACATTTAAAGAAGCAGTCGCCGCCTTATAGACATTATGGACTGTCTTTGGTAAGGGAATCCTTTCACCTGGAGATAGGTGCTCCCTTGAGCATGCTGTGACTCCAGATCTAGTGGTGTAGGACACCAAGTGCACAGGCATGTGTTAGCCCTGGATCCGGGGAGAGTGTGATGTCTCTTTGGCTCAGGCCGCTGGGTTCCACAGCATGGGCCATTCTGTGATCCTTGATGGTCACTATAGGGGGTCCGCAGTGGCTGCCAGGGGTATCAGGGTCCTCAGCAGCATCTTCTGTTACCCTGGCTGGGGACCAGGACATGCATCGGTACTGGTGGTGGTTGGAGCCAGCGGTTGTGTAAATTGAGTTATGGAAGTCAGCTGCAGGTGCCTTTGTAGCGTGAGGGGCCATGTGCAGACACACATGTAGTGGTGGAGACCAGGGCACACAAGCAAGGCTGGGATCTGTGACAGGCTCCCTGGCAGTGGTAGGGTCCCTGGCTTTCTCATGGCTGCACGGTCTTTCCCAGGCATGTGCACTACCGTGGAGCCAGTGATAGTTGCCAGGCTGGCATCGTTGCAAGTGCCCAGCTGGAGGGGCTAGACCTGAGTGTGCGCATGGCAGTGGGGGTCGGCTGTGGGGGGTCTTGGCCTGTGTCTTGTACTTAGATAGCTGCAGAGGCCTGGGCTGACTGCCAGCGTGGTCCCGGGCTTTGATGGGAAAGGGGAGTAGGGAAGGACTTAGGCAGCTCGTGTCTGTGAGTATGAAGACCGCGGGATGAAAGATGGTGGAATTTGTAGGCAGTCTACAGCAGCTGTGTTGGCTGTTAGTTTCTCCAGTGGTGAAATCTCTTGTGTTTTTTCTGCAAAGCAGGTCACTATGAACCATGATGATTTCCACCGTGTGACCGCTTAGGTAGCCCCTGCTTTTCTTCCTTGCTCCTAGCCATCTCTTTATGTCTCAGCTTCTCTGGTCTGGGTGGAGTGAAGCTGAAGTGGGACCTTGGTGCAGGGCCCAAAAGGCTGGGCAAACTCATCACTCAACACACTCTTCCTTACCTGGTGAGGGGGACGCTTTCTAGCCAGGAAGTCCTTTCTTGGTGCTGAGCAACGCTGGCTCGAGGGATGGGACGATACAGGCAAAAACGAAGCAGTCTTTTTTCCTTTCTTGTGTGATTATTCTCAAGTTTTTTGTTCCACCATGTTGCTAAAGTTGTAGTGGATTCCAGAGCTCTCCTAGAGCTTTTTCTGTTGACAGATAGCCCTTTAATTGTTGATCTTTGCTGGGGGACAGAGGCCGGGATCTCCCATATTGCCATTTTGGTGACATCCTTGATAAGTTATATTGCTTATTTTTTTTTCTATTATAGTAGTTGTCATGTTTATTTTAAATTTTTTTAGAAAATAGAGGTATACAAAAAAGAAAAGAAATGAAAACTGGTAACCCAACTCCCCAGAGATAATCAGTATTAATATTTTAGTATATATGCTTCCAGTCTTTTCTTCTGTGTGCAATGGCTGTGCACCTAGCCAACCCCCATCGCTACTTCTGCAAGACTTCCTTTTGTCAGGTTCCAAATGGTCCCACTCAGGTTTCTGTATTACTTATTTGAAAAGCCACACAGTGCACTGATTGGGGTACTGTTATTTCCTCTGGGAATTACCAGGGAGTCTTACATTTTCATTTTCTATACATTCTAGATTTAAAAGCATATCACTAACCATCTGTTTCAGGGATTCTAAATTTTTTTTCTTGCTACTGCACATGAATATCTTATAATTCTCACTGGGATTGATTAGCAAATAGATATTGTCAGGTGAAATGATTAGTGCTATCATGAGTATGTTGGAAGCTAAAAGCTTGGAAAAAGAATTAATCATTGAAATTTTAATAACACTTGTCACCTAAGAGATAAGATTAGCCATCTGTAGAAGTGGTTTACAAGTATGTTGCTAACACAAACATGGGAAACAATCAGATTAATCAAGGTACAACTTTAGAAGTGGGAGATAACGAAAGAAAGCATTTTTTTTAAACATTTTTATAGGCTTTCAAGATTACCACAATATTTTCTGCATGCCTTTTAGTTTTTTACAACAAAGTATGTAGAGGGGCGCCTAGGTGGCTCACTTGTTAAGCATTTGCCTTCGGCTCAGGTCATGATCTCAGAGCCTGGGGATCGAGCCCCGCATCAGGCTCTGTGCTCAACCGAGAGTCTGCTTCTCCCCCACCCAGCCCCTCCTCCAGCTCAGGCTCTTTCTCTCTCTCTCTCTCTCTCTCAAATAGAGTCTGAAAAAAAAAAAAAAAACATGTAGGGGCGCCTGGATGACTCAGTGGGTTAAAGCCTCTGCCTTCGGCTCAGGTCATGATCTCAGGGTCCTGGGATCGAGCCCCGCATCGGGCTCTCCACTCAGCGGGGAACCTGCTTCCTCCTCTCTCTCTCTGCCTGCTTCTCTGCCTTGTGTGCTCTCTCATATGCCTTGTCTCTCTCTTTTTTTTATTGTTGTGAGATGTACATAGCTGAATTTACCATTTTAACTATTTATCAGTGTACAGTTCAGTGGCATCAATTACATCCACATTGTGGTACAACCATTGCTACTATCCATCTCCAGAACTTTTTCATCATCTCAAACTGGTACTCTGTACCCATTAAATAGTAATTCCCCATTCCTCCCTCAGCCCCTGGAAACTACTATTCTACTTTTTGTCTCTGAATTTACAACTCTAGGTATCTCATACAAGTGGAATCATACAGTATCTGTCCTCACGTCTTCACATCTCATCCGTGTTGTAGCATATATCAGAATTCGCTTACTTTTAAGGCTGGCTGATATTCCGTCATATGCATATGCCGCGTTTTGTTTATCCATTTACCTGTCGATGGACACTGGAATGGTTTCCACCTTTTGGCTGTTGAGAAGAGGACTGCTGTGAACATAAATGTACAAATATCTGTTCAAGTTCCTGTTTTCAGTTCTTTTGGGTATATACCTGGAAGTGGAATTGCTGGATCAGTGTTTAATTTTTTTATGGAACTGCCATACTGTACCGTCTTGTATTCCTACCAGCAATGCTTAAGTGTTCCAATGTCTCCATATCCTCAGTAACACCAGTTATTATCTTTTGTTTTTTTCAAACGGTAGCCATCCTAATATCCTAATAGGTGTGAAGTGGTATCTCATTGTGGTTCTGATTTGCATTTCCCTAATGATTAGCGATATTCAGCTGTTGTCACATGTTGGTTGGTCATTTGTGGACCTCCCTGGAGAAATGGCTGTTCAATGCCTTTTTAAAAAAATAGGTTGTGTTTAGGAGTGCCTGGGTGGCTAAGTCGTTAATCATCTGCCTTTGGCTCAGGTCATGATCCCAGGGTCCTGGGATTGAGCCCCGCATCAGGCTCCCTGCTCAGAGGGAAGCCTGCTTCTCCCTCTCCCACTCCTTCTGCTTGTGTTCCCTCTCTCGCTATCTCTCTCTGTCACATAAATAAATAAAATCTTTAAAAAATAGGTTATTTTTATTGTTGATCTTCTTCACTTTTTTAAAATTAATTTTAGTGGATTAAAGCCTCTGCCTTCGGCTCAGGTCATGATCTCAGGGTCCTGGGATGGAGCCCCACACCAGCTTCCCACCCAGCAGGGAGCCCGATGGGGGGCTCCATCCCAGGACCCTGAGATCATGACCTAAGCTGAAGGCAGATGATTAACGACTGAGCCACCCAGGTGCCTCTGATCGTCTTCACTTTTGAAGGATAAATTTGCTAGATACAAAATTCTAAGTTAGTGATTTTTTTGTTCTTTCAACACTTAAAAGGTTTCAGTGCACTCTCTTCTTGCTTGCGTGGTGTCTGAAGTCTGATGGAATTCTTATCCTCATTCCTCTATACATAAGGTATTTTTAACCCTGACTTTTTAAAATCTTTTGCCTTTGTTTTTGATTTTCTATAATTTGAATATCATTTTCCTGGGTGTAGGGTTTTTTTGGTATTTATCTTGATTGTTGTTTTCTGAGCTTCCTAGATCTGTAGTTTGTTATCTGTCATTAATTTTGGAAAATTCTCAGCCATTATTAGTTTAACTATTTCCTCTGTTCCCTTGTCATCTCTTTCCTGTATTCCCATTGTGAATATATTACAACAACAACAACAACAACAAAAGAATATATTACAACTTTTCTAATTGTCCCACAATTATTAGATATTATATCTCTTTTTCATTTTTTTTCTCTTTGGATTCCAGTTTTAGGGGTTTCTATTTACATATCTTTGCACTCACCGATTCTTTCTTCTTAAATGTCCTGCCTACTGATGAGCCCATAAAAGGCATTCTTCTTTCTTTCTTTCTTTCTTTCTTTCTTTCTTTCTTTCTTTCTCTTTCTTTCTTTCTTTCTTTCTTTTTACAGATTTGTTTATTTATTTGAGGGAGGATGGGCAGAAAGAGAGAGAAAACCTCTAGTAGACTCCCCACTGGGCATGAAGCCCAATGTGGGGTTCAGATCGCAGGATCCTGAGATCGTGACCTAAGCTGAAATAAAAAATCAGACACTGAACCAACTGAGTCCCCCAGGTGCCCCGTGGGCATTCTTCATTTCTGGTGTAGTGTTTTGATTTCTAGTATTTCCTGTTGATCTTGTCTTAGAGTTTCCATGTTCCTGCTTACATTACCTCTCTGTTCTTGTATGTTGTCCAGTTTTTCTAATAGAGCCCTTAGCATATAGTTATCTTAAATTCCTGTTCCAGTAATTCCACAATCTCAGCTGTATCTTAGTCTGGTTCTGGTGTTTTTTCTGTCTGTCGTTACTTTTGTTTTTGCCATTTAGTATACCTCCTAGTCTCTGGTTGGAAGCTGGACCTGATGTCCTAGGTAAAAGGAACTCGGGCAAATTGGCATTTAGTGTAAGAATTTATTTTTATTTGGCTAGGGGTAGGGCTGGGTTTACTATTTACTGTAGCTATGTCAGAGGTGAAATTCCCACTGGTGCCCTTGTTTTTGCCATCCCTGTTGTCTTTGGATTTCCCTAGAGAGTTTTTTTTAAATAAGGTCTGAGATATATAGTTCTTTCCATTGTCATCTTGTTATATTATACAGGAATCTTATTAATGTGGTGGCGTGGTGTTGGAGGAGGATTCTGTATTCCTGTGGTTAGGTCTCAGTCTTTTAGTGAACTTGTGATCCTGAGCTGTGACCTTCAACAAGTGCTTTCCATTCTACCACGTCTCCCAACTTAGGTGAGACAGGAAAACCAGAAGGGGCTGGAATTGGGTATTTCCATTCCTCCAGATTGGCTAGGTTCTGGTAAAACCCAAGGTGGTTAGGCTCTGGTAAAATAGATTACCTTTAGTGCAGGCCTTTTTTTTTTTTTTTTTAAGGAGAACAGAATATTCTGGGCATATTTAAAAAATGGTTCCCCTCCACCACTATCACACTTTTTCTCTAGTCTTCACTAGAAGAACTTAGTGGGGCTCATGTAGGTAAAACTCATGAAAGTGTCAGGGCCTCCCTAAGATTGGGCCCTCCCTCTGGATTTTTTAACTCTTACACTTATCCACACAGAGTTTCCAGCAATTGGTCAATTACAGTCTAAATTTCCTATTCTAATTCTAGCTCCAGTGGTGGGCTTCTATTCTCAAAAGCTATGATTCTCCTGTATTCACCTGTCTCTCTACTTTGGGAGGCAGTCGTTTGCCCTGTGACCTCAATTCTCTGATGAACCTAAGAATAGTTGTTGATTTTCAGTTTGTTCAACATTTTTGTGTGTATATGAAGATAAGAGTGATGACCTTCTGAGCTCTTTACATTTTGGACCTGGTGTTTTTCAAAATAAGTTTGTTCATGTTTTTTCCTTGTGTTCATTTTTTTTTTTTTTTTTACTGTAGAGAAGATTAGGATGGCATCTAAGATTCTTTCCAATACTAAGATTTTGACGTGATAAAAGATTCCAATCAGTAGTTAGTCTTACAGGGTTACACTTTTGCTAAACACATTCCTGTATCTCAACTGGTTAGATTTACTACACTTTTATTTTCCAAGCTGATATCTCATTTATAGTTAGTTTATTCCTAATGCTTTCCTGCAACCTCTTATAGGTCTGATTTTTTCTTTTCTTTTTCTGGTTGCAAAGCACGCATACCATGAAATTTACCATTTTAACAGTTTTAAAATGTGCAACTCAATGGTATTAAGTATATTCATGATATTGTGCAACCATCAGCTCTATCTAACTTTGTCATCACTCCGAGTGGAAAATCTGTACCCATCAGGCAGTTATCCGCCCCCATTTCCCCCTGCTCTCAGCCCTTGGTAACCCCTAATCTGCTTTCTATCTCTGCATTTACCTATTCTAGATAATTCGTATAAATGGAATCATACAGTATGTGATCTTTTGTCTCTGACTTCTTTCACTTAGATGTTTTCTCTTTTTTCCTCCAGCTTTATAGAGGTGTGTTGGCAAACATATATATTTGAGGTGTACAATGTGATGCTTTGATATATGTATACATGATATTATATACATTGTGAAACGATTATCATGATGTTTTTAACACTCATCCAGACTATGTGGCATGTGTCAGTACTTCATTACATTTTATGACTGAATGATACTCCTTTGTATGGTTACTCCACAATTTGTTTATCCATTCGTTCATTGATGGGCATTTGGGTTGTTTCCACCATTTGGCTATCGAAAATAGTACTGTTATAAACATCTATGTTTAAGGATTTGTTTGAACAAATGTTTGTAATTCTTTCGAGTATATATCTAGGATTGGAATTGCTTGGTCATGTAGTAATTCTATGTTTAATTTGTTGAGGAATTGCCAAACTATCATCTACCATTCCCCACAGCAGCTGTACCATTTTGGATTTCTACCAGCAATTCATGGGGATTTAAATTTCTCCATATCCTCACTAACACTTGTCATTATCTGTTGTTTTAGTCATAACTATACTTGTGGTTTTGATTGGCATTTCCCTAATGATTGGTGATGGTTAACATCTTTTCACGTGCTTGTTGGCCATTTGGATATCTTCTTTGGAGAAATGTCTTTGCCCTTTTAAAGATTGGTTTATCTTTTTATTGTGAAGTTGTAGGAGTTCTTTATACCTGATATTGTGAATATCAGATTCTGATCTCCCTCTAAGCTCCCACATCTCAGCTTAGAGGGAGATCAGAAGGGAGTCAGTAGGCTGCTTTAGACTGAGCCTTAAAGATGCCATTATCCTTGTGGCATTTCCAAGACCAGGGTCTGATCTCTTGTTTTGTAGGTCCAGAAACCTAGTTTTGTCAGTTCATCCAAAGATGATCAGATTCAGAACTACCTTGAGTTCTGTGGCCAACAGATCAGAAATACCACTGTATTAATTTTTTTCTTAAATGTATATAGCATTTTTAAAAAGATTATTTATTCTTAGAGAGAGAGAGGGAGAGCCTGTTCATGGGAGGAGGGACAGTGGGAGAGAGAGTCTTAAGCCGACTCCGCACTGAGCAGAGTCCAACGTGGGGTTTGATCTCATGACCCTGAGATCGTGACCTGAGCCAAAACCAAGAGTTAGATGCTTAACCGACTGAGCCACCCAGGCGCCCTTAGCATTTTTTTTTTTTTAAGATTTTGTTTCTTTATTTGAGAGAGAGAGAGAGAGAGCGCACGCGAGAGAGCACCAGCGGGGTGAGGGGCACCTGAATGTCAGTTAAACGTCCAACTCTTGAGCCACCCAGGTGTCCCTACACTACATTTTCCTTATCCATTCATTCACTAATAGATACTTGAGTTGCTTCCACCTTCTGGCTACCGTGGATAATGCTGCTGTGAAGATGAATGTACAAATATCTGTTCAAGACCCTGCTTTCAGTTTGTTTGGGTACATACGCAGGAGTAGAATTGCTTTTTTTATATTTTTAATCATATTTAACATTTTGTTTTTCAACTCACTTTTTTCTTCAAATATGTTACTTTTAATTAGGAAAAAAGTTATCTAAAAAAGAAAGATAAAAATGCTATATACATTTAGAGCATGCGACTCTTGATCTTGGGGTCCTGAGTTTGAACCCCATGTTGGGAGTAGAGATTATTTTTTAAAAATGGTAGGAATAGGGGCGCCTGGGTGGCTCAGTGGGTTAAAGCCTCTGCCTTCAGCTCAGGTCCTGATCTCAGGGTCCTGGGATCGAGCCCCGCATCAGGCTCTCTGCTCAGCAGGGAGCCTGCTTCCCCCTCTCTCTCTGCCTGCCTCTCTGCCTGCATGTGATCTCTCTCTCTCTCTCTCTGTCAAATAAATAAATAAAATCTTTTTAAAAAAAATGCTAGGAATGGGGCACCTGGAAGGCTTAGTCCATTAAATGTCTGCCTTCAGCTCAGGTCAGGATTCCAGGGTACTGGGATCAAGCCCGACATTGGGCACCCTACTCGCCCTGCTTCTCCCTCTCCTTCTGTCCCTCCCACCCCCGCTCGTGCTCTCTCTCTCTCAAATAAATAAATAACATCCTTTTGAAAAATAAATAAAAAATAAGAATAGTTAAAATGGTAAACTGTATTATATTTTATATTATGTATACTTTACTACAATAAAAAAAAGCATTCACCTGTATAAACATGATTAAGTTCTAGTATCATACCACTGAAATAAATAGCAGCGGCTTAGAAACAAAACAAAACTGTGATGTGCCTAGCTCCACTAGTGGGATATGTATGTCACAGGGTCCACCATACATGTGTTTAGTAATAGTACCTACATCTTAGAGTTGTGTGAATGACAAATTATCTGTATCGGGGCGCCTGGGTGACGTTGTCGTTAAGCGTCTGCCTTCAGTTCAGGTCATGATCCCAGAGTCCTGGGATCGAGCCCCACATCAGGCTCCCTGCTCGGCGGGGAGCCTGCTTCTCCCTCTGCCCCTCTTCCTGCTTGTGTTCCCTCTCTTACTGTGTCTCTATGTCAAATAAATAAATAAAATCTTTAAAAAATAATAAATCATCCATATCAAATATATAGTTTAATCTTTTTTTTAAAGATTTATTTATTTATTTATTTATTTATTTGAGAGACAGAGAAAGTGAGAGAGAGCATGAGAGGAGAGAAGGTTAGAGGAAGAAGCAGACTCCCCATGGAGCTGGGAGCCCGATGTGGGACTTGATCCTGGAACTCAAGGATCATGACCTGAGCCGAAGGCAGTTGCTCAACCAACTGAGCCACCCAGGCGCCCTATAGTTTAATCTTTGGAGCATAAGCAATATTCAGTAAATGTGAGCTCTTAGGACTCGTATCTACTAACCAGGTTCTCCCCTTCATGGCTAGCCCTGGAGATACACTGACATGGTCTTTTCCTGCTCCATTTTTGCCTAAATGGCATATAGACCACTTCCCTTCTATTAATACTTAATTTCTCCCAGGTAGATTATAATGTACTTCATTAGGTTACATCACCCTATCTCATTCTAAATCCAGTACACATTGATATAAAAATATTAAGTTCCCAGTACTAATTGGTCAAAAGACATAGCGAACATATTATTTATTCATGTCTCTAATAGGGAATTCAGGGATGTGTTCTCTACAATATCTTTCCTTAGAGTAGAGCCCTTACTGTCTCTACCCAGTCTTGAGTGGGACCAGTCACTCCGAGATGTGTAGCCCCCTAATACTGTACACATACTGCCGCTCTAGCATGTATTTGGTTTTGTGATGGCGTATAGCCTGGGAGATTCTCAAAGATAAGGACTGAATTTTAATTCATTTCTCTATCCCCTATCTTTAGTATGGTTTCAGGTACAGAAGTGAGAAGTCACTGTTCACCGATGACTAATGACTTCGGATTTGAACATGTCGAGTTGGAGGTGATGGCGAGGCACACGGTATCTTGCAGGTAGTTATAAACTTGGCTCTGAAACTCAGAGACGTTGAGGGTAGAAATAAATCTTCAGAAGTTGTTCATGTAAGTGAGGCTGTGACTACATCAACAAATAAGTTTGCTAAAGAAAGGAAAGACAGAATAGGACGAAATTCAGAATCATCGATCTGTGTGCTAAGAATGAGGCTCTACCCTTAGGCCCATGTTCTTAAAATGTGGATCCTCTGCATTACCTGGGATGCTTATTTAAAACACAGAATCCCGGGGCGCCTGGGTGGCTCAGTTGTTAAGTGTCTGTCTTTGGCCCAGGTGCCCCAAATTGTATAATTTAAATGGCTGCATTATGTGGTGTGTGAATTATACCTCAATAAAGCTGTTTTTAAAAATCAGATCAAGGGGCGCCTGGGTGGCTCAGTCGGTTAAGCCTCTGCCTTTGGCTCAGGTCATGATCCCAGGGTCCTGGGATGAGCCCCACATCGGGCTCCCTGCTCGGCAGGAAGCCTGCTTCTCCCTCTCCCCCTGCTTGTGTTCCCTCTCTCGCTGTGTCTCTCCTTGTCAAATAAATAAGTAAAATCTTAAAAAAAAAAAAAGCTTCCCATGCACATTAATGTTTGAGAGAGCCTGCTTTAGAGAGTGAATATAGACAGAATCACTTTGAGGACTCCATTTTCCTTATTTTCTATAATAGACATGTATCATTTTATTATTTTTTTAAAGATTTTATTTTTAAGGAATCTCTACACCCAACATGGGGCTCAAACTTACAACCTTGAGAACAAGAGTCTCATGCTCAGGATGCCTGGGTGGCTCAGTTGGTTAAGTGTCTGCTTTTGGTTCGGGTTGTGATCCCAGGGTTCTGGGATCGAGTCCCACATCGGGCTCCTTCCTCACCGAAAAGCCTACGTCTCCCTCTGCCTGCAGCTCTCCCTGCTTGTGCTCTCTCTCTCTCTCTTTCTCTCTCTGACAAATCAATCAATCAATCTTAGGAAAAAGAGTCTCATGCTCTACCGACTGAGCCAGCCAGGCACCCCTAAAACATGTATTACTTTAAGTGGAAAACATCTTTTAAAATTTTGGATACTGATGTTTGGTGAACTCTCAGGATCATAGTTCTTATTACACCATATACTTTCATATTTGCCTTTTTTATAGTTTGGCCCATTTCCCTTCTCCCTACCCCCATATCTGCCTAATCTTTTCTGGCTTTCAGAATCAAGTGGCTAAAGGAAGAAAAGCTTAGTGAAGAGACTTGGGGTTTGGTTTGGTTTTTTTTAATCTGCTACTTCTTTGTTGGTACCATTTCCCATCCCTCAAACAATAACTTAAAAAGCAATCACTAACTTTCAATGTAAACCCTTTTATATCAAGTTTCTTGGAAGGTCAGGGCCATACTGCCTACTCATGGGTTGTGGGGGCTGTAGCCATGGGTTTCTCAAGACAAGGAGCCTCTTGGGGCACCTGGGTGGCTCAGTGGGTTAAAGCCTCTGCCTTCAGCTCAGGTCATGATCTCGGGGTCCTGGGATCAAGCCCTGCATCAGGCTTTCTGCTCAGCGGGGAGCCTGCTTCCCCCTCTCCCTCTGCCTGCCTCTCTGCCTGCTTGTGATCTCTCTCCTCTCTGTCAAATAAATAAATAAAATATTTTTTTAAAAAAAGACAAGGAGCCCCTAGACAGCTGGAAACATTCAACCTTTATGCACTTATTCCTTTGTCAAGGTGCTTTACCAAAGATCACACAGAGACAGTAAACCATAAGGGTTGTATTTAGTGTGAAGGGAAAACTCGGCATGTAAGAGGGCTAGCTCCAAGTCTGGCACTTCAAGGACCTTCAGCCTTTTCCCAGTTCTCTCTGTCTGTCCAGTCAGCGTTCCTACAGGAAATGGGGCTATCAGCAGAGCCAACCTTAAGCCAAAGAGTTTAAATGTTTTCTGTGTAAGATTTGTATGGTGAAAGGGTGCGTGGGTGGCTCAGTTGGTTAAGTGTTGGCCTTCAGCTCAGGTCATGATCTCAGGGTCCTGGGATCGAGCCCCACATCAGGCTCCTTGCTCAGTGGGATGTCTACTTCTCCCTCTCCCTCTGCCTCTGCCTCTCCCCCTGCTTGTGCGCTCTCTCTCTCTCTCTCTCTCTCTCTCTCTCTCTCTCTCTCTCAGTTAAATAAATAGAATCTTTTTAAAAAAAGATTTGTAAGGTGATAGTCAGTCTAGCTCTCCTCTCCTCTCACCTGCGTCTTTGTTCCCTAACACCGCTAACTATCTTTTACAACTCCTGTGCCTTATCGGGAAGTGGAATACCAAACCAACATAGAAATGAAACTGCAGGGGCCCCTGGGTGGCGCAGTTGGTTGAGCGACTGCCTTCGGCTCAGGTCATGATCCCGGAGTCCCGGGATCGAGTCCCACATCGGGCTCTCAGCTCCATGGGGAGTCCGCTTCTCACTCTGACCTTCTCTCTCTCACTCTCTCTCTTTCCTAATAAATAAATAAATAAAATCTTAAAAAAAAAAAAAAAAAGAAATGAAACTGCAGCAGAGCAATGTCCATTCTGTTATCTCAAGTCCAGGGCACTATTTGCTGATCCCAGAGGTAGGCAGAGGCCATAATTCTTGGGTTTATTTCCCCACAGGTAGTCAGAAACCAGACATACAGGGCAGATGGGCAAGAAGGCCGGGTCCGCAGCGCCTAAAGTGTGGGTGGGCAGAACAGTTAACTTAGTGCCAGTTGAAGGCAGCTGGGCCTCACCTTAAACCCTTCTAATCTCTTCTGTTCCTAGCCCTGAAACCTTCATGACTCTGGCCTTTGCATTCTTTTCCAGGTGACCTGAGTGATGTCTAAAAGAAGAGAGGAAGGCTGTAGTAACATGCAAAGCAGATCTGCCTTTGGGGAATGCTGGCTCTCCTTGATTCTAGATTCCAGACTTCAATCTTTTCTATTCAACTTACATTTTATGAGTACTTATGTATGCCAGGCATTTTGTGAGCCTCTGAGATAAGAAGTTGAGTAAGATTTGGGCCCTGTCCAGGAAGGGTTCATAATTTGGTGCGGAATACAGAAATATGAACAAATATTTACCACATTAGAAAGTCCAAGTACTAGAGTAGAGCTGTTAGAGGGGTGCTGTGAGAAAATAATCCTCGGGGCGCCTGGATGGCTCCGTCGTTAGGCGTCTGCCTTCGGCTCAGGTCATGATCCCGGGGTCCTGGTGTCGAGCCGCGCGTTGGGCTCCCTGCTCAGCAGGAAGCCTGCTTCTCCCTCTCCCTCTGCCCCTGCTTATGTTCCCTCTCTTCGCTGTGTCTCTCTCTGTCAAATAAATAAATAAAATCTTTAAAAAAAAGAAAAAGAAAAAAAGAAAATAATCCTCAAGCCAGAGTCTGATCTTTAGGTCAGATCCAATCTAAGTCTGGTCGGGTTCCTGACCCGGTCCGGAGAAGAATGATCAGAAGGAGTCCAAAAGCTCTTAAAGGAAAGGCTGTGGAGCTCGGATGGAGGTGTGGAGGAGGGGGCTTGCCCGCCACCTCCAGAGGTGGTGAAGAGGTGGTGAGCTCAAGGGGCTTAGCAGGTGCCTTCCCCTGGTTGCCTCAGCGTTGCTCCTGGGGGCCCTCAGGAGTCTCCTTCAGTTCCCGCTTGGGGCATGAGTGCTGTTGGAAGATTAAACTCAGGCACGTTAAAAATTTTGGAAGTTTGAGCAAAAACCCATTCGAACTGGGCAGCAACAAACTGGCGGTGTTTGGGGCCTGTGGCTTAAAGCCTTGTTGGCTGTTTGTAATTGACTGTCCTTAATGTTTCGATTTGGTAACCTTGAGGCCTCTATAGGCTTAGATTTTGGTTTGCTTACATCGGCCACCACTGGCCTTAGAGCTGCATCAGTCTAACGGCCTCCTTTTTTTTTTTTTAACGGCCTCCTTATTTAATTCATTTAGCAACATACATATTTAAAGATTTATTAATGTATCCGCATTATGCTAAACATGAGGACGTACTGTGGCCTCCAATTCTTATCCCTTACCATATGGGTCATTTTAGCCTCTTGCCTTTCCTTCTCTGTCCCCTCCCACTCCCAACAGTGAGAAACCTGGCTCCCACAGTCCATCATCTGGTTACTTAATTGTTCGCTTCCAGTATACATGTATAATGGTTTCAGAATTGCTAGCATGTAGCTTCACGGGAAATGACTGGTTGTTTGTTTTTTTTGTTTGTTTGTTTGTTTTTGTTTTTTTACAATTTTATTTATTTATTTGAGAGAGAGAGTGTGAGAGAGCACGAGCAGGGGGAGCAAGAGAGGCAGAGAGAGAAGCAGGCTCCCCACCAACCAGGGAGCCCGATGCGAAGCTCAATCCCAGGACCCTGGGATCACGACCTGAGCTGAAGGCAGAGGCTTAACCCACTGAGCCACCCAGGCGCCCCGGGAAACAACTGTATTGACCAGAATGGAGTGCTTTATATGTAACCCCTTTTGCCTATAATTTTCCGGACATCCTTCATTTACAAAAGTTACTTAGGTTTGTACCTCTGCCCCTACCTATTTCTGTAAGGTTATTTCATGACATTTGTAATATAGTTAGATTCTTTTTTCACATCCTGCATTCTGACCTTGTATCCCTTGACCTTCTAAATGACTTTTTGTTTTAACTGCATACATTAAGTTTCACTCTTTGTGCTCTCAAGTTCTGGAAGTTTTGAAAACTGTGTAAAGTAGCCACCATTACAGTATCATGGAAAATAGTTTCATTGCATGAAAATATTCCCATGCGTCACCTCATCAACCCTCCTCCTCTTCCCCAGATTCCTGCAAACCAGCGATATTTATACTGTCACTACAGTTTTGCCTCTTCTAGAATGTCACATAAAAGGAATTTCATAGTATGCAGTCTTTTCAGACTGGCTTCTCGTACATAGAAATATGTGTTTAAGATTCATGCTACTTTTGCATGGTTTGAAAGCTCATTTCCTCTTACCACCCAATAGCATCCCATTGTTTGGATATACCACAGTTTGTTTATCCATTCACCTAACTGAAAAAGATCTTGAGGCACCTGGCAGGCTCAGTCGGGAGACTGTGTGACTCTTGATCTTGGAGTTGTGGGTTCGAGCCCCACGTTGGGTGTAGAGATTACTAAAAACTAAATAAATACACTTAAAAATATCTTGGTTGCTTCTAGGTCTCAGTAATTATGAATAAAGCTGCTATAAGCATTCACGTACAAAAAAAGTTCCTCACACAAGAAATATTTGAGGTGATTATTGAAGGAAAAAGAGTTTGCTAGGTCGAACAAGAGAGAGCCACATGAGGAAGGGCAGAGAAAAATGACAGAACATGGGATGCTTGGGGGGCCATCAGAAAGTTCTTTCTCGTTTTTTTTTTTAATTTTTATTTTTATCTAATTTTATTTTTTTAAAGATTTTATTTATTTATTTGACAGAGAAAGAGACATCGAGAGAGGGAGCACAAGCAGGGGGAGTGAGAGAGGGAGAAGCAGGTTTGCTGCTGAGCAGGGAGCCCAATGTGGGGCTCAATGCGGGGCTCGATCCCAGGACCCTGGGATCATGACCCGAGCCAAAGGCAGAGGTTTAACTACTGAGCCACCCAGGTGCCCCTCTCCTTTTTTTTTTAAGTGATCTCTCTACAGGGGCACCTGGGTGGCTCAGTGGGTTAAAGCCTCTGCCTTCAGCTCGGGTCATGATCTCAGGGTCCTGGGATCGAGCCCCGCATCAGACTCTCTGCTCAGCAGGGAGCCTGCTTCCTCCTCTCTCTCTGCCTGCCTCTCTGCCTACTTGTGATCTCTCTCTGTCAAATAAATAAATAAAATCTTTTTTAAAAATTTAAAAAAATAAAGTGATCTCTACACCCAACATGGGGTCAAGCTCATGACCCTAAGATCAAGAGTTGTATGCTCTACCGACTGAGCCAGCCAGGTGCCCCAGAAAGTTCTTTCTAATTGGAATGGTACATTTATGATTACGGATTTGGAAAGGTAGAATGGGACCAGATCATAAAAACTCATGGAGTTGAGCTTTATTCTTATAGGACCAATGTTTCCAACTTCACTGAATCATAGTCTACCTTCACCATTTTCATTTCTTAAATTTAGGCAGTAATATCTTAGAAACCTTGAGTTTAATGTATTTTCTTTAAAAAAAAAAATAAAACAAAAGTATACCCATTAAAATAAAAATATATGAAAAAAATTAAAATAAATAAATAAATAAAAATATATGTATTTGTGTGCCAACAGTGGTACACTATAACTGTTTAGAAAGATAATTCTGAGCACACCGTGTAAGAGAGACTGGGGAGAGGAGTAAAACGGGATTATTTTAAAAGCTATTGAAGTACTGAGAGATGATATCGTCCTGAACTAAAAAAAAGCCTTATTGGCAGAGGTGGTCAAGAGGGGAAGGGATTTAGAAAGAGATTTAGGAACTAGAATAGATAGGATTTACGATTAATTAGAGGAAGATAGGGATATTTATGAACGAAAATCTGGAGCTGGTGACTAATTAAGTGGAAGGGTGGAAGATTACAGAAGAGGATGGGTCTAGAATTACTTCAAGGTCTCTTGTCTGCGGAGTGAATGATGACACTGATTCACTAGAGAACAGCAAAAGCAAGTTTGAGGGAAAACATTTCCCTCAAAAGTTTCTTTAATTGCCATTTTCGTTTAAATTACAAACACAGTATGTTCTCGCTATAACAAGTGAAATAATGTATAAATACAAGAAGGTGGGGCGCCTGGGTGGCTCAGTCAGTTAAGCATCTGCCTTTAGCTCAGGTCCTGATCCCAGGGTCCTTCGATCGAGCCCCGCATCGGGCTCTCTGCTTAGCGGGGAGCCTGCTTCCCCCCTCTCTCTGCCTACCTCTCTGCCTACTTGTGATCTCTCTCTCTGTGTCAAATAAATAAATAAAATATTTAAAAAAATAAAATATATACTTGCCTTAAGTATCTCTTCTATATATATATTGAGCATCACATCAGATGGTGTTATAATTTTTGCTCTATCAAATATGATTTAAGGAACGCATGAACACGATAGTATACCCCTATTTTTGCTCATTCTGAGCATTGTTCTTTCCTTTCTAAAGTTCCATGCCCTCTTCTTTTATCATTTTTCTGCTCGGAGAACTTCCTTTAGCCATTTTTTAAGGGCAGATTTGCTGGCAAGAAATTGTCTCACTTTTCCTTTATTAAAAGGATAGTTTTACTCAACATACAATTTGTCATTGACAAGTCCTTTTTCTTTTTTACTACCCTTTATTTTTTAGAAGAGTTTTAGATTTACAGAAAAAAATGAGAAGATAGTACAGAGAATTCCCACATCCCCACACCCAGCTTCCCCTATTGTTAACCTCTCCCATGAGTATGGTACAGTTGTTGTAGTTAGTAAAGCAATATTGATGCCTTATTCAAGTCCATACCTTATTCAGATTTCCTTAGTTTTTACCTACTGCCCTTTATCTGTTCCAGGACCATCTAGAATGCCACATCATATTTAGTTATCGCATGTCCTTAGGCTCCTCTTGGCTATGACAGTTTCTCAGACTATTCTTACTTTTGATGACCTTGATAGTTCTGTGGACAACTAGTCTGCTGTTTTGTAGGATATCTCTCTGTTGGAATTTGATGTATGATTAAACTGGGGTTATAGGTTTTGAGGAAGAAGACCGCAGAGGTAAAATACCATTTTCACCACAACGTATCAAGGGTACATACTGTCACAATGACTTAACACTTTTTTTTTTCAAGTAAGCTCTACACCCAGCATGGGGCGTGAACTCACAGTCCCGAGATCAAGAGTCACATGCTTGGGCGCCTGGGTGGCTCGGTGGGTTAAAGCCTCTGCCTTTGGCTCAGATCATGATTTCAGGGTCCTGGGATCGAGCCCCGCATCAGGCTCTCTGCTCGGCAGGGAGTCTTGTGTTCCCTCTTTCGATGTGTCTCTCTCTGTTAAATAATAAATAAAATCTTTAAAAAAAAAACGATTTTATTTATTTGACAGAGAGAGATACAGTGAGAGAGGGAACACAAGCAGGGGGAGTGGGAGAGGGAGAAGCAGGCTTCCCGATGAGCAGGGACCCCCCAATGTGGGGCTTGAACCCAGGACCCTGGGATCATGACCTGAGCCGAAGGCAGACACCCAATGACTGAGCCACCCAGGCGCCCCATTATGAATATTTATTTTATACTCTGGTTTGTAACCCAATACGACATTATTATGTTGCTCAAATTGTTCTAGCTTTGGGTATTGGGAGTTCTTTTATTTGGCTCTTTGTCCCTTTGACATACTCCTTTCATTGTGTGTGTGTGCGTTTTTTTTCTTTTGAGCACTTCCTTACTTTTTTTTTAAATATTTTATTTATTTATGTATTTATTTGAGAGAGAGAGAGAGAGAATGAGAGAGAGGAAGAGGTCAGATGGAGAAGCAGACTCCCCGCTGAGGAGGGAGCCCGATGCAGGACTCGATTCAGGGACTCCAGGATCATGACCTGAGCCGAAGGCAGTTGCTTAACAACTGAGCCACCCATGCGCCCCACTTCCTTACTTTCTGACACTACAAGATGTTCCAGGCTCAACTTACAGATTTCCTGCCCAATATGACACTTTTCTGCACTTGAAAATTTTTGTGCAACTTCCTTCTGGCCTGTATGGTTTCAGATGAGAAATCTGCTATCATTCAAATTGATATTTTCCTATAAATAATGCATCTTTTCTCTTTGGCTTACTTCAGGATTTTTTTTTCCTTTGTCTTTTGTTTTGTTTTCAGAAGTTTAATTATGAGGGGCACCTGGGTGGCTCATTCGGTTAAGCCTCTGCCTTCAGCTCAGGTCATGATCTCAGGGTCTTGGGACTGAGCCCCACATCAGGCTCCCTGCTCAGTGGGGAGTCTGCTTCTCCAACCCCTCCCCTTCCCTGCTCATGCTCACCCTCTCTCTCTTTCAAATAAATAATCTTTAAAAAAAAAGTTTAATTATGATATGTCTTAGCATGGATCTCTCTGTAACCCATCCTTTCTAGTTACTGTATACTATTGCAAATGTACAGATATCACAATTAAAAATATAGGGGTGCCTGGGTGGCTCAGTGGGTTAAAGCTTCTGCCTTCGGCTCGGGTCGTGATCTCGGGGTCCTGGGATCGAGCCCCGCATCAGGCTCTCTGCTTGGCGGGGAGCCTGCTTCCCTCTCTCTCTCTGCCTACCTCTCTGCCTACTTGTGATCTCTGTCAAATAAATAAAATCTTTAAATATATATATATATATATATATATATATATATATACGCTACATAAATAGGGTTATACTGATTTCCAATATAAAACCATATCTATCTATCATCTGTATATATATGAAGAATATTTGTTGCAGCATCATTGTTATTGGCAAAAACTTTGGGAATAGCCTGCAGGGTCAAAGAGAATGTGTTATTAACTTGGGGGAGCTCCTCAGTGCTGTGGGTTGAGCTAATCATACTCCTCATTTTTTTAAAAGATTTTATTTATTTATTTGACAGAGAGAGAGAAAGAGATCACAAGTAGGCAGAGAGAGAGGGGGAAGCAGGCTCCCCGCCAAGCAGAGAGCCCGACGCGGGGCTCGATCCCAGGACCCTGAGATCATGACCCGAGCCAAAGGCAGAGAGAGGCTTTAGCCCACTGAGCCACCCAGCCGCCCCTCATACTCCTCATTTTATACAACATTACCATCATTGACCCGTGCAAGATTCCTCCCTTGTTTGTTTGTATATTCTCTTTTAGCCCTGAGCCCTCTCTACCCCACAAAGAACCATTCCTTAATGTGCATTCTTTTGTTTGTCTTCTTATAAAATGAAATTTGTTTTTATGTGTATGTTATTTTCATTTACATAAAACATACTGTGTCCGGCATCCCAATTTTGTTGTTTTTGCTGTTCAGCTCTGTCATAAAAGCCGCTCCTGTTGTCGTGTGTATACATCTGAGGCGTTACCTCTAACCGCTGCATAGTACTCCAAGGTATCTAACTGCCGCATTTTCCCTATCCAATTCTCCAGTGATGGGCAAGAGGACTACCGCCAACTTCCCATTAACACAAACAACAATGTGACGGACATCCTTGTATGTGTGCTCTATGGACCTGTGTGGCAATTTCTTCGACATATAATATAAAATACGGAATATATAAAACACAGACATATATATATAAATTTATATTTAATTATATGTATTTATATATAATATATAAAATACATACAAAGTATTTTATATTTTTTATTTGATTCTTTTTAAAGATTTTACTTATTTATTTGACAGAGGGAAACAGAGTGAGAGAGGGACCACAGCACGGAGAGTGGGACAGGGAGAAGCAGGCTTCCTACAGAGCAGGGAGCCTGATAAGGGGCTCGATCCCAGGACCCTGGGAGCAGGACCTGAGCTGAAGGCAGACACTTAACAACCTAGTCACCCAGGTGCCTCTGATTTGATTTTTTTTTAAAGATTTTATTTATTTATTTGAGAGACAGAGAAAGTGAGAGAGAGCATGAGAGGAGAGAAGGTTATAGGAAGAAGCAGACTCCCCATGGAGCCGGGAGCCCGATGTGGGTGGGACTCGATCCCGGAACTCAAGGATCATGACCTGAGCTGAAGGCAGTTGCTCAACCAACTGAGCCACCCAGGCGCCCCCCTTGATTTGATTTTTTAAGTAAGCTCTATCTGTGCCCGATGTGGATCTTGAACTCATGACCTTGAGATCAAAAGTCGCATGTTCTACCAACTGAGCCAGCCAGGCACCCCTATATTTTATTTTTTAATAGTTAACGCCAGATTACTTTCCTAAAAGGTAATATAACAAGTCATACTTGTACCAGCTGTGTGCCTGTTTGCCTTAATCTTAAGCAACACTGAATGTTACCATTCTCATTAATGTGTGCCCATCTTTGTGAGAAATACTGCATTTATTGCTCTAATTTGCATCTTCCTGTTTACTAGGTAAGGTTGGGCGTCTTTTCATGTTTTTGGCAATCTGAATTTCTTCTATAAATTGTGTTGTTTGGAACTGAATTCTGAAAGTGCTGAGTTTGCAATATCTAGGAGCCTCTAGATGACCTATCTAGTAGGCATCTCTGAGTCTGTTTTTCCAAAGAGGATTGGAGTAGGGAGTTAGCAAATTGGCAGTCCACAGTTCACTGATGATAGCTAAAATCATCTAAATGGGATGTAAAAGTAGGATCATCCCTGGAAACAGTGTTAAGTGAGAAAAGAGCTGAATAGAACCTCTGCAAATCCAACATTCAAGCAGCAGACAGAAGAGGAGTCAGGAAGAATGTGAGAAGGAAAAGTCACAGAGGAAGAGAAGCAGCAGAGACTGATGCCCAATGCCCGAGAAGCCAAGGGAGGAGACATTTTTCAAAGAGGAAGATAGGAGCCATGGGATCAAAGGCTATAGGGAGGTCCTGTGAAGTTAGGACTGAAAAGTATCCATTAGACTTGGCAATTAGGGCATTATTTGTCAACTTTGTGAGAATAGTTTCAGTAATCTGGTGAGGGCAGAAACCAGATTGCAGGGGGCCACGAAGAGGCTGGGAGGTGAGGAAGTGTAGGTATAGTGAAACATAGTTGGACCTAAAGGGAAGAAGAAAGGGCAACAGAGGGATTCTAAGGTTTGGGGAGGGTTACATCTGTTTTAAGAAAGAAGAGACTTGGGGCACCTGAGTGGCTCAGTGGGTTAAAGCCTCTGCCTTTGACTCAGGTCATGATCTCAGGGTCCTGGGATCGAGCCCCACATTGGGCTCACCGCTCAGCGGGGAGCAGGGGAAAGCCTGTTTCCCCCTCTCTCTACCTGCCTCTCTGCCTACTTGTGATCTCTCTCTGTCAAATAAATTAATTAATTAAATCTTTTTTAAAAAAGAAAGAAAAGACTTGATCATTTATACAGGCTTAGAGGCAAGAAGAAGAGAGATTTTTTAAAAAAAAAAAAAAGGAGTCCAAAGTGGAACTCCTGATTTCCCTCCCAAACTTGCTTCTCCCCAAGACTTTCCAGTCTTAATAAATGGCCTTACCTCTGCTTAGTTGCTCAACCCCCAAACCTGGACATGACCCTCGCGTCCCCCCTTTCTGTCATTCCATTTTATGAGTGAGTGGGGACTGTTGGGAGAGTACCTACATTTTCTTTCTTTCTTTTTTTTTAAGATTTGTTTTGTAAGTTATCTCTGCACCCAACATGGGGCTGGAACTCCCGACCACAAGATCAAGAGCCCGGTGCTCTACCAACTGAGCCAGCCAGGGGCCCTCAGAGAGAACGTAAATCTTCTACTACTCCAACAACCTCACCTTGCTTGGGGAAGCCTGGCCGCGGCAGGATGTGGGAGCCCTGCAAGTCAGGGTCAGAAAGAGGGTGGGCTTGCTTTTCATTTCCTGACCATATGCAAGGATAATAGTCAATTTTGAGAGCAGAGTAGATGCCAGCTTTAACCAGCTAATAGAACTTCTTTTGATTGTTAAGAACAATACACTGACTTCAGCGCTGTATTTAGAATTAATGATGAGGGAGCATTAGGAAGAGGGTACAAATTAGTGTTGTAGCTCCTCTTTGTAATAGGTATTAATTCCGCTCTTCCTTCCAGTTCTCTGGTGAGGAAGAGAGGATTAGAACCCTGTCTGATCCCCATGAAAGGGAAGGACATGGGGTGGGGGCTGAGTGTGAAGGAAATTAGCCTTTGTTTGAAACATCTACTCTGTGCCTTGAATCTTTGCTAGCAAGGATTGTGTCTGTACCCTCAACATCTGGCACCTCGCATAGCTGCCCAATGACTGAATCTAAGCCATTCAACCATCTCATTTATTCCCTGCGGTAATTTGCTCAAATTCAGGCTTAAGTCTCCGCCGTGCTGTGTCCGAGCTTCGTTCTAGAGGAGGGTCGGTGGTTTGGGGTAAGGAGTGAGGCTGTGCGAAGAGGGTGGTTCTCTCTCTCCCCGGATTTGCTTTGGAGCAGGGATTTTTTTTTTTTTTTTTTTGGCCTCGAACACGGTATTGGCGGCCGCATCATTCTTTGTGGAGGCGGCGGGGGGGGGGGGCGTGGCGGGGGGGCGTCCTGTGCTTCCTGAGACGTTTGCCAGCACCTCTGGCCTCTATCCACTAGGTGTCAGTAGCATTCCCTTCCCACCGACTACCTTGTAACAACCAAAAAGGGCAACGCCAGGGGTTAAAACCACCCCTGCTTGAGAACCTCCAGTGGCTCGGAGGCTCACAGATCCGGGCAGGTGCGGCCCAGGAGCCCCTTTGTACTCAAAGAGTGACTCTTCCCCCCGTCTTTTCTCCCCAGGAAGTCAGCAGCGGGGAACTTGATGTGGGGAACTAATGGACAATTCTAATCCTGGCACTTTTCCGGGGCCCTTCAGGCTCCTTCCTTTCGGTTATACATTGCTTCTGTTTTTCCCTTCCCTGCATCCCCCACCTCCACAGCTACCCCAGCCCCTTCTCCCTTATAAGGCCAAAGTTGTGTTTTGTATGAGAACAGCACCCCGTTGGCACTAGAGTAGCAGTCCCTCGGAGCGTGTTTGAATATTCTGGTGTGATCCAGGCCCTTTCTGCTACCAAACTTTTTTTTCTAAGCCTTGAGGCTGTTTGGCTCTCTACCCCCATGGTCTCCTTTGTCATACGGAGATGCCAGTCATATTTGTGGGATTCCATCCATTGTTAAAAAAAAAAAGTGGCGGAGTCAGATCTATCTGAATCCGAGGCCCATCCTCTTTCCTTTACCCCAGTGTTTTTCAAACTTTAGCGAGGATCAGAATCACTTGAAGGTCAGGTTGCCAGATTTACGAGAAAATAAAACCAAATAAACCGCATGAAACCAAACCAAACCAAAAAAACCCAAACGACAAAACGCCCAGTTAAATTTGAAGTTGAATACGAGTGTGTCCCAAATCTTGCCAATATTTCTACTGAAAAATTAGCGTCGTTTATCGGAAATTCAAATTTAACTGGACCATCTAGTATTTTATCTGGACCTTGCCTACAGGGCTTACTAAGACACGGATTGTTGGGCCACGCCCCCCAGAGGTTCTAATTCAGGCGCTCCGGATGGGGCCTGAGAATTTGCACATTGCTGGGGGTGGGGGTGGGGGTGGGGGTGGGGGTGGGGTGGGGGTGGGGGTGGGGGCGGGGGGGCAAATCGTTGGAGATCCGCGGCAAATAGGTTGCAAGGTACAAGGTTAAGAGTGTTGCCTGTGTGAAACCTTCCCCCACGCCACCAGAGCAGAAGGGAAGAAAAATGGGTAAAACTTAAAAGCAGAGTTCTACTTTTTTTCCCCCCTAAGTCCTGAACCACCTGGTCGGAAATGTGTGTGTGAGACTATATGAATTGGTATTGCTTCACGGTAGCCTGCTACCTATTCGAAACCAAGGATTTGAAGCAATAATACCAAAGCAGTCTAAAACTCAGTTTAGGAAGCTGGGCTTGCCATTTATCAAAGCCTAGTGTTACGCATTGCTCAATTTTGATTAAGTCAACGAGCGTGACTCATTTTCTAAACTGATTCTTGACGACTACGCTGTTACCACAGCTCTGTTCTTTTCTTTTTTACCACAGTTCTTTTAAACGTTTTTCTCTAAGCACTGTTTTTGCTAATTCCAAAAGTAATATATGCTCGTTAAATTTTAAACGACCTAAAAAGTTACAATTTGGAAAGAAAAATTATCTATAATCCTGGTCCCATGAGATAAGTGCAGGTTTATTTATTTTTTAACAAAAACGGAACCGTTATGAATGCATGGGTTTGAACATTTAATATTTCAGATTCGTCATGTACATTTCCTGCCCCAGAATTAGATTCAGCCACTTTTCCAAAAAAAAAAAAAAAAAGCAAGCCCTGGTTTCTTTTTAGTGAGAAATGGTATTTCAAGGCCACAATCTGGATGCTAGCCGTGCTCAAAGCTGCAGGGCTAGTCATTGTTTCTAAGCCTTTTAAGAAAAATGCCTCCTGAGTTCACCAAGATTCTTTAATTCAAATTCAGGCCTACAGGGTTTTTCTCAACCTTTATCTTCTATCTGAATCTCCTTTCTTTAGTGAAAGAAAAGAAAATCTTGGTTCCCAAAGATATAGGGGATAATAGAATTAGAATATCACTGAATTATTTATTTGCTTTATCCCACTAACATTCACAGCTGTCTCAGAATAGCCGTATGAATACTACTACCAGTTTGGTTACAAAAACGACTTAAAAATGTTTTTTGCGGGGCACCTGAGTGGCTCTGCCTTCGGCTCAGGTCGTGATCTCAGGGTCCTGGGATCGAGCCCCGCATCATCGGACTCTGCTCAGCAGGGAGCCTGCTTCCCTCTCTCTCTCTGCCTGCCTCTCTGCCTACTTGTGATCTCTCTCCCTCTGTCAAATAAATAAATAAAATCTTTTTTTAAAAAAAGTTTTTTACATATCCTCTCTCCATTTTCCCTCTTTTGCAGAAATTGCATACTGTTAATTAGAATTTTCATCAAATCTTAAGTCTACGTGTGTATGTGTGTTATATTTATTTAGAGCTCACTACCAGTACTTAGGTCAATGTTTTTCTAGTTATTTTGGTTTTTCTGAAGTTTTTTCTCTAGCACATTCCTAAAGAAGTGTTCACGAGTGCAGTCTTTCCTGAGTGATTGCATGTTGATAATACTTTGTAGTCTGGATTTTAGAAAGACGCTTAGTAGTTTGCTAAGGCTATCATGACAAAAGATCGCAGACTGGGTGAATTAAACCTCAGAAATTCATGTTCCCAGTTCTGGGGGCTAGAAGTCCAAAATCAAAGTGTTGGCAGGTTGGGTCTCCTCGACTTGCAGGTGGGCGCCTTCCCAGGCCTTTCTGCGTGTCTCCACATCCCTGGTATCTCTATGTGTGTCCAAGTTTCCTCTTATCTGGAACCAGGCAGATTGGATTATAACCTACCTGAACAGTATCATTTTAACTTCATCACCTTTTAAAGGTCCTGTCTCCAGTGATGGTCACATTCTGAGTTACCGGGAGTTAGGGCTTCAACATAGGAATTTTTAGGGCAACTTGCATCAGCCCGTTCGGCTGGCTAGAAAATCTTTGGCTCACATATTTTTTGCATGTGTATGTTGAATGTGTGACTTTATTTTCTTCTGGCATATACCATTGCTGTCAATATATCTGATGACTGGCTGTTTTTCTTTCCCTTGTTTTCTTTGCCTGCATAGGTAAGATTTTTTTTCTTTCAAGTCCACCAATTAGACTTTGGTTTGGTCATTCGGGGCCGATTTTCTCAGTTACACAAATCACCCTCTTAAATGTTGTGTCAAGTCTTTATTGTTTTTTAATATTTTATTTTATTCATTTAATTGACAGAGAGAGAGAGAGACAGCGAGAGAGGGAACACAAGCAGGGGGAGTGGGAGAGGGAGAAGCAGGCTTCCCGCCAAGCAGGGAGCCCAACGTGGGGCTCAATCCCAGGAACCAGGCACCCTTGAAATAACTTTTTTTTTAAAGATTTATTTATTTATTTGACAGAGAGAGATATCACAAGTAGGCAGAGAGGCAGGCAGAGAGAGAGGGGGAAGCAGGCTCCCCGTTGAGCAGAGAGCCCGATGCGGGGCTCGATCCCAGGCACCCTGAAATAACTTTTTATAAAGACTTGACAGGGGCACCTGGGTGGCTCAGTCGTGAAGCGTCTGCCTTCAGCCCAGGTCATGGTCCTGGGGTCCTGGGACTGAGTCCCATGTCAGGCTCCCTGCTCAGCGGGAAACCTGCTTCTCCCTCTCTCACTCTCTCAATCTGTCAATTAAATAAATAAAATCTATTTTTTAAAAAAATTTATTTCAAGAAAACTTTATTTTTTTTAAAGATTGTATTATTTTTAAGTAATCTCAACACCCAAAATGGGGCTCACATTTACAACCCCAAGATCAAGAGTCACACGCTCTGCCCAATGAGCCAGCCAGGCACCCCAAGAAAACTTTCTTACAGTCTTTATTATTTGTTCTGTTCTCTTGCTTTGATTTTCTTCTATGTGTGTTGGATTTTCTTTAACTATCTTCTAAATTTATAACTTTTCCCCAAATCCTTTTTCTATCTTTCTTTTTTTAAATTTCTGGTTTAAAAGATTTCTTCCTTTCATTTTCCGATTTTCTTAGGGCATTGTGTGTTGAGTTTATTTGCTCTCATGCTCCTTCTAGTTTAGAATTCAATTCTGATGTATTCTTTTATTTCCAATTCTATCCTTAGTTCTTATACCTAACTTTTGAGTTTTTCTAATTTTGATTTTGGTTGTTCTTTTTTTTTTGGTTGTTCTTTCATATCTTGCATCTTTTCCTTAATGTCTTTTTTGTTGTTTTAAAATAGTAGCTTTCACGTTTCATAGTGTAATATTTCTGCCATGTTTTCATTGTCAAAAGGTGTTATTACCCTTACTCCCGTCTTTATTATAAAGGTGATCTTTATCTTTTTCTCTTGCTAATTTTTATGTAAAAAGTTTTGAATTTTAGGAATTTAAAGTTAGACTCTTTACCTTCATGGCTTTCGAGCTCCCTCTTCTGTTGCTTTTGCGTAATATTTTTAAAAAATGATTCCCTGGAGCTACTCACCTCCCCTACTTCACCTGGGCCTTTTCTTGCTGCATTGCCTAGTTTGGATTCTATTCCCAGCAGTTTCTCCTCAGTGTGGAGCTTTGTCCTGGAGTGGAACTTCAGCTGGTAGTTTCGAGTGTTCTTGGGACTCGCACTGCTCCAGGCCCAGGTTGTTCTACCCTCTCTAGGTTTTACCACTGCTCTGCTATTGAAATATACAAAAACCTCTCCCACTTTCAGCTGCCGTCCTCAAATTGGCCTTCTAAACTATCCAACAAGTAACTTTGGTGATTTGGGGAGTCTCTGGCTTGTCAGAGGCCCCACTGCTTCTTTCCGCTTCCTTTTGTACGATTGCTGATTCCATACATGTTTTGTAGCTGTTGCTAATTTGTCCCCCTTCCTCCTATTTTAGGGGTCATGAGGATATCTCGTTACCTAGTTTTGTTGCAGATATTGTCCATGGGTTTTTGGTTTTGCTCTACTGTTTTCTCTGTCTTTAAAGAAGGACATGGGGGGTGCCTGGGTGGCTCAGTCAGTTGGGCGTCTGACTCTTGGTTTTGGCTCAGGTTGTGATCTCAGGGTCATGAGGTCAGGCTCTGTGCTGGGCATGGAGCCTGGTTAAGATTCTTTCTCTCAGGGCGCCTGGGTGGCTCAGTTGGTTAAGCGACTGCCTTCGGCTCAGGTCATGATCCCGGCGTCCCAGGATCGAGTCCCATATCGCACTCCCGTCTCTGCGGGAAGTCTGCTTCTCCCTCTGACCTTCTCCCCTCTCATTCTCAGTCTCTCTCTCTAATAAATAAATAAAAAATCTTAAAAAAAAAAAAAAGATTCTTTCTCTCCTTCTCCCTCTGCCCAACCCCCACTTGCACTCACATACTCTCTCTAAAAAAACAAAAACAAAAACAAAACCAGATGGGGGGGGATTAAAAAAACCATGCCACCTTACCACCTTCCAAGAATTATCCTATCCATTGAATTTCATTTCTTTATTTTGTCCAACAAGTTTTAGTTGCAACTATTATTTTTCTCATATTTATAAGTTTTCAAAGAAATTTTAACCTTTTTTTTTAAAGATTCTATTTATTTATTTGACACAGAGAGAGAGAGATCACAAGTAGGCAGGCAGGCAGAGGGGGGGGGGAAGCAGGCTCCTTGCTGAGCAGAGAGCCCGATGTGGGGCTCGATCCCAGGACCCTGAGATCATGACCTGAGCTGAAGGCAGAGGCTTTAACCCACTGAGCTACCCAGGTGCCCCAACGAATTTAACCTTTTTGAAGTACTATTTACATATAATAAAATGTATCTATTTTAGATGTACAGTTTGATGAGTTTTGACAAGTGAATACACCTGGGTCACCACCACCACCAAGAGAGAACATTTCTCTCATCCCAGAAAATTCCCTTGTGCCCCTTCCCAGTCTCTCGCCCCGCCATCCCATGGGACCAGGCCACCACCATTCATCTACTTCCTGTTACTATAGATGTACTTTTTGTAGAATGTAATATAAATGGAATCAAACAGTATGTACTTTTTGTGTCTGAATTCTTTTGTTCAGCATGTTTTTCAGATTCATTCATGTTATTTCCTATATCAAAAATATGCCCCCCTTTTAAAGCTGAGTCTATTCCTTTGTGGTTTTTTTTAAAGATTTCATTTATTATTTGACAGAGAGAAAGATAACAAGTAGGCAGAGAGGCAGGCATAGAGGGGAAAGCAGGCTCCCTGCCAAGGAGAGAGTCCGACACGGGTCTCAATCCCAGGACCCTGAGATCACGACTTGAGGGGAAGGCAGAGGCTTTAACCCACTGAGCCACTCAGACGCTCCTGAGTCTATTCCTTTGTGTGGATATGCCACCATTTATTCATTTATTCTCCCGTTGATGGGCATTTGGATCATTTTTAATATTTGACTGTTATGAATAAAGCCACTATGACTATTCTTGTACATGTTTTCTGATGAATATATGCACTAATTTCTGTTGAATGTTTACAGAAGGGGAGCCTGGGTGGCTCAGTGGGTTAAAGCCTCTGCCTTCGGCTCAGGTCATGATCTCAGGGTCCTGGGATCGAGCCCCACATCGGGCTCTCTGCTCAGCAAGGAGCCTGCTTC
>CM052801.1:47549731-47675211 GCA_028533885.1 Nasua narica | reverse complement strand
AAAGTGGTTATACCAATTTACATTGCCATTAGTAATTATCAGAGTTCAGATTACTCCACAAACTTGTTGAAAATTGGTATTTTCAATACTTTTTAAAGCGTTTTTTAAGATTTTCATTTTTAAGTAATAGCTATAACCCAATAACATGGGGCTCAAACTCACAACTCCAAGGTCTAGATTCTCACGCTCCACCAACTGAGCCAGCCAGGCGCCCCTAAAGTTTTTTATTTTCATTCCAGTATAGTTAACACGCAGTGTTATATTAGTTTCAGGTACACAAATATAGTGATTCAACATCAATATATTTTTCAAGATAAACTTTCTGGTTAGAGGGAAGTCTATTTTACTCATTTTTTTAAGATTTTATTTATTTATTTATTTATTTATTTATTTGACAGAGAAAGAGAGAGAGATCACAAGTAGGCAGAGAGGCAGGCAGAGAGAGGGGGGGAGCAGACTCCCCACTGAGCAGAGAGCCCGATGTGGGGCTCGATCCCAGGACCCTGAGATCATGACCTGAGCTGAAGGCAGAGGCTTTAACCCACTGAGCCACCCAGGCGCCCCATTTTCCTAATTTTTAAAAAGATTTATTTATTTATTTGTTTGTTTGAGAGAGAGAGAGAGAGAGAGTGCACAAGCAGGGGGAGCCAGAGAACGAGAAACAGGCTCCCTGCCCAGCCAGGAGCCTAATGCTGGACTTGATCCCAGGACTCTGGCACATGACCTGAACCAAAGGCAGCCGCTTAACTGACTGAGCCACCCAGGTGCTCTGTTTTACTAATTTTGACAGCTGTTCATTTGCCTCAGAAAATTATTTGTGATAGGGTGCCTGGGTGGCTCAGTCACTTGAGCACCCAGTTCTTGGTTTCAGCTCAGGTCATGATGTGGGATCCAGCCGTTGGGGCTCAACGCTCAGCAGGAAGTCTGCTTGAAGATTCTCTTCCTCTGCCCCTCCCCCTACTTGAGCACATGCTCTCTCTCTCTCCCTGTCTCATAAATAAATAAATCTTTTTTCAAAAAAGAAAATGATTTGTGATGTGTTTTAGGCCTCAGGTAAAAGGGCATTCTTCCAGAAAGTGTTTCTGTTTGCTTCGGCTAGGGATTTATGGGCAATGGTCTGGGACCATGTAAACTAAATGAACTTTTTGTTCTTGTTGTTTAAGATTTTATTTATTTGTCAGAGAGAGACACAGTGAGAGAGGGAACACAAGCAGGGGGAGTGGGAGAGGGAGAAGCAGGCTTCCTGCATAGCAGAGAGCCTGATGCGGGGCTTGATCCCAGGACCCTGGGTTCATAACTTGAGCCGAAGGCAGACACTTAACGCTGAGCCACCCAGGTGCCCCTAAATGAAGTTTTTTGAACCACCAGATGATGTGTATTTGAGCTATAAACTTGAGCAAGGGCCATCTCATTGTTCAGTTTCTCAAGTACACGATTCTCTCCTTTGCTCTGTTCAGAGCCAAAGCAACATTTCCTTTCGTCCTCTGGAGCTGGGGAAGTGTTGTTTAGTGAGGTTACTTTCAAGTTTGCCCTTCCTTAAGGTTTAGTCCTTTCGGGATCCAGCTAAAACCCAGGAGTACAGAAAGAGGGCTTTTTAAAAGACTCTCTACCTTGGATGGACGTAAGAGTCCACAGATATTTTAGCTGAAGTTTACCAGGTTTGTCCAAGGCAAAAATAGCTTTGGTGTACCATGTCTTTCTGAATTCTCTTTTATTTTATGACCAGGGAGCCTGATGCTCGATGCTCGATCTCAAGACCCCGGGATCATGACCCAAGCCAAATGCTTAAGGGACTGAGCCACCCAGGCACCCCCTCCTTTTATTTTATCTTAATAACTCCTTACTATCTTACTAGTTCTTTGATGCTTTTCATAAGGTGCTCTATGTTTTCCAGTCTCTTAAGTGGTTTTCTATGGGAAGGGTGGTTCAGATACATTGTCTACCATATAACCAGGAATGGAAATCTGGCTTCATATTTCTGTAACCGTCCTTTTTTCCTTTTTTTTTTTTTTTTTTGTTAAAGATTTTATTTATTTATTTGGCAGAGAGAGACACAGTGAGAGAGGGAGCACAAGCAGGGGGAGTGGGAGAGGGAGAAGCAGGCTTCCCGCAGAGCAGGGAACCCAATGTGGGGCTCCATCCCAGGACCCCGGGATCATGAACTGAGCCGAAGGCAGATGCCTAATAACTAAGCCACCCAGGCGCCCCTCTGTAACTGTTTTCTTATATAGTTTTTGTTTGTTTTTGCTGGAGTTTCTAATTTGTCTTTTATATTTTCTTTTTGAGGAAAGAGAGATGATTTCTTCATATCATTAATATTTTCTAGTCTCTTAATCTGTCACTTGGAATAGATATTCTCCTTGAAGACATTGGTTCTGTAGAACCTTAATTTTTTTTTGGAAGACTATGTTTTTATTTATTTGTATTTATTTGAGGGAGTGAGCGAGAGGAAGAGCATGAGTATGGGGAGGGGCAGAGTGAGAAGCAGACTCCTCATTGAGCAGGGAAGGAGCCTGATTCGGGGCTCGATCCCAGGACCCTGGGAACACAACCTGAACGGAAGGCAGACGCTTAACTGACTGAGCCACCCAGACACCTGAACCCTAAATTCTTATAAATTGAAATGATTACTTTCCAGGCCTACTTCACAGTTGTTATCTTGGGGTATTTTTATTACTGGATTTATGAGTTAAATCTACTCTTTCTCATTTTTTTCTTTTAGGGACTTACCCTCGTTTTATTGAAGTGGATCTTCGAGTAACATGCAAAGAAAAGCTATGTATGGTGGTATTCATTTGAGTCCTTACATCTCTGAGAATATCTTTTTGTACTCCTGCTTGATTGGTGATTTGGCTAGGTTTTAAATTGTAGGTTCATAGTAATTTTCTCTCAGAATTTTGAACTATTATTCTACCATTTAGTGTTGTTAATGAGAAATCTGATTTTGGGGCGCCTGGCTGGCTCAGTCAGTGGTGCATGAGACTCTTGATCCTGGGGCTGTGAGTTCAACCCCTATATTGGGGATAGGGTTTACTTAAAAAAAAAAAAGAAATCTGATATGTTTTTAATGAGTAACCTATTTTTTTTTCTGGAAGCACTTACAATTGTCTATTTTTCTTTCTTTTTTTCTTTTCTTAAAGATTTTATTTAGGAGGGGCGCCTGGGTCGCTCAGTGGGTTAAAGCGTCTGCCTTCGGCTCAGGTCATGATCTCAGGGTCCTGGGATCGAGCTCCACATCGGGGTTCTCTGCTCAGCGGGGGCCTGCTTCCCTCTGTCTCTCTCTGCCTGCCTCTCTGCCTGCTTGTAATCTCTCTCTCTGTGTCAAATAAATAAATAAAATCTTAGGAAAAAAAGATTTTATTTTTTGAAAGAGAGAGGGGAGGGTGTGGGGGGAGGGAGGAGACTCAGAGCTGAGTGCATGTAGAGCCCAACGCAGGGCTCAATCCCACGACCCCACCATCATGACCCAAGCCAAAATCCAGAGTCCTACGCTCAAGCAACTGAGCCACCCAGGTGCCCAAACTGTCTCTTTTTCTGATAGTGTAAAATGATATACTGTTGACATATGGGTCTTTTTTCCCCTTTGGTCTTAGTAGGCCCTTAAAATCTTCTCTTCTCTGAATTATCTCTTTCCTCTGGGGTTAATTCTGCTTGTTTACCTTAGCCTTTCTTTTCATAATGCTGTTTTTCTTTTTTTTAAGTTTGTTATTATTTTTTTCTTAATCTCTACACCCAATGTGGAGCTTGAACTCATGACCCCAAGATCAAGAGTTGCATGCTCTTCCAACTGAGCCAGCCAGACGCTCCTTGAATGCTGTTTTCCTTCACATTTTTTTTTAAAAAAGATTGTATTTATTTGGGGCGCCTGGGTGACCCAGTCAGCTGAGCATCTGCCTTCGGCTTGGGTCATGATCTCAGGGTCCTGGGATGGAGCCCCACATGGGGCTCCCTGCTCGGTGGGGAGCCTGCTTCTCCCTCTCCCAGTCTCCCTGCTTGTGTTCCCTCTCTCTCTCTCTCTCTCTGTCAATTAAATAAATAAAATCTAAAAAATAAAAAAAATTAAAGATTGTATTTATTTGACAAAGAGAGAGAGAGAGAGAGCACGCACAAGCACGGGGAGCGGCAGGCAGAGGGAGAAACAGGCTCCCTGATGAGCAGGGAGCCCAACATGGGGCTTGATCCCAGGACCCTGGGTGTAACCGCCCCTCAGAATAATGTACTGCTTAAAATATAACTAAAGAGAAATTGTACTGGTCATGCAAGTTGCTTAAAGATGACCTTGAGAAAAACACGTACTAGTAGCAGGCGGCGATCCGCCCTGCACGAGCCGGGCATCCCCAGCTGCTCGGCTTCAAGGACTTATACCATCCTCTCCACTAGAGGCCTGCTGCTAGTACATGTTTTTCTCAAGGTCGAGAGAGGGAGCAGGGGCCGACAGCTGAAAGGACTGTCGCCCCCTCCTCCCTCTCTTTTACGGCTGACTTGTGTGTGCGTCATTCTTCTCCCGTGCGCAGTTAGGAAGCGGCACCTGGGATCATAACCCGAGCTGAAGGCAGAGGCTTAACCTGACTGAACCACCCAGCGCCCCATTTCTTATATAGTCTTTTTATAAATGAAAGAATAGGTCGTTGAGGTAAGTTCCTCCACTTCATGTATGTAGATCCACTTCCTCACTAGCTCTCTCCCCGGAATAAGGGATGGGACTATATACATCAGTGTAACCGGTCAGGACTTATGACTAGCACCTTCTCTTTTAGACTTGGGTTTGGAAGCTGCCTTTAGGCTGGGGTCCCCAAATGCCAGATTAAGAAGACTTTTCACTTGGGGTGCCCAGCTGGCTCAGTCGGTAGAGCATACAACTCTTAATCTTGCGAGTTGGAGCCCCATGTTGGGTGTAGAGTTTACTTAAAAAATAAATAAGTTTTTAAATTTTTATTTTATTTTTTTGAAAGTAGGCTCCATGCCTGTGGAGCCCAACACAGGCTTGAACTCAAGACCCTGAGATCAAGAACTGAGCTGAGATCAAGAGTCAGATGTTTAACTGACTGAGCCACCCAGGCACCCCAAGTTTCATTTTTTTCCTTAAAAAAGATTTTATTTATTTATTTGAGAGAGAGAGAGAGGGAGAATGAGCACGAGAAGGGCGAGAGGCAGAGGGAGAGGAAGCAGAGTCCCCGCCGAGCAGGGAGCCCAACCTGGGGCTCGATCTGGGGACCCTGGGATCATGACCTGAGCCGAAAGCAGCCACTTAACTGACTGAGCCACCCAGACACCCCCCCCCCTTTTTTAAAGAAGAGTTTTCACTTGCTCTGGGGCACCAATACGTATACTACCCTTCAGTTTTCTCCAGGTGTTTATTCTGTTTCTATTGAGTTCTTTTTCTTTTCTTTTTTCTCTTTTCTTTTCCCTTTCCTTCTTTCTTTCTTTCTTTCTTTCTTTCTTTCTTTCTTTCTTTCTTTCTTTCTTGTTAGGTGGTAAAGATTAGATTAACTGTACTGAGCATAGGTATGATGGGTAGAGGGCTCATGGAGAGACAATGGCAGCATTTGTTTCATAGATAGGCTTTCAGTTCACTCCCAAGCTTTCAGACTTCCTTCTTATTTCAACCTTGAATACTTGCCAGCTCTGAAATGGGAGCCTCTCTGGGATTCTGCCAGACACATTGGCTTGTTCCATTCTGTTTCATCAGTTGACACATTTCCAATCTTCCAGAAATTTGTTAAGCCCACATATTTCCACTGTTAAGGGCTTATTCCTTTATTACCATTTTAATGGGATATCAAAATGGAGAGAGATAAGCACATATCTTTAGTCAGACATCTTCAATTAGAACTCTCTTATCTTTATAATGGTTTCATGGTAGACCTTTGTGTGAATGTAATATAGTTTATTAAATGCCCAGTGGATAGACATTTGGGTTCTTTCCAGTTTTTCACTCTTCAAACAATGTCGCAGTGAACATCCTTTGTATATACATCTTTGGGCACCGGGGCAAGTATTTGTTTAGGATAAATTCATAGATGTAAAATTGATAGATATTGCCAAATTGCACTCTTAAAACATTGACCCACTCCACACTCCAGTTAGCAGTGAATAGGAGTATCTCCTTCGCCACATCTTCACAACACTGTCATTTTCCATCTTTGCCAACCAGATGGGCAGAAGTCTGCTCTCTCATAGTTTTAATTTGTATTTCTTTTTTTTTTAAGATTTTATTTATTTATTTGGCAGAGAGAGAGAGATCACAAGTAGGCAGAGAGGCAGGCAGAGAGAGAGGGGGGAAGCAGGCTCCCTGCTGAGCAGAGAGCCCGATGCAGCGCTAGATCCTAGGACCTTGAGGTCATGACCTGAGCCGAAGACAGAGGCTTTAACCCACTGAGCCACCCAGGCGCCCCTTAACTTGTATTTCTTAAATGTGAGTGAGGTTAAGCATTTCTTCAGCTGTAACTTCCTCTGTGAATTGCCTGTTGGTGTCCTTTGCCCATATTGTTTATCTTTTTCCAGTTGATTTGTAGGAGTTCTTTTTATATTCATCATAAATCTGACTCTCAGCTTATATCATTTATAAGCTTGGAATATGCGGTGTAAAACAAAATTAAGCAAACTTTATTACCACAGGATTTTTAAAAGCCTTTAGTATGATAATGTCCATTGTGAAAAAGTGAATTTAGAATGCAACTAATCTGGCCACAGAACTTTTCCTGGAGTATCTTTAGAATTGGTTTTGAGGGACCAGTTTGGGAACTGAACTGCTGTCTTATTTAGTAATTAAGCTCAATGAAGGTGAACACCATGTCTGTCTCGGTCACCTTTGTATATCCAACTTCTAGTACCTGGCATGTAAATTTTAAGTAAATATTTGTTGAATAAATAAATGAATACATCTGTCAATGCCCAATAAATGAGCATTTTTTTGCTTCTACTGTTTGGTATTCTGATAGATACTGTCTAAGATATACCCTTGTTTCATGCAGCACTAAGAAAGAACAAACTACTGCCAATTAAATTATGATATAATACTATTTTATCTTTTGGAATTTCTAATTTATAATTATTCAGAGTGTTCTTTAACACTTATTTGGAAATGGATTTTTATCAGATATTACTCTTGTGCCTACGTTACAAAGAACGCTGAAATGAAATAAACTGGATAAGATATTTCTAAAACATCTTCATGTTTGCTTTTATTTATTTTTTTAAAGATTTTAGTGAGGGGCACCTGGGTGACCAGATGGCCTTCGACTCGGGTCATGATCTCCAGGTCCTGGATCAAGCCCCACGTGGGGCTCCCAGCTCAGTGGGGAGTCTGCTTCTCCCTTTCCCTCTCCCCTTGTTTGTACTCTCTCTGTCTCTCTGTCTCTCTCTCTCAAATGAATGAATAAATCTTTTAAAAAATACGTAAATGGGGGCGCCTGGGTGGCTCAGTGGGTTAAGCCTCTGCCTTTGGTTCAGGCCATGATCTCAGGGTCCTGGGATCGAGCCCCGCATCAGGCTCTCTGCTCAGGGGGGAGCCTCCTTCCCCCCCTCCCTCTGTCTGCCTCTCTGCCTACTTGTGATCTCTCTCTCTGTCAAATAAATAAATAAAAAGTTAAAAAAATATGTAAATAAAGATTTTATTGATTTCTTTGAGAGAGAGAAAGCACGCCCAGGAGTGTGAGCAGGAGGAGGGGCAGGGGGTGGGGGGGGAGAGAGAGAAAGAGAGAAGCAGACTCCCTGCTGAGCGTGGAACCTGCCCCATGGGGCCCAATCTCATACCTTGAGATCATGACCTGAGCTGAAATCAAAAGTTGGACACGTAACCGACTATGCCCACCCAGGCGCCCCGAAAACATCTTCACATTTGGAATTTGACTCTTCTGAATTACTTTTTGGCTCAGTCACCATGTTCTGGATTTTCCACATAAAGTCATTCTCTCTGTCATTAAGGACATTGGTGATGTACTCTTTATCGCGGGAAAAGTGTTCTATCGTCCAAGGTTTTCTTCCAAGTTGCTGACAACCATTCTGCAATTTTTTAAAAGATCTTTTAAAAGGATTTTATGTATTTATTTGAGAGAGAGAGGGAGAGCAGAGAGGGAGAAGGAGCAGGAGAAGCAGACTCACCACTGAGCCGAGGGCCCAACATGGGGCTCCATCCCAGGACCCTGGGATGATGACCTGAGCCGAAGGCAGCTGCTTAACCAATGGAGCCACGCGGGTGCCCCATATGCGATTTTTTTTTTTTAATTAGTAGTCTTTACACCCAATGTGGGGCTCGAACTCATGACCCCGAGATCGAGAGTGGCGTGCTCTACCAACTGAGCCAGCCAGGTGCCCCCATTCTGCAAATTTTGATGCTGGTGCTTTCTTGATCTTACCAGAAGGTGTCAGACAATGACAGCTGCATCACCAGTGCTGCCTGGGCAACAGCAGTTGTGAGACGCCATTAGCTGTAAGATGCGTCCCAATTTCAGAAATTTTAAAAACATGAAGACATGTGTATCCTTGCATCGATGAAATGGGCTATTACATATTATCATTGTGTCCTTCCTGAGTTCTAAATTTCTCTCTCTTTTTAAAAAATATTTTATTGGTTTATTTGACAGAGAGAGAGAGAGAGAGAGATCACAAGCAGGCAGAGAGGCAGGCAGAGAGAGAGGGGGAAGCAGGCTTCCTGCGGAGCAGAGAGCCCGATGCGGGGCTCGATCCCAGGACCCTGAGACCAGGACCTGAGCCGAAGGCAGAGGCTTTAACCCACTGAGCCACCCAGGCGCCCCTGAATTTCTCTTTAACTAAATGTATTTTTCTCTTTTCCCTCATAGCCCTGCTTTTCAAAAGGGTAGTCATATTTTCCGTCTCCCTTTCCTCCTCTTTAATTCACTCCCTAAGCCACTGCATTCTAACCCCCATCATTTCAGCAGTGGGCCGTTTTGCAGTCCATATACAGATTCATTCACCAGCCAGTGAATGTGTATAGTCTATTTGGGATGATAACAATAGCAAGGAACAAATCAGAGAATCTTGGAGCTGCAAGGTTTCCTAATTCTGCCTTTCGTATGGCAAATCATCACACGTTCCACTCTTGTCTGTGGCTCCATTCTCATCAGTCCCTTTCTTAGATTCATCTTATTTACGTTCAATAATTCTAGCTTTTTCAGCAAGTCCTCCTGTGGCAATGTTTCCAGAAAACTTACCGTCTTTCTTAAAAAGACATTAATTATTTATTTATGAGAGAGTGGGGAGAGGGGCAGAAGAGAGAGAATCTCAAGCTGACTCCTTGCTTAGTTAAATTTATTTTCTTCCTTTTTCCACAGAGAAACTTCATTAAAAATTTTGTATTATTTCCTTTTTGGTTCAAAATTCAAAAGTTATCAAAGGGCGTGGCAGGACAAATTTCCTTCCCATTCCTATTCGAGAAGCAACCAGGGTTTTGAGTTTCTTGTTTACCCTTTTGCAGCTCAGCCCTGGTGCCTAAGGCATCCATTGAATGTAATGAATAAACTTGTCACCCGTGCATCTGGAAACGGCATTAGTTTTTTGCAGTTCTTGGGAGAATTGAGAGTAACACAAATAATTTTCTATAGGGCTTTATTCTGTGAACCCTGGTTGAGAAAAGCTTTAGAGATAAACTGCATGTGTAAGCAATTGTGGATACATATGTGTAATTTTTCCTTTTTTGAGAGAACTGATGCAAAAAAAAAAAAAAAGAGAGAGAGAGAACTGATGCAATCTCCCTGCATCTTTATACACTTAATATGTTTTGGAGATCTATTTATCTACCTCTCTTTTTTCCTATCTATCATCGTCCCTGGTTAAAAAAATTTCACCTCCTTTTTTTTTTTAGAGAAGGAGAAAACAGGAGCCCTTGCCTGTGTGTACGAGCTGGGGGATGGGCAGAGGGAGGGGGAACCTCAAGCAGACTCCACGCCGAGTGCAAAGCCCCTACTTGGGGCTCAATCTGAGGACCCTGAGAGCAGAACTCAAGCCAAAATCAGGAGTTGGATGCCCAACTGACTGAGCCACCTCACTCCTATTTTTTAAATAAAGGTGCCCCTGGCCCCTATTTTTTAAAAAGGCTTTATTGAGATGTAATTTGCATGCCATACAACTCAGCTACAAATGAATGTTTTTTAGTACAAATAAATGATTTAGTTTAGCTGTAAACCATCACAATGATCGATTTTAAAATTTCTTTTTATGTATGTATGTATGTATTAATCAGAGGGAAAGAGAGAGCGCGCGCACGAGCAGGGGGAGCGTCAGGCAGAGGGAGAAGCAGGATCCCCGCCGAGCAAGGAGCTCGATGTGGGACTAAATCCTAGCACCCTGAGATCATGACCTGAGCCAAAGGCAGACGCTTAACAGACGGACCCACCAGGCGTCCCGACAATGACCAATTTTAGAACATTTCTATTACCTCAGAAAGCAACCCTCTACCCATTAGCAGTCCTTCTCCATTTCCTTTCCACCCTCCCAGCCCCTGGCAGCCACTAATCTACTTTCCATCTCTATAGATGTGCCTATTCAGGATATTTCATATAAATGGAATCATATGCTATGTGATGTTTTGTGACTGCCCTCTTTTACTCAGCACACAGTTTTCAAGGTTCATGTTATGCTATGGCGTGTAGGAGTACTTCATTTCTTTATATGGATGAATAATATTTGATTGCATGAACGTACTGCATTTCATCTATCTGTTTGTCAGTGGATAGACATTAGGGTTGGTTCTGGTTTTTGACTGTTATTACTAATGCTGCTATCAATATTTGTGTATGTTTGCATTTCTCTTGGGCATATATCTAGCTATAGATTTGCCTGGTTCTCTAGTGATTCTGAGTTTAACCTTTGGAGGAACTGCCATACGATTTTCCACAAAGGCTACACCGTTTTACATTCCCACCAGCAGTATATGAGTGTTCCAATCACTCCTCATCTTCACCAATGCCTGTTATTATCTCTGTTCTCTTTCTTTTTTTTTTTTTAAGATTTTATTTATTTATTTGACAGAGAGATCACAAGTAGGCAGAGAAGCAGACAGAGAGGGGGAAGCAGGCTCCCTGCTGAGCAGAGAGCCTGATGCGGGCCTCGATCCCAGGACCCTGAGATCATGACCTGAGCTAAACGCAGAGGCTTTAACCCACTGAGCCACCCAAGCGCCTCTCTGTTTTCTTTCTTTAAAGATTTTATTTTTAGGGGCGCCTGGGTGGCTCAGTTGGTTAAGCACCTGACTTTGGCTCCGGTCATGACCTCAGGGTCCTAGGATTGAGCCCCATGTCAGGCTCCACGCTTAGTGGGGAGTCTGCTTCTCCCTCTCCCTCTGTGCCTCCCCCTGCTCATGCTCTCTCTCTCTCTCCCTCTCAAACAAATAAATAAAATCTTTTTTTAGGGGCGCCTGAGTGGCTCAATCGTTAGGCTTCTGCCTTTGGCTGGGGTCATGATCCCGGGGTCCTGGGATTGAGCCCCGCATCGGGCTCCCTGCTCAGTGGGAAGCCTGCTTCTCCTTCTCCCGCTCCCTGTGCTTGGGTTCCTGTTTTTGCTGTCTCTATCAAATGAATAAAAAAAAAATCTTTTTAAAAAATCTTTCTTTTTTACAATTATGACATGATCACTCTGATATGAAGAATTTGACAGGCAGGGCAGGGGGTCGTGGGGGGTGGGGAAGAGAAATGAAACAAGAAGGGATGGGGAAGGAGACAAACCATAAGAGACTCCTAAACTCACGAAACAAACTAAGGGTTGCTGGGAGGTGGAGGGGGGGGTAGAGATATGGACATTGGGGAGGGTATGTGCTCTGGCAAATGCTGTGAAATGTGTAAGCCTGATGATTCACAGACATGTACCCTGCGGTAAATAATACATTATATGTTAATAAAAAAATTAAAAAAAAATCTTTCTTTTTTAAAGATTTTATTTTTAAGTAATCTCTATCATGGGGCTCAAACTCATAACCCTGGAATCAAGAGTTGCCAGCCAGGCACCCATATTATCTATCTTTTTGATCATTGCCATCCTAGTGGATATGAAGTGGTATCTTATTCTGGTTTTGATTTACATTTTCCTGATGGCTATGATATTGAACATCTTTTCTTTCTTTCTTTTTTTTTTTTTTTAAAGATTTTATTTATTTATTTAACAGAGAGAGAGATCACAAGGAGGCAGAGAGGCAGGCGGAGAGAGAGGAGGAAGCGGGCTCCCCATGGAGCAGAGAGCCCAATTCGGGGCTCGATCCCAGGACCCCGAGATCATGACCTGAGCCGAAGGCAGAGGCTTAACCCACTGAGCCACCCAGGCGCCCCTTGAACATCTTTTCATGTTCTTTTTCGCCATTTGCATATCTTCACTAGAGAAATGTTTATTCAGATTCTTTGCACATTTTTAGATTGGGTTGTCTTACTTTTTTATTGTGGTAAAATATACAAAACATAAAGTTTACCATTTTAGCCATTTTTACGTGTACATTTCTGTGGCATTAAGTATATTCATATTGTTTTGCAACCATCACCACCATCCATTTCTGGAACATTTTCATCTTCCCCAACTGAAACTCTATACCCATTAAATACTAATTCTCTTTTCTCCTCTCTCCCCAGTCTCTGGCAACCACCATTCTATGTTGTCTCAATGCATTTGACTACGTTAGAAACTTCATGTATGTGAAACCTTATGATATTTGTCCTTTTGCGACTTATTTCCTTTAGCATAATGACTTCAGGATTCATCTATGTTGTAGCACATGTCAACATGACCGTCCTTTTTAAGGCCAAATAATATTCCATTGTCCGTATATGCCACATCTTGTTTATTCATTTGTTTATTTGTTGATGGACACTTGAGTTATTCTACCTTTTGGTTATTGTGAATAATGCTGCTATGAACATCGGTATACCAATAACTGTTCAAGTCCTTGCTTTCACTTCTTTGGGGTATATACTCAGAAGTAGAATTGCTGGATCATTTAGTAATTCTACGCTTAATTTCTTAGGAATCACCATACTGTTTTCCACACTGGCCGAATCATTTTATTTATTTTTTATTTTTAAAATGCTTTAAAGATGTTATTTATTTGACAGAGAGAGAGCACAAGCAGGGACAGCAGCAGGCAGAGGGAGAGGCAGGCTCCCTGCTCAGCAGGGAGCCCAACCTGGGGCTTCATCCCAGGACCCTGGGATCATGACGTGAGCCGAAGGCAGACGCTTAACCGACTGAGCCACTCAGGCGCCCCATGGCTGAATCATTTTATATTCCCACCAGCAACTCACAAGAGTTCCAGTTGTTCCTTATTCTTGTCAACACTTGTTATTTTCTGTTTTTTAAAATAATAGTCATCCTAGTGGATGCGAAGTTATCTTGTTATTACAAGACTGTAAGAGTTCTTTATATAGTCTAGATAAAACCTTTTATCAGATAAATGATTTACAAATATTTTCTCCTGGTCTTTTAACTTTTTTGATGGTGTCATTTGAAGAGCAGAAGTTAATTTTGATAGAGTTTGATTCGTCTGGTTTTAATTCTGTTGCTCGTGCTTTGGTTGTCATATCTAAGGATCCATTGCCAGATCCAAAGTCATGAAAATTTACACCTGTTTTATAATGAGAATTTTATATTTTATATTTTTATACTTTTTAAAAGTAAATTCTACCCTCAATATGGGGCTTGAACTCACTAGCCTGAGATTAAGAGTCACACGCTATACTGACTTAGCCAGCCAGGCAGCACAAGAATTTTACATTTTGAGCTCTTACATTTAGGTCTTTGATGGATTTTAAAAATTGAGATAAAAATTTTTAGGGAATCTCTACACCCAACTCACAACTTGAGATCAAGAGTCATGTGCTTGGGAGACACCTGAGTGGCTAGAGGGTTAAGCGTCCGCCTACTGCTCAGGTCATGATCCCAGATGATTGAGTCCAGATTGAGTCCGGATTGAGTCCGGCATCGGGCTCCTTGCTCAGCCGGGAGCCTGCTTCTCCCTCTGCCTGCCGCTCCCTCTGCTTGTGCTCTCTCTCTGAAAAATAAATAAAATCTTAAAAAAAAAAAAAAAAAAAAAAAAGGAAAGAGAGCAAAACAGCCTTCTTGCTGATATGGGGAAAGTTTTAGTAGTCTGGGTAGAACATTAAACCAGCCACAAGATTCCCTGAAGTCAAAGCCTAATCCAGAGCAAGGCCGTAACTCTCTTCAATTCTATGAAGGCTGATAGAGGCGAGGAAGCTGTAGAAGAAAACTCAGAGGCTAGCAGAGGTGGGTTCGTGAGGTTTAAGGAAAGAAGCCATCTCCTAAAATAAAGGCACAAGCAGAGGCAGCAAGTGCTGATGTGGAAGCTGCTGCAAGTTCCCCGGAAGATCCAGCTGAGATAATTGATGCAGGTGGCTACACTAAACAACAGACTTGCAGTGGAGGAGAAACAAGCCTTCTGCTGGGGGAAGATGCCATCTGGGACTTTCACAGGTAAAGAGAAGTCAGTGCCTGACTTCAAAGCTGCAAAGGACAGGCTGACTCTCCTGTTAGGGTTTTAATGCAGCTGGCGACTTTAAGTTGAATGGCAATGTTTCTTTATCATTCTGGAAATCTTAGGGCTCTTAAGAATCATGCTAAATTGGGGCCACCTGGCTAGCTCAGTCAGTCGCGCACGCAACTCTTAATCTCGGGGTCGTGAGTTCCAGCCCCATGCTGGCGTAGAGTTTATTTAAAAAAATAAAATAAAGAATTATGGTAACTCTACCCCGCCTGTGCTCTATGAATGGAACAACAAAGCCTGGATGACGGCACATCTGTTTGCAACATGGTTCACTGAATATTTTAAGCCCAGCGTTGAGGCCTATTGCTCAGGAAAGACTGTTTTCAAATATTAGTGCTCATTAACAACACACCTTATCACCCAAGGGCTCTGATGGAGACGTACAATGAGATTCATGTTTTCATGCCTGCCAACACAACATCCATGCTGCAGCCCACGGATCAAGGAGTAATTTTGGCTTGTTATTTAAGAAATATGTTTTGGAAGGCTATAGCGGCTGCGGATAGTGATTCCTCTGATGGATCTGGGCAAAGTAAATAAAAAACCTGCGGAAAGGACTCACCATTCTAGATGCCATTAAGAACGTTTGTGACTCATGGGAAGAGGTCAAAATATCAACATTGGGGGGTGCCTGGCTGGCTCAGTCGGCAGAGTATGTGACTCTTGATCTCATAGTTGTTAGTTCAAGCCCCACATTGGGCGTGGACCCTACTTAAGAAAAGTCAGCAGTGACAGAAGTTTGGAAGAAGTTGATTCCAACCCTCATGGATGAGTTGGAGGGATTCCAGACTTTAGTGGAGAAAGTAACTGCAGATGTGATGGACATAGCAAGAGACTTCTAGACTTAGACGTTTAGAAGTCAGACTAAGTCAGAAGTCTGACTTAGAAGTAGAGCCTGAAGATGGGAATGAATTGCTGCGATCTCATGATACAACTTTATTTTTTGTAAAGATTTTATTTATTTATTTGACAGAGAGAGAGAGAGATCACAAGTAGGCAGAGAGGCAGGCAGAGAGAGAGGGGGAAGCAAGCAGGCTCCCTGCTGATCAGAGAGCCCGATGCGGGGCTCGATCCCAGGACCCTGAGACCATGACCTGAGCCCAAGGCAGAGGCTTTAACCCACTGAGCCACCCAGGCGCCCCTCATGATACAACTTTAATGGATGAGGAGATGCTTCTCACGGACGAGCAAAGGAAGTGGTTTCTGGAGGTGGAATCTACTCCTGGTGAAGATGCTGTGACGCTTGCACAATAACAATAACAATAACAAAGGACTTAAAATTTTTCGTAAACTGAGTTGATAAAACAGCAGCAGGGTTTGAGAGGATTGACCCCAGTTTTAAGATAAGTTCTGCTGGGGCGCCTGGGTGGCTCAGTTGGTTAAGCAACTGCCTTTGGCTCAGGTCATGATCCCGGCATCTTGGGATCGAGTCCCGCATTGGGCTCCTTGCTCTGCAGGGAGCCTGCTCCTCTCTCTGCCTCTGCCTGCCTCTCTGCCTGCTTGTGTTCTCTCTCTGTTAAATGAATAAATAAAATCTTTAAAAAAAAAAAAAAAAGATAAGTTCTGCTGTTGGTAAAATGTTACCAAACTGCATCATATGCTCAGAAAAATTGTTAGTGAAAGGAAGAATCCATCAATGGGGCAAACTTCATCGTCCTATTTTCAGAAATTGCCGCAGCCACCCCACCCTTCAGCAGCCAGCACCCTGATCAGTCAGTAGCCCTTAACATCGAGGCAAGACCTTCCTCCAGTAAAAAAGATTATGATTCACTGTAAGTCTAGATGATGTTTAGCATTTTTTAGCAATAAAATGTTTTTTAAGTGGGCCCCTCACCCAACATGGGGCTCAAGTTCATGACCCTGCGATCGAGAGTTGCATGCTCTACCCACTGAGCCAGCCAGCAATAAAATATTTTTTTATTTTTTGTAAATATTTTTTAAAAAGCTTTTATTTACTTATTTGAGAGAGAAATGGTGTGTGCGAGAGAGAGAGTGAGAGAGAGCAGAGGGGAGGGGTAGAGGGAGAAGCAGACTACCCACTGAGCAGGGAGCCCGATGTGGGACGGATCCCAGGACTCTAAGATCATGACCTGAGCCAAAGGCAGACACTTAACTGACTGTGCCATCCACGCACCCTGATTTTTTGTAAATATTTTTAATTAAAGTATATATATATACAGTTTTTCACCATTAAGTATGCTATTGCACACTCAATAGACTCCAGTATAGTATAACTTTTATATGAGCTGAGAAAATAAACTCATTTGACTCACTTTATGGTGACATTTGCTTTATTGCAGTGGTCTGGAACCCAACCCACAGTATCTCCAAGATATGCCTATACGAAGTTTTGAAATTGGTAAGGGTGAGTCTTCTAACTTTGTTCTTTTTCGAAATTGTTTTTACTGTTATGGGTCCTTTGAATTTCCATATGAATTTTATTTTATTTTATTTTTTAAAAGACTTTATTTACTTGACATAGAGAGAGAGAGAGAGAGATCACAAGTAGGCAGAGAGGGAGGCAGAGAGAGAGGGGGAAGCAGGCTCCCCGCTGAGCAGAGAGCCCCATGCAGGACTCGATCCCAGGACCCTGAGATCATGACCTGAGCTGAAGGCAGAGGCTTCAACCCACTGAGCCACCCAGGCGCCCCATGAATTTTATTTTTTTTAAGATTTTATTTATTTACTTGACAGAGAGCGAGCGAGCACAAGGTAGGAGGAGCAGCAGGCAAAGGGAGAGGGAGAAGCGGGTTCCCTGCAGAGCAGGGAGCCCGATACAGGACTTGATCCCAGGACCCTGGGATCATGACCTGAGCTCAGGGCAGATGCTTAATGACTGAGACACCCAGGCGTCCCTCCATATGAATTTTAGAATTAGCTTGTCAGTTTCTGCAAAGAAGACAGCTAGAATTTTTGAAGGGTATTGCCTTATATCCATAGATCAATTTGGAGCTTATTGCCAACCTAACAATGCCATGTCTTCTAATTCATAAATGGGATATCTTTCCATATTTAAGGTCTTTAATTTCCTTCAATGATGTTTTATAGTTTTTGGAGTGAAAGTTTTGTACTTCTTTTGATAAACCTACTCCTAAATATTTTTTGATGCTGTTATAAATGGAATTTTTAAACTTCTTCTTTGGTTTATTCTGTATAGAAATACAATTGATTTTTGTATATTGATTTTGTACCTGCAACCTGGCTTACTAGTTACTGGAACTCACTTATTAGCTCTGTTGGTTTTCAGCGAGATTCTTGGGATTCTTTTTTTTTTGACAGAGAGAGACATCAAGTAGGCAGAGAGGCAGGCAGAGAGAGGAGGGGATGCAGGCTCCCTGCTGAGCTGAGAGCCCAATTGGGGCTCGATTCCAGGACCCTGAGATCATGACCTAAGCCAAAGGCAGAGGCTTTAACCCACTGAGCCACCCAGACGCCCCGAGATTCTTGGGATTCTGTATGCAAAATCATGTCATCTGTAAATAGAGATCATTTCCTTCTTCCTTTCCAAAATGAATGCATCTTATTTGTTTCCCTTGCCTAATCATTCTAACTGGAACTTCCAGTGTTGAATAGAAATGGTAAGAGTAGACATCCTTGTCTTGTTTCTAATTATAGGGGGAAAGCATTCAGTTTTTCACCATTAAGTATGATGTTAATTGTGGATTTTTTTTAGTTCTTGAAGACTGTCTCTCCTTCTATGTTAAATCTCTGAGCTTCTCTGGAGATGTGGACAGGGACATTGGAGTGACACCCTAGTTTTATAACCAGGGGACTGGAAAGGGCTAGTAGCCTCTGGTCTTCTTGGCTTGCCGATGTCCTGCAAACTAGCTGGGCAAACCTCTGCCCTGCAAACTAGCTGGGCAAGGGCCTTCAGGGCTCCAGTATTTTTGTCCTACGGCACCTAGGTAGAGCCTCTGCTCTGTGATTGGGGGCTGGGCGGAGGAAGGGAGCCCTCCATCTCTCCACCTCAATTGCTTGGAATTTAGCTAGGAATGGTTGAGAAATGCTGGAGGCCTGTCCCTCCTGAAGAAATACCATAACCCTTGACTGGGACCTGAGAGGAGAGGACATCCTGTTTCTATGGCCACATCTGTCCAGAGTGGAGCTCCAGTGATGCTGAGTGAACTAGGGTCAAGGAGGACGTTGGAGGTCGTGCTCATGTGTCAGGCTTTACTCTTCTTTAGATTTTCTTGAATAAATGTGTTTTTCACTTGCTCTATGCCCTTAGGACAATTTTCAGAGAATTTAAATGGTTGTGTGTGTTTTGAAAAAATAATTTTTACCAGTTTTGGCTGTTTCATTTGGGAGTGGATGTGCAGAATTCCTCACATTGCCATTTGGAAGTGGAATCTCCTTCATTTTAAAAATAACTACAGCTAGGGGCGCCTGGGTGGCTCAGTGGGTTAAAGCCTCTGGCTTTGGTCAGGTCATGATCTCAGGGTCCTGGAATCGAGCCTCGCATTGGGCTCTCCGCTCAGCGGGGAGCCTGCTTCCCCCTCTCTCTCTGCCTGACTCTCTGCCTACTTGTGATCTCTCTCTCTCCTCTGTCAAATAAATAAATAAAATCTTTAAAAAAAAGCTAAAAAAATAATAACTACAGCTAAAAAAATAATAATTTAAAAAATAAAACTAACTGCAGCTAACCCTTGAACAACATGGGTTTAAACTGTGTGGGTCTACTTATTTGCGGATTTGAGGGGATAAATAGAGTACTGTAAATTTATTTTCTCTTTCTTATGATTTTCTCTTTTATTTAAATTTTTTGTTTATTTAAGTAATCTCTTCACCCAAAGTGCGACTTGAACTCGAGACCCCAGGATCAAGAGTCACACACTCCTCTGAGGCAGCCTGGTGCCCCCTTATGTTTCTCAACATTTTCTTTTCTTTTCTCTAGCTTACTTTATTGTAAGAATACAGTATACAATACACATAGCATGTGTTAATCGACTGTTTATGTTATCCATGAGGCTTCCAGTCAGCAGTAGACTATTAGTAGTTAAGTTTTTGGGGAATCAGAAGTTATATGTAGATTTTTTTTTTTTAAAGATTTTATTTATTTATTCGACAGAGAGAGAGAGATCACAAGTAGGCAGAGAGGCAGGCAGAGAGAGAGGAGGAAGCAGGCTCCCCACTGAGCAGAGAGCCTGATGTGGGACTTGATCCCAGGACCCTGAGATCATGACCTGAGCTGAAGGCAGAGGCTTTAACCCTCTGAGCCACCCAGGCACCCTATATGTAGATTTTTTTTAAGTAAACTTTACACCCAACATGGGTCTTGAACTCATGACCTAGAGATCAAGAGTCACATGCTCTACTGACTGAGCCAGCCAGGTGCCCCTATATGTAGATTTTTGCCTGTGCAAGGGTTGGTATCCCTTCTTCCCACATTGTTCAAGGGTCAACTGTACATATTAATATTTAGGTTATCTAAAATAAATAAATAAGCAAGCTTCGATATAATTTGCCATTGAAAATGATGCTATAATTAATAACCCCTTGTGAATGTTAGTATATCTGTAATACAGATTTCAATTTGGGGGTCAAATAGTATTTATATAAATAGCTTTACTAAAGGTTGCCACATTGCCCTCTAGGAGGGCTTGTGCCAGGAATATTCAGGGAGTATCTATTTTATACTCTGGCCATAATAGGGCGTTATCAAAATTTTGGGTCTCTGCTAGCTATGTGACAAATTATTTTATTTATTTTTATTTTAATTTTTTCTTAGGGGGAGGGAGAGGAGAGAGAGGATCTCAAGCAGACTCCCCACTGAGCACAGAGCCCGACTTGGGGCTCAATGAGAGGTTTGATGCAGGGCTCAGTCCTACAACCATGAGATCATGCCCAAAATCAAGAGTCATACACTTAACTAATTAAGCTACCCAGGTGCCCGTAAAGATTTTATTTCATTTTTTTTAGTAATCTCCACACCCAACATGGGGCTCGAACTTACAACCCCAAGATCAAGAGTTGCAAGCTTTATCAACTGGGCCAGACAGGTGCCCCAACAAATGATTTTGAATATAATTGTTTCTTGTTTTGTTTTGTTTTTTTAGGGAACAAAATGAGGTCAATGTATTTTCTTTTTGAATTATTAATGACTTTTTTACTCAAGTGATATAAGAATACGATTACTTTTTTCCAGTTTTATTGAGATATAACTTGACAAAAATTGCATTTGAAGTGTGTGATGTGATGCTTTGATATGCATAGACATTGTGAAATGATTAATAAAATCAAGCTAATTAACATATTCACCACATCATAGTTACAGTTTTGAAGAACACACAACAGGGAGAGGAGAGTCCCTTTGATAAATGGTGTTGGGAAAACCAGATAGCCATGTGAAGGATAATGGAATCAGACTTATATACAAAAAATTCTTTTTTTTTTAAAGATTTTATTTATTTGTTTGACAGAGAGAGAGATCACAAGTAGGCAGAGAGACAGGCAGAGAGAGGGGGAAGCAGGCTCCCTGCTAATGAGCGGAGAGCTCGAAGTGGGGCTCCATCCCAGGACCCTGAGAACCTGACCTGAGCTGAAGGCAGAGGCTTTAACCCACTGAGCCACCCAGGCGCCCCACAAAAAAATTCTTTGAACACTTAAATGAAATGATATATTCCCTGCAGCTTATTGGATCCCATCCAACCTGTTGAGGGCAAGTCTTTCTTGCCCCTCTAGAATCTTACTAACTTGATAACTCCCAGTCCCCTAGCCTTGCCCTCTCCCAAGTCTTGGTGCCCACAACTTCAAGAAGATAGAACCAAACACCCTGGTCCACCAGACCGGGACTTGCTTGATTTTCTGCCCTAGTTGCTGTTCTTGTCAATGAGTGTCCTTCTTGAAGCAGGTAGTACGACCAGTCCCGTGCCCCTCTCGTCCTCTTACTAACAGTTCAAGTCAGCAGTTCTCAGAGTGTGGTCCCCTGACTAGTAGCATCACCACCTCCTGGGATTTTGCTCAGAATACAAATTCCTGGGTCCCCTCCTTGAATACAGTTTTAATATTTTTTTCTGCTATGAGTGAAGTTAAGAATCTTTTCATATACTTCTGAACCATGTATTTTCTTTTCTGTGCTCTATATATTTTGTTTATTTTAAAATTGGGATGATGGGGGCACCTGGGTGGATCAGTCGTTAAGCATCTCCCTTCAGCTCAGGTCATGATCCCAGGGTCCTAGGATCAAGCCCAACATCAGGCCCTCTGCTCAGTGGGGAGCCTGCTTCTCCCTCTCCCACTCCCCCTGCTTGTGTTCCCTCTCTCGCTGTGTCTCTCTCTGTCAAATAAATAAATAAAAATGTAAAGTAAAAAGATAAATAAAATTGGGATGGTGGTCTTTTTCTTATTGATTTGTAGGAATTTTTTATATATGAGGAAAATTAGCCATTTGCTATATGAATTACAAATTGTTTCCCTTAGGATGTCCTGTGTTTTGTTTTATGTTGTTTTTGTCCCGTGTTTTTTTATTTTGGGTCTTGTTGTTGAGAATTTCTTTTATTTTTACATAGTCAAATCTATCAATCTTTTCTATATGATTTCTAGGTTCAAGTCATACTAAGAAGGGCATCGCCCCTCCCTGCTCTGAGATAAGAAAAAAATTTTTTCCCATGATTCCTCCCAGTACTGTTATGGTTATTTATGGTTTCATTTTTTTTTTTTTAAGACTTATTTATTTGACAGACAGAGATCACAAGTAGGCAGAGAGGCAGGCAGAGAGAGAGAGAGGAGGAAGCAGGCTCCCTGCTGAGCAGAGAGCACAACATGGGGCTCGATCCCAGGACCCTGAGACCATGACCCGAGCCGAAGGCAGAGGCTTTAACCCACTGAGCCACCCATGTGCCCCTATGGTTTCATTTTTATATTAAAATTGTTTTCATCCATATGTAATGTATTTTGGTGTAGGGTGTATGTATGTATCCAACTTATTTATAGCTACCTATTTGTCCTCACGTATAGGGATGTAGTTCCTTGCCCATCGTAGGTCATCTGTAAATGTTGTTTGAACAATATGGATATTTTACCTTTCCTATCATATTTAGTACTTGCTTAACTGTAGCGGACAGACCCTAGAGTGACCTGAAGTTTGTCACATCTTGTATAATCCCTTCCTCTTGAGTGTGGTAGAACCTGGGACTTGCTTCTAATCCATAGACTATGGCAAAGGTGATCGATGGTCTATCACTCTCATGATTACTTTAGGTTATATAAGACTCTATCTTAGCAAACAAGAGCAGGAGAAACTCTCCTGTTAGCCTTGACGAAGCAAACTGCTATGCAATAAACTGACTGTGGAGAGGGCATTGGGAAGGGAAATGCTGGTGGCCTCTAGGAGCTGAGGGTCGCAGTCCCAACAACTACAAGAAACTGAATTCTGCCAACAACTGTGTGAGCTTAGAAGAGTGTCCCAAACTCCAGATAGAGACCCCAACTGTGCCCTATGCAGATGGTCCCCGATTTATGGTGGTCTGACCTATGATTTTTTTGACTTTATGATGATGCAAAAGCGATACACATTATGTAGAAACCGTACTTTGAATTTTGCTCTTTTCCCGGCTACTGATAATGCCGTGCGATATTCTCTCATGATGCTGGGCAGTGGCAGCGAGCCACAGCTCCCAGTCAGCTGTGCCGTCACAGGAGTAAACAACCAATATACTTACAACCATTCTGTACCCATATGACCACCCTGTTTTTCACTTTTAGTACACTGTTCGCTAAGTTACACAAGACAGTCGACGCCTTGTTGTAATATAGGCTTTGTGTTAGATGATTTTGCCCAACTATAAGCTAAGGTAAATGTTCTGAGCATGTTTAAGGTAGGCTAGGCAAAGTTATGATGTCTAGTAGGTTGGGGATATTAAATTCATTCTCGACCTACAATGAGCTTATTGTGACATAACCCCATCAGAGGTCAAGGAAGAGGGGCACCTGGATGGCTCAGTGGGTTAAGGCCTCTGCCTTTGGCTCAGGTCATGATCTCAGGGTCCTGGGATCGAGCCCCGCATCGGGCTCTCTGCTCAGTGGCCAGCCTGCTTCCCTCTCTCTCTGTCTGCCTCTCTGCCTATTTGTGATCTCTCTCCTCTCTGTCAAATAAATAAATAAAATCTTTAAAAAAAATTTAAAAAATAAAAAATAAAGAAGTCAAGGAAGAGCTGTATCTTGAGTTCAGCTTAGTGGGATTCTAAGCAGAGGACCCAGCTAACCGGTGCTGGGACTTGTGACTCACAGAAACTATGAGATAATCAGGGCACCTGGGTGGCTCAGTCGGATAAGCAATGGACTCTTGATTTCTGCTCAGGTCCTGATCTCAGGGTAGAGGGATCGAGCCCCGAGTCAGACTCTGCTGGGTGTGGAGCCTGCCTGGGATTCTCTCTCCTTCTCTGGCTGCCCTCCCCTGGCCCCGCCCCCCCATGATCCCATGTGCATGCCAGAACACTCTTTCTCTTTCAATCTCTCTCTCTATAAAATAAATAAATGATAAGAAACTATAAGATAATAAATGTGATTGGTTTAAGCTGATAAATTTGTGGTAATTTGTTACACAGCAATAGAAAACTAATACACTTAAATTGTTGACCCATTTGGAGCTTGTTTTCAATGAATACTTACAGGTTGGGGCACTGGGATGGCTCAGTCAGTTAAACATCCAGCTGTTGATTTTGGCTCAGGTCATGATCTCAGGGTGGTGAGATCTAGCCCCTAGTCAGGCTCCACACTGGATGTGGAGCATGCTTAAGATTTTCTCTCTCTCTCTCTCTCAAAAAAAAATTTTTTTTCTCTTTCCCTTTTTCTCTGCCCCTGCCCCCTCTTAAAAAATGAATACTTACGGATTTTCTTCATATCATTTTTTTTAAGATTTTATTTATTTATTTGAGAGTGAGAGAGTGCACCAGGGGGTAGGGTCCGAGGGAGAAACAGACTCCTCACTGAATAGGGAGCCTGATGTGGGACTCGATCCCACATATTTATTACCATTTAATCCCACCTTCTTGGTTTGGAGTCCGTGTTGTAGCATATAGATTATTTGGTAGGTTTCATCTCCTCTTCTGTGGGTTCTTCCTGGATGGCTTTTTCCAGCCCTTTTCCCCTAATACACTGTGGATTATTCTTTCTTTTGAGATCTAGTAGCCCTTATTATAGTACAGTGGAAATATCTGCTCACATGCTCATCTTCCCCACTGGAAGTCTGTGAAGTCAAAGACTGTGAAGTCTTTGAAGACAGGGACCTTGACTTTTCACATCTTAGTGCAGTGCCTAACATGTAATAGAAACTTAATAATTCTTTTCGTTGAATGAGTAAAATGAAAGAAGAGACAATCAACGACAAGAAATGCTTCAGAGGACTTAAGCATAAGATGTCTAAGTAACATATGATTTGGGATCTCCATGAAAAATTCAAGCCCTCGCCTGGGTGGCTCAGTCATTAAGCATCTGCCTTCAGCTCAGGTCATGATCCCAGGGTCCTATGATCGAGCCCCGCATCGGGCTCCCTGCTCAGGGGGAAGCCTGCTTCTCCCTCTCCCACTCCCCCTACTTGTGTACCCTCTCTCACTGTGTCTCTCTGTGTCAAATACATAAATAAAATCTTAAAAAAAATTCAAGCCCCTTCTAAGGTAAGTTCGGCTCTTATTTTCTTTGTTGAAAAATATTTATTTTTATTCATTTGTCTATGTTATTGCAGAATAATTGACATGCAAAGTTTCAGGTGTACCACATAGTGATTCCATATTTACATATGTTATGAAATGGTCACCACAATAAGTCTAGTTATCGTCCCTCACCATACAAAGTTGTTACGATATTCTTGACTATATTCCCTATGCAGTACATTACATTCCTATGTGTTATTTATGTTTTACCTGCAAGATTGTACCTCTTAATCCTCTTCACCTGTGTTGTTTATCCCCTCCCCCCCCATTCCCCTCCCCTCTGGCAACCATTTAGTTTGTTCCATATTTTCCCACTTAGGGGTAGAGTTATGGTCATAGGCCTTCCTATGTCCATTGCAGCTTATGGTGGCCCCTTCTCTGACCTACCTGTACTTGACAGGCACATATAGTTCACGACTATGGTTCTGTACCCAGTTACAAAGTGTGTGGCTTCCCCTCACACACACACCACCAAGCAATTCTCAGATACCAGCTGGGGGTCCTACAATTCAACACAATTCTGACACGACCTGGAGATAGCCTTAGATCCCACAGCTTCAATCCTACAAGATCGCCCTCCCTACAGTTTGAGACATGAATTCTGAGCCTAAGTTGTCACCTGTGCATCTGAACTACCAGCTCTAGATTGGGGGTTCCAATCACCCCCTCTTTGGGTTTGACTCATTTGCTAGAGTGGTTCACAGAACTCTAACCTATATTGCATCCTAGGTTACCAGTTTATCATAAAAGGATTTAATTTAGGAACAGCCAGATGGGAAAGACATATAAGGCAAAGTACAGGGAAAGGGCTTGGGGCTTCCAGGGATACGAAGGGTATTACACTCCCCAAATCTCCATGCGTTCACCAGCCCTGAAGCTCTCTGAACGCTGTCCTCTTTTTTTTTTTTTAGTGGAGGCTTCATTACATAGAAAATCACTGGACATTGGTGATTTTTTCATCTTCCTCCCTTTCCCATTCCCCAGAGGTCAGGGGATGGAACTAAAGCTTCCAACCCCGCAATCATGTGATTGGTTTTCATAGCAACCAGCCCCATCTGAGGTGCAGTCAGAAAGTCACTCATTAACATAACGAAAGACACCTTGATCATTCTAATCACTTAGGAAATTCCAAGGGTTTTAAGAGCTCAATGGCAGAGGGGTGAAGACCAAACATGTATTTCTTATTATAAATTAGGGTATCTCAAAGATGTTGGCAGGAACTAATGGATCCTGGCTGCCTGAGTCTCAAGTGGGATAGGCTAAATATCCTACACAGGGGAGGGAATTGTTGCAGTCTTCTCTTCCTCAAATTTATACCCATGTTTATTTCCTACCTTGTGGTAGTGGATCCCCAAGAGTTGGGAACAGAACCAAAATGTCATCCTCTGAGCATAGTGTATTAGTTATGAGACAAGGACGTTCTCCAAGTTTTTATCAAGGAAACATGAATATCTTCTCTAACCTAAGGAAGAGCCCAGACTCATTCTCAGATCAAATGGAGGGGGGATGGCTAATCCTCACATCAGGACTGTAACTGATATAAAGAAAATGAATTCACTTAGTTGTATCATAAGCAGTTTGAAGTTACCAGAAAGTTGGGTTCTTTGAGAATAATAGAAATAATGGAATCAAAAGTGAGAATCTATGAGTACATCACTAGACTCGACCTTGAGATAAATTTCTTCAGAGGGCAATAGAAGAATTAATCCAACTATAATTTTTTTCCAACTATAATTTTTTTAAAGTAGGCTCCATGCCCATCGTGGGGCGTAAACTCAACAACCTTGAGACCAAGAGTCACGTGCTCTAATTGAGCCAGCCAGGTGCCTCTCACCTTTTTTTCATTTGATGAAAAATATATCTAAGAGAGGGCACCTGGCTGGTTGAGCACGTGACTGAGTTGGTAGAGCACGTGACTCTTGATCTCAGGGTCTTGAGTTTGAGCCTCACATTGAGTGTAGAGGTTACTTAAAAAAAAAATCTATATCCAATTTCCCATTCATTGAAACATTGCTTATAATAGTTAATATGTGAAAACAACATAAATTTACCATAATAGTTATTTTAGAATACTTTAAGAGGATATTACAGTAAATTTTGAAGAATGTTCAATGGCAAGTGTAGTAGTTTACCAGAACTGCCATACGAAAATAACACAGGGCTGGGCGACTTAAACAATGGACATTTAGTTTTTCATAGTTCTGGAGCCTAGAAGTCCAAAATCAAGATGTTGGCAAGTTTGGTTTCTTCTGAGGCCCTCTCTCCTTGCCTTGCAGATGGGCACCTTCTCACTGTATCCTCACAGTATCTTTTTTCAGTGTTTGCCCATCCCTGATGTCTCCCTATGTGTCTAAATTTCCTCTTTTAAGGACACCAGTCAGATTGGATCTTTGCCCATGCTAATGGCCTCGTTTTAACTTCACTTCTTTAGAGACTCTATCTCCAAATACAGTCACATTCTAAGGCACTGGGAGTTAGAGGGCTTCCAGATACAAATTTTGAAGAAACACAGTTCAGCCCATACAACAGGAAAATGTTTACAATATGAGTAAAAAAAAAGCAAGATATAATTTTTTTAAAGATTTTATTTATTTACTTGACAGAGAGAGAGAGAGAGAGATCACAAGTAGGCAGAGAGGCAGGCAGAGAGAGAGGGGGAAGCAGGCTCCCTGCTGAGCAAAGAGCCCAATGCGGGACTCGATCCCAGGACCCTGAGATCATGCCCTGAGCCACAGGCAGAGGCTTTAACCCACTGAGCCACCCAGGTGCCCCACAAGATATAATTTTTGATATGACCCTAATTGTATAAATATATACAGGCAAGTCTTGGAAAGAAATACTCAAAAATATTAGGAACGGTGTTCTTAGGGCTTGGGAGTTTTGAATAATTAAGAGTTTTTTCTTCTTTAAGCATCTCTGTATTTCCCGTTTTCTATAATGAACATGTACAGGTCTTCTACAATGAGAAAAATGCAGTAAGAATTACATTAAAGGGCACCTGGGTGGCTCAGTCTTTAAGCGTCTGCCTTCAGCTCAGTTCATGATCCCAGAGTCCTGGGATCGAGCCCCCCATCGGGTTCCCTGCTCAGTGGAGAGCCTGCTTCTCCCTCTGCCTGTGCTCCCCCTGTGTGTACTCCACCTCTGTCTCTGACAAATAAATAGATAAAATCTAAAAAAAAGGAATCTATTGAAAATAGCTAAGAGAAAGAATTTTATATCTATACTTGGTGATGGATGTTAGCTGGATTTATTGTGGTGATCATTTTGCATTATATCTGTATATCAAATTATTATTGTACACCTGAAACTAATACAATGTTATGTTGATTATACCAGCATTAAAAAAATTTGTTTTTTAACCTGAAAACTTGGAGATTAGCTTCTAGACTGCGATAACATCACCATCCATTACCCCACAATGAAGCCCACATAGAACTTTTAATCTGTCCTCTCCTTTGACATCTAAATGTAAATTCTCATCCTGAGAATATATTATTTACTTATTTATTTTACATACATTTTTTTAAAGATTTTATTTATTTATTTGACAGAGAGAGAGACAGCAAGAGTGGGAACACAAGGAGGGGGAGGGGGAGGGGGAGAAGCAGGTTTCCCACCAAGCAGGGAGTCAGATGCGGGCCTTGATCCCAGGACCCCCAGATCATGACCCAAGCCAAAGGCAGCCCCTTAACTGACTGAGCCACCCAGGCACCCCTTTGAGAAGCTTTTATGTCAAAGGTGATTAAAAAGGAAGTATCCGGGTTGCCTAGGTGGCTCAGTTGGTTGAGTGACTGCCTTTGGCTCAGGTCCTGATCCTGGAGTCCTGAGATCAAGTCCTGCCTCGGGCCCCCAGCTCCACGGGGAGTCTGCTTCTCCCTCTGACCTTCTCTCCTCTCATGCTCTCTCTCACTCTCTCTCTCTCCAATAAATAAATAAAATATTTTTTTAAAAAAAGGAAATATCTAGTTTTCCTCATAAAAGCTAGGAATTTAGCAAGATCCTAGGTGTTAGATCAGGAACAAAATGATCTCTGCCTAGGGTGGGAAACAAAAAATATGAACACGATTATCCTTTTATATAAGAAGTGCTGTGTTACATGTATAAACAGAAGAGCAAGAGATTTGTTCTTTGTACTACATGAGGAGTAGAAGGAATAGCATGACTGAAGTGATAGTTGAGATGGGACTTTGCCGGGGATGCTAAGGTTTTAAGGAGTCAATATACAATGCCCCCATTTTCCCTTTTGTGGTTTCTAGCCAATTGAGAAATAAGCTACAGGAAACAAATGGAGGTCAAAATGTTAACATTCTTACTGATGAAGTTGTTGAGTGAACATGGCTTTAGATCTGTGGCCAAGTAGGCCTACTAAACACACTCTTTTTTTTTTTTTAAGATTTTATTTATTGGGGCGCCTGGGTGGCTCAGTGGGTTAAAGCCTCTGTCTTCGGCTCAGGTCATGGTCTCAGGGTCCTGGGATGGAGCCCCGCATCGGGCTCTCTGCTCGGAGGGGACCCTGCTTCCCCCTCTCTCTCTCTGCCTGCCTCTCTGCCTACTTGTGATCTCTCTCTCTCTGTCAAATAAATAAATAAAATCTTAAAAAAAAGATTTTATTTATTTATTTGAGAGAGAAAGAGAGAAGCAGATTCCCTGCTGAGCAGAGAGTCTGGTTCTGGGCTTGATACCAAGACCTGAGATTATGACCTGAGCCAAAGGCAGACGTCCAACTGATTGAGCTACCCAGGCGCTCCAAACACTCTCTGTCTTGAATTAGAGAGACTCTACCTAGTCAGGCAACCAAGGCTACCCTCAGAGCAAATCAGAATGTACTCTCTCTGCTGGCAGGATGACCTCCAAAGTGGGAAGGGAGGAAGAGCTGAACCATACACACTTCTGTTCCTTCTCTTAAAGTCATTAGTCATGTTAATCAGTTTTCTTCCTACAAGAGTCTTGAGGAGGCGGAAAGAGGGAAGAGGCTCACTTTCCTTACCCTTCCCATTTATGTGAGCCAATATATTCCTTTTTCTGCTTATAGTGCTTCGACTTGGATTTCTGTCTTTTCTTAAAATTTCAATTCCAGTATAGTTCACATACAGTATTATATTAGTTTCAGGTGTACAACGTAGCAAAGGATTTGTGTCTGTTGTAATAGAAAAAAAAGACCTGCATAATACAGTCTTGAAACATGAGTAGGCATTTTTAAGTTAAGAAAGGAGGGGCATTTCAAATAAGAGACAGCATGGGCAAAAGCCTAGAGGTTTGAAATTTTCACTTGTGGCTAACATAATGCCAAATGAAAGAATTGAAAATGAAAGAAAACATCTTATGTGGAACAATGTTGTAAACATCTATTTGTAATAAAAAAATTTTAAAAAATAGAAATAGAGGGATGTTTTCTTTCTCCCTTCCTTCCTTCCTTCCTTCCTTCCTTCCTCTTCTTTGTTTCTTTTTCCTTCTATCTTTCTTTCTCCTTTGAAGGATGTTTTCTTAATGTGGTGGAGAGAATCCCAAACTAACAGTCACCATCCTTACTCCCTTTTAAATTGCAAATAAAATAAGGCTTCCTGTTATTGCCATTATTATTTAATATTGTCTTGGGTGTTCTGGCCAGTGAGGTAAGATTGAAACAAAAATAAGAGGAATCAGGGCCCCTGGGTGGCGCAGTTGGTTGAGCGACTGCCTTCGGCTCAGGTCATGATCCCGCAGTCCCGGGATCGAGTCCCACATCGGGCTCCCAGCTCCGTGGGGAGTCCGCTTCTCACTCTGACCTGCTCTCTCTCACTCTCTCTCTTTCCTAATAAATAAATAAATAAAATATTAAAAAAAAAGAGGAATCAATATTTGAAAAGAAGAGACAAAATATTTCTTGCAGATGATGTGGTTGTATGCCTAAATATTCCCCAGGTAAGAAAAATATACAAAAGTCAGTAGCAGTCTTGTACACCATAAATAACTAGTTAAAAAAAAATCCATGATAGTAATAAATACATGTGTATACAATATTTTTAAATAAATTCAATGAGAGACATATATGGCCTAAGAAAAACTACAAAGCTTAACTGAGAAATATAATATGGCTTTAATAAAGAGACATTTTTCGTTTCGGGATAGAAAAACTAAGTATAAGAATATTAGTTCTGGGCACCTGGGTAGCTCAGTCATTAAGCCGCTGCCTTCGGCTCCTGTCAAGATCCCAGGGTCCTGGGATGGAGACCCTTGTCGGGCACCCTGCTCGGCGGTGGACCTGCTTCTTCCTCTCCCATTCCCCCTGCTTGTGTTCTCTCTCTTGCTGTGTCTCTGTCTGTCAAATGAATAAATAAAATCTTAAAAAAAAAAAAAAAGAATATTCGCTCTATAGGAGCACTTGACTGGCTCAGGTTATAATGCATATGACTCTTGATCTCAGGGTCCTGAGTTCAAACCCCATGTTGGGCATAGAGTTTATTTTAAAGATTTTTTTTATATATTTGACACAGAAAGATGACAAGTAGGCAGAGAGGCAGGCAGAGAGAGAGGGGGAAGCAGGCTCCCTGCTGAGCAGAGAGCCCGATGTGGGGCTCGATCCCAGAACCCCGAGATCATGACCTGAGCGGAAGGCAGAGGTTTCAACCCACTGAACCACCCAGACGCCCCTAGAGTTTACTTAAAAAAAAAAAAAAAAGAGGGGCACCTAGGGATCTCAGTCATTGGGCCACTGCCTTCAGCTTAGGTCATGATCCCGGGGTCCTGGGGAGCCCCGCATGGGGCTCCCTGCTCTGAGGGAAGCCTACTTCTCCCTCTCCCCACTCCCCCTACGTGTGTTCCCTCTCTCGCTGTGTCTTTCTCTGTCAAATAAATAAATAAATAAATAAATAAATAAATAAATAAAATCTTTTTTAGAAAAAGGAATATTAGTTTTCTTAAAATAAATTTATGGGGGTGCCTGGGTGGCTCAGTCGATAATCTTCTGCCTTTGGCTCCGGTCATGGTCCCGGGGTCCTGGGATCCAGCCCCGCTTCAGGCTCCCTGCTCCGCGGGAAGCCTGCTTCTCCCTCTCCCACTCCCCCTGCTTGTGTTCCCTCTCTCCCTGTGTCTCTCTCTGTCAAATAAATAAAGTCTTTAAAATAAATAAATAAACAAACAAACAAACAAATAAATAAATTTATGAATTTACCGTGATTCTACTCAGAACCTCAACAAAATTTTTCTTGGAACTCAATACAGTCAGTTCTGCTATAAGCAACATATGCATTTCTAAAAATCACCCAGCAATGCAAAATTGTTCAATAAAAGCCACATGGCCTATGGGTAAAATGGGGTTAGAGGCACAACGCTAAAAATCCGTATCAGTTGGGGCAAATAATACATTATATGTTAATTTAAAAAGTGCAAAGAAAAAAATATCGGTATCAGTGATACCAAAATGATAGAAAGTGTATAAAAAATAGCATCACAGCTTTACACATGTTAAATGATAAGAAACATACGAATACTATAATAAATATGGCGCTTTATCTTGAAAAAGACCTAAAGTGTGCTCGGGGAAGTGAGCATTGAGTGGTTTTAGCTTGTGAATTACTGTGCAAAGGTGGAAAAAGAGTTATCTGAAATACACCAGATGTGGATGGGCGTGACTCGTAACACACGTGGGGAGCTGCTGTAGATGTCTGCATGTGAATGCGTGTGTTCGTTGTGTGTATTCCTGCGTGGTTTCGTTAATCCGGGTGCAGTTTGCTGCATTCATTTACTGTTTCCAATAGACGAAGCTGCACATCAGCCAAAGTGAAATACGCCTTTTGCTCAAATCGCATTCATTTACTGTTTCCAATAGACGAAGCTGCACATCAGCCAAAGCGAAATTCGCCTTTTGCTCAAATCGTTGCCTAATTTATCAATTGCTTTGGAACAAATTCTCTTTTTCAAAATAAGCATTATGGCAGAAATGACTTAAAATGACTGCTTCACTTTGAGAACTAAACGGCTAAGTACTTTGTGAAAGGACCAAGTCTTTCCTTAACAAATGTTAAAATATGGTAAAGTGCCTGTTATTTAAAATGTTGCGCTGGGAAAAGAAACTTAGAAACTACATAAATTTGCATAAATAGGGGAGTGGTTAAATAAATCAAGGGCCCTCCAAACTCTGGAACACTAGATAACCATTTTAAAAAAGTGAGTGGGGGGTAGTGGTCTATGAGTACAGATTTGGAAATAAACCCAAAGTATACTTGTAAGTTAAAACCACCTGGGTGGTTCAGTCGTTGGGCGTCTGCCTTTGGCTCAGGTCATGGTCCCAGGGTCCTGGGATCGAGCCCCACGTCGGGCTCTCTGCTCAGCGGGAGGCCTGCTTCCTCCTCTCCCATTCCCCCTGTGTTCCCCCTCTTTCTCTCTCTCTGTCAAATAAATAAATAAAATTGAAAAGAAAAAAAGAAAAAAGTAAGGAGCAGAATATGTATATTATAATCATATTTGTATTTTTCATGGATGTGTTTGTGTTATGCATATATTTTATTGTATAAATACAGAATCTGGAAGAAAACAAAAGAAACCGTTAACAGTGGGGATATCACACTGGGTGGCAGTGGAATTTTACTTTCTCTCTTTCTTATGAACATGTTTTGCTTTTGACGATATTTATTTTTCATTTCATTTTTTAAAACGTAATCTCTACACCCAACATGGGGCTCAAACTCATGACCCCCAGAACAAGAGTTCCGTGTTCTACCGACTGAGACAGCCAGACGCCCCTGGTTTTGCAATTTTTTTTTTTAATTTTTAGAAGATTTTATTTATGTATTTGTTAGAGAGAGAGAGAGAGTACAAACAGGGGGTTGGCAGGCCGAGGGAGGAGCAGGCTCCCTGTTGAGCAAGTAGCCCTATGTGGGATTTGATTCCAGGAGCCTGGGATTATGACCTGAGCAGAAGGCAGACACTTAATCCAATGAGCCTCCCAGGTGCCCTGCAATTTAAAAAATATTTAATTTAGGGGTGCCTGACACACGATCCACATCAGGATTTCCCCAGTAGTCCCAATAACATCCTTTATAGCTGTTTTTAAAAAATTTCAATCCGAGGTGCCTGGGTAGCTGAGTCGGTTGGGCATTGGACTCTTGATTTCAGCTCAGGCCTTGATCTCAGGGTCAGGAGTTCAAACCCCATGTTGGGCTCCCTGCTGGGCATGGAGCTTACTTAAAAATAAATAAATAAATAAAATTCCAATCAAAGTTCCAAATTAGGAATGCTCACTTTATTTTTTTTTTTTAAAGATTTTATTTACCTCTTTGTCAGAGAGAGGGCACAATGGGGGGAGTTGCGGCAGAAGAATCAGGCTTTTCCCCCCACCCCTACTGGCCCTGAGCAAGGAGCCCGATGTGGAACTTGATCCCAGGATCCTGGGATCTTGACCTGAGCTGACAGCCGCAGATGCTTAACTGACTGAGCCCCCCAGGCCTCTCAGCACGTTATTTTTTTCTTAATATTTTATTTATTTTTAAAAGTAATTTCTACATCCAATGTGGGCCTCGAACTTACAGCCCTGTGATCAAGAGTCACGTGTTCTAGCAACTGAGCCAGCCAAGTGCCTCAGGAGAATGCACTTTATAATGTCGTGTCTCTCTAGTTTCCCTTTTTTTAAGATTTTATTTTTAGGTAATCTCTACACCCAACATGGGGCTCGAATTTACAACCCTGAGATCAAGAGTCATTTTCTCTAGTGACTGAGCCATCCAGGCAACCCTAGTCTCCTCTTTTTTTAAGTTTATTATTTTTTTGGGGGGGTGATCTCTATACCCAACATGGGCCTCGAACTCTCCACTCCAAGATCTAGAGTCACATGCTCTTCTGACTGAGCCAGCCGGGTACCCCTCTTTAGTCTCATTTAATCTAAAAAGCCTCCTTGCTTTTTTTTTCTTTTGCCTTCAGGACATTTGCAGAGCTCTGGCCAGTTGTCCTTTGCCTTGTAGAATGACTCACAATCTGAATTTGTCTGATTATGTCCTCATGACTAGGTTCAGATTAAAAAGTTTTGGCAAAAATATGTCATGGATGATATGTACTTCCCATGACATCATACCTAGAGGCCCATAATGTCAGTTTGTGTCACTATTTGTGATGCTAACTTTGACAATTTGGTTAAGGTGGTTCCCCCCAGATCCTTCCACTGTAAAGGATCTGTCGTAGGCAGAATTTTGGCCCCACAACCTTCTCTCCCAGTGGATGTGTTACATTACATGGCACAAAGGACTTTGCAGTTGTAATTAAGGTTACTAATTATTAAAATAGGGAGATTGTCTTGGATTATCTCAGTGGGCCCTTTGTAATCACATGAGTCCTTGAAAGGAGATATATTTATTCAAAGCAGAAGGATTTGATGCATTGTGGCTTAGAGATGGAGAAGACCACATGTTAATGAAATGTGGACTTCAGGCTTACAACTACATGGAACTAAATTCTGCAAACAACTTGAATGAGCTTGGAAGTGGAGGCTCCCCCAGGGGATCTAAAAAAGAATGCAGAAACTTTGATTTTTATCCCTGTGAGACCCTGAGCAAAGAAATGCAATGCAGTGCTGGACTTCTGACCTATATAGTATGGAATAATAAATTTGTGTTATTTTAAGCCAGTACATTTGTAGTAATTTGTTACAGCAGAAATAAAAAACGAATACAGTACCTTTCCCTGTGAAATTAGTATGGACTCTGTGAGGTGGTACTTTGAGATCATGTGAATACCCTGTTACCCTGTACGCCCCCAACTCTCACCATTTCTATTCAACACTATACTGTACTAGAAGTTTGAGCTAGAGCAATTAGGCAAGGAAAAGAAATAAAAGGCATCCAGATTGGAAGAGAAGGAGTAAAATTATCTCTATTTGCGAATGACATGATCTTTTATATAGAAAGTCCTAAGGAGGGGCGCCTGGGTGGCTCAGTTGGTTAAGCAACTGCCTTTGGCTCAGGTCATGATCCCGGAGTCCTGGGATCGAGTCCCATATTGGGCTCCCAGCTCTGCGGGGAGTCTGCTTCTCCCTCTGACCTTCTCCCCTCTCATGCTCTCTCTCACTGTTTCTATCTCAAATAAATAAATAAAATCTTAAAAAAAAAAAAAAAGGAAGTCCTAAGGAAGGGCATCTGGCTGACTTAGTCACTGGAGCCTGCAACTCTTGATCTCTGGGTTGTGAGTTCGAGCCCCACGTTTGAGGTAGAGATTACTTAAAGTTGGAGGTAGAGATTACTTAAAATAAATAACATGGTTAAAGTAGCAAAGGTATGTGTACTTTACCTGAATAAAAAAACTAAAAGAAAGAAAGTCCTAGGGAATCCATTAAAACACTATTAGAAACTAATCAGCAAGTTCAACAAGGTTGCAGGGTACAAAATCAGTATACAAATATCAATTACAGGGGCGCCTGGGTGGCTCAGTGGGTTAAAGCCTCTGCCTTCGGCTCAGGTCATGATCGCAGGGTCCTGGGATTGAGCCCCATATCAGGCTCTCTGCTCAGCGGGGAGCCTGCTTCCTCCTCTCTCTCCCCCTCTCTCTCTGCCTACCTCTCTGTGTACTTGTGATCACGCTCTCTCTCTGTCAAATAAATAAAATATTAAAAAATATATATAAATTACATTTCTTTCTTTCTTTAAGTAATCGCTATGACCAATCTCTATGCTCTAAGTAATCTGTGCTTGAACTCACTACCCTGAGATCAGGAGTTGCATGCTCTACTGGCTGAGCCAGCCGGGCACCCCTCAGTTATATTTCTGTAAGGGCAATGAACAAACTGAAAATGAAATTAAGAAAAGAATTACACTTGCAATAACATCAAAAAGAATAATATGCTTGGGAATAAATTTTTCAAAAGTAGTACAAAACTTACAGTCTAAAGACTACAAAATATTGGGGTGCCTGGGTGACTCAGTGGGTTAAAGCCTCTGCCTTTGGCTCAGGTCATGTTCTCAGGGTCCTGAGATTGAGCCCCGCATCGGGCTCTCTGCTCTGCAGGGAGCCTGCTTCCCCCTTTCTCTCTGCCTGTCTCTCTGCCTACTTGTGATCCCTCTTTCTCTGTCAAATAAATAAATAAAATCTTTAAAAAAAAAAGAAAGAAAGAAAAAGAAAACATTACATGCAGACTGAAAGTCAAAAAACACAGTTCAAAGAGACTGAAGAGCATTAGAACCAGAGTCAGACATGGCAGGAAAGTTGGAATTATCAGACTGATAATTTGAAAACTATGATTAATATTCTAAAATGTTTTAAACAAACAAACAAACAAATAAATAAAAACTATAAAATACTGTAGACAGAAATTAAAGGAGACCTTAAAAAAATGGAAACACATGTTCACAGATCAGAAGATTTGATATTGTTAGGATGGAGGTATTCCTCATATAGGTCTATGGATTTGAGGCAATACCCGTCAAAATTCCAGCTGTCTTCTTTGTGGAATCTAACAAGCTGATCCTAAATTTCGTATGGAAATTCAAGGGACATAGAAAAGCTAAAACAAAAACAAACAAACAAAACAAAACAAAAGCTAAAACAGTTTTGAAAAAGAAGAACAAAGTTAAAGGACTCACACTTCCCACTTTCAGAACTTACTACAAAGCTACCAGTAACCAAGACAGTGTGGTACTGGCATAAATACAGACATATATGTCATTGGAACAGGATTTAATGTCCATAAGTAAATCCTCACATTTGTGATCAATTGATTTTTTTTTAAGATTTTATTTATTTATTTATTAGAGAGAGAGAGAGACTGAGAATGAGAGGGGAGAAGGTCAGAGGGAGAAGCAGACTTCCCGCAGAGCCGGGAGTCCGATATGGGACTCGATCCCGGGACTTCGGGATCAAGACCCGAGCCGAAGGCAGTCGCCCAACCAACTGAGCCACCCAGGCGCCCTGATCAATTGATTTTTAACAAAGGTGCAAGACAATTCAGTGGGGTAAGAACAGTCTTTTCAGTAAATGGTATTGGAACACTTGACATCCACATGCAAAAGAATGGATTTGGAATCCTATCTCACACCTTATACAAACGTTAACCAAAAATGGATCAAAGACCTAAATATAAGAAATAAAACCATAAAACTCTGAGCAAGAAACATAGGTGTAAATCTTTGTAACCATGGATTAGGCAGTGTTGTTGTTGTTGTTGTTGTTGTTTTTTACATGTAACAAAGCAGAAGCAATCAAACAAAAAATAAATCGAACTTCATCAAGATGAAAAACATTTGTGCATCAAAAGACATTATAAAGAAAGTGAAAATATAGTCCGTAGAATGGGCAAAAATATTAGCAAGGAGTCCCTGGCTGCCTCAGTTGGTGGAGCACTGACTTTGGATGTCAGCGTCGTGAGTTGAGCCCCCCAATGGACATCGAACTTAATTTAAAAAAAATCATATCTTTTTTTCTTAAGATTTTATTTTTAAGTAATATCTACACCCAACATGGGGCTTAAATTCACAACATTAAGACCAAGAGTCACATGCTCCACCCACTGAGCCAGGAAGGTGCCGTACAAATTTCATATCTGATAAGGGTCTAGTGTCTAGACTATCTAAAAAATCTTGTGGCGCCTGGGTGGCTCAATCGTTAAGCGTCTGCCTTTGGCTCAGGTCATGATCCCAGGAACAAGCCCTTCATCGGGCTCCCTGCTTGGCAGGGAGTCTGCTTCTCCCTCTCCCTCTGCCTCTTCCCCTGTTTGTGCTCTCTCTGTCTTCAAATGAATTTTAAAAAATCTTAAAAAAAAAAAAAAAAAAGATGGCTTGTGGGGCACCGGGGTGGCTCAGTTGGTTAAATGTCTGACTTCAGCTCAGGTCATGATCTCAGGGTCCTGGGATCGAGCCCCAAGTCGGGCTCCCCACTCAGCAAGGAAGTCTGCTGTCCCTCTATCTCTCATGCACTCTCTCTCTCTCTCTCTCTGTCTCTCCCAAAGAAATAAATAAAATCTTCAATAAGTTTTTTTTTTTAAAGATTTTGTTTATTTATTTTATTAGGAAAGAGAGAGAATGAGAGAGAGCATGAGAAGGGAGAAGGTCAGAGTGAGAAGCAGACTCCCCATGGAGCTGAGAGCCCGACGTGGGACTCGATCTCGGGACTCCGGGATCATGACCTGAGCCGTAGGCAGTTGCTTAACCAACTGAGCCTCCCAGGCGCCCTTCAATAAGTTTTTTAAAAGATGGCTTATAACCAATGTTGGTGACAATGTGGAGTAATGGGAACACTCATACACCGCTCATGGGAATGTAAAGTGGTACAGCCCTTGTAGAAAACAGTCCGTTAGTTCCTCAAAATGTTACATACAGAGTTACCATATGATCCAGCAGTTCCACTCCTAGGTATATACTCTAAAGAATTTAAAACAGGTTCACAGAAAAACTTGTACACCGGGACACCTGGGTGGCTCATTCAGTTAAGCATCTGCCTTTGGCTCATGTCATGATCCCGGGGTCCTGGAATCAAGTCCCGCATCGGGCTCCCTGTTCAGCGGGGAACCTGTTCTCCCCCTCCCTCTGCTGCTCCCCTTGCTTGTGTTCCCTCTCTCACTTTCTCTCTTTCTCTGTCAAATAAATAAATAAAATCGTAAAAAAAAAAAAAAAAAAGGAAGTCCATGCTATTAGAAGTCAGGACAGAGGTTACTCTTGTTAGGGGTGGGGGAGTAGTAACTGGAAGGAAGCATGAAGGGGATTCCTCGGGGACTGATGTTTTGTTTCTTGATGAGCTGCTGTTAGGTGTGTGTTCATTTTGTGAACATTTGCTGAACTGTTTATTAATTATAAACTATGCATTTCTGCTTTTATTTTATTAGCAAATAACTTTATGTATGTATGTATTTATTTATTTAAACAATTTTATTTATTTATTTGAGAGCAAGAGAGAGTGAGAGAGAACATGAGAGGGGAGAAAGTCAGAAGGAGAAGCAGACTCCCCATGGAGCTGGGAGACCGATGCGGGACTTGATCCCAGGACTCTGGGATCATGACCTGAGCCAAAGGCAGTCACTTAACCAACTGAGCCACCCAGGTGCCCTTAGCAAATAACTTTAAACAATAATAGCTATGCTGTGGAAATTGTGGTAAAGCTGGTTTACTCTCACATGACAGATAGCACTGTAAATTGATTTAAAAATTTTTCCTTTGGTGAAGCACTGTAACAAGTATCAAAGTTTATAAATATCTTCATTATCTTGGACTAAATAATCACACTCCTGGGAATGAAGCCTAAGAAAGTAATTCTAGTAAATAGAAACATTGTGGGTTTTTTTTTCCCCCCACCTTTTTTTTTTTTTGAGTCATTGTGTTAATGAAGGTGTTTCGTAGAATAAAAGAAAACTGGAAACAACCTGAATAAGTGTAAACATTTATTTATTTATTTATTTATTTATTTATGACAGAGAGAGAGAGAGAGAGAGAGCGAGCGAGAAAGGGAACACAAGCAGGGGGAGTGGAATAGGGAGAAGCAGGCTCCCCACTGAGCAGGGAGCCCCATTCGGGACTCCATCCCAGGACCCTGGGATCATGACCTGAGCTGAAGGCAGATGCTTAACCGATTGTGCCACCCAGGCATCCCTAAGTAATACTGTTTTTTTTTAAATATTTATTTTAAAGAGAGAGAGAGAGATGAGGGGAAGGAATAGAGGGGGAGGAAGAGGGAGAAACAGACTGCACTGACTGTGGAGCCCGATGTGGGGGGGATCCTAGGACCCTGAGATCTTAACCTGAGCTGAAATCAAGAGGCAGTCACTCAGCTGACTGAGCCACCCAGGTGCCCCAGGTATTACTGTTTTAATTGAATTGTGTGTATTTTCTTCTTTCTCTAACTAGATATTTTATAAGATTTTTTTTTAAAGATTTTATTTATTTGCCAGAGAGAGAGCACAATCAGGGGGAATGGCAGGGAGAGAACTAGGCTCCCCCCTGAACAAGGGGCTTAATGTGAGACTCAATCCCAGGACCGTGGGTTCATGACCTGAACTGAAGGCAGATGCTTAATGACTGAGCCACCCAGGCACCCTAAGATTTCATTTATTTATTGTAATCTCTGCACCTAATGTAGGCCTCAAACTCACAACCCAGAAATCAAGAGTCATGTGCTCTACTGACTGAGCCCTCCAGGTGCCTACTCTCTAACTAGATTTTCAAGACTAGGTAGACAAGGGTTTTATTTTGTTTCCTTTGTAATCTCTTCATTGCTATACTAGCTGCTATACACATAGTCCGTGCTCAATAAATACGTATGGACTGCCAAAATGGAGCTATAGCTAGCAGGAAATACCAATTGCTTTTCAAAGGATTTAGATTTTAGTCAGATTCATGGGTGACATAGTCATAATGGATGATTTAAAGGAAACATGGATATTTGGGTCCATTTGTATTTATTTCTTTATTTTAAAATTTGATACTCTCTTATTTTTATTTATTTATTTTTTTAAAAAGATTTTATTTATTTATTTGACAGAGAAAGATCACAAGTAGGCAGAGAGGCAGGCAGAGAGAGAGGCGGAAGCAGGCTCCCCACTGAGCAGAGAGCCCAATGCGGGGCTTGATCCCAGGACCCTGAGATCATGACCTGAGCCGAAGGCAGAGGCTTTAACCCACTGAGCCACCCAAGCGCCCCATTTGGTACTCTTTTTTAAAGCTTTTATTTGAGGGGCGCCTGGGTGGCTCAGTTGCTTAAGCGACTGCCTTCGGCTCAGGTCATGATCCCGAAGTCCCGGGATCGAGTCCCGGGATCGAGTCCCATATCGGACTCCCGGCTCTGCGGGAGGTCTGCTTCTCCCTCTGACCTTCTCCCCTCTCATTCTCAGTCTCTCTCTCTCTAATAAATAAAAATTAAAAAAAAAAAGATTTTATTTGAGAGAAAGAGTGAGAGAGAGAACATGAGGGGGGCAAAGGTCAGAGGGAAAAGCAGACTCCTGGCTGAGGAGGGAACCTGATGTGGGACTTGATCCTGTGACTCTGGGGTCCATTTTTTTTTAAAGATTTTATTTATTTATCTGACAGAGAGAGCAGAAGCAGGAGGAGCGACAGGCAGAGGGAGAGGGAGAAGCAGGCTTCCAGGCTCCCTCTCTAGCAGGGAGCCCCATGGGGGGCTGGATCCCAAAACCCTGGAATCATGACCTGAGCAGAAGGCAGACACCTAATCCCTTGAGCTACGCAAGTGCCCCTCTGGGCTCCATTTGTAACACCTTATGCCTTTGGGTAATAAATGCCCATTAATATGCCCTTAGGTCCGTTTTTAATACCTTAGATGTCTTGATGGAGAGGAACCACACCTTCACAGCCCCTGCCACTCCATTATGATTAAGAACTGACTGGGTTGGGGGCACCTGGGCAGCTCAGTCGATCCAACCCCACCTCCAGCTCCCTGCCCAGCAGGGAGTCTGTTTCACCCTTTGCGCACCCTTCCCCCCCTCATGCTTCTCTCTCTCAAATAAATAGATAAAATATCATTAAAAAAAAAAAACACCAAACAAAACAAAGAGAACTGACTGGGTTGATGGGATTATGGGTTTGACATCCCTGGTGATCATTCTGTGATTCTTCAGCTCCTCTTCTGTTTCCCAGAAACCCCTAGCCTAAATGGGTGGGTCCCAATGCTGGCGCTTCTTCCTGTTTGGTTTTGCTTGCTGTCACGCCTCCTTTTCTTGTGTATTTATTTATTTGTTTGACTTTATTAATTTATTTGAGAGAGATTTGGAGGGAGGGGTGAGGAGCAGAGGGAGAGGGACAGCAAATGCCATGCTGAGTGCATAGCCCCTCGTGGGGCTCAATCCCAGGATCCTGAGATCAGGACTGGAAGGGAAACCGAGAGAGTCCGCGGCTTAAGCGACTGAGCCACCCGGGTGCCCCTCTTGTGCATTTCAGCGAGGTATATGGTACCTCTAGGAGGCGGGCGTCTAAGTCCGATAGGCCAGGTGTATCGGTAAGATGGTCAACCAAATTATTACGGTGGGATGTCAGGCACAGTGTGCCTCCAAGCCTCAATTTACTCATCAGGAAAATGGAATTAAACAGACCCCCTCCTCCAAGAATACAGGATCGTTACAGTTTCGTATTGACCAGTTTAACTAGAAATACACTATGGAGAGACTGAGGCCTAATAATCTAGATGGGATTAAGCATCTGGGGGTGGCTGAGAATCATCTTTCATTCTCTTGCTGACTGCCCTCGAAATACCCACAGTTGAGGGTAAGAGCTGAGGGATCGGAGTCAGACGGCTGTCCATTATCTTGGCAGGGTCCTTGGGAGAGATTTCAGGGGCGAGGGAACCTCGTGTAGAAAAGCAAGCGAAGGAAGACTGAGGGAGAGTGAGTTGGAGACTTCCTGTGCCGTTTCCTCCTCCACTTCTCCCCCCTTCCCCCACTGCCGCCAATCGGAGACTCTGACCCTTAAGGCACAAAGGTAGAAAATCCCGTGGGGGTCTCAGGCCAGGAAGCCTCTCATTGTCCCGCTCCGACTAGAAGCTCTGGGAATGGGAAAAGGCCCTCCTCTCCCCGCCCCCTCCCTGCTTTTTTGCTCCTTGCCACGCTGGGCTGGCTGTGGCAAGTGGGACGCAGTCTCCGGCTGCACGCAATCCTTTTTGCCAAGCCGTGGAACGAGTGAATGAGAGAGAGAGAGAGAGAGAGAGAGAGAGAGAGAGAGAGGAGTGTGTGGTGTGTGTGTGTCTGTTGTGTCTATGTGGTGGAGGGAGGATTGGGGGTGGGATTCCATGACGTTACCGGCTCCGCCTCCGGGTATATATAAGGGGGGCGCTTGGCGCGCAACGACCCCAAGCCGCAGCTTTGAAGCCTGAGCAACGAAGTCGGTAACCCCAGCCCAACTCGGCTTAACTCAGCCTCACCCAACCCAATCTGAGACTCGCCTCTCCCTGGGCTTGCAACAGCTCTCCGGTAAGCCTCGGGGGCCGACAGGTGTGTCCAAAGGGGACGGCTGGGGTCTGGGCATACGTAGGATTCTCCGGCAACCATAGCGTGCAGTTGCATCAACGCGGCCGTGACCTGTTGCTGGGCGAGACCCCGGCCCCGGGAGCCAAGGCTCCCGTCTCCACCTTAGCCCCAGACCAGACCGTTTCTAGATGAACCCGGGAGCTGAGTTGGGGGGCGTAGGGTGGAACCCCTCTCTGTTGCGAGCAATTTCGGGCTGCCCTGGGGCCCCTCTCGGGGTGCATCTCCAAATCTTTAGATGTCGAAGCCCCGCCCCACTGTTGATTCTCGCTGGTCAGCCTTGCAGGGGCGGGAGGAAGTGGGGGAACATTTGCTTACTCCCCTGGGCGACAGTAGCACGATTTACGCGGTGTGGGCTTGGTGAGTAAGGATGGAATTGAGTCGGTGCTCACTTTTGATCTGCGAGGGAGGTCGGTCTCCCCCCGCCCCTCCCTCCCGGCAATCTAGGAACCTTGCCTATTAAGTAGCCCTTGGGGTAAGCACCGAAAAGGAACGTGGATAGTGGATGTGAGAAGGGGATTCTGCCCAAATTTATTTACTGGCGGATACTGGGGTGAGTTGTGTTTAATTCCCAAGGAGCTACAGGCCAGGGAACCAACCCAGATTAGGTTCCATGGTTCTTGGGTTAGGGTCTAGGATAATCCCCAGTTTCCCCGCCAGAGAGAGGGACTGTTGCTGAAGCACTCGCGAGGTGCCCGGCTCCTGTACCCCAGGGGGCTTTCACGTGTCTTTTCTGCATTTAGTCCTTCTACAAACCTGTGAGTTAGTGTTTATTCCTCCTTGTTAAGGAAGAAACTGAGGTTAGAGGAAGACACTTGCCTTGGCCCCTTCAATATCCTCCCCATCCCCCCATCGCTCCTTTGCTGGATGCACTCTTAGAGTTTGGGGATAATGAGCCCCATTGAAGGGCTTTTTGTCTTGTTTTTCACCAGATCTTAGACTCTTCTGCCATTCCTGCTAGGATGCTGTGGCGGGCCCTTCGCAGAGTGGGTCAAAAGCTGGTACGCAGACGGGCGCTGGAGCCAGGCATGGGCGAGACTCGCCTTGCCCGATGCCTGAGCACCCTGGATTTAGTGGCCTTGGGTGTGGGCAGCACCCTGGGCGCAGGCGTGTACGTCCTGGCCGGTGAGGTGGCCAAAGATAAAGCAGGACCGTCCATTGTGATCTGCTTTTTGGTGGCCGCCCTGTCTTCTGTGTTGGCCGGACTGTGCTACGCGGAGTTTGGTGCCCGAGTCCCCCGTTCTGGGTCTGCGTATCTCTACAGCTATGTCACGGTGGGCGAGCTCTGGGCCTTCACCACGGGCTGGAACCTCATCCTGTCCTACGTTATAGGTGAGATGCTGAGGCCGGGAGGGAACCGTACGCCGTGCACCACCAGCGAAGGGGCTTTGAGTCCAGAAGTCTGGGCGCGATAAATTAGCATTCACAGGACTTAAGCATCTCTAAACGTGTGTGTGTGTGTGTGTGTGTGTGTGTGTGTGTGTGTGTCGGGGGGCCGGTTGGGAAGGGTTGAAGGTGTGGAGAAATTGTTCATTCTCCTTACCTCCGTCCTGGGGTCCTATATTAACGGTGGTTTTGTTTGTTTAAGATTTTATTTATTTATTTGACAGAGACACAGCCAGAGAGGGAACACAAGCAAGGGGAGTGGGAGATGCAGATGCAGGCTTCCCGCCAAGCAGGGAGCCCCATGCTGGGCTCCATCCCAGGACCCTGGGATCATGACCTGAGCCAAAGGCAGACGCTTAATGACTGAGTCACCCAGGCGCCCCTGGTTTTGGTTTTTTAAAAAGCAAGACTAGGGGGTGCCAGGCTGGCTCTGTCGGTGGAGCGTGCTGACTCCTGATCTTCGTGTTGTGAGTTCAAGCCCCACATTGGGTGTAGAGCCCACTTTAAAAAAAAAAAATAGTAAGAATAGGTGAAAACAGCAGGGATTATTTAAAACTGGTTTCTGGGGAGGGAGGAGAGAGGAGGGGGGGAGGAAACTTGACCCCGTTGTTTCTCCCTCTGCTCCGCTAGGTACAGCCAGCGTGGCCCGGGCCTGGAGCTCAGCGTTTGACAACCTGATTGGGAACCACATCTCTCAGACCCTGCAGGGGAGTATCTCACTGCATGTTCCCCGTGTCCTCGCGGAATATCCAGACTTCTTTGCTCTGGGCCTTGTGTTGTTGCTCACTGGTGAGGGAAGATGCAGGGCTAACTGGTGGGGGCGGGGCGAGGAGGGGCCGAGCGGGGACTGGGACGGGCTAGGTGGCGGGGATAATGGTGAGAAAGAAGAGAAGCTGGGCGGGAAGGCTGTGCACAGAGATGGGAAGCAAAGCTCGGACGGACGACTTTTCTGAGTCCTGACTGCTTCTTTCCCACAGGCTTGCTGGCTCTGGGGGCTAGTGAGTCAGCCCTGGTCACCAAAGTGTTCACGGTGGTGAACCTTTTGGTTCTCGGTTTTGTCATCATCTCGGGCTTCATTAAGGGGGACCTGCACAACTGGAAACTCACAGAAGAGGACTACAGACTCACCATAGCTGGCCTCAATGACACGGATAGGTTAGGACATTCCCACTCTCAGGAGCTGCAGGGCTGGGAGCGTGATGGGGAGCCAAGGGGGAAGCCATGCTAAGGGCTCCGGGATCGGGTCAAGGAGGAGGAATGGGAGTTGAGGTCTCAAAGACCTGGCGGAGTAGCTCGGCGTCCGAGAAAAGGCACAGAGGAGGCTGAAACATGGCTTTTGCCTTTTCTATTCCTTTTTTTCACTTCAGCTTGGGCCCCTTGGGCTCTGGAGGATTTGTGCCTTTCGGCTTCGAGGGGATTCTCCGTGGAGCAGCTACCTGTTTCTACGCATTTGTTGGTTTCGACTGTATTGCTACCACTGGTAACACAGTCACTTTGGTTGTGTCAGGGGCTGGGGTACAATGTATGCTCAGGTGGCATGCGTGTTGGTAGCCAGGGGAGGGGGGAGGGGAGCGGCTCTGCTCCTCTGATTCGGAAACTTGTGCCCCTTCCTGCAGGCGAGGAAGCCCAGAACCCCCAGCGTTCCATCCCTGTGGGCATCGTGATTTCACTGTTCGTCTGCTTTTTGGCATATTTCGGGGTCTCTTCGGCACTTACCCTTATGATGCCTTACTACCAGCTCCAACCCGAGAGTCCCCTGCCTGAGGCATTTCTCTATACTGGATGGGCCCCTGCCCGCTACGTTGTGGCTATTGGATCCCTCTGTGCGCTTTCTACCAGGTCAGTGGCGACCTTTTGTTCTCTGCTGTCTGGAGTTTCAGGCTTTAGCATTCAGTGCTCGTGAATACCCCTTCAAAGGGCTGTGAGGAGGAGCGCCTGGGTGGCTCAGTCGGTTAAGCGGCTGCCTTCGGCTCTAGTCGTGGTCCTGGGATCGAGCCCCGCATCAGGCTCCCTGCTCAGTGGAAAGCCTGCTTCTCTCTCTGCCACTCCCCCTGCTTGCGTTCCCTCTCTCGCTGTGTCTCTCTCTGTCAAATAAATAGATTCTTTAAGGAAAAAAAAAAACGGGGGGCTTTGAGGAGAAGGCTGCATGGGGACAGAGACTGCAGTGAATTCATGCCACCCCGGCCGTTCCTCTCTCCAGCCTCTTGGGCTCTATGTTCCCCATGCCTCGGGTGATCTATGCGATGGCAGAGGATGGCCTCCTGTTCCGTGTCCTTGCAAGGGTCCACGCCAGCACACACACCCCCATCGTGGCCACTGTGGTCTCTGGTATTATTGCAGGTAAAAAAAAAAAAAAGAAAAAGAAAAAAAGTCTTTGCCCTTCCCCTAGGTGTTTCACCAATTCCCTTTAACTCTGCTCTTCCCTTCTCTGATCTCTTGGTTTGTACCCATCAATTTCAGCATTCATGGCTTTCCTCTTTGAACTCACTGATCTTGTGGACCTCATGTCGATTGGGACCCTGCTGGCTTACTCTCTGGTGGCCATTTGTGTTCTCATCCTCAGGTGAGACTCCCTCTGTAAACTGGGATTGGAGGTTTTCATTCTCAGATGAGGAACACTGGGGGGGTCTGTTCCCCCTCCTTCCTCCCGTTTGGGGGACAGCCCAGCTCGCCAAAAAGAGCTTGGACCTTTAATGATGATGAGGGAGGTTAAGCTGCATGGGAGAAGGTGCTAGAAGGTGCTAAAGCGGTTAGGGGCCGTCCTTAATCCTACCTTCTTGCTCTTGTCTCAGGTATCAGCCTGAGCTGAAGAATGAGGAAGATGAGGTGGAGTTGCAGGAGGAGAAGCTCCCGGAAGCAGAGAAGCTGACCCTGCAGGGACTATTCTGTCCGCTCAACCCCGTCCCCACTCCGCTCTCTGGCCAAGTTGTCTATACATGTTCCTCACTGCTTGGTGAGCAATGGGATTTTTCTCTAGCGTGGTGGTTTTGAGGTCGCCGTGAGCGGGTGGGGGTGTGTGTGGCATTTGATGGCTGAGGATGAACTAGAGGGAGCGCGGCCTTCCTTGGAAGGGGGCGCCTGATGTCTTCCATGCCGGGCTCGAGAGCTGGTTTTGATATTCTTCACCTTGCCCCTCGAAGCCTTGCTGCTGACTCTTCTTTGCCTGGTGTTGGCCCAGTGGCCCGTCCCACTGCTTTCTGGAGACCCCGTGTGGACTGCGGTGGTTGTGCTGCTCCTGATGCTCATTACTGGGATCACTGGGGTCATCTGGAGGCAGCCACAGAGTCCCACTCCCCTGCACTTCAAGGTAAATGACCTCTTTCTTTCCGCCTCCCCACCCATCTCAGAAGAGCAGGCTCCAGATGCCTTGTGCTCTAATAAGCTTCATAAATAGATATTGGAGATACCGAGGCCGAAGACTTCTTGTCTCACCCCTTTCCCCCCGCTCTGTTTCCCCAAACTATGTATCCTTGGAGTCCTGTGGGAGGTGCAGTCAATGAATGGGCATTGAAATATACAAGATGAGCAGGAGTTGGACCCTCCCTTTCCTGGCCTGAGTGGGTTAGGGATCTCTTTCTAGGTCCCCTCATGGGATACACAAAGAAGGTTTCGCTTTGTTCCCAGGTACCTGCTTTGCCTCTCCTCCCACTAGTGAGCATCTTTGTGAATGTTTACCTTATGATGCAGATGACAGCGGGCACCTGGGCCCGATTTGGGGTCTGGATGCTGATTGGTAGGTATCCGCTGGGGAAGAGTAGTCTTCCTGGGTGTCCTATCCCGATTCCTTTCCCTCTTGGTCTCACGTGGGGAGACCTGTGAAGCCTTTACAGGCCACTGTTTCCCTAACTTACAGCTCCCTTTCCCCACTAGGGTTTGCTATCTACTTCGGCTATGGGATCCAGCACAGCCTGGAGGAGGTTAAGAGTAACCAAGCTCCGCTCAAGTCTAGGGCCAAAACTGTAGACCTTGATCTCAGCACTGCCTGTATACATTCGCTCTGACGTCATCACCCCTGAATGCTGTCTGGTTCCCCCTGCACAGTAATGGCGAGCCCCCTTGAGCACACGGGAAGCTAGGGCTCCCACGGGATGCGGGAGCCCTAGCTTTATTGTATTTATTGTGGAGTGAGGGAGGTGCCTTTGCTGTTTCTCCTCTTTGTTCTTAAATTTTCATTTTTAGTGATCTCCTTTTCGATTGTGGCTTGTAGCTGCTTCCTGGCTTTTACAAAATTATTATTAAAAAGAAACCAGAAAAAGAAACCACGTCTTGTTCTTTGCTTGCTAGAGATGGTGTGGGGCCCGACTTTCAGAAAAGTGTGCTGCATTTACTCCAGTCGTCGCGAAAGGATCTCTTGTGTCGCCTGTGTGTTTCTCGTTGGCTCGGGGTTGGAGGAGGGTGGCGTGAGCACTCGTCAAGTCTAGTCCCACCTAAAGGAATGATCTTGAGATAGGTTTCCCTCTTGCTATACTAAAGGTTAGCTTCTGAGTAAGTAGGACAGCAATACTTGCCTTTGAGATTTGGGGGTGGACTCTGATCTCCACACTGGCATTGGTCAGGACCTACATTGAGACCATTGTGTTCTGTTCCAACCCTTCTAGTTGGACCAGACCCAGACTCTTGGGACTGCCGAGATAACAGCAATTTTGGCTAGGGGATTTGGCACTGCTGCGAGGAGGGGTGGACCGGAGTGGGGTCTGGTAGAGGACTGTCTATACGTGTAGATCCAGATGGCTGTAGAACTGGTAAGGCAACCGAGAACGATTCATTCATCCATTCATTCAACAGTGGAGCTCCTGTTAAGATGCTAGACCCCATGCCGGGTGCTTGGGACACAAATTTGAATAAAACCACTAGTCCCTGCCCTCAAGGAACTCCCCATCTAGAAGGGGAGACAAGCAGGTACACGCGAAACAATGTGACTTAACACTGGGGGAGGGGTTAGTGCTGATTGCCACCGAAACACAAAGGAGGACATGCTGGACGTGAGTCTTGAATGGGTTTTCCTGAAGCGGACTGAGGGGAGCGCTCGTTTGTTGGTGAGCAGTGTGGAAAGCCATGAAGTGTGAAAAAGCATGTTGTATTTGGAGGCCTGGCCTGTGGTTCCGTGCGGCTGCAGGGGAGCCTGTGGGGGGGGGTTGCGAAATACAACAGACCATAGGAACCTCGAGCGGATAAGGAGTTCAGATGTTCTCTTTGTGAATGGTGTGCGCGTGGAGGGGAGCGGGGCAGGTAGGGAAGGAGTCTAAGGAAGATGGTTGGATTTGTTAGTCCCCGCAGCAGTGAGGGGGGGGGTGCTTCAGAAGAGGGGGGAGGAAGTTAGAGCAGCGGGATAACAGTCACCATTTTACCCTCGTGTGACATTACTAGTAGTAATTAGTTAGGAGGACATTGCGATCGTTCGAGGAAGATATTTCAGGCTTCTGGGTCAGTTGGATGTAGGAGGCAAGAAAGAGGTGGATGGCTTCGATTTCTGCATGAAATTTCTGATTGGATGATCAGGTTATCAGCCAAGATGGCAAAAGAGGAGTAACATATTGGGGGAAAGACAATTCAGATCCAGAGATGCTAATTTATGAACATATATGAATTTGGCTTCATATAGGTAAAGATATCAACAACTAGAACTTGAAGAAGCTAGGCTAGAAATCCAGGCTAGAGTTAAATACTGGGGGAGGGGGGGGCATCAACCTGGAGCAAATTTTGGGGCAATTGGCTGGCTCAGTTGGTAGAGCATGTGAGTCTTGATCTTGGTTGTGATTTCAAGCCCCACATCGGGCTTAGGGCTTACTTAAAAAAAAAAAAAGAAGAAACCTCTAGTATAAGTTATATAGTTTTCTTTATATACAAAGAGCTCTTACAAATCAGTAAGATGAGGGACGCCTGGGTGGCTCAGTGGTTAGGCGTCTGCCTTTGGCTCAGGTCGTGATTGATTCCCAGGGTCCTGGGATCGAGCTCCACATCAGGCTTCCTGCTCAGCAGGAAGCCTGCTTCTCCCTCTCCCACTTCCTCTGCCTGTGTTCCCTCTGTCACTGTCTCTCTCTCTGTCACATAAATAAATAAAATCCTTAAAAAAAAAAACAAACAAATCAGTACGATGAATAAACTGATAATTGAATAAAGGATATAGTTTGTAGAAAAAATATGTAACACCAACAAATATTGATACTCGACCTCACTCATTGAAGGAATGCAAACCAAAACAATTGAGATCTGAGCCCTTACCTTATAGACCAGCAAAACAAAATTTAAGATTTTATTCTTAAGTAATCTCTACACCCATGTGGGCCTTGAGCCCACAACCCTGAGATCAAGAGTTGTGTGCTTTACCGGCTGGGCCAGCCAGGTGCCCCCCGTACCCCAAACCAAAGTTCAGTGACTAGGTGTTGGCAAAAGTGAGGGGAAACAGTCTTATGGATGATGGGGATTTAAATTGTAACTTTTATGCGGAGTAATTTGATAATATAAGAGTTAAAAACATTCCTTTTAGGAATGTTTTTATAGGAATTTTAAAAATTTCACTTATATAAATAGGATATTTACTGTGACATTTTAATACAGTAAAACTTGGAAGCTACCTAGTACACTTAAGCAAGGAACTAGTTAAGTTACAATACGTTAATTCGGTAGAATATTTACAGAGTCAGTAAAAAAACGAGATAGAATTCTATGTGCCAAGAGGTGATATGGAAAGCTCTCCAAGATAGACTATTAAGTAGGAACAAAACAAAATGGAACAAAAAACCCCAAGGTGCAGAACATTTGTGTGATGTCTGTTTATACATAATTTTTTTTCCTGGAAAAATATACAGGAAACTTAAACTCTGGTTTTTCTTATGTACTTTTTCAGTTTTCCTAACCAGACACAAGCATTACTTCTTTCATTCATTTTATATAATCATCATAACAGTAAAAGATTAGGGAGCCAGTGGGGGGGGGGGGCCCAGTCATTAAGCAGCTGCCTTCGGCTCAGGTCATGATCCCAGGATCCTGGGATCGAGCCCCGCATCGGGCTCCCTGCTCAGGGGGAGACCTGTTTCTCCCTCTCCCTCTTCTACTCCCCCTGCTTGTGTTCCTTCTCTCTCTGCGTCTTTGTCAAATAAATAAATAAAATCTTAAAACAAAAATAACAGTAGAAGATTGGAGGGGGGGTGCCTGGGTGGCTCAGTTGGTTAAGCAACTGCCTTCGGCTCAGGTCATGGTCCTAGGGTCCTGGGATCGAGTCCCACATCAGGCTCCCTGCTTAGCGGGGAGCCTGCTTCTCCCTGTCCCTCTGCCTGCTATTCTGCTTGCTTGTGCTCGCTCTCTATGTCAAATAAATAAATAAAATCTTAAAAAAAAAAAAAAAGATTGGGGGGAACTCTAACATGTAAGGGATGAAGGAAGAAGATTTAGCACAAGAGAGGAAGAAGGATTGATTGAAGAGACAGGACAGTGATGTGGAAGTCTAGGGAAGAAAGGACTTTTCAGGAACAGTCAATGATGCCGAATGCTGCCTTAGAGAGCCACGTTAAGTAAGATAAGGACAGAAGAGGGTTCATTGGTTTTTGTCAGTTGGTAGATTACCCACCACCAGATTTCAAGAGTAGTTTTGGTCAGATGGTGGGATTGGGGGCCATACGGGCGGTGGGTTGAGTAAATGGAGGGTGAGGAAGCAGATAAAGCTTTTCAAGCCAATAGCCAAAGGGAGTTGAGAGGTTTTTGTTTTATAAGATGGGCTGTACTGATGTTCTTATGCTTAATGAAGATTGTCAATGGAGAAGGTGAATACATTTTGGTACTGCTGTGGAAATAAATCATTTATGAAGGATGGACTAGTTCTCTGATTTGGTTTTCTTTTTTTTTTTTTTTAAAGATTTTATTTATTTATTTAACAGAGAGAGAACACAAGCAGGCAGAGAGGCAGGCAGAGGCAGAGAGAGGAGCAGGCTCCCCGCCGAGCAAGGAGCCCGATGCGGGACTCGATCCCAGGACGCTGGGATCATGACCTGAGCCGAAGGCAGCTGCTCAACCAACTGAGCCACCCAGGCGTCCCTCTGATTTGGTTTTCTAGTCTTTTTTTATTCAGTGCAATGTTTACCAGACTTCAGACCTTCAGGTATTTTTCTCTATTTGTGTAATTCCTGTATATTAAAAAAAAGCCCTCACTTTTTTTTTTTAAGATTTTATTTATTTATTTGTCAGAGAGAGAGAGAGAGAGAGAGAGAGCGCACAAGCAGGCAGAGTGGAAGGCAGAGGCAGAGGGAAAAGTAGGCTCCCTGCCAGGCAAGGAGCCCCATGTGGGACTCAATTCCAGGACCCCGAGATCATGACCTGAGCTGAAGACAGCCGCTTAACCAACTGAGCCACCCAGGCGTCCCAAGCGTTCACTTTTTAAAGCTTAAATACACTTATTTATTTTTCAAAGATTTTATTTATTGATTTGAGAGCGGGAGGGAGCGCTTGCGTAAGCATGAGGTGGGGGGCGAGAAGGGTGGGGGGTGGAGAGAGGGAGAAGCAGGCTCCCCACTGAGCAGGGAGCCCAACATGGGGCTTGATCCCAGGACCCTGAGATCATGACCTGAGCCCAAGGCGGGTGCTTAACTGACTGAGCCACCCAGGCGCCCCTATTTATAAACTTTTATTTAAGTAATCTCTCTACCCAACCTGAGCCTCATGACCCCAAGGTCAAGAAGAGTAGCACACTCTTCTGACTTAGTCAGCCAGGCGCCCCAATACGCTATGTAAAAGGAAAACATTTTACCATTATCATACACAGAAAGCAAAGTATTTCCCTGAGACACATTAAAATAAATATCCAACTATTAAAAATGTTTGGCCATGTACCAAATAATGCTTTTAGCTTTCCATGGTTTCTCCCTCACCCTCCACCTCCATCAACCATGGTCTGGAAGCAAATGGTCCAGATGTATAGTCTGAAGGTCAATGGTGTCTTGATGCTACATCAGTGCCTATGTTATTTACCTCACTTCATCTTACGTAGGCATTTTATCATCTCACATCCTCTCCAGAAGAAGGGTGAATACAATACAAGATCTTTTGAGAAGGGCCACATTCACATAACTCATAGGATGTTGGTATAATTGTTCTATTTCGTTACTGTTGTTAATCTTTTATTGTGCTGAATTTATAAATAAACTTTTATCATAGGTATGCATGCATAGGAAGAAACAGTATGTATCGTGTTCAGTGCTATCTGTGGTTTCAGGCATTTACTGGGGGTCTTAGAACATATCCCCTGTGGATAAGAGGGGACTGTTAAATACCGAACTTTAGAAACCCTTAGGCAGTTGGTGAATAATCTCTTTAGGATACTGTGCTTAAAGATGGCTTTAGGCATGGTCTAATCTTAATCTCCTCAAGGAGTCGGGGATAAAATTGGCCCAAATATGTACAAAGACGCGAAGTAGGAAATAGTGCCTTAAGAGAGGTATGCATGAAATACCGTGAGAACTCCCATCAAGGCATTCTAGGAAGTCTTCATGGAGGTGGAGACTCTTAAACCGGGGCATGAAGGATAGGTAAAATGTGTAATTTCAGCAACGGGTAGAGCATTTCAGGAGGAGGGAACCTCGTGCATACAGACAAGAAATTGAGAAAGCTTATGGTTTGCTTTGCCTACAGCCTCGGATTTTGAAGGGATGAAGTGAGAAAATAAGGCAGGAAGGATACATTCCCGTCAGACCCTTGACGGCCATTAATTTTCGGGCTTACAGTCAAAGGGCAAGGAAGTGTGTGGGTGAGAGCGTTGGAACAAGTGAGGGGAAGAGTGGTTCTGTGATTCGGTTCAAGGAATTATACCTCAGCTACCCAGTCACATGGTTATACTCTAGAACTTGCCAGAATGTACACCTCTGAAATCACGAATTCAGACATCGAGTTCTCTGTCCACCACTTCCCCAGCTCACTTGCTCAAGTAACCCTGCTACAATAATTCTTTGACCTCATGAATCCCCTAATTCATTCTCCCTTCCCACATACATTTTCTTTTATTTTATCGGTTTCTGCCAATCTTTGCTTGGTGCCTTTCCCACTTAAATTCCTGCATTTATTATCATTATGACTCTTGCAAATACCTTCACCTCCCGAGGCGGCACTCCAGAGTACTACGCCCCGCCCCCAGAGGAATCCAAACTTTGCACCTGTGCAGTTCAGGCGTTTTGGAGGCAAATCCTAAACCTGGGCAGCTTAACGATCATCAGCCTTCACTAGGTTCTCAACACTGCCTGGGAACCTTTTTTTGTCTCTGACTCCCCTCTCTAGAACAACTGTTTCTTACCTTATTCATGTTCTTCAAATCTCTCCCTCCTACTCCCTGCTGTTTACTGCCTCATACTTTATTGAGAAAATACATGCCCATCAGATAAAAACTCCCTTATCTTCCTATGGGTTTTTTCTTTAGTGAAAATAGCTTCTTGGGGTGCCTGGCTGGCTCAGTTGGTAGAACATGCGATTCTTGGGGTGCCTGCGTGGCACAGTCGTTAAGCATCTGCCTTCAGCACAGATCATGAACCCAGGGTCTTGGGATCTAGCCCTGCCTTGGGGTCCCTGCCCCGTGGGGAGCCTGTTCCTCCCTCTCCCCACTTCCCCTGCTTGTGTTCCCTCTCTCCCTGTGTATCTCCCTGTCAAATAAATAAATAAAAATCTTAAAAAAAAACCCACACCAAAACAAACAAACAAACAAACAAACAAACATGCAATTCTTGATCTTGGGGTCATGAGTTCGAGTCCCACATTGGGCATAGAGATTACTTAAAATGTCTCAAAAGATTATTTAAAAAAAAATTAAAAGGGGTTCCTGGGTGGCTCATTCAGTTAAGCATCTGTCTTTGGCTTGGGTCAGGATCTCAGGGTCCTGAGATCAGCCCCATGTCGGGCTCCTTGCTCAGTAGGGAGTCTGCTGCTCCCTCTGCCTCTGCCCCTCCCCACCTCTCTTTCTTTCTCAGTCTCAAATAAATAAGCAAAATCTTAAAAAAAAGTTAAAATAGCTTCTCTTTCCCCCCAATGATAAAAATATATGTTCATCGTAGGCAATTGAAAAACTAAAATATAAAGAAAGTAAAGATTCTCCAGATCCCACCACCCAAAAGATAAACATTGTTAACATTTTGGTAAATACTCTTCCAGACATTTTTGTTCAAATATGCATATAATTTTAAATAAGTGTCTGTCTTCTCTGTAAACTTTTTTCTTCCTTTCTTCCTTTCTAGGATTTTCGCTATTCGTACCCAGGTGGGAATCATCCCATGAGTTGTTTAGTCACTCAAAATCTACATAATTAAATCTTTTTGAGCAGCTTCTGGCTTTTTTTCTTTTTCTTTTATTTAAAAAAATTTATTTATTTGAGAGGGAGAGGGAGAGAGAGAGTGAGCAAGAATGCAAGAGCACAGGGGGAAGGAGGGAGAAGCAGACTCCCTGCTGAGCAGAAAGCCCCATGTGGGGCTTGATCCCAGGACCCTGGGACCATGACCTGAGCTTAACCGACTGAGCCACCCAGGTGCCCCTGATTTTATCGTTTTTTTTTTTTTTAAGATTTTATTTATTTATTTGACAGAGAGAGAGAGAGATCACAAGTAGGCAGAGAGGCAGGCAGAGAGAGAGGGGGAAGCAGGCTCCCCACCGAGCAGAGAGCCCGATGTGGGGCTCAATCCCAGGATCCCGAGATCATGACCTGAGCCGAAGGCAGAGGCTTCAACCCACTGAGCCACCCAGGCGCCCCTGATTTTATCGTTTTTAAACTCAATAGTAGCATATAGGAATTCTCCTAATTTTATACCATACCATAAGTATTCCACGGTATGGCACTGATGTACCCTAAGTTCTATAACTAGTCCACATTTAACTAGATGAACATTTAAATGGTTTACAATGCTTCAGTGAACATTTCTGTTCATCTTTGCAAATTTTTCCAATTTCTTCTTTAGGAAAATCCCTAGAAGAGGAATTGTTGGGTAACAGGGTACATATGTAAGATTTTGATATATATTGTCAAACTGCCTTCCAGAAAAATTGCAATAATTTGTACTCCTACCAACAGTGCACAAAAGTGCCTGTTTTGTGTATATTGCTAATCTGAGGTTTCGTTAATCTTTTGAACCTTTGCCAATCTGATAAATGAAACAATTTAACTTGTATTAATTTTCATTTCTTTGATTACTAGAGGGGTTGAATATATTCTCATATATTTATTGGCCATTTATATTTCTTCCTATGTAAATTGTCTGATCATGTCGTTTGCTGATTTATTTGCTAGAGGATTTGTCTTTTTTATTCTAGGAATTCTTTTTTTTTAAGATTTTATTTATTTATTTAACAGAGAGAGAGAGAGAGAGAGAGAGAGAGAGAGATCACAAGTAGGCAGAGGGAGGCAGAGGGAGAGGGGGATGCGGGACTCGATACCAGGACCTTGGGATCATGACCTGAGCCGAAGGCAGAGGCTTAACCCACTGAGCCACCCAGGAACCCCTAGGAATTCTTTTTTTTATCTCTTTTTATGTTAGATATGTTAACTCATAAAAAAAAGAAATGTTAATTCTTTATCTGTTACATATGTTGAAAAAAATCTTTCTCCAGTCTGTGGTTTGTCTTTCAACCTTGCTTATAGTGCCATTCAGAAGATTATTAATTTTTATGTTGTAAAAGTTATTATTTTTCCTTTTTGATTCTGTTTTTCAGATAATCTTTACATCTTGCCATTGTGTTTATAAAATATCCACCTATAACTTCTTTATTTCTTTTTTTTTTAAGATTTTATTTATTTATTTGTCAGAGTGAGACAAAGAGAGAGAAGGAACACAGCAGGGGGAGTGGGAGAGGAGAAGCAGGCTTCCTGCAGAGCAGGGAGCCTGACTCGGGGTTTGATCCCAGGACCCTGGGTCATGACCTGAGCCGAAGGCAGACACTTAACGACTGAGCCACCAGGTGCCCCTCCACTCATAATTTCTTTGAGAAATTTTCTGACTCAATTTAATCTTTGATTAATCCAGTTATTTATTTTGGTATATGAAGTGAGTCTAATTTTACTTTTTTAAAATGGATGGGGCGCCTGGGTGGCTCACTCCGTTAAGCAGCTGCCTTTGGCTGGGGTCAGGACCCCAGGGTCCTGGAATCGAGTCCCATGTCGAGCTCCCTGATTGGTGGGGAGCCTGCTTCTCCCTCTCACTCTACTGCTTCTGCTTGTGCTCTCTCTCGCAAATGAATAAATAAAATCTTAAGAAAAAGAAAAATAAAATGGCTATGCAGGGGCACCTGGGTGGCTCAGTTGGTTAAACTCCTGCCTTCAGCTCAGGTCATGATCCCAGGGTCGTGGGATCAAGCCCCACATTGGGATTTCTGCTCAGCAGGGAGTCTGCTTCTCTCTCTGTGCTCTCCCTCACAAAAATCTAAAAAAAAAATGGCTATGCAGTTGCTTCAGAACTTTTTCTTGAATAACTCTACTTCATTGACTTGAATCATTTCCATATATATATATACACATACATACACACACACATATATATATATAGTTTGTTTCTGGATTCTATTTTGTTTCATTTATCAGTCTGCACTATTACCATAAATTTTATTTACAGTAGTTTTAATATCTGGTAGAGCAAGTCCCTCTTCCTTACTCCATTATCCCTTTCATTTTTAGAATTTTCCTGGCTATAATTGCATATTTTTTCTGAAGGTGTTTTTCTTTCTTTTCTTTTCTTTTCTTTTTTTTTTTTAAAGATTTTATTTATTCATTTGACAGAGAGAGATCACAAGTAGGCAGAGAGAGAGGGGGAAGCAGGCTCCTCGCTGAGCAGAGAGCCCGATGTGGGGCTCGATCCCAGGACCCCGAGATCACGACCCGAGCCGAAGGCAGAGGCCCTAACCCACTGAGCCACCCAGGTGCCCCTCTTTTCTTTTCTTTTTTTAAGATTTTATTTATTTATTTATTAGGAAAGAGAGAGAGTGAGAGAGAGCATGAGAAGGGAGAAGGTCAGAGTGAGAAGCGGACTCCCCATGGAGCTGGGAGCCCGATGTGGGACTCGATCCCGGAACTCCGGGATCATGACCTGAGCTGAAGGCAGTCGCCCAACCAACTGCGCCACCCAGGGGCCCTCTTTTCTTTTTTTTTAACAAGGCATAATGCACCCTTATTAACCAATTTACATTCTTGGTTGCTTATTCTCTTTGAACTCACTCTATTAATGAGAGTCTTTTTTTTTTGAGATTTTATTTATTTATTTGAGAGAGACAGAGAGGTGGGGAGGGGCAGAGGGAGAGGGAGAAGATGTCAAGCAGACTGCACTGAGGGCAGAGCCTGGTGCGGGGCTGGATCTCATGACCCTGAGATCATGACCCGAGCTGAAACCAAAAGTCAACAGAATGAGCCACCCAGGTGGCTCATTAATGAGAGTTTTCATAAGCTCTCATTAGAGTCCACGCTGTTCACCTGCTGCCTTCTATGCTTATCTATTTCACCATTTCTGCATTAATTTGTTAAAGAGCAGGAGAATAAAATTTGTAGTTTATGCCAGGGTAAGGAAAGATAACCTGCAGCCTGTTGAGTGCCATTTAATGGCATTTTTCTACTCATTCTTTTTTTTTTTTTAAATATTCTATTTATTTATTTGTCAGAGAGAGCAAGAGAGCACAAGCAGGCAGAGTGGCAGGCAGAGGCAGAGGGAGAAGCAGGCTCCCCGCCGAGTAAGGAGCCCAATGTGGGACTCGATTCCAGGGCTCTGGGATCACGACCCGAGCCAAAGGCAGCCGCCCAACCAACTGAGCCACCCGGGCGTCCCTTCCTACTCATTCTTACATGTCCTCCTCAACATGCACCTGCTTCTTATTATCTCCTTTCTTCTTCTTTCTTTGACTTTTTTTCCTGTCTCTTAATTCTTCCTTACTGGTAACATCTAGGGAGGCTATCTAGAATGAAAACAAACACTGGAGAAACCCATAAAATGACATAAGGGCTTTCACCCTTTCTACATATTTTTTATTCATATTTTATTTTTTATTCACTTTTGTTTTTTATTTCACCTTTTCTGCATGCTTTTATTTGTTATTCAATGCAGTGGTAACAGTTCCATAGCCCTGAATTTGGAGGCATATTTACAGTCAGTATTTATCAATAGAATCATTTGATTCTTGTTTGCCTTATATAATCTTGGATGATATCATATCCATCCTTCTACAGACTTTTTTTTAAAAGATTTATCTATTTTTTTTGACACTAAGATTTCTAAGATGTATGGGAAAGGACCACCATGAGCTGGAGAGCCAAGGTCTAAGTTTCGCCCTGTTCCCTGTTCATTTATGAAGAAAAAGTTACGGTAGAGCCAGGGGCCTGGGCGGGATGATGGAAGTTGGGAGCTCTTGGTTTGCCAACCAGGAAACGGGGAACAACAATGGAAACTAACACTTGTTACCTATTATATGCCAGCCAGTGTTCTAGATGCTTTACATATGTTATTCTATTGAACGAGAAGCTTAGTTTTAGTTCCATTTTATAAGATGAAAAAATGGAGGCAATGAGATTCTAAGTAGCTAGCACATAGTATATGGTGCATGAGGATTCAGTCAACTATGAGATACTCTACCGCCCTTTCCCACCAGACTTTTTTTCCCTATTTTAGCAATCTAGAATTGTAAAATGAATACCAAATTGCAGGATGCAAAAAAAGAGGCGTTAATAGCAGTACTTTCGTACTTTCCCTGTTTTACCTTTTTTTCTTCACTGTACTATGTGATCTAGATGCAGAAAATTTTGAAGAGGGAAAAGAAGTTATTTTTAGAAGCCCCCTCTTTTCCGTGATACGTAATGACCCACCGGGAGACTGTCAGGGTGAGGAGGAAACTATCTTACTGTTCCCAGAATTGAAACCACAATCTCTTTTTTTCCTCTTGCTAGCCAGCTTCATGTCTGGCTTGACTGAGGTGCATGAGACTTAAAAGAGGGCTATGTGAGGGAAGAGGTGGGAGGCTTGTTAATGTTTTGATTTGGGGTTTTTCTCCAAATTTGGAGGCATCATGCCTTAACACTGTTGTCTCTGAAGAGAGATTTCAGTAAAAGGCCAACTCCTTTGTTGGAAGCATCACCCATAGATTGAGCTGGTACCAAACATGTTTACTTATATGTTCCACCCCCATCCCTAAAACCATTTGTCTGGAGAAGGATGGGACTGCCGCCCTTACTGGGAACCTACAGGGGAGTCATTAGATAGTTTCCTTCAGATTTGACAAGGGCTGGGCAGCGGAAACGTGTCTTGGATACAGGGTTTTTCACTCATTTCATTCATTCTGATCTTTTTTTAAGATTTATTTATTTGTCAGAGAGGAATACAGCATGACAGGGAATACAAGCAGGGGGAGTGGGAGAGGGAGAAGCAGGATCCCCACCAAGCAAGGAGCCCCATGCGGGGCTCCATATGGAACCGCAGGACCATGACCTGGGCCGAAGGCAGCTGCTTAATGACTGAGCCACCCAGGCGCCCCTCAACTTCTGATATTTCTGACCTTTGCCCCTTCTGAATGACAAGTGGACAATATTGTTTATTTCACCTCCTTCGTCTCTACCCCCTTCTTTCCCCCTTCTCCCCCCACTTCCTCCCCCTTCTTCCCTCCTCTCTCCTCCCTCCTCTCACTCCCCCCTCTCCATTTCCGCTCCCTCCCTCTCTCTTTCCGCTCTCTCCCTCATCCTTTTCTCCCCCCAGGCCTCTTCTCTGTTTGCCTGTAACCCTGGCCATCTGCACCCCCCTCAGTAACTGTAGTGTGCTTTCAGTATTACACCATATTTCCTTACTCTCTGTGATTCTATAACCCCGACCTTCTAAGCTGCAACCCCAAGACTTAAGGCCTAGACGGCGCCTCCGTGCCCCACGAGGACGACGCTTACGCGGGGATAGAGGTAAAGGCCAATCGGGCGTGGCCGCGGCTGACGTCACTATGGGGGGCGGTGCCTTCTGAGCGTCGACGGACTCAGAGGACCGAGCTGGTGGAGAGGGAGCCCTGTAGGTCGGGTTCCTCGCGGAGGTTCGTGATTCTACCTCAGCGGAGGTAGGAAGGGCTAAAGGTGGGTCAGCTACAGGTTTTGAGCGCTTTACAACTTAGCAAGAAGATGTAGTCATTAGTTTAATACTTTTTAGAGAGTCTCCGAGGCAGTGGTTTTGTAGAGTGTTGCTGTAGCCGACTCTCAGGCGAAGGAAAATGGGTAAAAGCAGAGGGGGTTTTTTTGTTTGATTTTTTTGTTTTTGACTTGGATGAAGTATGGGCCGCTGTGTGCGGCCACTGAAAGCGGGAGATAGAAATTCGGAGGTGAACTATCAAAATGCGGTTGAAGCCAGACCGTTGATGATTGTTGGGGGTGGGGAGTTGAAGGCGCTAGCGGGTCTTCGAGAGTGGGAAAAACAACAGCGAGTGATTGGATACTTTGAACGTATGGGCGGTGACATGGGGAGCTTTTGAACCAATTAGGAGGCATTGAGTACCAGCCAGACCAATCACGGGGTACCTCGAGCCCTGGTTTCCCTGTTGTGGGGCAGATTATGGTAAGAATAGACCGCGTGAAAATTTAGTTCAGGCTCGGTTTTTGGCACGCGACAGCCAGGCCCTGCCTCTAATTAACTGCTTTTTCTGAGTTTTAAACTTTCTAAAGCAATTTTTTCCCGTTTGATAACAAGTAACTGGAAAATCTGTAAAGAGATTTATTGAGAGACTGGAGGATAAAGGACAGAATATTAAAATATTTTCTTATTTCTTAGGCCCTGAACCAGAGCTTTAAAAATGGATGATATTGATTTTCGTTTCATGGATTTTAAAGGTATATAGCTTTACATGGTAGTAAAGAAAATGTTAAATTGTTTGTTGCCTTATCTGAGATCTAAATGCTTTTTGTTTCTGAATTTTACCTTTTTAGATGGTCCATAGGTCCGAATTTTCTCATTTATGTACCAGAAAAACAACATAGATGTTTAGGACCTTGGAGTCCTTTTATAAGCTAGGATAAGGAAACAGAATTCACAATTCATTGCTTGTTTTCTGAAGATTTTTATGGCATGCAAAATAACACTGGTTTAATCTGAATTAGAGATCCACTGCTTAAAAAGTACATTAAAAAAATTACTGCAGGGTCCCTGGGTGGCGCAGTTGGTTGAGCGACTGCCTTCGGCTCAGGTCATGATCCCGGAGTCCCGGGATCGAGTCCCACATCGGGCTCCCAGCTCCATGGGGAGTCCGCTTCTCACTCTGACCTTCTCTCTCTCACTCTCTCTCTTTCCTGATAAATAAATAAATAAAATCTTTAAAAAAAAAAATTACTGCAAGATCCCGAAGTGCCTTGCCATAATTATCAGTGAAAAATAAATTATATCCTGTGTAGTTTTAGATTTAAGTGCATTTTATTGTATCTTAATTATTTTAAAAACTGGTAATCCATGTATGGTATTTATGGGAAATCTTAATAAACAAAAGCAATTTAATTGACCAGAACACCAGATTCCTCAACTATGCCAGATGTGGGAGAGTTTATGGTATTTCTTTTTTTCTGGGGACATGATTAGACCTGTAATGCATTCATATCCACATATTATTGAAATATGTTATTAGCAGGGTGGCTCCAAGTCTATTGGGTCAATGTTTTGTTAATCCTTGTCATTTAAAGACTATGACAATGAAGCCTTAAGGTTTTTTTTTTTTTTTGGTAAAGATTTTATTTATTTATTTGGCAGAGAGAGAGGGGTCACAAGTAGGCAGAGAGGCAGGTAGAGAGAGGGGGAAGCAGGCTCCCTGCTGAGCAGAGAACCCAATGCGGGGCTCGATCCCAGGACCCTGAGACCATGACCTGAGCAGAAGGCAGAGGCTTTAACCCACTGAGCCACCCAGGCAGCCCGATTTTGGCATTTTCTTTTCACTAGCTTACTTTATTATAAGAATACAGTATATAATACACATAACATGCAGAATATGTATTAATTGACTATTATTGGTAAGTCTTCTGGTCAGCTGTAGGCTATTAGTAGTTAAGTTGTTGGAGAGCCAAATTCATAGGCCGATTTTTGAATGTGAGGGGGTCAATGTCCCTAACGGCTGCTGCTCCCCACCACAGTGTTGTTCAAGGTTCAATTGTGTATGGTATTTGAGACCTTGTATTTACATAAATATTTGAAGCACACAGAAAAGTATTGAGAATAAGATAATGATATATATTCTGTATACCTACCATTAAGTTTTGTTGACTCTTAACAGTTTGCCATATGCTTCAGATAGTTGTTTCAGAGAACTAAAAGATTACATGTACCAGTTTTTCATCTTTTAAAATTTTACATAAGTTGTGTCATTTTGTGTGATTTCTTTTTCTGTAGCTTGTCTTTTTTTGCTCAGTATTGTGTTTTCCATATTTACCCATATGGATATTTTAGTTCTAGTTCATTTGTTTCCATGGCTGATTAGTACTATTTGAATATAAGTCTCTCTCTCAAATAAATAAAATCTTAAAAAAATCTCTTTCTTAAAATAAATAAACCAAATTCTTTTTTTTTTAAAAAGATTTTATTTATTTATTTGACAGAGAGAAAGAGATCACAAGTAGGCAGAGAGGCAGGCAGAGAGAGAGGGGGAAGCGAACTCCCCGCTGAGCAGAGGGCCCGATGTGGGGCTCAATCCCAGGACCCTGAGATCATGACCTGAGCCGAAGACAGGCTTTAACCCACTGAGCCACCCAGGTGCCCCAAATAAACCAAATTCTTTTTTTTTTTTAAAGATTTATTTATTTATTTGACAGAGAGAGAGAGAGAGAGACAGACAGTGAGAGAGGGTACACAAGCAGGAGGAGGGAGAGAGGGAGAAGCAGGCTTCCCACGGAGCAGGGAGCCCGATGCAGGGCTCGATCCCAGGACCCTGGGATCATGACCTGAGCCAAAGGCAGACACTTAACGACTGAGCCACCTAGGCGCCTGTAAACCCAATTCTTAAAAGGGGATATCTGGGTGGCTCAATTGGTTAAGCATCTCCTTCAGCTGAAGTCATGATCCTGGGGTCCTGGGACAGAGCCCCATATCTGGCTCCCTGCTCAGCGGGAAGCCTGTTCTCCCTCTCCCTCTGCAGCACCACCTGCTTGTGCGTTCTCTCTTTCTCTCTTAAATAAATAAAATTTTTACTTTGAATATAAGAATACCAAATTTATCTCATCTTTTTTGTTGGCTGTATGAGTTGTTTCAAATATTTGGTATTATAAACAACAACACTACAGTGAACATTGTGTTTCAGAGAGTTTAGCAAGAGTTTTTCTTTTTCTTGTTTTTTTTTTTTTTTTAAGTAATCTCTATGCCCAATGTGGGGCTCAAACTTAAGACCCTAGGTCAAGAGTCACATGCTCTACAGACCTAGCCAGCCAGGGGCCCCTAGCAGAAGTTTCCAAACATTTTTAGCCACCACCCATGGCAAGGAAATATATTTTACATCACATCTACACGGCGTGTCAAAAGTTTAATGAAAGAACCTTTATTACATGGAGTACACTATGACATTTTTAAAAAACTTAAATTCTATTAATTAACATATACTGTATTGTTTGTTTCAGGGGTACAGGTCTGTGATTCATCAGTCTTATATAATACCCAGTGCTCATTACAACACATATCCTCCCTGATGTCCATCACCCAGTTACCCCATCACCCCACGCCCCTCCTCTCCGACACTGACATTTTCTATTCTATGCTTTTTCCTTAAAAAATATTGTTTATGACTCACTAAATTTATTTCTTGAGCACTTGTGGGTGAGGCTCTAGGGCGTACTGTCTGAAACAGTGCAAACACAAATAATTTTATATTTTTTAGTAGCCACATTAAAAAAAAGCTAAATAAATTAAATTTTAACAATGCAAATTATAGGGCACCTGTCTGGCTCAGTCAGAAAAGCATGTGACTCTTGATCTCGGGGTTGTGAGTTTGAGCCCCATGTAGGGTGTAATGATTACTTAAACTAAAAAACCAATACAAATTATATAGCTCAGTATATCTAAAATGTTATTTCATCATATAATCAATAAAAAACTATTAATATATTTTACATTCTTTTTTTGTACCAAGTCTTTGAAGTCAGGTATGTATTTTATACTTAAAAACATCTCATTTTGGAATTGCCTCATTTCCAGTTCTTAGTAGTCACATGTGGTTAGTAGCTACCTTATATACTGGCAGTTCTGTTCTAGGGTATACATTTAGGAGTGGAGCTTCTAGGTCAAAAGCTATGAGCATCTTTAAATTTATAAATACTGCCAAATTACTGTTGAGTAGTTTTAATAATTTGTACTCCCTCTTCCTTTCTCTTTTCCCTATATCCTTGCTAAGAATTGGTATTGTCAGACTTAAAAGAATTTGCAGGTGTGAAAAGTGTTGTTTTTTTTTAATATTTTTTTATAAAAGTGTTGTTTTTAATAACCATTTTACTTGGGAATACTTTTAGATTTACAGAAAAATTACAAAAATAGTGCAGAGTTTCCATATTATCCCCAGCCAGTTTCATTTTCATATATGTTATCATTTTCCATGAGCATTGCTTGAATTTCCATTTCCCTGATAACTAGTGAAGTTGAATGTATTTTCATAGATTTATTAGCCATTTGTGTTTTCTCTTCTGTACATGTAACCTTTTCAGTCAAGTTTTGTATAAATGAACCACAAAAAACTATGTGGCAGCTCTAGGTCATTTTCTTCTTAGGGAGAATTGACATAACATCCGTCTTTTTGTTTTAAGACCAAGAAGAAATTTGTCTAAGTTATACCCATTGGGGTTAAATAAGTGTAACTCCTTTTCTGCATGCCAGATTGTCAACTGTTTGAAGATATTTATGTCCCCTGGGAAGTCTCTTCTTCCGATTAAGCATTTTTAGTTTGTTCAGTCATTCCTCATATTTCATGGTTTCTAGTCACCTTATCATCTTGTGTGCTGTCCTCTGAAAATGCTCTGTTTTTTCATGTTATTCCTTGAAGCGTGGTACCCATAACAACACAATATTTTAGGTTTTATATGATCAGAACAAAATAATCCTTCTTTTTAGATTTAGGAGTGATCATCATTCTCTTAGATACTGACGTAGTTAAGATTGAATTTATTTTTTTCTTTTTTTGGGATGAGGCCAGTCGCACTACACACTAGTGATTGATTTTGAGCTTTTTTGACCCCAAAGACTCTCAGTCTTTTTATTTTTAAATTATTTTTATTTTTATTGTTAAAGATTTTATTTATTTGACAGAGAGAGAGACACACAGCGAGAGAGAGACACAGCGAGAGAGGGAACACAGGCAGGGGGAGTGGGAGAGAGAGAAGCAGGCTTCCCAGTGGAGCAGGGAGCCCGATGTGGGGCTCCATCCCAGGACCCTAAGATCATGACCTGAGCCCAAGACAGCTGCTTAACAACTGAGCCACCCAGGTGCCCCGATTTTTATTTTTTAATTTTTTAAAAGATTTTATTTATTTATTTGACAGAGAGAGAGATCACAAGTAGGCAGAGAGGCAGGCAGAGAGAGAGGAGAAAGCAGGCTCCCTGCTGAGCAGAGAGACCGATGCGGGGCTCGATCCCAGGACCCTGAGATCATGACCTGGGCCGAAGGCAGAGGCTTTAACCCACTGAGCCACCCAGGCGCCCCTTATTTTTTAATTTTAATTTTAATTTTTTTTAAAAGATTTTATTTATTTGACGGAGAGAGCACAAGGAGGGGGAGCCTCAGACAGAGGGAGAGGGAGAAGCAGGCTCCCTGCTGAGCAGAGAACCTGATGTGGGGATATGGGCTCAATCCGATACCCTGGGATCATGCTCTGAGCCAAAGGCAAATGCTTAACTGACTGAACCACCCAGGTGCCCCAACCCTCAGGCTTTTTAAGTACATGCAGCTGTTAAGTTACATCTTGCCTGTCATATATTGGTACAGTTAGTTTTGAAGACTTGAATATAGGACTATAACTTTTTTTTTAAAGTAGGCTCCATGCCCAATGTGGGGCTTGAACTCATAACCCTGAGATCAAGAGTCACATGTTCTACCGACTGAGCCAGCCAGGTGCCTCTATAATTTTTTTTCTTACATTAATCCCATAACTACAACTAGAGATTTGATTTTTATTCCTGATTATACATCTGTCTTATATGTTATCTCTCAGCTTCTTCATCCAACTCATTTTTAAAAGATTTTATTTATTTATTTGAGAGAGAGGAGAGAACAAGCCGAGGGTGGGGGCTGAAGGGGCCGAGGGAGAAAGAGAAACAGGCTCCGCACAGAGCAGGAAGCCTGACACAGGGCTTGATCTCAGGACTCTGGGATCATGACCTGAGTCTAAGACAGACACTTAACCGACTGAGCCACCCCGGTGCACCTTCATCCAACTCATTGATGAGATTGTTAAATAGGACAAGGCCAAGAACAGAATGCTATGCCATGAAAAAAACCTCATTTCAGATTGACATCAGTCCATCAAGCAGCATGCTTGTTCAACCTTCCTGATTTGCTCTTGTTTTCAAAGTCTGGCAACTGTCTTATTCTGTATTTAACTTTATCCCTAGCTTTAGAATTTCTGGTTCAACTTTTCGAAGGACTCTTGGGCTCTTTGTATGTGTACTTCTGTTACCAACTCTCCTGTTTACCCCCCCCCCAAGTTTTATCGAGATGTAACTGACATAAAACATTGTGTGATTTTTAAGGTCTATAGTGTGATGATTCTATATACGTATGTATATCTCAATGATTACCACAATAAAGTTAGTTAACACATTCATCATCTCACATAGGTTACAGTTTTTCTTGGGGGTGGGGAAATGGGTGAAAGTGGTCAAAGGGGACCAACCAATTTACCTTTGAGGCTTCCTTTTTATTTATTTTTTTAAAAAAGATTTTACTTATTTATTTGAGAGACAGAGAAAGTGAGAGAGAGCATGAGAGGAGAGAAGGTTAGAGGAAGAAGCAGACTCCCTGTGGAGCCGGGAGCCTGATGTGGCACTCGATCCTGGAACTCAAGGATCATGACCTGAGCCGAAGGCAGTTGCTCAACCAACTGAGCCACCCAGGCGCCCCGAGGCTTCCTTTTTAAAATTTTTATTTTATTATTATTTTTTAATTTTTAATTTATAAAAAATTTTTAGGGCGCCTGGGTGGCTCAGTTGGTTGAGCAACTGCCTTCGGTTCAGGTCATGATCCCAGAGACCCGAGATCGAGTCCCACATCAGGCTCCCAGCTTCATGGGGAGTCCGCTTCTCACTCTGACCTTCTCCCTTCTCATGCTCTCTCTCTCTCTCTCTCTTAAATAAATAAATAAATAAATAAATAGAGAAAATCTTAAAAAAATTTTTTTAAAGATTTTATTCATTTATTTGTCAGAGAGAGAACAGAAGCAGGGGGAGGGGCAGGCAGAGGGAGAAGCAGGCTCCCTGCTGAGCAAGGAGCCTGATGCGGGACTCAGTCCCAAGACCCTGGGATCATGACCTGAGCCTAAGGTAGACACTTAACCATCTGAGCCACCCAGGCGCCCCCATCTGTCTTTCCCTTCCCCTCTCTTCTCCTCTCCCCTCTCTTGCCTCCCTCCCTTCTTCCCTTCCTTCCTTCTTTCTTAGTAATCACTACACCCAGTGTGAGTGTTTGAACCCGGGACCCCAAGATTGAGAATCAGATGCTCTTCTGATTGAGACTGCTTTCTGGATGTTGAACAAAGTCTGATGCCACACTGTGCTATCCTCTTGACCTATATAGCCTCCAGGGATTTCAGCTCTGCAGTACTTTTTCTTTCTTTCCCCTGCCTTCCCTTCCTCCCTCCTTCCTTTTCCTTTCCTTTTTTATCTTTTATTGTTCTTTCTCAGAAATCAGTTAGACTTAGGCATAATTTATGTAGAGTAGAATTTGCACATTTTAAATGTACAGGTTGATACCATTTTTTGGGCAAATGTGAACCACATAAATAACATTTCAAAGAAGAGAACATTCTTAACACAGAAAATTCTGTCATGCCCCTTTTTAGTCATTCTACCCCCTACTGTCCACTCTAGGCAACCATTGTTCTGATTTCTGTCACTATAGATTAGTTTATAAATGAAATCATAGTTTTTTTTATCTTTCTCAAAGATTTTATTAAAGGTCTTTACAAATTAAAATCCAGTCTCCCATACAGTTTTTTTTCTATGCTGTGTTTGACTAAGCATAATTATTTTGTGATGCATCCATATTGTTGTGTATGAGTAGTTAATTTTTTTATTGCTTAGTAACATTCTACTGGATAAATATACCACAATTCATGCATTCCTATCTTGATGGACATTTTTGACTATCATGAATAAAGTTGCTATGAATATTCATGTGTAAGGTTTTTAAAATGACTTAGGTTTTCATTTCTCTTGAGAGAAATACCTAGGAGTGGATTTGCTGAGATGTAAAGTGTCTTTGTAACCAGGTTTCAGTAGATTGTCTAGAGTATGTCCTTTCTGGAGGACAGATTTTGAAAGGTTCAAATTCTTAATTTGAAGGGGATTAAGAGGTATAAACTTCTAGTTGTAAAATAAGTCATTGGGATGAATAGCATAGCATAAGGAATATAGTCAATAATGGAATAATGTTGTATGATGATGGATGGTAACTACACTTATCTTGATGACTATAGCATAATGCATAGAATTGTTGAATAATATGTTGTGCACCTGAAACTAATATAACATGTCAATTATACCTCAATTAAAAAAAATAGCGACTGGGATGGGGGGTTTCCTCAAACTGTCCTGTCTGATTCAGAGAAAGTTCCTCATCTTGGCAAGCACCAAGACCATCCAAAATAGAAGGCCACTTAATATGGGAATAGCAAAAAATTGAGTAGTGTTGAAAGAATATTTGTACTAAGATAATTTAGCTCAGCTGTCCTTCTCAGCATTAGGATTGTTTCTTCTTAAAGAATGCCAGCTGCTATCAAGCTTTAGGACTCCCTTTCCTATGGTTAATTTTTTTTTTAAGGTTTTATATCTTTATTTGAGAAAAGGAGAGAAAGAGCACGAATGGGGGGTGGGGGGGAGGGAGGGAGAGAGAAGCAGACTCCCTGCTGAGCAGGGAGCCTGCTGTGGGTCTCGAACCTAGGACCCTGGGATCATGATCTGAGCCAAAGGCAGATGCTTAACTTCCTGCACCACCAGGCACCGCTTCTATGGTTAATTTGGAGATAGTTCTCCTTTTTCTAGATTTCTAACATCTTTGCATTTGTTTTTATATATATATATGGTCTTATGGTCTATTAAAATACCTAAATTTAGGGGCGCCTTGGTGGCTCAGACGTTAAACCTCTGCCTTTGGCTCAGGTAGTGGGATCAAGCTTGAGCCCTGCATTGGGCTCCCTGCTCAGCGAGAGGCCTGCTTCTTTCTCTCCCACTCTCCCTGCTTGTGTTCCCTCTCTTGCTGTGTCTCTGTCAAATAAATAAAATCTTAAAAAAAAAAAATCTAAGTTTATACTTTCTTTTCCTATTAAATTTACGATGGCTGTTAGGTAGATAATAACTATTTTGCTTCAGCAAATTTTCAGAAGTCAGTCACAACATGAACTACAATATGTAGTTCAGCCCTATCTATTAGACCTATAATGTGAGCTACAAATATAATGTGTAGGGATGCCTGGGTGGCTCAGTTGTTTAAACATCTGACTCTTGATCTCAGCTCAGGTCTTGATCTCAGGGTTGTGAGTTCAAGCTCTGCATTGAACTCCATGCTCGGTTTCGAGCCTACTTAATATTTTTTTTTTGAGTAGTCACATTTAAAAAGTAAAGAGAAACAGGTGCAATTATTTTTAGTAATGGTTATAACTTTAATACTATATTTTAGCCCCACATATCCCAAAATATTTCAACATGTAATCAGCATACAAGATTACTGAGATATTTTACATTTTTATGCTAAATATTTGAAATCTGATGTGTATTTTACAGTTATAGCATATTTCACTTTGGACTAACTATATTTCAGGTGCTCAGTGTGGCTGAGCTCAGCCAAAGGCTGAGCCACATGTGGCTGCCATGTTAGACTGCAGATATAGACTTAAAAACTTCAGTACTAAAACTCAGGCAAGATAATTGACTTTCTTTGAATCAGTGGATTTAATTCATTTGGAAGCATCACTGAACTATTTTTTCCCCCTATTCCTTTAAATACCATAATGGGATCCTCAGATTAGGAATGGCAGAGTTACTAGGAAATGTTCTAAGATAGGGCCACATAGTTCAGAGTCATGAGCATAGCTTCTGTATGGCCTTTGCCATACAGAAAACTTGGGGTCACCTGGAATGCACATATTAGGTAGCAATAATAATACAGTTTATAAAATAAAGAGGTAGAATAACTAACATAACCTTCTTAGTGTGCCATGTAATATATTTCAGGCTCTGTCCCCTACATGCCTGCCTTTCTTTATTAAATTTTTTTAAAGTAAGGTCTGTGTCCAGTGTGGGGCTTGAATTTATGACCCTGAGAACAGGAGTCTGTACTAATTGAGCCAACTTAGCTCCCCGTCCACATGCCTTTCTAATGTTGTTTCCTGTATAACCTTCTTTTACCCATTTTTCTAACCATACGTAATTATTTATGGTTATTTGAACCCATTGTGCTTTTCAGCACCTCTGTGCATCTCCCTTGTTTCGTATGTTGCCTGGCAATCTATAACTCATCCTTCAAGACCCACCTCAAATGGAACGGCACCTTAATGAAACCTATTCTGCCATTCTTATAACCCAACTCTCAAATGGGCAGCTACTCAATTCTTCTTTTATATTCATCTTGTACTCATAGCACTTAATACATAATATTGCAAATGTTCCCATTTTAATTTCCCATAGTAGTGTGATCTACCTACTTGATGGCATAGACAGCCTCCCTCATCTTTGTATTCCTACCAGAATGCCTGGTATCTGCCTGAATTTACAAGGAGAAACGTAGATACCAGCCAAAGTAGAAAGAGTGAAGTTGTCTTGGATTTGGTTCATGCTATGTTACTAACAGCTTCGATATTGGGCAAGTTTTGTTTTGTTTTGTTTTTTAGATTTTATTTATTTGACAGAGAGGAGAGAGATCACAAGTAGGCAAAAGAGGCAGGCAGAAGAGAGAGGGGGAAGCAGGCTCCCTGCTGAGCAGAGAGCCCGATGTGGGGCTCGATCCCAGAACCCTGAGATCATGACCTGAGCCAAAGGCAGAGGCTTTAACCCGATGAGCCACCCAGGTGCCCCCAATCTTGGGCAAGTTAATTAACTTCTCTATGCTTTATTTTAATCAGTTGTAAAATTAGAGTGTTTTACTAAAGTTTTAAGATGATTTATAGCTCTAAGAAATTGGTTTATTGGTAAATGTGTATGCATATATTGTGTGGAAATGACTCTAAGCTGCTCAAGGGAGGGGATTTTGTCTTGTTTACATTATATATGTGCTTAGCAAAATAACGTGATCATCATTAAATGTTTATTTATTTTTAAAGATTTATTTAGAGAGAGACAGCCAGCTTGAGTGGGGGGGGGCTGAGGGAGTGGGAAAGAGGAAATCTCAAGCAGACTCCCCATTGAGTGTGACTCCAACCCAGGACCCATGAAAGCATGACCTGAGCTGAAATCACAAGTTGGTATCTTAACTCAGTGAACCACAGGGCACCCCTCATTAAGTATTTATGAATGAAAGAAGAACTCTTGTCTATTCGGTTCATGTTGCTATCACCCTGTATATTTCTTTTCTTTTTTTAAAGATTTTATTTATTTGACAGAGAACGGGAGAGTGAGAGAAAGCACAAGCAGGGGGAGGAGCAGAGGGAGGAGAAGCAGGCTCCCCACTGTGCAAGGAGCCCTGTGCCAGGCTCATTCCCAGGACTCTGGGACCATGACCTAAGTGGAAGGCAGACTCTTTTTTTTTTTAAGATTTTATTTATTTATTTGACAGAGAGAGAGATCACAAGTAGGCAGAGAGGCAGGCAGAGAGAGAGGGGGAAGCAGGCTTCCCGGCGAGCAGAGAGGCCGATGCGGGGCTCAATCCCAGGACCCTGAGATCACGACCCGAGCCAAAGGCAGAGGCTTTAACCCACTGAGCCACCCAGGCGCCCCTGGAAGGCAGACTCTTAACTGACTGAGCCACCCAGGTGCCCTGACCCTGTATATTTCTGATGGAGATTTGGAAACTGATGGATACATTAGATAAAGCTTTCCTGTGTTGTTCCCTCACCATAAAAACAATTCATAGGGAAAAAAAAAGGAGTGCCTGGGTGGTTCAGTTGGTTAGGCCTGTGACTCATGGTTTTGGGTTAGGTTGTGATCTCAGGGTTGTGAGATCGAGCCCTGCTTTGGGCTCTACGCCCAGTGTGGGGTTCTCTCTCCTTCTGCCCCTCCTGACTCTATCTCCCTCTGTAAAAACAAAAAAGCCAAAACCCAAAACCAATTTATGGGATGCCTAATTGTTTCTGACATTTTGTTTATCGATCCTCTAAATAACTAGTGTATTCTGTTAGGATTGGAAAGGCTAAAGATATCTTGTGTGGAAAAATAGCCATCTTTTGATTTTATTAAACTTTTGATCTCTTCTATGCAAGTTTTATATAGTGTGTAGTTTACAATAGTTTATTTATTTAATTAAAAAAAGATTTTATTTATTTGAGAGAGACAGAGCACAAGTGGGGTGAGGGTCAGAGGGAGAAGCAGACTCCCCACTGAGCAGGGAGCCTGATGTGGGACTCGATTCTGGGGACTCTAGGACATGACCTGAGCGGAAGGGAGCCGCTTAACGACTGAACCACCCAGGTGCCCCAGTTTATGATAGTTTAGAGATAAGAAACCATAAAGACAGTTTAATCAACTTAGACTTCTTTCTTCCTTCAAATACCTCTTTTGGTGAGAGTTGCTAAAATGTACTCAGCCTAGCTAATCCACTTCAGCCTTCCAACTGTGTTGTTATAGTTTGTCAACTGCATTCCTAGCTTTTCCAACTGTTGTTTCTGGTCTAATTCAGATGTGAATCTGCTAGGCTAGTGTCTTGGATTAATTCTTTCTTCCGGTGCCTATCACATTGTTAACGTTCAGTAAACAGAAATCAATTAATTAAATTAAAGTTGCTTAAATAGAAATAGCCTTTGGTAACCATGGTAATTAAAACAAACCAGATCTTAGCTGAATAGAACATTCTCAGTCAAAAACAGTGGGGCTCGTATCTTGGCCATTGTAAATAATGCTACAGTAAACATAAGGGTGTATATATCCTTTTGAATTAGTGTTTTCATTTTCTTTGGGTAAATACCCAGTCATGGAATTATTGAATCATATTTTTAGTTTTTTGAGGAACCTCTATGCTGTTTTCTGCAGTAGTTGTGCCAGTTTGCATTCCCACCAATAGTATATGAGGGTTTCTTTTTCTTTCCTTTTTTAATTAAAAAATTTATTTTATTTTAATTTTTAAATTAATTTATATATTTTATTTTTTTAAGATTTTATTTATTTATTTGAGAGAGAGAGAGAGAGATCACAAGTAGGCAGAGAGGCAGGCAGAGAGAGAGAGGGGGAAGCAGACTCCCCCCTGAGCAGAGAGCCTGACTCGGGGCTCGATCCCAGGACCCTGAAATCATGACCTGAGCCAAAGGCAGAGGCTTTAACCCACTGAGCCACCCAGGTGCCCCTTAATTTATATATTTTAAATGCATGTGCCTCTGGTAGAGCGCTTACTTCTTTAATATTTATGTATGTATGTATGGGGGGCACGTGCTGAGGCAGGGGGAGTGGCAGGCAGAAGCAGGCTCCCAGTGGAGCAAGGAGCTCGATGTGGGACTTGATCCTAGGACCCTTGGATCATGACCTGAGCTGAAGGCAGATGCTTAACTGACTGAGCCACCCATTTGTCCCTCTTTTCTTTTTTTTTTAGAAAGATTTTATTTATTTGAGAGAGAGGGGGAGCATGTGTGTGCACATGAGGGGGGGGAGGGCAGAGGGAAAGGGAGAAGCAGACTCCCCACTGGACAGAGAGCCTGATAATGTGGGACTACATCCAAGGACCCTGGGATCATGACCTGAGGTAAAGGCAGACGCTTAACAGACTGAGCCACCCAGGCACCCCGAGGGTTCCTTTTTCTCCAGATCATTGCCAACACTTGTTATTTCTTGTTTTTTTGATTTTAGCCATTTTGACAGGTGTAATGAATCCACTGATAGAATAGATAAAATGTGTACATACATACAGTGGAATAACAGCCATAAAAAGGATGAGATCCTACCAGTTGTGACAACATGCATAGACCTTGGTGGTATTATGCTAAGTGAAATAAGTCAGACTGAGAAAGAAATACTATATGGTTTCACTCATATGTGGAATCTAAAAAAAAAAATCACAAATGAATCAACAAACAAAGCAGAATCAGAATCTGTAAACAGAGAGGACAATTTGATAGTTGCCAGAGGGGAGGGGTGGATGGTGAGGGGGGAAGGGCAAAATAGGTGAAGGGGGTGGGAGATAACTGGCTTCCAGCTATAGCATTAATAAGTCATGGGGATAAAAGGCACAGCATAAGGTATACTGTCAATGATATTGTAATAGCATTTTATGATGAGAGGTGGTCGCTATACTTGTGAGTATAGAATAATGTTTAAAATTGTTGAATTGCTGTGTTGTACACCTGAAACTAATGTAACATTGTGTGTTAATTACACTGAAATAAAAAACCTTAGAAAACTTTCACTGAAAAAAAAAAAAAACCAGTAGGGCTCAGCTACAAAGGGGAACAGTGTAGTTAGAGTAAGAGAGTAATAAATACAGATACTTGGTAAAGAAGTTGCTTAGGGATAGGATTGGATGAGTTGGCAGGTTGGCAACCAGGCCTCTGGTTATGGGCCTTGTATTTAGGAAAGTGTGAAAGATATAAAATACCTAGATTAATTGCATCGTTTACACAGTGTGTCTTTGGTTGAGAGGACTGAGACGTGGCTCTTTTGGGACATTCTTCCTACTGATGTAGTTTGACCAGAATCAAGCCAGAAATTCCGTTTTGGTTAGCATGATATTGTCAGCTCTTGCTTCCCTCACACTCCCAGCCAGTTGCCCTCTAAAACTTTACATAGCTTTATCTCTCTTGATCCCAGTCCTTGGTTCGCTCCAGTCCCTGAGCCAGTTCGTTCCGGGGCCAAGAAGAATAGCAATATTGTGGAGTAGGGAAGAAGTTGGTTTGAAGTGAAGTCCTACTGGCCATCAGATTTGAGATTTAACATGCTAGGGGCAAACTCTAGGTACCTGTTGAGCTTTGGAGCTAGTTGTGTCATTTCTGTTTGTCAAGGTTTTCACGGAGTTAGCCTGTCCTGCATCCTTTTCTAGTTGCCCTCCAGGAACAAGAAGCTGCTCCAAAGTAAAATACACCACTGTGAATAGTCCTCTTTCAACTATGGTGCAGGCATTTCCGTCTGACTTCTGCATTATGGCTTGCTGCTTGGGTTCTCTTGTACCATTCCCAGTTTGTCAGTTGGTTCCTCCTGGAATATTATATAAAATGATGATGTCTCTGACCATAGAAAATATATATAGGGGCGCCTGGGTGGCTCAGTGGGTTAAAGCCTCTGCCTTTGGGCCAGGTCATGATCTCAGGGTCCTGGGATCAAGCCCCGTATCGGGCTCTCTGCTCAGCAGGGAGCCTGCTTCCTCCCCCACCTCCTGCTGCCTGTCTTTCTGCCTACTTGTGATCTCTCTCCTCTCTGTCAAATAAATAAATAAAAATTTTAAAATATATGTATGTTTTTAGATTTATTTATTTACTTACTTATTTGACAGAGAGAGAACACAGCGAGAGAGGGAATACAAGCCGGGGGAGTGGGAGAGGAAGAAGCAGGGTTCCCGAGAGCAGGGAGCTGGATGCGGGACTTGATCCCAGGACTCTGGGATCATGACCTGAGCCGAAGGCAGACACTTAACGACTGAGCTGCCCAGGCACCCCAGACCGTAGAAAATATTATTTACAGTGTGATTTTAATGTACGACTATGTCTGTTTGCCTGAGTTTGCCATGCCATTTGACGCTGAGCCTTTGGCTATGGTCATTCAAACTAGCCTCAGCTGAGATACTTTTTCTTAGCCTGCAGTCAGAGTTATAGTGTGGTACGCTGAGCTGTGTCGGTTCATTTTTTCTCTACCTGCTGTTTCTGTTTTTTAGTTGTGTCAGTCTTGGCATATCACTTGCTTCAGGCTCTTCCTGATAGAACTAGAATAGTGGGAAGTACAGGATTTCAAATGAGAAAGACTGAGTTCAGATCCTAGTTTGCTATTTTCTCTTTGCATCACCTTTGAGAAATAACTACACTTTGTTAAATCTCAGTTTCTGCATCTTTTAAGATAAAAATGTCTCCCTTGCAGAGTAGATTGATGATTAAATGAGAATGCATGTGAAAAAGCTTTGAGACTGTAAAGCACTATGCAAATGTTAATTTTATTGTCATTTTTGTTTTTTTTCTCACTAAAGAAGTTGCAGATAATCATTGTGACTTGGAGTAGAATCTTGAATTGACCCTGACGGGTCTTTGAGCTGCTTTGGCTTTCAAATGACTGGTTGAGCTGATGGAGGCCACAGGGAGAGACTTGGCAGGACTTTGGATAGATTTTTTTTTCCATGTTGTGATGGACGCTCCCTTTCTCAAGGACAGGGAAAATGCTTATTTTTTTTTATTCTGTACCTAGAATGCAGTCTACCAAATCAGAATTAATTGGTACTGATTAACATGGCTATCTGAATAGAGTAACTCCTTTAGGATGCATTTCATTTAAATTAAATTGACTGAAATCATGCCGTAAATCAGTTTATTTCAGTAGTTAGGAAGATAATCACATTCTTTCAAAATGTACAATCTTGCTGGATATAACCTTAATACAGCATGTTGTCTTCAGATCTCAGGAATAAGCTGTATTTATAGCAGCTCTTTTCTGAGCTTCTCCCAGAAGCAGGTCTCTCTCGTTCACAGTGTAAGCCAACCATTCAGCTTTGTGATGTCTACTACTTACTCAGCTTTGCTGACTGCATTTTGTCCTAAAGCACTGCGGTGCTGTCATTGCCTCAGCTGGTGTCAATCAAGTTGCTCAACTGACTGACATTGAAAGTATATTTTGAAAGGACCAGGATTATATTGACAGAGAATAAATTATATAAAACATTAAGAAAACATTCACAAATCAAAATTAATGTCTTCGCAATCTTATGTATTATGTAACCACAAGTTATGATTAGTATTCTACTAAAGTATTTGAGTTTTTTTTAAAAGGAACTCAAATTAAAAATTTATATTGGGTTTTGGTTTTCTTTTCAAAAATGTTTCAAGAATCTGTTTTTAGGGATACCTGGATGGCTCAGTCTGTTGGGTGTCTGCCTTCAGCTCGGACTGAGATCGAGTCCCGAGTCAGGCTCCTTGCTTGGAGGGGAGCCTGCTTCTCCCTCTCCCTCTGCCTGTCGCTCCTACTGCTTGTGCACTCTTTCTTTGTCATATAAATAAATAAAATCTTTTTAAAAAGAATCTTTTTAAATAACACTTGGATTCTTAAAAACTTCTTAAACTTTCCTAATTCTTTTTTTTATTGAGGTATAATTGACATACACAATATAAGTTTCAGGTGTATCATAATGATTTGGTTATTATATGTATTGTGAAATGATCACCATAACAAGTTTAGTTAATATCTGTCACCATGCATAGTTATAAATGTTTTTTCTTATGATGAGAACTTTTAAGATTTACTCTTTTAGCAACTTTCAAATGTGCAATACAGTATTATTAACTACCATTACCATGCTGTACATTACATCCCCATGACTTAATTTACTTTATAAACTAGAAGTTTGTACCTTTGACTCCTGTTACCCATTTTGCATCCCCCCACCTGCAACCACCAGTTTGTTCTCTGTATCTATGAGCTTGTTTTCTTGTTTGTTTATTTATTTATTTGAGAGAGCACGAGCAGAGGGAGAAGCAGGCTCCCCAGAGAGCCCGATGCGGGGCTCGATCCCAGGATCTTGGGATCACGACTGCGATCGTGACTGACTGAGCCACCTAGGCGCCTATGAGCTTGGTGTTTTTTTTTTTTTTTAAGATTCCACATATAAGAGAGATTATATAATACTTGTCTTTGACTTATTTCACTTAGCAGAATGTCCTTAAGGTCTATCTATCTTGTTACAAATGGCAAGATTTCCTTCACCTTTTATCATTGAATAATATTCCATTGTATGTGTGTGTGTGTGTGTGTGTGTGTATATAATAATTTCTTTATTCATTTGTTGATGTATATTTTAGGTCGTTGCCATATTTTGGCTATTGTAAATAATACTTCAGTGAATGTTGGGGAGCATATATTTTTTTCAAGTTAGTGCTTCATTTTCTTCAAATAAATACCCAGAAGTGGAATTGCTGGATTATATGGTAGGTTTATTTTTAATTTTTTGAGGAACTCCATACTGTTTTCTGTAGTGGCTACATCAATTTATGTTCCCACCGACAGTGCACAGGGGTTCATTTGTCTTCACGTCCTCGCCAACACTGGTTATCTCTTGTCTTTTTTTTTTTTTAAAGTAGGCTCCGTGCCCATTGTGGGGCTTGAACTCATGACCCTGAGATCAAGAGTCCCATGCTCTACTGACTGAGCCAGCCAGGTGCCCCTGTTTCTTAGTCCTTTTGATATTAGCCTTTCTAACAGATGTGAAATGCTAACTCATTGTGATTTTGATTTTCATTTCCCTGATGATTAGTGATGCTGAGCATCTTTTCAGGCATTTGTTGACTTTCTGTATGTCATCTTTGGAAAAATGTCTATTCAGATCCTGTGCCCATTTTTAAATTGGATTGTTTGGTTTTTTTTGCTTTTATTTTTAAAATTTTTTATTTTTTTGCTTTTGAATTATAGAAGTTCTTTATATATTTTGAATATTACTCCCTTATCAGATATATGATTTGCAGGTATTTTCTCCCATTCTAAACTTTCTTAATTCTGTTATTGGTATTTTGAGAAAGGGCTGTAATATATATGTTTCTCAGCCTAACACTTGCCTAACTTACAAGAATCAGGATATTTAATATTAGTCTTTCCACGATCTATTCTATGGGAGTAGGGAAGCTGGAGGGGTTTTTTTTGTATCTATTTCATCACCTGAGATGTACGAAATATATATGGTATATTTTCCCTATTACCTCTGCTCATGCAGTGTGTTCTAAAGATTCCATGAACTGTAAAAAATATATTTGAGTATGTTTGAGCATAATTTGCTCTGTGAAGTCTTTATTATTTTTTTTATTAAGTAATCTCTATGCCTCACATGGGGTTTGAACTCACAGCCCTGAGATCAAGAGTTGCATGCTCCAGCTGAGCCAGCTGGATACTCCTTGCTTTACCCCTGAAGTCTTAATGTGAGTCTATTTTCTGATGCTTAATTGACAGTTTTTCATTTAGCAGATTTTCATTTAGCAGTTTTTCATTGTAGCATGTTAAAAGTTCTTTCAGGGGAAGGGTGGGTGGGAGGGATGAGGTGGCTGGGTGATGGACACTGGGGAGGGTATGTGCTATTGTGAGGAAAAAAATAATGTAAAAAATTCTTTCAGAAAGTGCTCTGTAGTGCTTAGTATTATTATGAATATTAACATTCTCGTTAGTCAATGCTCAAAAATCCAAGAAATTAGAGACATGTAGAGGTTATACAGACCTCTGTTACATGAGTTTGGAAAAATCTCAATTTGATAGTATGAAAGGCATCAATTGTGATTTTACATCATGCTTCGTTTTTAAGGAATTCTTTAACCTTGTAAGATTCAGTTATATGGAGTCTGGAGCTCAGATTGTTGAGAAAATGGTGACATCATTTGTACAGATTCAATAACTGGTTAATGTTGTTGCTAATTGGGCATGTCATTTTTTTCTCATAAAGTAAGGTCAAGACTTCAGAGCCAGCATTGTTAGTTATGTCCATCTAATGCTTAAAACTATTAAGTATTTCAGTTTTACAGGGCACATATATGTCTCCTTTCAAAATTTCTACATTTTCTAGTTTTGGAGACGTCGTTAATTTCTATTTTGTAGTTTTAAGGTGACCTACCTGTGAAGTCAGTACATTTTACTTTCTGAGAATGAGTGATGATTAAGTTATAAACAAGTGACTCTAATGGAATACAAATTTTATTTGAAAATTGTATTTTACCCTTAGCTACGTGAAGCTTTATTTGCAGTTTGGTTTTTAAAGTTAATTCAAATTTCTTCATGCTATAATCATTTTACCAAAGATCTAGGAACAGATTTCAAAATGATTTGCTACTTTTAGCCAATGGTAATATGGTTCACAGCAGTTTTACCATCCATTATTATTTCAGAAATTGTTGAAAACCTGATTTTAAGAGATAATTCACCCAGCATACCTGACGCAGTTGACAGACTATTTACCGACATAGCAAATATCAACAGGGAGTCTATGGCTGAAATACAGGATGCTCAGGTTGGTATAAAAATAATTTTGTTTATGATAATTTTTTACAAGATTTTATTTTTAAAGGATTTATTTATTTATTTGAAAGAGTGAGCGCAAGAGAGAAAGAGCAGTGGAGGGGGGCAAGAGGGAGAGGGAGAAGTGAACTCCACACTGACCCACTTTACAGGGAGGCTGATGTGGGGCTTGATCCTGGGACTCCAGGATCATGACCTGAGCCGAAGACAGATGATTAAGCGACTGAGCCCCCTGGCTGCCCCCGAAAGATTTTATTTTTAAGGAATCTCTATACCCAACATGGGGCTCAAGCTCACAATCCGGAGACTAAGAGTTGCATGCTCCACTGACTGATCCAGCTAGGTGCCCCTGATAAATTTGGATAATTCACTATTTTAATTAATGTCCTGTGTAAGTAAAAAATAGTCTTCATGATTAACCATTATAAGACATAGAAATCTATTTCTGGATTTTCAAGCCTAATGGCTTAATAACAGCTAAAACAAAGAATAAATGATATAAAGCAGCATAATTAATTGCTCAGTTATGTGAAACTTAATGAATATAGAAATTCAAAGAGGGAAGAGATCAACGTAGACTGTAATAGTTGCTGAAAGCTTTGTGTATGTTCCTGGTGAGACTGAACTGGATTTGAGTTATGTAAAGACAATGGGAGGAGGTTTATTAGATAAAGCCACTAGTATGAATAAAACTGTATAGATAGGAATTAACAAGTTGTGTTCGTGGGAGAGTCAAATAATTACTCTTAACAGTGGGTATATTTTGAGGGAAGCAATGTAGAATGGGACTAGATTACGGAGGGCCTGTAAATGACCCACAATAGTCACAGAAGCATAAAACATGCAAGAAAAATGATATCATTGGAGGTGGACGGTATTTTAACTGGTTAAGAAAATGTTTTTCTTACCCAGGTTGAAGAAATGGCAGTAAACCTGTGGAACTGGGCAGTCACCAAGAGAGTAGGTTTGGTTATAAGTGAAGAGCAGAAAGCTAAACGTACGTATGTATTTTGTGACTCATGGTATTATAATACTCATGGTAGTATTTTTATTATACATTAGTAGTATTTTTATTATACATTAAACTGTTCCTGCAATTTAAATAATATTTTGACTAGTTATGGATGGATATTAAAATAAAACTAAACAAAAAATGACCCATATGTAGAAGTTTCTTAAGCAAACATCCTGAATTTTATGATTTTTTTCCAGATTAATAAAAGCATCATTGCAAGAAATAGTCTGGTGGTGAACAACAAAAATGATTAAGGGGTGGGAAAATGAGAACTTGAGGAAATATTAAAGGACATGGATTATCTTCCCGGGAGAGGAGATGGTCAGCATCTTCAGGCTTCTGAAGGACTATCAAATAGTAGTTTCTTTCTCCATTAATAATTGAGATATGTTGCCATGTGAGGGATTTAGATTTAAAAATCATTAAAGAATAATTTCCTCACGGGATGGGTTGGTGAACTTTGGACTGAGTTACTGAGAAAATTATAGAAGTTTTTTCTACCTGTGAGAGCAAACAAAAAGAATAACAACAAAACAAAAGCCCTAAACCAAACTCATCTGCTTGGGTGCGTTATATGTAGTCCACTCTCTGGCAGAGTTCTAGTGCTTTAGCTAAATGGCTGGATGTAGTGTGCTGACAGTTACCAATTTCCAACAACGATAGTGACAGTTAATGCATTTATGGAAAGTATATTGCCCCATTATAAAGGGTACATCGAGCTAAAATGTGAATCTCTGGACTGCTTGGCTTTGTAAGGACAAATGAATTTTATCTGTATGCAGCATGTAGAATTCATTGCTCAGGGTTTATCTTTATGAATACAAACCAAACTGTAAAATTTCAGTGTAGATCTAGGGTATTTAGTGGTTAATATAGTTAATAATATACTTATTTATTAGTCCATTTGTCTATTAGGATGTTTAGAGAATAGTTCTACCTCTTTAAGTCTCAGATAAATGTTGATATTGCTCCTTGGAGCCTTTGATCCTGTAAGTTATGGGGAGGGAAGAGTTAGAAATTTATCTGTTGGAGTAACTTAGTACACAAACTGTGTGATACTAAAATCTAAACTCCTACTGTTCTGTATATCAGGGAATATTGTTCTAGCTGTTTTTCATTATTTGTCAAATAGTAGAGATTTGGTAGATGGACCTCTCCCAATGTACTGACTGTTCGTATGTAGCAGTTCTTAATTAGACATTTGGATGCTTATTCTGTGTGTAGTCATTTTAAGAAACAGTGGAAAACAGGATGCAGTGTAGGAAGCCTCTGATTTAAGAGTTTTATTCCAAGAATATGTTGATTAGAAGATATTTTGCCTCCTTATGTGATGAAAAAGTTACCGAGATTTATAACCTACAATTTTTTGTTATTGGGAAGAATTACAGAACACTGAACAGAAACAGGAAAGCCAGAAGTAGAGGAATGACTTGTAAATTTTAGTTTTAGACCTGTTGCATTTGAGGTGACAGTAAGTTTGGAGATACGAGACTAGAGCTTATGAGAAAGGTCAGGTTGCCTAGAGATTTGGTAATTATTCACATGGAGGTGACTGTTGAAGCCACATGAGTAGCTGAGTTCTCTGAGGGAGAAAATAAAGAGCATCTATTCTTTTTTTTACATTTTTTAAAATTTTTTTTTAAGAGCATCTATTCTTAAATGTTGGTATAAATAAGAATCACCTGTGGAGTCTGTTAAAATGCAGATGCTCAGGCTCCACCATTGGAGGCTTTGATTTATTAGGTTTAGGATAAAACCTGGGCGTGTATATAATTTGAAAACTGTTCTCATGCACACCAAATTTTAAGAACAGAGTAGTGAGATTTTTACCTTGACTCTGGCTGTCAAGGACTAGGAAAAAAAATAATGAGGATAGGAGACCAGCAGTAACAGTCAAAATATTCTAGAGGAGACTCTCTATCCATTTATTGAGTATCTACTCCTTATAGGTATGTCATACCATATTATGGCAGGCAGTACATGAAAGGGACAAGGTAAGACTCCAGAAGAAAAATACCAGGCATACATTATGCTGGAGGATCTGGGAAAGAGTAGATTAACAACAAGAATAAGGAATTCACAGATGCCAGAGGATACAACACTGTGTTTTCCGAAGTCAGTTGAAATATCAAGCTTTGGGTACAGATGGAGCAGAGTAAGACAGATGTAAGGAGTCAGACAGCAAGCACCTAACCAATATGTTTGTAATATAGAGGGGCCAAGAACAGGATGGTGAGAAGACAAAGTCAAAGCAGCAGCAACAAAGAAAGCATCATTATACTGAAGTAGCGTTCTGTCTTGGTCTCAGCTGCCTTTGGCCTGAAGGCTTATTGATGGTAACTATAAACAGCCAGGTCAAGAATGTGGGGATGGGAGCAAAGTTCTTAGACTAAGGCATTTCCCATGTGGAAAATGGGACACTTTTCAATGCTGAACCAAGATAGTGTGAGGCGAAGGAAGTAACAGTTTGTAGAAAAGATCTTATTTATTTATTTATTTGAGAGGAAGAGAGTAATAGAGAGTGCGCACACATGCGATCAGGGGGAGAGGCTGAGGGAGAGGAAAGAGAGAATCCCAAGCAGACTCTATGCTTAGTGCCCTGCCTGAGGTGGGGCTCGGTCCCACAACCCTGAGATCATGACCTGAGCTGAAACCAAGTTTCGGAAGCTTCATAAGCTGAGCCGCCCAGGCGCCCGGAAGTAGCATTTTTTTTTTTTTTTTTTAAAGTTATGGTCATTGTGAGATGTTGCTGTGAAGTCAGGGAAGGTGATCTTTGGTAGTGCAATTTCAGTAAAGTGGTAAGGATGCAAAACAAATTGCAGGGGCTTAAGGAGATGAGTGAGTAGCAAGAAAATAGAGGTAGTAGACCATTCAATTTAAGACGTTTGTTTTTGAAAGAAAGAGAGGTGGGATAAAAACTTGAAGCACAGTGGGGTTAGTTGATGTTTTCGAAGGAAGAGAAACATGCTTGAAGGCAGAAGGAAAAGAGTAAATTGAGAGGGAGGTACTGAAGCTATCTTTGGAAAGGGAAAATGATTGAGAGATCAGGTTCCTTGAGAATACCGAAGAATTAGTAAACTTCGGAAAAAATAAAGGAAACATTTTCAAAACTGGAAAAGCAAGATGGTACAAGTATATGATTAGGAGTTATTTTCTTGGGAGTTTTTTTCAGAAACAAACTTTATTAAAGGATGAATAGGATTTATATTTCATGATGGGTAATGAGAATCTGACTTCAGTTACCCCATAATTTCATCCGGGCAAATCTCTTTCAATGGAATATTAATTGAAAATGGTATTAATACAGGCTGAATGGCTGCTGAGATCTAACATCAAAGCAACTAGTTCAGTTATTTATGAAGTTATCTTTAAAAATTTGACATGTTCTGGGGCGCCTGGGTGGCTCAGTGGGTTAAAGCCTCTGCCTTTGGCTCAGGTCATGATCTCAGGGTCCTGAGATCGAGCCCCACATGGGGGGTGTGTCTCTGCTTAGTGGGGAGCCTGCTTCCCCCTCTCTCTCTGCTTGACTCTCTGCCTACTAGTGATCCGTGTCTCTGTCAAATAAATAAATAAAATCTTTAAAAAAAAATGGACATGTTTTATGATGAGAGGAACTCTGTAGATAAAGAGCTCACAGTTATTCAGACTTTCTTATTTTTGGGGGAAATGAACTGTATAATGAAGATAATCTATATTTTCTAAGTTATACTTCAAGAACTTTTACATCATCAACAGAAAATAATGTATTTAGAAAGATTCACTGTTTAGGGGAATAAACTATGCTGATGTTTAGAAATTTTGTGAGATGCTGAATAGCTTTCTTTTTTAAAAGATTTTATTTATTCATTTGTCAGAGAGAGAGAGAGAGAGCGAGCGCGAGCACAAGTAGAGGGAGCAGGCAGAGAGAGAAGCGGGCTCCCAGCTGAGCAAGGAGCCCAATGGGGGGCTTGAGCCCAGGACCCTGGGATCATAACCTGGGCTGAAGGCAGACGCTCAACTGACTGAGCCACCTAGGCGCCCCTGTTGAATAGCTTTCAATTCTAGTTTTACTTAAAATTATTTTACTGTCAGCCTAATACATACAGAAACATCACATGGAAGTAGGTATCTTCAGTGAGTCTTCAGAATTTAAGACCTGCAGAACTTAAAGTTTGAAAATTAAGTATCTGTCTGCCTGGAGCATTAAGCAAATAATTCATTTGATAATTTTCAGCTCATTTACTTTTGATAATTGATTTTTGAAAAAGGACTTCATAGTTATTGTTTTCACAAGGCAAGTTTCACCTAGCTCCTCTTTTCTTTTTATAAGTATATAAACGAATGGATGTTTTGTGTTGATGGGTGTCTGATTACTGTTTTGCAGTGCGACATGTCGCTTGCAAGCTGGTGTGCATGTGCGGGGGCTCATCTGCTTCAGAAGAAGCTATTCGAAGACAGATTTTGGTAAGTCCTAATTAAAGGTGGAGAAAGTGCAGATGCAATGAAGTAGCCATTACCCCTATGAAGATGGTTGACGCTAGTGTGACCCGGAAAGGGGGTTATATCCTTTAGTGCTAACCATGTTCCTTTTATGGTATTTGTACCTATTACAATTAAAGGTCTCAGCAGTACTATCATTATTACAGTGATTCAGTGGACTAAGTATTGAACTTAAATTCAGGATTTATGGTAAGTAATAAAAAGTAATAGTTCTCTGCTTCATCATTCCCTATCCCACTCTTGCTCCCTAGAGGCAAGTGTTACTTTTTAGTGGAAAATATTTTTTCCAGTGTTCTAAAATAGTATTTTATTGAAAAGCTCAAATGTGCACACAGAATAGGTAAGATAGTGTAAATGGTTTCCCCATTTACCTATCACTCAGCTAGAGTAATCGCCAATTCCTGACCACTCATTCTTTTCTATAGCTCCTCCAACAGCAAACCCCTGATCCCATGGATTATTTTGAAACAAATAGAAAACACATCATTTTGTTTGTAAATATTTCAATATGTGTCTCTAAAAGAAAAGATGTCTTTTTTTTAATAAAGATTTTATTTATTTGAGAGAGAGAACATGAGCGGGGCAGAGGGAGAGAGAGAAGCAGACTCCCCACTGAGCTGGATCTGGTTTCTGGGCTCGATCCCAGGACCCCAAGATCATGTCCTGAGCCAAAGGCCAACACTTAACCTACTGAGCCATCCAGGTGCCCAGACAAGGTGTCTTTTTTTAGTCAAATAAAAACCCAATGCCTGGGATCACACCTGATAACATTTAACAAAGATTTCCTAAAGTCATCAAATACCCAGTCTTCCCCTCCTGCCTTCATGTTCCCACACTCTCAGACTCTCACTCTCTCACTCTCACACTTGCTCCTGCTCACTTGTGTGCTCTCTCTTTGCTTCTCCTTCCCTCTCTCCAGTTGGTTCCTTAGAACCAGGGTTAAAGAAAGTCCACACCTCCTATTTTGTTAATACGTCTCTTTCAATCTACATGTTTCCCCCTCCTTTGTTTTAAAGCTGTTGAATAAATGTATTTGTTGAAGAAACAAGGTTGGTTGTCTTATAGAGTTTCCTAAATTCTGGATTCTGGTGACTGCATCCTTAAATAATCTTTTTTTTTTTTTTTTAAAGATTTTATTTATTTATTTGTCAGAGAGAGAGAGAGCGCACAAGCAGGCAGAGTGGCAGACAGAGGCAGAGGGAGAAGCAGGCTCCCTGCCGAGCAAGGAGCCCGATGTGGGACTCGATCCCAGGACCCTGGGATCATGACCTGAGCCAAAGGCAGCTGCTTAACCAGCTGAACCGCCCGGGCGTCCCTGGTGACTGCATCCTTATGGTATCATTTAATATAGTCTTCTGTCTCCTGTTTTTCCTGTAAACTGGTAGGTAGATTTAGAAACATGATTTGATTCAGGTTGTTTTGTGAAGAATAATTCATAGGCAGTATGGTATACTTCCATGTGGCATCTTTTTGTCTCTTTTGTTGTGTTAGTGCCCTTTGATGATTATTGTCCCTGGGTCCATTATTTCTGTAGGGATTTGCACATTCTACTTCTGTATTCCTTCTTTGTTTATTGATTGGAATGGAGAGAAACTTTCCCTCATGAACTATTTGGTTCCCTTGACGACGTATACCTTTATAAGAAAGGATAGTCTTCTTTCCCCCGCCTTTTTTTTTTTTTTTGGCAGTCTTCAGAATGAGTTGGTTATCTAACATCTTTAAATGATCAGGTAGATTTTTTTTAAAAAATAGTGTCATTGTTAAATCATGGATTTTAACATTTGTAATGCATTTCAGTTCATTTTAGTTATTATTCTTACCGAAGCACCTATCTTTGGCCAGAAATAGCCTCTTGAAGTGATTCTGAAGCCTTTTGACACTACTCCAGTAATCTCTAATAGTAAAACTGAAATAATACTCCAAATTTGATTTCTGATATGACAGGATATCCGTTCGTGTTTTGTATAGTTCCTGCCCTTGTCTTTCCTCAAACGAGCTCTGTTTCCTTTTAGTGGAGAATGTTATTTAGAAACCATAATCTGGAAATTACAAGTGCTTATTGCTACTGCATTGGTCTTCATTTATAGACTTTTTTTTACTAGACACAGCTATGAAATACGTACTTTTTTTTAAAGATTTTATTTATTTATTTGACACACAAAGAGAGAGATCACAAGTAGGCAGAGAGGCAGGCAGAGAGAGAGGGAGAAGCAGGCTCCCCGCTGAGCAGAGAGCCCGTTGCGGGACTCATCCCATGACCCCAAGATCATGACCTGAGCCGAAGGCAGAGGCCTTTAACCCACTGAGCCACCCAGGTGCCCTGAAATACGTATGTTTTTGAAAGAGAAAATATATGAGTTCATAGTGATACTTTTTAAAAGATTTTATTTATTTATTTGAACAGAGAGACAGCGTGAGAGGGAACACAAGCAGGGGGAGTAGGAGAGGGGGAAGGAGGCCTCCCGCTGAGCAGGGAACCCAACGTGGGACTGCATCCCAGGACCCTAGGATCATGACCTGAGCTGAAGACAGCTGCTTAACGACTGAGCCACCTAGGCAACCCCATAGTGATATTTTTAGAGACTTATTGATTGATTGATTGATTGGAGTGAGAGAGTGCCTGTATTAACTGGAGGCAGGGCAGATGGAGATGGACAAGCAGATTCCGTGCTGTCTATAGAGCCCAACATGGGGCTGGATTCCATGACCCTGGATCATGACCTGAGCCAAAACCAAGAGTCAGATGCTCAGTTGACTGAGCCATGAAGGTGCCCCTCATAGTGATATTTCTTTCTTTCTTTCTTTTTTTTTTTTTAGGATTTTATTTATTTGACAGAGAGAGACACAGTGAGTGAGGGGACACAAGCAGGGGGAGTGGGAGAGGGAGAAGCAGGCTTCTAGCTGAGCAGGGAGCCAAGGGCAAATGCTTAACGATTGAGCCACCCAGGGGCCCCGACATAGTGATATTTCTAATTGATATTTAGGATTATAGGATTTTACTTAGCTTCTTGATTTTATATTTCTGTGTCTTTTCCTGGGCCTGACAATCTTGGTGCCTAACAACATTAATATAATGAATAACTGTTTTTTTTAAAGATTTTATTTATTTATTAGAGAGTGGGAGACTGAGAATGAGAGGGGAGAAGGTCAGAGGGAGAAGCAGACTTCCCGCAGAGCCAGGAGTCCGATATGGGACTCGATCCCGGGACTCCGGGATCATGACCTGAGCCGAAGGCAGTCGCTTAACCAACTGAGCCACCCAGGTGCCCGAATAACTGGTTTTATCTAAAAAAATGTGTATTTATAATTGTTTCATAATACATCAATATCAATATTGTTACAAGAATGATTTCTTTCTTTTTAAAGATTTTATTTATTTATTTGACAGAGAGATCACAAGTAGGCAGAGAGGCAGGTGGAGGGAGAGGGGAAAGCAGGCTCCCCACTGAGCAGAAAGCCCGATGTGGGGCTCGATCCCAGAACCCTGAGATTATCACCTGAGCTGAAGGCAGAGGCTTAACCCACTGAGGCACCCAGGCGCCCCTAAGAATGATTTCTAAAAATAGTTCAAGAAATTTTTTTGCACTTTTATTCTTTGCATATATCTCACTAGGGATGTATAGTCAAAGTATTGCTTTATTATTATTAAAATGTATTTTTAAAGATTTTATTTATTTGAGAGAGCATGAGAGAGAGAGGGAGAGAGGATGAGTAGGCAGTGGGGAGGAAGAAGCAGACTCAGGGCTCTATCCAAGAATCCTGAGTTCATGACTTGAGCCAAAGGCAGACACTTAACCAAGTGAGCCACCCCGGCGCCCCTTAAAATATTGTTTTAAAAATACTTGAAATAGGGGGGCGCCTGGGTGGCTCAGTGGGTTAAAGCCTCTGCCTTCGGCTCAGGTCATGATCCCAGGGTTCTGGGATCGAGCCCCGCGTCGGGCTCTCTGCTCGGCAGGGAGCCTGCTTCCTCCTCTCTCTGCCTGCTTCTCTGCCTACTTGTGATCTCTCTCTCTCTGTCAAATAAATAAATAAAATCTTTAAAAAAAAATACTTGAAATAGGGTGCCTGGGTGGCTCAGTGGGTTGGGGCCTCTGCCTTCGGCTCGGGTCATGGTCTTGGGGTCCTGGGGTCGGGTCACGCATTGGGCTCTCTGCTTGGCGGGAAGCCTGCTTCTCCCTCTCTCTCTGCCTACTTGTGGTCTCTCTCTGTCAAATAAATAAAATATTAAAAAAAAATACTTGAAATAATTCCTTTTCTGTGATGAAACTAATTGACTTGATACATAGTTAGATTTATTTATTTGTTTATTTATTTTAAAGATTGTATTTGAGAGAGAGAGCGCGCATGAGTTGGGGGGAGGGGCACAGGGAGAGAGAGAAGCAGACTCCTGGCTGAGCAGGGAGCCCTATGTGTGTCTTGATCCCAGGACCCTGAGATCACGACCCGAGCTGAAGGCAGATGCCTAACCGACTGAGCCACTCAGGCACCCCAGATTCATTTATTTTTGTTTGGTTTTGATTTTTGGCAATTGCTTTTTTCTATCATTATGATTGAATTTTGTTTTATAATTATGTAAAATATTTACATGGTTCCAAAGTCAATTCTACTGAAGTATATTCAGATAAGTCTGTCTTCTATCTGTGTCCTCTCCACCCTGTTCCCTCACTTCCCCTGTGGATAGCTATTTTGTTTTTTATTTATCCTTTTTTTAAAAAATAAAGCAAAAAGGTATATATTCATGTCTTGCCCCACCCCAAAGGTTCTTAGATAAATAGTAGCATTCCATATATATACTTTTTTCCACCTCATTTAATGTTATATCCTAGAGATCACTCCATAGCAGTGTATAGGGATAGTCCTCATTTTTTATAGCTACACAGTATTCAGGTGGTACATGTACCTTATTATGTTCAACCAGCTTCCTTCCATGGATATTTGGGTGGCTGCAGTGAATTCCCTTGTATATATGTTTTTTCTTATTTTAAAGCTACTACTTGTAATTATTTTTGTTTTCACTTCTCATGGTTACCTACATATATTTTAATCATACATTCGTATCACTGTGTTAGTTTGCTAGGGCTGCCATAATAAAATAACACAGACTAGGTGGTTTAGTAGGAATGTATTTTCTCAAATTATTGGCTGGACGTCCAAGATAAATGTGTTTGCAGGTTTGGTTTTTTCTGAAGCCTCTCTCCTTGACTTGCAGATGGCTGCCTTCTCACTGTGTTTTCATATGGCCTTTTCTCTATGCATGCATCTCTGATGTCCCTTTGTGTATCCAAATTTCCCCTTTTTAGGACACCAGTCAGATTAGATTAGGGCCCACCACAGTAGTCTCATTTTAACTTCATCACCTTGTTAAAGGCCCTATCTCCAAATACAGTCACATTATGAGGTACTGGGAATTAGGAGTTCAATATATGAATTTTGGGGGCACCTGGGTGGCTCAGTTGGTTAAGCGACTGCCTTTGGCTCAGGTCATGATCCCGGAGTCCCGAGATCGAGTCCCACATCGGGCTCCCAGCTCCATGGGGAGTCTGCTTCTCATTCTGACCTTCTCCCTTCTCATGCTCTCTCTCACTCTCTCTCTTTCCTAATAAATAAATAAATAAATAATCTTTAAAAAAATATGAATTTTGGAGAGACATAGTTCAGCCTATAATAATAAAAAATAATAAAAATAAAATCTTGATTTATCAGTTTTATATATGATCTATTTTTTTCCTGCTCTGACAGATGAAGATTAATCTTTCTATTATCTATTATCCCCCAACCCCTTCAGTTTTAATTAATTATAATATTTTTAATTTATCCAATGGTAACTTTTTAAAACTTTAAATGTAATATATAATAAAATTTTCTACATCAAAAACTCATGATTTACTATATGTTGGCTAACAACATAAAAAAATAACTTGAAATCCCCTCCCAAACTTTTTCTTTCTCCTTCAATTTTGGAGAGTTTGTTTTTACTTTCCATCCTATGAGGATATTTGTACTTTTGCATTCTCTCTACCTTTCCCTCACCTTTAACTTTCCAACTTCTGTTAACTTCTAATATTTGCATTTTTGGCTTTGTTGATTTCAAAGATAGAAAACTAAAAGGAGCATTTTACTGATTGCGACAGCTATTCGATTCTGTTTATAATGCTAGTTCTCTTTGTTTCCATCTGTTAATTCTCTTGGTTCTGTTTCCTTAGATATTCTTCTGTTTGTTGAGTGTGATGTCCGTTCATGGGGTTAGTTTCTGAACCTCACTTGTTTGGTGATTCTTGCTCATAATTGATTGGAGATTCCTTGATAGTCTGTGAGTACCGTGTCACACTATTTACCAGACCCCGAATTGAGTGACTGATCAAGAGGTAGGGCTGAATGTTTTGCATTGGCCTGTGTTATCAACCACCTGGTTATCAGCCACCTGTTTTTCTCTCGCCTAAGTGATTGTACTCACTGTTCCTTCCTGGGGAGGAGGGAAGGCACCTCTTGGTGGGGAAGCCAGCTGCCTAATACTACTGTTCACATCCAGGATGTTTTCTGCATTTTGCATTTTTGTGCATTTTGGTATGTGGGCTTTTGTTTTGTCCCATTTGCTATTTTTCAGAGGTTCCTCATAATTTCAGGTAAATGAAAATCCCCCTTACTTTCCAGGACTCTTATTAAATAAAAAAATACATATATATTTTCTTATTTCTAGGGAATATATATATTTGTGAGCGCGCGCGCATGTGTGTGTGTGTGTGTGTATATATATATATATATGTTAAATCCTTAGGGATTATGTGTATCATTATATATATATGACATATAGTTTCTAGGGACTTATAGGATATAAAATTTATACTAAAGTTTGTAGTATACTTATATCCTATATGTAAATTTATAGTAAAATGTACAGTATATTATATTTTATACATGCACACATACACACACACATACACATCATTTCTAGGGATTTGTAGAAGGGGTAGAGCTGTAGTATGTGCTCATTTCTCCCATTTTGATTCAGTTCTTGCTTGCTTCCAAAGCATTTGTGTATATTACATAGCAACTATATATTTAGATATCTGTCAGTTATAATACTGTGAGCTTCTTTACTGTGCATGGCTTATAAAGGATACTTAACAAACATTTGTTGGCCTAATAAAAATTTTTTGAAGATATAATTAAAAACTAGAACCAAGGTGTATTGAGTTATAGTCTGATGCTTATCATATAACTTGCTTCGAGTATGTGAAGAATTAATTTTTCAGAACTTTCTATTCCTACCTAAATTATCCCACTATTTTCTTTTAATAATTCTTAGAAAATGTGTTTTCAAGTCTATTAATTTTTTTAAAGATTTTATTTATTTACTTGAGAGAGAGAGAAAGAGAGAGAGAGTGCATTAGAGGGGAGAGGTCAAAGGGAGAAGCAGACACCCCACTGAGCAGGGAGCCTGATGCGGGACTTGATCCTGGGACTCCAGGATCATTACCTGAGCTGAAGGCAGTTTCTTAACCAACTGAGCCACCCAGGTGCCCCAAGTCTATTAATTTTTTATTATTGCTTTTCTTGAGACCATTTCTATTAAATTACGGAGTTCAGAACAGGACATAGAACTATAATAAATGCTGTTATTTTTTTTCTGGGGATTACACTATGGAATATGGGTAGAGGATTAAATGTTTAATACCCTCTTCAACCAGTTGGGAGGAGTTGTGAATTTTTTTTTTAAGATTTTATTTATTTATTTGACACAGAGAGATCACAAGTAGGCAGAGAGGCAGGCAGAGAGAGAGGGGGAAGCAGGCTCCCCACCGAGCAGAGAACCCGATGCGGGGCTCAATCCCAGGACCCCAAGACCATGACCCGAGCTGAAGTCAGAGGCTTAACCCACTGAGCCACCCAGGCGCCCCAGGAGTTATGAATTCTTTAAAAAATTATTTTCTAACTTCTTTCTTCCAGATGAATATGAAAACAGGAAAAGGGTGGGTGGATGTTGGAAATGCTGTGATTGCTGATCAGTTTTTTCAAGCTGCCATGGCTGTAAGTTTACCATTGATTTTGAGCTGTAGCAATTATTAGTAACAGTTGTGGGTACTCTCATCATGACATTGTACTGTGGTTTTATTTTCCAGGGTCTGGAGCAGTTATATGCCAAATTAACGCAAAGAAGCTCCACTGAGGTCCACATGACTTTGCAGAAGATTGCTGTGGAGAGGGATCTTTTCAAAGTGCTCTCTTACCAAGCGGAGGCAGTAGGTATCATGGTCACTACAGCTGTACAGTGGGGTGTTTTGTATATGTATATGCAAAGTGATGAGATACAACTTATTAGAAGAAAATCAGGTGTCATTGACCTTTTATGTAGGATATTATATTTGACCTTTTATCCCCATTTTATATCTGAAGGTAACATTACTAATGGTGATTAGTATCTGTGTGGGGGTGGATGAAGTTAGAAAGGCTGATAGGTAACTAAACATTTTCATGCATCAGTTATGCAGTTATATGCAATCACTGCATATAACTTCTGTCATTTCTTTATGGCAGTAGCCTTGACTTGAAACACCTCTCTGTGACTCTCTCTTACATTAACAGTCTGCCTAAAATAATTGCCTGAAAAGTGTCTCCTCATTTGCAGTTGTTCTGAGTTGTTTACTGAGGTTTTCTCAAAGTCTGCTGCTATCTATGTTTAAAATTGTACTTTATCTTTGTTTGGCTTATGGGTTTCGTCCTTTGTCACCATGCAGTTAGGTATTCATTTTTAGTTGACAAAATGTAAGCCATGATGAGTTTGCTCTCTGTAAAATTATGTAACTCTAGAAATGAAAAAGAGACTTTAAAAATCATGTAGTATAATCCTCTTATTTTTGTTTTTAATATTTTTATTGAGATGTAATTCATATACTACAAAATTCACACATTTAAAATGTAGAGTTCAGTGATTTAGTATATTCACAGAATCATGCAATGTTCAACATAGTCAAGCCAGCAGAAGGAAGGAAATAATGAAGATTAGAGAGGAAATAAATGATACAGAAACTAAAAAAAACCCAGTAGAACTGATAAGCCAGGAACCGGTTCTTTGAAAAGATTAATAAAATTGATAACCTGTGTCCATACTTAACCAAAAAGAAATGAGAAAGGGCCCAAATAAATGAAGTCATGAATGAGACAGGAGAAAAAACCAACATCACAGAAATAAAAATAATTGTAAGAGAATATTAATGAAAAACTATATGCCAACAAATTGGGCAACCTAAAAGAAATGAATAAATTCCTAGAAACATATAAACTACCAAAACTGAAACAGAAAGAAATAGAAAAATGTAACAGACTGATAAACCAGTAAAGAAATGGAATCAGTAATTGAAAAACTCCCAACAAACAAAAGTCCAGTACCAGATGCCTTCATAGGTGAATTCTACCAAATATTTAGAGAAGAGTTATTAATAAGGGCGCCTGGCTGGCTCAGTCTGTGGAACATGCAACTCTTGATCTCAGGGTCTTAAGTTTGAGCCCCCTGTTAGGTGTATAGTTTACTAATAAATAAAATTTTTTATAAAAAAAAAGGGGAAGAGTTAACACCTGTTCTCAAACTATTCCAAAAAACAGAAAAAGAAGAAAACTTCCAAATTCATTCTGTGAGGCCCACGTTACCCTGATACCAAGGCCAGATAAAGACTACTAAAAGGAACTTCAGGCCAATATCTCTGATGAACATGCTGTAAAAATTCTCAACACAATACTAGCACACGAAATCCAACAATACATTAAAAAAATCATTCACCACAATCAAGGGTTTTTCAGGATTGCTTTGGCTATTTGGGGTCTTTGGTGGGATTTATTATCAAGTGGGATTTATTCCTAGGTTTTAAGACTAGTCAATATTTGCAAATCAGTCAACATGATACACCACCTTAAGGGTAAAAGAAAGGATAAGAATCATATGATCATTTCAACAGATGCAGAAAAAGCATTTGACAAAATACAACATCCATTCATGATAAAAACCCTCAACATCTCCCTCTCCATCTGCTGCTGCTCTCTCTTTCTGTCAAATAAATAAATAAAATCTTTATAAAAAAGGCATCCACATTGTTAAATATGATGTCAAACTTCCACTATTTCCAGATGATACAAAATTGTATATAGAAAACCTGAGGGGTGCCTGGGTGGCTCAGTGGTTGGGTCTCTGCCTTCGGCTAAGGTCATGATCTCAGGGTCCTGGGATCAAGCCCCGCATCAGGCTCTTTGCTCAGTGGGGAGCTTGCTTCTTCCTCTCTCTCTGCCTGCCTCTCTGCCTACTTGTGATCTCTCTCTCTGTCAAATAAAAAAAAAAAAAAAAAAAGAAAACCCAAAAGACTCCACCAAAAGACTGCTAGAACTGATTACACAAATTCAGTAAAGTCGCAGGATACAAAATTAACATACAGAATAGAATCTGTTGCTTTTCTATATACCAATAATGAAGCAGGAGAAAGAGAAATTAAGGAATCAATCCATTTAGAATTACACACACAAAAAGGATACCTAGGAAACAACCTGACCGAGGATGTGAAAGACCTGGACTCTGAAAACTATAAAACATTGCGGGAAGAAATCGAAGAGTACACAAAGAAAGGGGAAGACATACTCATGAATTAGAAGAACAAATATTGTTAAAATGCTTATACTACCCAGAGCAATCTACATGTATAAAGCAATCCGTATCAAAATACCACCAGCATTTTTCCCAGAGCTAGAACAAACAATCCTAAAATTTGTATGGAACCACTGGAGATCCCCAATAACCAAAGCAATCCTGAAAAAGAAATGCAAAGCAGAAGACATTACAATTCTGGACTTCGAGTTATATTACAAAGCTGTGGTGATTAACACAGTATGGCACTGGCACAAAATTAGACACATAGATCAATGGAATAAAATAAAAATCCCAGAAATGAACCCACAGCTGTATAATTGATCTTCAAGAAAGCAGGAAAGAGGGGCGCCTGGGTGGCTTAGTAGGTTGGGCCTCTGCCTTTGGCTCAGGTCATGATCTCAGGGTCCTGGAATCGAGCCCCGCATCAGGCTCTCTGCTCGGCGGGGAGCCTGCTTCCCCCTCTCTCTCTGCCTGCCTCTCTGCCTACTTGTGATCTCCTCTCTGTCGAATAAATAAATAAAAATCTTTAAAAAAAAAGAAAGCAGGAAAGAATATCTAATAGAGAAAAGACAGTCTCTTCAATAAATGATGTTAGGAATACTGGACAGCTACATGCTGAAATCTTGCCATTTGCAGTAACATAGATGGAGTTATAGAGTATTAATGCAAGTGTAATAAGTCAGAGAAAGACAAATACTGTGATTTCACTCATGTGGAATTTAAGAAACAAATGAGCGAAGGGAAAAAAATAAGAGAGACAAACCAAGAAACAGATTCTTATCTCTGGAGAACAAAGTGATGTGAGGTGGGCCAGGGAGATAGGTTAAATAGGTGATGAGGATTAAGGAGGGCACTTGTGATGAACACTGGGTGTTGTATGGAAGTGTTGAATCACTACATTGTACACGTGAAACTAACATTACACTGTATGTTAACTAACTGGAATTTAAATAAAAACTTTCCTGTAAATAAGACATTTTCATCACCCCAAATAGAAACCCCTTATCCATAAGCAGTCATTCTCCATTCCTCCTGACCCCAGCCTTAGGAACCACTAATCTTTTCTGTCTCTATAAATTTTGTTGTGATGAGCACTGGGTGTTATACACAACTAATGAATCGTTGAACACTACATCAAAAACTGATGATGTATTATATGTTGGCTAATTGAATATAATAAAACAAATTACCTATTCTGGATATTACATATAAATGAAATCAAGCAATAAGTGTTCTTTTGTGATTAACTTCTTTCAGTTAGCATATTTTCAAGGTTCAGCTATGTTGTAGCCTGTATAGTTCATCTGTTTATTACCAAATAATATTCTACTGTATGAATATACCACATTTTGTTTATCATTCCATTTACTGATTAACATTTGGGTTTTTTTCTAATTTTGAGCTGTTATGAATAATTCTGTTGTGAACATTTATGTACAGACGTTTCTATGTACATGTCTTTATTTTACTTGGATACATATCTAGGAATAGAATGAGAGACTCTCAAGCAGACTCCCTGCTGAGTGCAGGCCTGACATGGGCCTCGATCTCATGACCTTGAGACCATGACCTGAGCTGAAATCAAGAGTTGGATGCTCAACCGACTGAGCCACCCAGGTGCCTTGACAGATTGAATTTCTTTAAGAATTTTGTACTTTTAGCACTTACATTTAGGTCTGTGATTCATTTCAAATTAATTTTTGGGTATAGCTTGAGGTGGGGGGGGTTCTGTGTTCATTCTTTTGCATATGGCTATCCAGTTGTCCCAGCACCATTTGTTGAAAGGATTATTCTTTCACTATTGAATGGTCTTGGTGCTCTTTTTTTCTTTTAAAATTTTTGTTTGAATTCTAGTTAGTTAACAGTGCAGTCTTTGTGCAGTAAGTGATTCTGTCACTTGTATACAACACCCAGTGCTCATAATAACAAGTGCGCTCCTTAATACCATCACCCATCTAGCCCATCCCCCACCCACCTCCCTCCAGCAACCCTCAGTTTGTCCTATATATTTAGAAGTCTTTTATGGTTTGTTTCCCTCTCTCTTTTTCTTTTTCCCCTTCCCATATGTTCATAAGTTTTGTTTCTTAAATTCCACACATGGGTGAAATCATATGGTATTTGCCTTTCTCCGATTGACTTGATTTGCTTAGCATGATACACTCTAGCTCTGTCCACATTGTTGTAAATGGCAAGATTTCATTCCTTTTGATGGCTGAGTAGTATTCCATTGTACATATATAAATGTCTATCCATTCATCAGTCGATGGACATTTGGGCTCTTTCCATAGCTTGGCTATTGTTGATAATGCTGCTGTGAACATGGGGGTGCTTGTACCCCGTTGAATCTGTATTTTTTATAAAAGATTTTATTTATTTGAGAGAGAGCACAAGCAGACTCCTTGCTGAGCAGAGAGCCTGTTGCAGGGCTTGATCCCAGGACGCTGAGATCATGATTTGAGCTGAAGGCAGATGCTTAACTGAGCCACCCACGCGCCCCTGAATCTGTATTTTTGTATTCTTTAGTAAATACCTAGTAGTGCAATTGCTGGATCATAGGGGAGTTTTATTTTTAACTTTTGAGGAACCTCCATATTGTTTTCCAGAGTGGTGGCACCAGTTTGCATTCCTACCAGCAATGTAGGAGGGTTCCCTTTCTCCACATCCACACCAATTAATTTTAGCCATTCTGACAGGTGTGAGGTGATAACTCAGTGTAGTTTTGATTTGTATTTCCCTGATGAGGGATGTTGAGCATCTTTTCATGTGTCTGTTAGTCATCTGGATGTCGTCGTCATCGTCGTCTTCTTTTTTTTTTAAAGTATTGTTTAATAGAGAACACAAGCAGGGGGAGGGGCAGAGGGAGGAGGAGAAGTAGGGAGCCCAATGTGGGCCTTGATCCCAGAACTCTGGGATCATGATCTGAGCCAAAAGCAAGTGCTTAACCGGCTGAGCCACCCAGGTGCCCTGGATGTCTTTTGAAAAATAACTTCATGTTTTCTGCCCATTACTTAACTGGATTATTTGCTTTTTGGGTGTGTTGTTTGATAAGTTCTTTTTTCTTTCTTTTTTTTTTTTAAAGATTTTACCTCTCCATTTGACAGAGAGAGAGAGAGATCACAAGTAGGCAGAGAGGCAGGCAGAGAGAGAGGGGGAAGCAGGCTCCCTGCTGAGCAGGACCCTGAGATCATAACCTGAGCCGAAGGCAGAGGCTTTAACCCACTGAGCCACCCAGGCGCACCTGATAAGTTTTTTTTTTTTAATAGATTTTGGATACTAACCCTTTATCAGACAGACAGATCTTTTGCTAATATTTTTTCCATTCTGTAAGCTACCTTTTTGTTTTGTTGTTTCCTTTGCTGCAGAAGGTTTTTATCTTGATAAAGTCTCAATAGTTCATTTTGACTTTTGTTTCCTTTGTTTCTGGAGACATTACTAGTAAGAAGTTGCTACCATCAGTGTCAAAGAGGTTCCTGCCTGTGTTCTTCTCTAGGATTTTGATGGTTTCCTATCTCATGTTTAGGTCTCTCATCCATTTTGAATTTATTTTTGTGTATGGTGTAAGAAAGTGGTCCAGTTTCATGTATGTTTCCATCTCTCCTATATGTTGGTGTTCAGTTTTCACAATATTGTTTGTTGATGAGACTGTTTTCCATTGGATATTCTTTCCTGTTTTGTCAAAGATTAGTTGACCATAGTTGTTGCTCCGTTTCTGGGTTTTCTATTATTATTTTCTATTATTATTCTTTTATTTCTATTATTTTCTATTATTTTATTAACATATAACGTATTATTTGTTTCAGGGGTATCTATTCTTTTTTTTTTTTAAAAGGTTTTATTTATTTCAGGGGTGCCTGGGTGGCTCATTCATTAAGCATCTGCCTGCGGCTCAGGTCATGAACCCAGGGTCCTGGGATTGAGCCCCACATCAGGCTTCTGCTCAGTGGGAAGCCTGTTTTTCCCACTCCTACTCTCCCTGCTTGTGTCCCATCCCCCATCAAATAAATAAAATCTTGTTAAAGATTTTATTGATTTGAGAGAGAGTGAATGAACAAGAGGGGTGACTGTCAGAGGGAGTAGTAGACTCCCCACTGAGTGGGGAGCTTTTCATGGGACTCTATCCCATGAATATGACCCAAGCCAGAGGCTTAACCAGCTGAGCCACCCAGGTATCCTGGGTTTTCTAGTCTGTTCCAGTAATCTCTGGGTTTGTTTTTGTGCCAGTACCATGCTGTCTTGTTGACTACAGCTTTGTAGTCCGGAATTGTGATGCTTCCAACATTGCTTTTCTTCTTCAGGATTGCTGTGGCTATTTGGGACCTTTTGTGGTTCTATACAAATTTTAGGATTGTTTGTTCTAGCTTTGGGAAAAATGCTGGTGGTATTTTTGGTAGGGATTGCATTAAATGTGTAGCTTGCTTTGGGTAGTATAGACATTTCAACAATATTTGTTCTTCCAATCCATGAGCATGAATGTCTTTCCATTTCTTTCTTTTTTTTTAAAGATTTTTATTTATTTATTTGACAGGGAGAGAGAAAGATCACAAGTAGGCAGAGAGGCAGGCAGAGAGAGAGGGGGAAGCAGGCTCCCTGCTGAGCAGAGAGCCCAATGTGGGGCTCGATCCCAGGACCCTGAGATCATGACCTGTTCCGAAGGCAGAGGCTTTAACCCACGGAGCCACCCAGGTGCCCCTGTCTTTCCATTTCTTTGTGTCATCTTCGATTTCTTTCATGAGTGTTTTCTGTAGTTTTTGGAGTACAGATCTTTTATATCTTTGGTTAGGCTTATTCCTAAGTATCTTACGGTTTTTGGTGTAATTGTAAATGGTATCAATTCCTTGATTTCTTTTTCTGCTTCATTGTTGTTGTATAGAGATGCAACAGATTTCTGTATGTTGATTTTATATCCTGCAACTTTGCTGAATTTTTGTATTCTAGCAATTTTTGGTGGATTCTTTTGGGTTTTCTGCAGAGAGTATCATGCCTTCAGCAAATATTGACAGTTTAACTTCTTCCTTGCTGATTTGGATGCCTTTTACTTCTTTTAGTTTTCTGATTGCTGAGGCTAAGACTTATAGTAGTATGTTAAATAGCAGTGGTGAGAGTGGACTTCCCTATCTTGTTCCTGACTGTGGAGGAAAGGCTCTCAGTTTTTCCCCGTTGAGGATGATATTAGCTGTGTTTCTTATGTGGCCTTCATGGTGTTAAGGTATGTTCTATCTATCCCTACTTTGTTGAGGGTTTTTATCAAGAATGGATGCTGTGTTTTGTCACATGCTTTTTCTTAGTTTATTGAGAGGGTCATATGGTTCTTATTCCTTCTTTTATTAATGTGCTGTATCACGTTGATTGATGTGCAAATATTGAACCACCTTTGCAGCCCAGGAATAAATCCCACTTGATCGAGGGTGGCATCCTTTGTCAAAAATCAGTTGATCATAACTGTGAGGGTTTATTTCTGGACTCTTGATTCTTTTCTTTTGATCTACATGTCAATTTTTATGCCATACCATACTGTCTTGATTGCAGTAGCTATGTAGCAAGTTTTGAAATGAGAAAGTGTGAGTCCTCCAATTTTGTTATTTTTAAGATTATTTTGACCATTTTGGGTCTCTTGTGTTTTCATATGAATTTTTGGATAAGCTTCTTAATTTATGCAGGGAAGCCACCTGGGATCTTGATAGGAATAGCGTTGAGTTTGTAGATGATCTTGAGTAGTATTACTGTCTTATACTATTATCTGTTCTGATTCATGACTATGGGATGTCTTCCCACTTATTTAGGTTTGATTAATTTTTTTTTTGTTTTTTTAGTGGTGAAATGTAAGTTCAGTGAGTAAGTTAGTTGAAGATCTGAGACCAGAACCAAGATTTTCTGACTTTGTGCCTAATGCTTCCTTCCTTGCAAATTAGGTTGACTCTACAAAAGAGAACCCCCTTTTGGCAATTTTGTCTTCCTTTTAATGTTAATATTTTTGTGGGTTATATTAATGTAAGTACTAAAAAATTGATAGGAAGTCCAGTAGGTCTTGGTGTTACCTGTTAACTCTTCTACCAGTTTGCTCCATGTCCTTTACGGACTTGTCCTGCTCTATGTCGGCTGTTACTTTACCTCTCTGAGCCTATAAAATCCAGTATTTAAGAGATCAATTATCTATACACTATAGTTTGACAGAGGTACATTTGGTTTGCTAGTAGTTCAAATGAAAAAGATCTCTGTGTTTTAATTGTCTACAAGCTCAAGTTTTAATCAGCGATGTGATGTAGCTGCAAAAAGTTAGGAGGATCTTAGGCTATATTAATAAATATATAGTGCAAAGGTATAGGTAGGTGTTTTCAACTAGTTAACATCTTGAATACTGTGATCAGCCTAGGCATCACACTTTAAAGTCATCGTTAATAGTCTGGAAGATATATCACATGAAAAATATTTGAGGGATATAGAGATGTCTGCCTGGAAAAAAAGAAGATAGTAGGAATTATAACTCTGTTTAAATATTTTAAGGACTCTCATATCAAAGAAGAATTAAAATCCACAGGATAGAACTAAGAGCTTTGAGAAAGATAGTTTCAAAGTTTTTGGCTCAATGTAAAGTGTAACCTTTTATCAGTGATAATAATCAAATAATACTATAGTTTTGTTGCAAGATGGTAAGTCTGTTGTCATTGAACGACTGCAAGCAAAAGTGTGAACATCCTAAGAATTATATATATTGTAGAAAAGATTCCTTCATTAGTTAGAAAATTAGATTAGATGACCCTTTTGTCCCTTAATACAAAGATTCTATGATTCTAGAAAGTGTTGTAATATTCTTTAGTGTTATGGATGTTGATATCTAAAAATCTTCTTTAGCTTACAGAAATTTATAGTAGTTATGATCAATAATGAGAATTATATAATTCTTGATTTTGGTGATAATGTCTTCAAAATTTGAGATGAAGACTAGTTGTTTTTGCTATAAGTAGACTTTCCATTTTGAAGATTTTTCTCACCTTTAGGGCCTGTGGGTTTTGTTGATGTTTGCTTGGCCAAAGATATCTTTATGAACCACTGTCAATAGTTGTGTTTACTAATGAGTTTTCTCTGTCCCAGTAGAATGCCTGAGATATTCTTAGAGATGTACCTTATCTTTCTCGAGGCCTTTCCCATTAACTGGGAAATTAACTTTATTAATTTATTATTTATTAAATTATTCAACAGACAATGAGTATCTTCTACAAATAGAGTAGTATGTTAGGCTTTGTCAGGGAGGGGAATAATCATATATCCTATCCTCAAGGAGATTATAGTTTAGTTGGTGAGATAAATAATGCATATACAGAATAGAATTAAGTATCATAAAGGTGGTGCAGATAAATTATCTACATGCAGTGTTCAGTGCTGTATAGGAATAGAGTTGTAAGGTCTGGTCATTTTCCCACCATAAAATGATGAGCTAGTTTGGAAGTTAGGCTACAAATATATTTTTTAAAAATGGGAAAAGGAAAATGTAAGTGCCAAAATGAGTGGCATAGATTGGGCAGGGCATAAACTTTATTTAAGGCAGTCACATGGTGTTGATAACAGTTGTTAAGAATTTACTTTTCCTCAATCTCTACATCTATCTACAAGGTAATTGATAATCTTCTGTTTACCCTTGTACCACAGATTATCTGCAGTCTTTTAGTATCATAGACGTAACTATAGATATTATTGTTTCTCCTAACTTCTTATTTTCCTTGTGTATTGGCAATGCCTCTTTTCGCTCTCTATATCATCTGCAGGTGTAAGGCTTATCTGTTGTGCTTTTGCTCCCTTCCGGCATTACTAGGGTAAGACCACTTGTATAAGCTGACAGGGCCACATGGATACAGGAAACATGAGTTTATCCATAAAGACTATGATGGAGGTTATATTGGAAATGCAAGGCATGTGGAAAAACCAATTTCTCTATCATACTGAGGGCCATGGTCCGCTCTCTCTCTCTACTAGTTAAAAAAGTAGTAACAAAAAGTTAGTTTTTATGTTAGCATCTAGCATGGTACCTGGCACATAAGAGATAATTGTAAATGTATGTTGTCGAAATGAATCTGTTCTCCAATTATCCCTCTCTGTCCACTTTGTTTCCCCAAAAAGAGTAATAGTAGTTTATGGGAGTATATGGGTTGAGAGATAACTGGTATATGGAAGTGCTATAAGTGTGTAGGAAGGGGGGCAGAGATTATTGTGGACTGGGTTGGTAGAGGAAGACACACAAAGGATTTAGGACATGATTTGGATTTTGGAGGAAGGAATAGATTTCGAAAAGTAGTGAAGAGGGCACAGCATATTCCAGGCAGAGCAAAGGTTTGAGCCTGAGCAAAATCATATAGGCAGAAACTGATAGGTCTTGAAAGAAGGTTGAGTGATCAGTTTATTTGAAGGAAACTATGTGTTCAAGGACATAGGAAGGACTAAGTGTAGAGGAGTAATTTGGGCCAAGTTGAGAGGCCCAAATATACCTCTCAGGAAAAATATTTTTGATAATTTCCTAAAGACAGTGGGATGGTTGAAAGGTTTTGGGAAGAGGTAAGATGGCACCAAGCAGAGTAGCCTTGAAGTAGTGCTTAGGATAAAAGGCACAGCATTGGAATATAGTCTGTGGTATTGTAATAGCATTATATGGTGACAGGTGGTAGCTGCACTTATGAGCATAGCATAATGTATAGAGAAACTGAATCATGTTGTACACCTTGACTCATTGTGTGTCAGCTCTACTCAGAATTTTTAAAATGAAAAATAGAATGGAGACATAGTGTGAGCATGAGACAACGAGAGTCTTAATTATAGTTGTAACAACGGGAATGGGAAGGAAGGGGACAGATACAGGAGATCTAAAGGAAGCAAGTATTTATGCTCAGGATTGAACCACTCAGTCCCAGTTTCTTGGAGGCAGGAAAGTGAGGATGGTAAGAAAGACAAGTCATTCCCCAAACATTTACATGTGGGGGAGGATATAGTAAAATGTAGAGCAAACAGAAAGGACAGATGACACGCCAGAGATGAAGGAGGGCTAGAACAGAGTCACGAATGGAGAGAACATTTCATTGATGGGGCGCCTGGGTGGCACAGTGGGTTAAGCCTCTGCCTTCGGCTCGGGTCATGATCTCAGGGTCCTGGGATCGAGCCCTGCATCGAGCTCTCTGCTCACCGGGGAGCCTGCTTCTCCCTCTTCCTCTGCCTGCCTCTCTGCCTACTTGTGATCTCTCTCTCTGTTAAATAAATAAATAAAATCTTAAAAAAAAATTTCATTGAAAAAGGGATGATCAGTAGTGCAGTGTTTCAGGGAATTAAAGGAAAATGAGGTTGGAGAAAAGGCTCTTGGACTTGACATTTAGGATGACAATAGTGACCATAGAAAGTAATTCTAGTAGAAAGGTAATAAGAATGGAGGACAGACTGTAGGGGTTTAAAGGTTGAGTGGATAGTGAGGTAATGGAAGAATTTAGTATGGTGGAGGGATCTGTGAGGGCAAAACTACTTTCATAATAATTCTAAGATGTTATTTGCCTTCTTGTTATGTTGGCATTTGTACTGGTGCTATAGAAGCAATGGTGGGCACTTGAACGTGATTCAAGATGGTGGCACACCTTTTACTAGTCATTGTATTCTTCATCACTACCCACTTTCAGTGAAAGGAATGCCAGCTTTACTCAAAAATGCCCCTGGCGAAACAATCCAAATTATTAATTTTATTTAATTTTGACCCTTGAGTTTTCATATTTTCGTAATGCAAAAGGAAATAGCCATAGAACACTTCTACTGCATGTTGAAGTATGGTGGTTGCCTTGAGAAAAGGCCCTTGTGTGATTGACTCGTGAGCTGAATTAGCTACTTCTGTTTTCACATATCACTGTCTTTACTGGAAGAGTGACTGATAGGTAAACTTCATTGATTCAGACTTGGGTATTTATAGACATTTTCAAAATGAATGAAGTTTGAATGTGACTTCAAGGAAAGCAACTGACAGTATTTGTTGTTAATGATAAAATTTAAGCTGTTAAGTAAAAGGGTTTTGGAAAACTTGTACCTCCATCATGAGTTGGACATAGTTTCCACATAAACTTTTCTGATGAAATTGATGGTGATATTAACTAATTTGATTTTAATTTTTTTCCAAATTTTATTTTTTACTTTTTAAATATTTATTTAAGAGACAGAGAGTGAGAGAGAGAACATGAGCAGGGTGAGGGGCAGAGGGAGAAGCACACTCCCTGAGGAGCAGGGAGCCCGATGCGGGCCCAGTCCTGGAACTCTGGGATCATGACCTGAACTGAAGACAGACACTTTTTTTTTTTTAAAGATTTTATTTATTTATTTGACAGAGAGAGAGATCACAAGTAGGCAGAGAGGCAGGAAGAGAGAGAGGGGGGAGCAGGCTCCCTGGTGAGCAGAGAGCCTGATGTGGGGCTCGATTTCAGGACCCTGAGATCATGACCTGAGTCGAAGGCAGGGGCGTTAACCCACTGAGCCACCCAGGCGCCCCTCAAGACAGACACTTAACTGACTGAGCCACCTGGGCACCCATAATTAATGTGATTTTTTTTTAAAAGATTTTATTTATTTTTTGAGATAGAGACAGTGAGAGAGAGCATGAGAGGGGAGAAGGTCAGAGGGAGAAACAGACTCCCCAGGGAGCTGGGAGCCTGATGCGGGACTCGATCCCAGGACTCCGGGATCATGACCTGAGCCATAGGCAGTTGCTTAACCAACTGAGCCACCCAGCCGCCCTTAATGTGATTTTTTTAAAAAAAGTTTATTTTACAGAGAGGGAGCTCATAGGGGTTGAGGGGTAGCGGGAGAGGGAGAGAGAATCTTAAGCGGGCTCCACACTGAGCACAAAGCCCTGAGCTGAAACTGAGTCAGATGCTTAACCAACTGTGTCACCCAGGTGCCCCTTAACTAATGTGATTTTTTTTTAAAGATTTTATTTATTTGACAGAGACACAGCGAGAGAGGCAACACAAGCTGGGGGAGTGGGAAAGGGAGAAGTGGGCTTCCTGCAGAGCAAGGAGCCAGATGTGGGACTCGATCCCAGGACCCTGGGATGACCGGAGCCGAAGGCAGACGCTTAATAACTGAGCCACACCCAGGTGCCCAACTAATGTGATTTTTAAAAACTTTTTATTTTGAAATAATTATAGACTCACAGGAAGTTGCACAAATATTTTGAGAGTTCTGGGGTACCTTTCACCCAGTTTTCTTCAGCGGTAACATCTTATGTAAATATAGTACATTATAAAGCCAGGAAATTGACATTATAATCTATAGGCATTATTCATATTTCACCAGTTTTACACGATAAACTCATATGTGTGCTGTAGTTCTATACAGTTTCATCACATGAGTACATTCATGTAACCACCACTACCACAATCAAGATATAGAACAAATTTATCACCAGAAAGATCCCTTGTACTTCTTCTTTGTAATTATAGCATGCCCATTCCCGCATTCCCTATCCCAGGCAACTAATATTCTCCACCTCTATAATTTTGTCATTTGGGGATATTTTCTATATAGAGTCATATAGTATTTAGCCTTTTGATAGTGCCTTTTTGAACTTAGCATGATGCTTTCATATCCATCAGAGTTTCGTGGATCAGTAGTTTGTTATTTGTGAGTAGCATTCTATGGTATGGATCTGCCACAGTTTGTTTAGCCATTCACCATGGAAGGAATTTGGGTTGTTTCCAGTTTTTGGCTATGGGAAATAAAGTTGGTATGAACATTTGTGTAGAGGATTTTGTGTGGACATAAATTTTCATTTCTGTGGGATAAATGCCCAGGAGTATAATCACTGCGTTGAATCCTTAGTGTATGTTTAGTGTTTTTTTTTTAAAGATTTTTAAATTTTATTTATTTTTCAGAGAGAGAGAGAGCACAAGCAGGCAGAGTGGCAGGCAGAGGCAGAAGGAGAAGCATACTCCTTGCTGAGGAAGGAGCCCGATGCGGAACTCAACCCCAGGACCCTGGGATCCCGACCTGAGCTGAAGGCAGCCGCTTAACCAAATGAGCCACTCAGGCATCCCTAGTAGTTTGTTTTTTAAGAAACAACCAGACCGGGGCACCTGGATGGCTCAGTGGGTTAAAGCCTGTGCCTTTGACTCAGGACATGATCTCAGGGAGCCTGCTTCCCCCTCTCTCTCTGCCTGCCTCTCTGCCTACTTGTGATCTCTCTCTCTGTGTCAAATAAATAAATAAAATCTTCAAAAAAAAACCAAAAACAAAAAGAAACAATCAGACTGTTTCCTAAAGTGGCTGTGCCATTAATCCCTACAAGCAATGTATGAGAGATCCCATTTTCTGCATTCTTGCCAGCATTTTGTATTGTGACCGATTCATTTTAGTTATTCTATTAGATGTGTAGTGATATTTCATCATGGTTTTAATTTGTACTTCCATAATGGTTAATGATGTTGAACATTTTTTCATGTACTTATATGCCATCTATATATTCTCTTAAGTGAAATGTCTGTTCGTGCTTCTTATCTATTTTCTAATTGGATTGTTTGATTTTTTTTCTGTTGAATTTTGTGAATTATGTATTCTAGATTTGAGTCCTTTGTCAAATATGTATTCGTTTTTTCTTCCTCTTAATAGGGTTGCAGAGCAAAATTATTTTAATTTTGATGAAGTTTAATTGATTTTTTTTAATGGATTGTGCTTCTGGTGTCATGTCTCAAAAGTCTTCACCACGCTCTAGATCTGAAATACTTTCTCCTATAAGTTCAATAGCTTTACCTTTTATGTTTAAATCTATGATTGATTTTGAGTTAATTTTCTTTTTAAAAAGTAGACTCCACACCCAGCGGGGAGCCTGATCTCACACCCCCGAGATCAGGACCTGAGCTGAAATCAAGAGATAGTTGCTTAACGATAGAGCTACCCAGGTGCCCAGCATCATTTTTTTAAAAAAGACTCTTCTTTCTTCATTGAATTGTTTTTGCACTTTTATAAAAAGTCATTTGACCCTAAATATAAGGATTTATTTCTGGACTCTGTTTTATTGCATTGATTTTTTTTTAAGATTTTATTTATTTATTTGACAGAGAGGAGAGAGGTCACAACTAGGCAGAGAGGCAGGTAGAAAGAGAGGGGGAAGCAGGCTCCCTGCTGAGCAGAGAGCCCGATGTGGGGCTCGATCCCAGGACCATGACCCGAGCCGAAGGCAGAGGCTTTAACCCACTGAGCCACCCAGGCGCCCCTGCATTGATTTTTTATGTCCTATGTTACTACATAAACTCAATTACTGTAGTTTTGCAGTAAATTTTGAAATGGGAAGTGTGAGCCTTGCAACTTTGCTCTTCTTTTTAAAAATGTTTTTGCCTGTTCTGGGTCCCTTATATTTTCATATGGTTTAAAATATGGATGTCAGTGTTTGTAAAAGCCTGCTAGAATTTCGATAGGAAATGCATTTGAATCTGTAGTTCAATTTAAGGGGCATTGCCATCTTAAGAATATTAAGTCTTTTTTTTTTTTTAACGATTTTATTTATTTATTTGACAGAGAGAGAGGTCACAAGTAGGCAGAGAGGCAGGCTGAAAGAGAGGGGGAAGCAGGCTCCCTGCTGAGCAGAGAGCCTGATGCAGAGCTCAATCCTAGGACCCTGAGATCATGACCCGAGCTGAAGGCAGAGACTCTAACCCACTGAGCCACCCACACGCCCCAAGAATATTAAGTCTTCTGATCTGTGAACATGAGATGTCTTTTCATTTTATTTAGGTCTTTAATGTCTTTCAGTAGTATTTTATAGTTTTTAGTGTACAAGTATTGCAGTTCTTTTGTTGAACTTGTTCCTAAGTATTTTATTTTTTGATGTTAATTTAAATGGAATTAATTTTTTATTTTTATTTTTTAAAGATTTTATTTATTTGAGAGAGAGCACGGAGGGAGAGTGGAGAGAGAGAGAGAAGCAGACTCCCTGCTGAGCAGGGTGCCAAATGTGGGGCTTGATCCCAAGACCCTAATAAGATCACAGCCTGAGCTGAAGGCCAACACTTAGCCAGTTGAGCCCCCCAGGTGCCCCTAAATGGAATTAATTTTTTAAAAGATTTATTTGTTTGGGAGAGAGAGAGCATATGTGCACACATGCATGGGGGGGAGGAGTAGAGGGCGAGAATCTTCAAACAGACTCCCAACTGAGCTCAGAGCCTGATGTGGGGCTCCATCTCACGACCCTGGGATCATAGCCTGAGCTGAAACCAAGAGTCAGATGCTCAACCAACTGAGCCACCCAGGTGCTCCTTAAATGGAATTAATTTTTTAATTTCAGTTTTGGTTTACTCATGGTTAGTGGATAGAAATACAGTAGTTTTTTGTATTTTGTATCCTGTAACCTGGCTAAACTTGTTTATTCATTCTACTAGGGTGTGTGTGTGTGTGTGTGTGTGTGTGTGTGTATTTCTGAGGACATTTTATATACAAGATCATATCATCTGAGAATAGGGATAATTTTATTTAGGAATTATATTTAGGAATAAAAGTATTAAGACTGTATACTAAAAAATATAAAATACTGTTAAAAGAAATTAAGATCAAAATAAATAGAAAGTTAGTTTATATTCATGGATTAGAAGACTTAATATTGTTAAGATGACAGTATTCCCCGAAATTCATCTACAAATTTAATTCAATCCCTATCAAAATTCCAAATGCCTTGTCTTTTGTAGAAATTGATAAATTGATCCTAAAATTAATATATTTGTGATACCTAAAATAACTTGAAAAAGAACAAAAAGATCTTATAAAAGAATAAAGCTGGGAGACTCACACTTCTTAATTTCAAAACTTAACTGAAAAGTATGAAGACAGTGTGGTGTTTGCATAAGGACAGACATACAGATCAAGTGAATAGAATTGAGAGTCCAGAAATAAACCCTTACCCATAAATAAACCCTTTTTTAGGTCAGATACCTAAAAGAGATGAAAGTATAAAACTCTTAGAAGAAAACATAGGTATAAATCTTTGTGATGATTAGGCAATCATTTCTTAGATATGATACATCAAGCACAAGCAAAGAAAGAAATTGCTAAATTGAACTTCATCAAAATTTAAAGCTTTTGTTCATCAAAAGGTACTATGAATAAAGTAAAAGAACAGCCCACAGAATGGGAGAAAATATTTGCTTGTCATGTATTTGAGAATTGTCTGGCATCTAGAATATATAAAAAGCTCTTAGAATTTAACAATGAAAAGACAGATAACCTAGATTTAAAATTGGCAGAAGACTTGCATAGACATTTCTCCAGTGAAGATAAACACATGACCAATAATCACATGAAAAGATGCTCAACACTATTAGTCATTAGGGAAATGGAAATCAGAACCACAGTGAGAGGCTACTTCACACCCATTCAGGTATGTAAAATAACAAAAATGGTAAAATAAGAAATTGGTGAGGATATGGAGCAGTTGGAACCCTCATAACTGCTGGTGGGAATGTAAAGTAGTACAAGCACTGTGGAGAGCTGTTTGGAAGGTCTTAAAAAAAATGAACAACCCACTTGGTTGTGGCGAATAATCCTTTTCATGTACTATTGGGTCCTATTGGCTAGTGTCTTGGTGAGAATTTTTGCATTCATGTTCATCAGGGATATTGGTCTGTAATTCTCCTTTTTTGTGGGGTCTTTGTCTGGTTTTCAGATCAAGGTATGCTGGCCTCATAGCTGCTGTATCACTTTCCAGTAGCCAGCTCTGGTAGACTCCCTCACTCTGTGGTTTATCTTCCAATATCGCCTTGGATTCACTTTTCTGCACCTCCTACCTTGCAGAAAGTGGTCGCTTTTCTATTTGTAGAATTGAAACAAATCTTTTCTTAGATCTCCGGTTGAGTTCACAGGGTGTTCAGAATGATTTGATAGCTATTTAGCTGAATTTCAGGGACCAGACAAAACTAAGGTCTTCTACTCCTCACTTAGTGAAATTCCAGTTACCATATATGGTAAAATTGATTTTGGGTTTAGAATTCAGTGATTCATCTCTTATATGTAACACACAGTCTCATCACACCAAGTGCCCTCCTTAATACCCATCATCCATTTAGCCATCCCTCACCCACCTCCCTCCATTAACCCTCAGTTTCTCTCCCTCTTTTTTTCCATTCCCCTGTGTTCATCTGTTTGGTTTCTTTTTTTTTTTTTTTTAAGATTTTATTTATTTATTTGACAGAGCATAAGCAGGGGGAGCAGCAGGCAGAGGAAGAGGGAGAAGCGGTCTTCCTGCTCTGCATCGATGCAGGGCTCAATCCCAGGACCCTGGGATCATGACGTGAGCTGAAGGCTAACACTTAACTGACTGAGCCACCCAGGCGCCCCTGTTTTGTTCCTTAAATTCCACATATGAGTGATATCATATGGTATTTGTCATTTTCTGACTGACTTATTTTGCTTAACATAGTAAATATTTTTTACATTTCAGTTTTAAGTTCAATTAAAAGCAATGAGAACACTGGCAAAAGTTGTCAAAATGAACTTCATATCTCTTTATTGAACTTAGTAGAAATTGCATCTAGCTGTAACCTAGATAAAATCTCTTTTGAGTCCTCAATAATTTTTAAGAGTTCTAGGGCTCCGGAGACAAAAAAAAAAAAAAAAAATCAGAACTATTGGTTTGGGATTGGTCCAGAGCTGTGAATGGCAGCATCAATATCACTGGGATCAGGGGGCGGGGGTGATGCCTAGATGGCTCAGTTGGTTAAGTGTCTGACTCTTGGTTTCAGCTCAGGTCGTGATCTCATGGGTTATGGGATCGAGCCCTGAGTTGGGCTCCATACTTAGTTGGGAGTCTGCTTGAAGATTATCTCCCTCTGCCCCTTTCCCCCAAGTCATGCACATGTGCATGCACTCTTTCTCTCTCTCAAATAAATACATCTTAAAACAATAAATAAAGGGTCATTAAAAAATATCACTAGGAACCTGTGAGAAATACAAATTATTGGATGCCGCTCTATGCCCAAAGAATTAAATTCTGGAGTAGAGCCCAACAGTCTGTGTTTTAGCAAGCCTTTTATGTAATTCTATTTTATGCTGAAATTTGAGAACCATTCATATTGCATATTCTGTGAAGATGTTTGACGGGAGAAGAAAAATTGTACTACTCAGAGAAGGATGATCAAAGGAAGGTTATTTTCAAAACAGAGTATATATAAACATAGGTTGAATATAAAAAGCCAGGGAGAAGAAAATTGGAGGAGTTGGATAAAGAGTGTCATATACCGGATGGAAGTGAATCTGATCAGTACACATATAGGGGAATAAAGCAGCATTTATCTAGTGCCTGCTGTATGTATATGTATACAGATATATGTCAATAATATATAAGTCAATGCTCTGTGCAATAGAGGTAAAAAGATCTATACTGTTAGTATGTAGTACCTCTCCTACAGGAGCTTAAGGTAAATTTTGTGGTAGATATAGATGTGTAAACGGGTGCATTACAACAGGGTAATTGCTTTAAAAGAAATACGAGTGAAGTTCCACAATAAAATATGAACAAGTAACTGCTGTGAAAATTAAGACTGTGAACTTTCCTGGTAAGGAAAGGGGCATAAGATATTTTAAATTGCAGAGGAGAATTAGATGTTGGATAAGGGAGCACATGAGTTTTGGTTAAGGTAGAAGGTGAGGTAATTTGTGTGAGGGGTGCAGTAGGAAGATAGGGCATACTAGGAGAGTACTTGAACAATGTGAAAAAAAAAAAAGCTTGAATATCTGAGTGGGAAATGTTCTTAGGAAATCAACAAAGAAAAAAACTAATTTTTACTGAGTATCCACTACGTACTTGACATGGTACTAGGAGCTGTAACATTTTTGATTGTGGAGCTGAAGTGAGGGTTTACTTGAAGTTAGCCTAAGTTTTTAGTGGATTTGTTCAGCACAGTTTAGTGTTGTTTGATTATGTTGTCATTATCACTTAGTAGCATCACCATAGGTGATGGTCAGTCTAGCATTTCATTTCTTGCATGAAAGTAATAACCCACTGCATGGGGCGCCTGCGTGGCTCAGTGGGTTAAAGCCTCTGCCTTTGGCTCAGGTCATGATCTCAGGGTCCTGGGATCGAGCCCCACATTGCCCTCTCTGCTCAGCAGGGAGCCTGCTCCCCCCTCTCTCTCTGCCTGCCTCTCTGCCTAGTTGTGATCTCTCTCTCTGTCAAATAAATAAATAAAATCTTAAAAAAAAAGTAATAATTCACTGCTGTTAAGCAGCAGTTCAGATCCAACCTTGGAGCTTTTCTTCTAATAAAGGGAAAACTCAAGTTCTTGGTCTATGTAATACTTTATGGATCTTCTAGGATGTGATTTCAAAGAGGTTTCCTCTCTAACAATGAGTACCACATCACAGCAGATAACCTCTTTTATTACAGTTCTTGGCACTGGTGGTAGCTTTGACTGCTAAAATCATTCACATTTTTGCCTACTGTCTTTTTTTTTTTTTAGAGAGGGAGGGAGAGATGGGGAGGGAGAATCTTAAGCAGCCTGCACACCCATCATGGAGCATGACACCGGGCTCTATCTCATGACCCTGAGATCATGACCTGAGCCAAAATCAAGAGTCAGACACTTAACCAACTGAGCTACCAGGTGTCCCTTTTGTATACTGTCTTAAAGTTGACAGAATGCTTTCATATCTGTGATCTCACTTGATTCTCACAAGTTCAATCCTATGTGGTAGATTAGTACTTGTCCTTCCTTGACGGTTAAGGAAATTGAGGCTCATAGAGGGTGTGACTTGCCTAACTTCACTGAGCAAAGAAGTAGAATTGTCAAATAACTGTGTGGTACACCTGAAACTAATAGAACATTGTATACCAACTGTATTTTGATTAAAAAAAAAAAGGCAGAAAAACTGGGAATCCAAAGCCCATATATTTTTTTTACTACATCAGTATAGGCTGGGCATCATCCCAGATGCAGTGAATCAGAATTTACAAGTGATGGGACCAGGCCATGTGATTTTTGAAGAGCTCTTTTGGTGAGTCTGATGCTCACTTCACCAAAGGTTGCTAGAGTATTACATCATGCTGCCTCTTTAAGACTTCTTGTACCCTAATTCTGTATCTTTTGGGTTTGAAATATTGATTTGTGGCCCAATAAAATGAAAAATTTTCAGAACTAGCTTGAATTATTAGAGATTTTATTTCCACTGAGGTAAAATCTGATTAATGATGGATACTTTATGGATTTTTTGCAGCACTGTATTGCTTTATATAAGAACAGAAAGCATTTTCCGATATGAGGGTTTGTCACTCAGCATTTCTCTTTTATGATGATTTCCTCCACCTTGAATAATGAATCAGTCAGCAAGTATTCATCAAACATATATTTGTATACATATGAACATTATTTTGTAAACTATAGATAATTGAGATTTGGCTTATTGAGGCTCTTGTGCTCACAATTAATTTTTCCCTTTGACATAGTCTAGCATTTAATTCTTTTTTTTTTTTCTATTTTTTTTGTTAAAGATTTTATTTATTCATTTAACAGAGAGAGAACACAAGCAGGCAGAGAGGCAGGCAGAGGCAGAGAGAGGAGCAGGCTCCCCGCGGAGCAAGGAGCCCGATGCGGGACTCGATCCCAAGACGCTGGGATCATGACCTGAGCCAAAGGCAGCTGCTCAACCACCTGAGCCACCCAGGGGTCCCTAGCATTTAATTCTTACAGGAGGGTTTCTACTCAGAAAGATGTCAAACTTAATATTCAGCAGGTAGATAAAGGAGAAAATTAAAGAGAAGCTGGCTTCTTACATTCTTCATCTTTTCTTCTCTCTGCTCAATTGTTTTGTTACCCAAAGCACAAGAATATTTGGTGTCCCTTAAGAAAGAGAAAATAAAAACAGCAAATACAGGGATTTTTTTCCCCCTACAAAGTACTTCATCAAATTATTTTCTTATATATGTCCATGTTTTTTAATATGCCTTGTCAACTAAGTTTTTAAATCACTGAAACAAGCCCCTTCTACAAGTGCCTACATAATGTATGATGTTTTCATTCATTTGAAGTTGTTCAGTCAGAATGATAGAGCTGACAGGAATCTTAAGAGATAATACAGTACATTGTCCTGATTTTATGGATGAGGAAACTGAAATCATGAGAGTGTAAGGTTCAAGGTTATATATAATAAATGTTAGAGTAGCTCTTCTGGGTCCAAGATAGGATTGCTCTTAGCTGCCTCTCATAGCAGATATTCACAGCAATTCAGACTATGAAGTTATTGGGAGCCTGTTTTAGGACAGAAGACTCCTATTTAACATATTTAAAAATCCCTCTAATGTGGAGATAAATACAAGAGCTATTCAAGCTGGGGAAGCATCTGTTAGACATGGAATTATATCATAATATAATAACACAAGATTGGACACCAGTTTTGCCATTTCCAGAAAAAAGTAAATGACTCCCATCACTATCAACTCTTGTATTACCCAAGATTATTATTCTTATTTATCTATTTAGTATTTTGAGCTGGCTATTATGTTTAGCTACACCAACCAGTGTTGCTAAAAAGATTAGAAAACAAATTAAAACTTTTTATTTTTTAAAAGATTTTATTTATTTGACAGAAAGAGATACAGCGAGAGAGGGAACACAAGCAGTGGGAGTGGGAGAGGGAGAAGCAGGCTTCCCGTGAAGCAGGGAACCAGACGCGGGGCTCGATTCCAGGATGACCTGAGCCGAAGGCAGACGCTTAACAACTGAGCCACCCAGGCGCCCCAAATTAAGACTTTTAAATGCAAGTTAAAAATATGTTAAGTTGACTTATAGACAAATAGCTTGTTATTTCATTTTAACCAGTTATTGATATTTTTTTCACTTTCTCAGGCATGTGCTCAAGGGGATTTTCAAAGAGCATCTACATGTGCACTGCGCTGTAAGGATATGTTGATGAGGTTCCCTAAAATGGTGAGTGAAATCTCTGCATTTATTCTCCAAGACTGAAAATATGCTATGTCAAGTTCTAGGTAGAATCATGACTACTTCATGAAATCCTTCAGAGATTATATTTGAGGTCAGGTCCACTCATTTAGCTGATCTTCGAAATATTTTCTTTGTCCTATACTAGAAAGGGTGTTTAAAAAAGCAAAGAGGTATTTTTTAAAATTTCTTTGCTTTTCCTTTTATTGTCAAATCATTTTGATAATATTTCCTCCATATTTCAAGCTATGCGATGAAAGAATGGGAAAAAATGAGTTTATATTTCTGCTGGCAAGGTCGATAGCGGTTAATCCTATCACTGTCATCATATTTTTCTATATTGGGTTGTGAGGGTGTGAGAAAATTGATAGGATCAATAAATCCTACTTCCCAGTCTGGTTCTCATCAAAATTCCAGGGTTGATAATTTTAAATTTTTCTACTTTATCTACCTTTTCTATTATTTCTTTCTTATTTCACTATGTCTACTTCCCTCTTTACTATCACAGAGACAATTGGTAACAAAGATATATTTGGATGAATGTTCCTAGGACTTCATGCATTACACCTACTTGCGAGATTGGTCTTATTTTTCCTCAATATTCTGTGTTATAATGTAGAACTTAATTTAGTAAATATTTATATATTTCTAATTATATGCTAGGTACTCTCCTAGGCTGTATTAATTTATTTATTCAAAAAAATTTTTTAAAGATTTTATTTGAGAGAGAAAGAGTGAGAGAGAGAGAGCACGAGCAGGGGGCAGGGGTAGAGGGAGAGTGAGAGGAAGAAGCGGACTGGCTGCTGAGCAGGGAGTCTGATGTGGGACTCGATCCCAGGACCCTGGGATCATGACTTGAGCTGAAGGTAGACATTTAACTGCCTTCAGTTAAAGGCACTTAACTTTATGCCTTTAACTAAAGGCACACCCAGTCGCCCTCTCTTCTAGGCTTTAAAAAAGTCGTTTTTTAATTAAAAACTTTTTTTATTTTTTAAAGATTTTATTTATTCATTTGAGAGACAGAGCACAAGTGGAGGGGAGAGGGAGAAGCAGACTCTCCATTGAGCAGGGAGCCCAATGGGGGGCTTGATCCCAGGACCCTGAGATCATGACCTGAGCCAGCCATCTGAGCCACCCAGGCTCAACTGATAGATAAGGCTTTAAAAATTTTTAAAGCAGGGGCACCTGGATGGCTCAGTCTGTGGAGCGTATGACTCTTGATTTTGAGGTTGTGAGTTCAAACTCTATGTTTGGTGTAGAGATTACTGAAAAGAAAAAACATAAAATTTTTAAAAGTTAAAAAAAAAATTTAAGGCAATTTCATATTTAAAAAAAAATGTTACAAGAATAGTAGGAAGAACTCCTTTTATCCTTTCCACAGAGACCTCATTCATGTTTCCGAAAACTGGTGTCTATACAAAATGGAATCAATTTCCATCATACTTAGTCTCTTTCAGTCTGGGGCACTTCCTCACTCTTCCTTGACTTTCATGACTTTGGCAGTTTTGAAGATTATTGACCAGTCATTTTGTAGAGTGCGTCTTAGTTTTTGTAATTAAAAAAAATTTTTTTGAGATATAATTGATATATTTTGTAAGTTTGAAGTATACAGCATGTTGGTTTTCTACATTTATATATTGCAGTATGATTACTATAGTAATCATTATAGTAATGTATCTAGTATATACATAAATGTATATAGTATATACATAAAGTAATGTATATAGTATATACATAAAGTATATAGCAATCATATAGTAATTACTATAGTAGTGTTCCCTAACACCTTTATTATGTCACATAATCATTGATTTTTTGGTGTGTGTTGAGAACAGTTAAGATCTAGGCTCTTAGCAATTTTGGAATTTATAATAGTGTTGTTTCCTGTAATTACTCTGTTGTGCATTACATCTCCAGAACTTATTTATCTACCAGTTGCAAGTTTCTATCCTTATGCAACATCTTCCTAATTCCCCCAACCTTAATTCAAGTTTGTTCAGAGCTTCCTCATGTTTAGAACAAATTATGACTCTCAGAGCAGAAAATCACAGAAGTGATTCTGTATTCTCCTTATGGCTTCCTTTTGGGTGGCAAACAAGATTAGTCTGTTATCAGTGGTGCTCATTTTGATCTCTTGAATAAAATGGTATTTTCCAGGTTTCTCTGCTATAAATGTATGTATTTTTCCCTGTGTTATTCATAAGTGTTTTGTGGGGTGATACTTTGAAAATACATGAAGTCCAGTTTCTCATCCTACTTTCACCATCCATTCATATTTCTTGCCTAAATTAGTACTGTGATGGTTGACAATTGGCTGTTTTCCTAATTCTTTTTTAAAAAAGATTTTATTTATTTATTTGACAGAAAGAGATCACAAGTAGGCAGAGAGGCAGGCAGAGGGAGAGGGGAAAGCAGGCTCCCGCTGAGCAGAGAGCCTGATGTGGGGCTCGATCCCAGGACCCCGAGATCATAACCTGAGCCGAAGGCAGAGGCTTAACCCACTGAGCCACCCAGGCACCCCTGTTTTTCTAATTCTTTCTTTTCTACATTTATCAGTTGACATTCTACTATAAAAACCTTTTTATGGTGGGAAAATATATATAATATAAAATTTGTCATTTTAACCATTTTAGAGCATATAATTCATTAAGTATATTCACAGTGTGGTATAACCATCACCACTATCAGTTTCCAAAATTTTTCATCACTCTGTATAGAAGCTCTCTACCTATTACACAGTAACTCCTATTACCTCTTCTCCACAGTTCCTAGGATCCTCTGATCTACTTTCTATCTATGAACTTTCCTGTTCTAGATATTACATATAAGTGGAATCATATAATATTGATCCTTTTATGTCTGGCTTACTTCATTTAGCATTAATATTTTTAAGATTCACCCATATTGTAACATGTATCAGAATTATATTCCTTGCTATGATTGAATCATATTTCATTGTATGTACATACTACATTTTATTTATCCATTCATCAGTTGATGGATACTTGGGTTATTTCCACTTTTTGACTATTGCAAATAATGCTTCTATGAACATTGATATATAAATATCTGTTTGAATCCCTGTTTTTATTACTTTTTTGAACCTTTTTTTAAATATTTATTTTATTTTAGAGACAGTGAGCGAGCATGGGGAGGGGCAGAGGGAAAGGGAGAGAAGCAGACTCCTGCTGAGCAATGAGCTGATATAGGCTCGATCTCACGACCCTGAGATCATGACCTGAACCAAAATCAAAAGCCAGATGCTTGACTGAGCCACCCAGTTGCCCCTTGAATCCTTGTCTTTAATTTTCTTGGATAAATATCTAGGATTGGAATTGGTGGGTCATATGGTAATTCTGTGTTTAACTCTTTGAAGAACCACCAAACTGTTTTCCGTAGCAGCTGCAGCATTTTACATTCCTGCCAGCAATGTGTGAGGGTTCCAATTTTTCCATGTCCTCACCAACTCTTATTTTCCAGTTTTTAAAATTATTATAGCCATCCTAGTAGATGTGCAGTGGTTTGCATTTCCTTAATAACTAATGATATTGAACATCTTTTCATGTGCTTATTAGGCATTTGTATATCTCCTTTAGAGAAATGTCTATTTGCCTGTTTTTTTTTCCTTTGCGTATTTTTAAATTGGGTTGTCTTTTGGTTGTTGAGTTTAAGAATTCTTTATATGGTCTAGATATTAAAGCCTTACATGATCTGCAAATATTTTTACCCATCCTGAGGGTTGTATTTTCACTCTGTTGATAGTGTCTTTTGATGCACAAAAGTTTTTAATTTCGATTAAGTCCAGTTTATCTGTTTTTTCTTTTGTTGCCTATGGTTTTGGTGTCATTTAAGACACTTGCCAAATCCAAGGTCGTGAAATTCTTGTGTTCCTTTGACAGTCTTACAGCTTTAGCTCTTAAATTCAGGATATCGATCCATTTAAATTTTTGTGTATGGTGAGAAGTAAGGGTCCAAGTTCATTATTTTGCTTGTGGATATACATTTATTCTAATACCACTTGAAGAGATTATTCTTTCCCTTTTGAATGGTCTTTGTAGCTTTGTCAAAAACCAGTTGACCATAGATTTCAGACTTTATTTCTGTACTCTCAGTTTTGTTCTGTTGGTCTCTAGGTCTATTCATATGCCAGTACTCCAGTATTCTGATTATTGTTTTGTTCCGCTGGACATTTGAAGTAGGGAAGTGTGAGACCTCCAACTCTGTTCTTCTACTTCAAGATTGTTTTGGCTCCTCTGGGACTCTCTTTTTTTTTTTTTAAAGATTTTTATTCATTCATTTGAGAGAGTGAGAGAGAGCATGAGAGGTGAGAAGGCCAGAGGAAGAAGCAGACTCCCCATGGAGCTGGGAGCCCGATGTGGGACTTGATCCCGGAACTCAAGGACCATGACCTGAGCCAAAGGCAGTCTCTCAACCAACTGAGCCACCCAGGTGCCCCAACCCTCTTTTTTTTTTAATTTTAAGTTTAATTTTTATTTTCTCCCAGCACTGGAGTTGTGTAGTTCATATTTTATTAACATATAATGTATTATTTGCCCCAGGGTACATGTCTGTGAATCGTCAGGCTTACACGTTTTACAGCGCTTACCATAGCACATACCCTCCCCAATGTCCATAACCCAGCCACCCTATCCCGACCCCCCCACCCACCAGCCACCCTTAGTTTGTTTCGTGAGTTTAGGAGTCTCTTATTTATGGTTTGTCTCCTTCCCCATCCCATCTTGTTTCATTTCTCTCCCCCATCCCCCAGGGCCCCCTGCCCTGCCTCTCAAATTCTTCATATCAGAGAGATCATGTGATAATTGTCTTTCTCTGACTGCCTTATTTCGCTTAGCATAATACCCTCTAGTTCCATCCATGTCGTTGCAAATGGCAAGATTTCGTTTCTCTTAATGGCTGCATATATTCCATTGTATATATATACCACATCTTCTTCATCCATTCACCTGTTGATGGACCTCTAGGTTCTTTCCATAGTTTGGCTATTGTGGACATTCCTGCTATAAACATTGGGGTGCACGTGCCCCTTCAGATCACTACATTTGTATCTTCAGGGTAAATACCCAGTAGGGCAATTGCTGGGTCGTAGGGTAGCTCTATTTCAACTTCTTGAGGAACCTCCATACTGTTTTCCAGAGTGGTTGTACCAGCTTGCATTCCCACCAACAGTGTAGGAGGGTTCCCCTTTCTCCGCATCCTCACCAACATCTGTCGTTTCCTGACTTGCTAATTTTAGCCATTCTGACTGGTGTGAGGTGGTATCTCACTGTGGTTTTGATTTGTATTTCTCTGATGCCAAGTGATGTAGAGCATTTTTTCATGTGTCTGTTGGTCATTTGGATATCCTCTTTACTGAAATGTCTGTTCATATCTTCTGCCCATTTCTTGATCAGATTATTTGTTCTTTGAGTGTTGAGTTTGAGAAGTTCTTTATAGATTTTGGATACTAACCCTTTATCTGATATGTCATTTGTGAATATCTTCTCCCATTCTGTGAGTTGTCTTTTGGTTCTGTTGACAGTTTCCT